>OY728151.1:893786353-895036353 GCA_963277665.1 Viscum album | reverse complement strand
TGTGTCATATAAAACTTTTCTATTCCTAATAATCCTTTAATTTCATATATTATTCCATGAATTCACTTATTTAAAAGGAAAAAACTATATTTCATAAACTCTACCACTGAGGTAATGCTAAAATATCAGCCACATGTTTTCATACAGGAAATATAGGTTAGATCCTGAACTAAATCTTTATGTTTCATATAATGTTTTATATTGACACCACATTTAATCATGATTTAAGTATATATATTTATATAAATATCATAATTTTCACACAATTTTTCGGAATTATGAGGTTTATCCATCTAATACCATGGTTCCGTTAAGTAATAGGATGGAAATGAGAACCATTGGAGGGGAAGTCTCAATGTCTTAGGTAAAACCCTTTATTGTCATCATAAATTCTCAAACTTCTCCAATTTAATATTAATATATTGAGAGAGAATATTTAGTTTCTAGGGAAGGAATCCAAAAATCTCAAATGGTGTCTCTAATGAAAATTTAGAAAACATCATGGGTTACAATACCTGATGCACCTGTCAGTAAAGAATAAAAACCTATAAGTAAATTATTGAGTAAGATAATAAAAAAAATTGTGGTAATTTTCATTGTTAAATTATAGGTTCAATAGAGAAAAAAATATAATTTATAGGGTGGGATTGATCATAAATATAATTATAAAATAAAACCATGTATTATTCATGGAAGAGGTCCAAAAAAATCTATGAGTTGGTAGGACATCACTACCCTCAACGAGTTCCTTTTTTTAATTTCTTCATGATATGACCTAAATTCGATATAAAAAATATACATTTTTATATTTACAAAATATATACGGGTAATGTTTTGATCTAGAATTAATGATTTCCAATGATTTATAGAAAAATAATTTCCTAAAACATTATGCTGAAACCGAATCATCCAAACTTATCAAGGTCATTCTTTGAGGGTTTGGTGAGGGATATATCTCATGTAACTATTTATTTTTTGTTAATTGTTAGGGTAATAATAGTGAAGGAATTTTATTCTTTAATGTGATATGGTGCATATTAATAATTCATTTTATCAAATTTTTCTATATTCACTAAACAAAATATGTTTCTCTTATTGAATATAGTGGCACTATAAATACCAAAACATTTATAAATGAAATTTTATTTTTCTGATTAATTAATATTACTTATTTATGTTATGTGGTTATGGAAAAAACATGCAACAATTTGGTCATTTTGTACGATTATACATTATATAATATTTTTAATACCATTAAGAATCATATCAATTGATAATATATCTATTTAACAAAGATCTTATAATTATTATATTCTAAGGGTTCTAAAAAATCCCATTGTCATAGAATAAGGAAGTGATGGCCTCAACCAATAAGATTGTACCCTATTTAGCTCATTTATCAGAGCTTATGAGGGAGATATAATCTCTAATATTTAACCATGGCCAATACCATAATGATATTAAACAACTTAACCATGAGGTAAATTTTTTATGGAAGAATTTTAAGGTCATCGAGATCATGTCCCAAACCTTGTTTGTCGGAACACTCAAAGAAAATATCACCATTGCACACCATACCCTTAGAGCATTTCCTTTTTTAATAAATGGAAATGTATCATAGCCATAATAGTATGAATATATATATTTTATTTTCTATAAAATAATTATTATGACAATTCCCTATCGGTTTTACTTTATAAATGATTAATTAATAAGTTTAATAAAAATTAGATTTCAATACAATAAAAATTAAATTATTTTTTGGGTAATAATCAATTTAAATTATGACATTACTTTTGAATAATTAATGATTTTTAAAAATAAATTATATTTTAATAAAATATTATTATTAAATAATATTTATTAATTTTTGAATATAATTCTATAGAGTCAAAAATAATTTTTAAATGGGTTAGAAAACAGTTATTTTCAAAAAACCCAGTATTTTTCTATAAATGTTGATTTTGATTTAAAAATATAAATTATCAAATTGAGAGATTTATTTGGGTTAGATAAATATTATTTTTTGATCCATCGCATCAAATTTATCCAATGTTATATTTTTCATAATTTTTTTAGATGGTAGAATTTTAAGGTAAAAAATTAAACATAGTATTAATATACGATGTGTAATATGACATCATAATGACCCAAAAGTGACGTAATATGTCTAATAAATGGTATAGACAAAAAAAATATTATTCCAATTAAAAATATGTTTTCTTTGATATTATTTGATTAATTTTATAAAACCTTTATGAACCCTCCAAAACATATATTTTATTTTAAGGTTTTAAAATAGATTCTTTGTAAACATGACTAACTTACACATCAACCAAGGGTATTATTTTAATGTGATAAGTTCATGGAATTATAAAAAAATTAAAACCAATCCTCATTGGTATAAACCATTGGAGAAAATATGGTATTGTTTCTAGTTTTGATTACTTTATTGTATAGAGTCCAAAACCTTAGTTTGGGAAATAATAAATAACTCCCCTCTTTTTTCCTATATAAAACCTCCAATTATACCATTTATATTCACTAAAAAATCATGTATCTTGTAATTAATATTACCTTAACTCTATATATCCCTCCCATTTTTCCCCTAGGCTCTCAATAATCCCCTCCAAATCTTTTGGATACACCCTCCCAAGGCAAGGGGTCATCTCTTTATCCTCCTTATTCAAGAACATTGTTTATGTTATTCCTTTTGATTTACAATTCCTAATGTTTTGATATGTTTTTAAAAATCCCTAATAATTTTATTCTTATGTAATAATTATGGGATACCCTTTTCTCTATAATTAAATCAATTTATGAATCTTTATGTACTGTCGTTATGCAGCCGAAATTTCACTATGATTTTTCATGGAAAGTGATAATAAAGTGAATTCACATACCCATTTTAACTCAAGGGTATTCACCTATATTAAAATATAATTACTTTATTGGGTACTTCTATCTATATAACCCACAATCCTAAATAATGGTTTTAAAAAAAAAAAAAATCTTTTAAATGGTATATGATCTATGTGGCATAGTGATGCATGTACATGATATGATGGGTGTGGCCAGATAATACTACAATACATTGGGTAATGTTTTAATATGATGATATTCTATGTAATTTAAATTTTAGGTTATTAAAATCTGGCTATTTTATTATTTTCTAGTGGTTAAGCATGAATCATATTATTTAATGTTTTAAGATGTTTCCACATTTCCATGGTTCCTTTATGTTATCATGTAATACCATGCCTCATTGTTCATGATTATGATCTTCACCACTTAGGTTACATTATTATGCCTCTTGGATCACATTTATTTCACTACCCTATTCCATGATTTTTTATTCCCTTACTGGGTTTTATATCTCACCCCTTTCTTATATATGCCTTCAGGTTCTCTCGTGCAATTTTATAAGAGAAGTAAAAAATTTAAGAGTGTGTTATGGAAGTTTTAAATAAAGTCATTGTATCATTATTTTATGATGTTATGTAATGTACCTAATCTCCAAAATAAAGTAGGCCCCTTAATATTTTAAATTTTATTAAGTGTTACTTTATATAAAAATCATGAAATAATGTGTATTAGAGACATGGTTCTTCATAGTTGGTATCAAAGGAGGGTCTAGTTATTTTTCGGATTAGGATTAAAAAACTATAGTAAAAGACTTGGGGATAAGACTGAATATCGGAAAACATCCCTAAAATTTTGGTAAAGTATAGAGTAAGTGTCTTATAAGATCATACATAACTATCTACATAATACATGTGGATGTGGCTCTGGCATAGATTTACCCAGAAGTAACAACCCTGAAGATGCCATATTGGGATAGAATTAATAAAGAACTAGTGCATGAAAATAGTCCTTGATAAACACTTTGTTTGGAACTACAAGGGGATATGCATTGGTAAATTCAAAATATTATTGGGAACCATTATTAAAGAAACAAGATATGCCTATAAGATTTTATGCTAGGAAAAAAATCATGGATAACATTGATTGGAGACTATAAATTCATATGTTAAGGAACATATGTCAATTATGATTTATCAGGTTAAAATTTATAGTTTCCCTTTTATGTTTTCAATTATTTAAAAATCATCACCCCTAATTTTCCATTTATTCTATTCAATGGACAGAAATAGGATGAATGGATTCAAAAACCAATGTGAGGGGAAATGTGATGACTTCAGAAATGCGATGCCCAACTCGATGAGAGCATTAATCGAGAACTTCATGACTATATGTTCTCAAATGACTCAAGTTTTGAACCAAAAATGAATTGGGAGGAACTCAAAAATCTCCCTAATAAAGACCATGTTTTAATTGAGACCATCATGCAAAAAATGCCTCTGAATTTTAGTGGATCGTCTGATCTCTTAAATGAAAAATAATATATCAACTCCATTGAAACTATTTTCTTTATCCTTCAATGATATGAGAAAGAGAAGGTCGTATTTTCTATTTTTTATATGGAATTAGAACCTTATAAATGGTGGGAAATGTTCAATAATATGAATCCTAAGTAGGAGATCAGAGTATCATAGTGGGAGGAAATATGTAAAAAAATATTCGATAAATATTTTCCTCAAACTCTCCAACAGAAAATGGAGAGGCACTTTCTTAGCCACAAGAAAAAGGATGAAGAATCTATCAGGGTGTCTGATGAAAACATTAAAATAAATTCCCAATATATCTATAGAATTATCATTACCCCTAAATTTAAATATGGCCACTTCATTTTTGGTCTAAACTTTAGTCTACAATATGCCTTGTAAATTTCAGTCTTCGATAGTTATGAGTAAATTTGAAAATGCTCCCTCAAAGTTGAAAAGGAGATTATTGAATCTCAAGTGTCACATGGGGATTATATGCAAAAAAGTGGGGTTAATTATGGTGGTTTAATAGATAAATATAATGGTGGAAAAATATTCCAACATTCCACTTGTCAAAATTATGGGATGAACCACCTCATAAATTTCCTCAAGGGGTGGGGAAATGCTTTAGGTGAAAAAAGGAAGAACACCTAACTAGCAATTTTTGATAGGAGAAACCCACCAATGTGTTTGAAGAGAGTATTTATCAAGTAAAACCTCATCCTATTTTCCAATGTATCAATTATAAGGTATGTGGAAACTGTATGAACCACTTCCCTAATGCAAGGGTTCTCAAAGACAATCAACTAAAACAACATCCAAGATAGTAAGTGAGAGCATATTCCATCAAAACCACTAAGGTGGATCCCAAAAATGAAGTTGTGACATATACACTAGTCATTCATTCAAGAATAGAGAATGTACTTTTTTATTTTGGTTCTAGGCATTATTTTATATATCAATGGTTTTTTAGAACTACTCAAACACCACTGAAAAGCGTGAACGTAGATATTTCGGTGAAAACTTAAAGTGAAGTAATTATTTCATCCCAAGTATATAAATCCTCCCCAGTTAAAATCTATGGTTTAAACATACATAAAACCTTTTGATACACTATTTGGTGGACTTTTATGGAATTCTAGGTCTGAATTATCTTTTCTTATATAGATACAACATAAATTGTTGAGATAAGAAAATTACCCTCTATATCATGAATCACCCTCTTATTCTATATAACTATAATGAAGAGGAGGAATATTCTTTGACATCTTCATCTCAAGAATTTATATTATTACCTAATGATAAAGTGTATCTTGGTGAAATTATTGAGTCTATGAAAAATATCATCCATGAATACATTCCCATTTTTAGGGAACACACTAATTTGTTTCCCAAAAATTGTCTGGTCTTCCTCCTACCTAATATGTTGAATTTCAAAATATATTATACCTATAAATTTTCTAATATCCAACAAACCATATATAATTTCCATTTTTCACACAATGAGTTGATTAAACAAATATAGTAGAATATAGGTAAAGGGTTTATACACCCAAGTGATTTATCATGGGGTGAAATAGCCTCTTTGTCGAGAAGAAGGATAGGTAAATGTGCCTTTTCATCAATTATTGTGAGATTAAAAAGATTGTGATAATAAAGATGTACCCTATAACATGGATTTATTCCTTTTTTTATCATCTACCTAGATACCATTATCTCTCTAGGATATATCTTCAATTGGGATATTATCAAGTAATGGTGGAGGAGGTTGATATCCACAAGACTACATTCTGTATAAGTAATGGGAACTATGAGTTCTTAGAGATTCCATTTGGACTCATGAATGATTCAGTAATTTGCATGGATGTGATGAATATAATCTTTATATATTACATCAACAAATTTTTGGTAGTATTTATTGATGTTATTCTAATATACTCTAAAAGAAATGAGGAATATGAGAAGCATTTGAATAATATACTACGGACTTTGGGGAAAGAAAATATATATGAAAAGTATAATAAATGTGAGTAATAGTCTGATCAAGTAACTTTACTAGGTTATCTTATCACCAGAAAAGATATATTTCTAGATATTTCAAAAATTGAGATAATTAAAGGGTGTCCTAGTCAAACCACTTTGATGGAAATCAATAGTTTCCGTGGATTAGATAAGTATTATCATTGATTGGTGAAAAAATTATCATTATTTTCAACCCACTAACCTGGCTAACTCATAAAGGAGTAAATTTTGTCTGAAATAATAAATGTGGGGAAATTTTTAATGAGATGAAGAAGAGGTTAATCACTAAACCTATTCTCACATTACACATCAATGGGGAAGGATTTATGATCTACAATGATTCATCTAAAAAGGTATTGGGTACTCAGGGAAAATGAAAAAATGATAGCTTATGCCTTCTTCCAACTAAATATCCACAATAAAAACTACCCAAATCATGATCTATAATTGGTTTTATTGATCTTCATGTTAATTATTTAGTGGAATTTTCTCTATGTATAGAATTATGATATATATGTGGACCATAAAATTCTCAAGTATATTTTCACACAAAAGGAGAATAATATGATCCAACGGAAATATTTAGAGCTGATCAAGGATTATGATTTTTCAATCCATTACCATCTTAGGGAATAAAACAATGTGGTAGTTTCTTTGTGTAGAAAGGGTCCTGAAACTCTATCCATGGTGAGAATTGAAAGGGAAAACAAATTTCTAGACATGAAAAGGATGGATATGTGAATAATAAAAGGATATTAATCCTACCTTTATCAAGTAAATTCTCAACCATCTATTATTTATAGGATCTTGGAGGCTTAGAAAGATGAAAAGTTAATAAAAATAATGAATAAGTTATTCTAGAGGTCAAATTTACAGAATATTGAGCTATATGGTTTGGAACCTAGATATGTTTCCCAAAAAATCCATACCTAAAAAGGAAACTTCTAAAAAATATGCATGGAACATCTTTATCTATTTATATAGAAATCATTAATAAGTATATATATTTCAAGAAAAAAATATGGTAGAATATTATGAATATATAGATTTCAGAGTTTATATCTCGATGCTTTGTATGAAAGTAAGTCAAGGGTAAATTAAAATATTATAAGGGTATGTTGAAACCATTTCCCATACCAGTATGGAAATAGGAAAACAAAACCATATATTTAATTATAATACTCCCTAGGAAACATAAAGGTAATAACAAAATATAGGTGGTAGTTTATCAACTTAAAAATTTATAACATTTAAATATTATTAAGGAATATTTCTCTCTTGACCTACTCACCAAGATATATTTAATAGAAGTTTTAAGACTACTTGGAGTGCCAATCTCTATTATATATGATCTAGATATGAGGTTTACCTCAAGGTTTTAGAGAATATTTCTATAAGATTTAATATAGAGCTAGGCTTTATCACTGCTTATCATTTTCATATGGATGGTTAGTATGAATGGACCATTAAAACCTTGGAAGATATGTTGAGATCATGTTCAATGGATTTCCAAGGATGTTTGTATCAAAACCTTCCCCTATAAGAGTGATCATATGATAACTATTTCCATTAAAGATTTCAAATGGAACCTTATAAGGCTCTTTATGGGAATAAGTTTTGGACTCTAACATTATGGCATGAAGTTTGAGAGTGTAAGATGATGGGGACTAATTTAATCTAAGATATGATAGAGAAGGTTCTAACCGTTCAGTGTCATATGAAATCCACACAATGTAAACAGAAAATCTATGCAAACAATTTTTTATAATACATAGAGTTTTAGGCCAGTGATAATTTATTCCTTTATATATTACCATGAAATAAAGTTTTGAGGTTTTTGAATAATGGAAATCTCATTCAAAGATACATTGGACACTTTTAGATCCTCTTTCACATTGGATTTGTGGCATATCGACTAGAACTCCCACCATGCATATCTCAAGTACATGATGTGTTCCATGTATCCCTCTTGAGAAACTATATACCATACCCCTCACATGTGCAGAATCCAGAGGTGGTAATATTAGAGAATTATATTTCATTTTAGTATCCATCGGTGAAGATCTTATATGGTATAGACAATGTTTTAATAAAAAAGATAACTCACCTGGTCAAAGTATTGTGGTAGAACCACATGTTTGAGGAATCAACTTGGGAACTGGAAGAGGGGAAGAAAAAAATTACCAAAATCTGTTATAGTATATTAATTGAAAATTTCAATGGTAAAATTTCTTAAGGGTTGAATAATATCACAACCTGAACTTTTATAAATGAAATTTCCTTTTTGATTAAATTAAATTCATTACTTATGTTATGTGGTTATGGAAAACACTTGCACTAAATTTTTCATGTTGGACCATTATAAGTTATATAATATTTAAAATACTATTAAACATCATATAAATTGATAATATATCCATTTAATGGTGATCTTATGATTATTATATATTAAGTATTTTGAAAAATCTAATTGAAATAGAAAAAGTTAATGATGACCTCAACCAGAAGGAACATACCCTATAAATCCCATATTATTGGAGCTTCCAATGGAGATATCATATCTTGGATTTTCCTTTGACCAATCCTAATACAATATTAAACAAATAAATCATTATAAAAACTTTTTATGGGATAATTTTAGTCTTATTGAGGTCACATCCCAAACCATGTTCGTTGAACCACCCTAAGAAAATCCCACTATTGCTCACCTTACCCTTAGGAAATTCACTTGTGTAATCAAGAGATATGTATATCAAACCTAATAGTATGAATACGTATATTATATTATCAATTAATAAATTATTATATTTAATCCTTGTTGATTTTACTTTATAAATGATTAAATAACGAGTTTGATGATAATTAGATTTAGATACGACTAAAATGAAATTGTGTTTTTTGGTAACAAAAAATTTCAATTAAGAATTTTTTTTTTGAATAATTCATTAATTTAAAAAAAATTATATTTCAAAAAAATAATAATATAATGAAAAGTTTATGAATTATAGTCGATAATATAATATTATGAAGTCAAAGAAAAATTAAGGGTCGGAAAACTGTTATTGTAAAAAACTCAACATTTTTTAAAAAATGGAAATTTTGATTTAAAAATATAAATTATCATATTTAGATATTTTTTTGATAAAATTAATATTATTTTTGTATTTATCATGTTTAAATTATCCAATGATTATTTTTTTATAATTTTATGAGACAGTCAAATTTTTGGGTAAAAATTAAATACGGTTTAAGTATACTTTGTGTATTATGACATCATAATAACCATAAAAGTAAAGTAATATGTTCCATAAAATGTATCCAAGAGAAAAAATATGTTTCAAATTTTATATATTGTTTCTTTTAGGTTATTATATTCATTTTAAAAACCCTTTATGAATCCTCCAAAACATATATTATATTTTAGGAAATTAAAATCATTACTTTGTAAACATGACTCACTTACACATCATCAATGGTATTATTTTAATGAAATATGTTCATAGAATTATAAAATAATAAAATAATATAATTTTTTATAACCATGGGGAAACCCCAAGGGAAGGTTTTTCATTTTCATTAGATTAGTGTATAGAGTCCAAAACCTATGTTTTAGAAATAATAAAGAACTCCCCACGATTTTCCTATTCAAACCCAACCAAGATTCCATTTCTCTTAACTAAAAAATATTTTATCACATACTTAATTTTTTATATCACTTTCCAGATCCTCCCAAGGTTCCCTCAATATTTTAATATTCTCCTGCCAGGCCTTTGGAAACACCCTCTCAAGGTAAGAGATCCTCTCTTTCTCCTCCTTATTCAATCACCTTATTCACATTATAAATTTTTATATCCAATTCATAATATTTTTATATGTTTTTACACATCCCATATACTGTTAGTTTTTTTTAAAAATTATATGAGTCCCCTGAATCTCTCACAAAACCATTTTATTAATCTTTAAGTGTTGTTATGCTGCCAAAATTTCACTATGATTTTTCATACTAAATGATTGTGATGTGAATTACCATACTCATTTCCACTCAAGGGTATCCAACTATATGTACCAGTAATTATTTTATTTGATACATCCATGTATTTAACCCATAATAATCAATAATTGGGTTAATATATATTAAATACAATCATACGTTATATGATTTATGTGGCACACTTATACATGTAAATGATATGATTACGATGGGTGCACCCATATAGCTCTCGAATAAATTGGGTAATGTTTTAATCTCTTTAGATTCCCGGTAAGGTGTGTTTGAGGTTATCCTAATCACACTATGTTATGATGTCTTAGTGTTTAACATTTACTTATTCTTATGGTTCACTGATTTAATTTGTTTCCACATTCTCATGTTGCCTTTATGTTATCATGTTATACTATGCATCATTATTCATGATTATGATTCTCAGATATTATTTTATATTTTTATACCTTTTATATCACATGTATATATTTACCCTATTATATTTTTTATTACCTGAATGTTATTTATATCTCACCCCTTTCCTATGTATGTCCCTAGGTTATCCCGTGTTGTTTTAGCTGAGTGGTGTAAATTTAAGAACATATTAAAAAAGTTTTTAATAAAGTCATTGTATCCCAGTTTTATGATTTATTGTTTTGTAGATAATATCCAAAAGATACTAGGCATTTCTATCTTATATTTTGTATTAGGTGTGTATTTTTTAAATTAATCATGATTTAATTTGTATTAAATTTATGGGTTATCATAGATACGACCATGGATGACTTGGGGATAAATAAATGAGATAATTTTTTTAGCATCAAAGGCTTCAAAAGTGTTCAAGGAAGTTCAAACTTCACCTAAAAATGTTAATACATAATATTTGACATATAATTTGATTTATCTCCCACTTTATCTAAATTAATTATTTACTGACTATGTTTTGGTTCTAGAAATAGATTTCAATTTTTATTGGAGGCTGACATATCCAGTCAACTGTTTTGGTAAAATATATGATGCCCATTCAAAATATAATCATTTAGACTACTTGGAGTGAGTTGATTGGATAACTTCATCATATTCACCACATATTCATCACTAAGGTATTTGGTATATTTAATTATCATACAATCCATTCCATTGAGAGAGACATAATTATTGAACAAGAATGAGTGATGGTGTAATAACAAAATCTTGAAGCAATATAATATAAAGTTAGTTTTCTAACACACTAGGATGCAATATAACTTGGGAAGTCTCATTATAAAGTGGTGGTGACTAAACATTGAAATTTTATAATAAAGGTATATTCATTTAAAATTTTCATCATCAATATCTAGCAATGGTCAATGAGAAAGTGGAATAATACTTGAATCTATTTGACGAATCTTGGAAAGGGGTGGAGGATACTTTTACAATGGTGGAGTAAATTCATCCTGATAAAAAAGTTAAAACTATTAAATTTATCAAAATTTTAAAATCTATTGAGAAGTCAAATAAATCACTCATTTGATTTCATGCATCACTTGAACAGTATTTGTTGTAGTATTCACATAATTCCATATTTTTCTCTGGAATTCATGATTTCTAAGGATATTATCTATTTTTTGGATGTCATATATTTAATGATTAATCAATTAAATAATATTTGTATAAAAACATTTTAACTCCTTATGTAATTGTTCATATTTATTAATTTCCATTGAGTGTGAAATATCAAGTGAGTATAGTTGTAATGATATATCAATCAATATTTTTTCTAAAAAACTGATATTTCTATCATTCCTAATATTGATTATCTCATAATAATTTACAAAAAAAAATCAGAAAGAGTAACATCAAAAGTAATAAAATAAAATTTAATATTAAAGGATTATTAATTTTTAATTTATAGTTTAAAATGGTTGATTCAAGGGAAAAAGGGTTTTTATAGATTTTTTATCTTATAGAATATGATCATTTATATAGATTTAGATAGAATTTATATAGGGTGTATATTCCATCGCCATGAGTTGAGGTTAGTCTATTTGGTATAATATGAAATGAAATTGGTTTACATTAGGATATTGATACATGGATGCATATAGGAAGTTGATATATGGGAACACATTCTTTTATAATAAACTCAGGTTAGTCTAGTTGTGTATGAGAAGGAGGAAAACTAATTGTAATTAAATTAATAATGTGTATTTAATGAGAGTGATATAATGTTCAAGAATTATTTTTTCACCCTAAAATTACATGATTGTGCTTCTTATGTTCTATTATAATTAATTCATTTTTCTAGGGAGAATTGAATATCCCTACATGATTTATATCTTTTTATTTTATTCTTTAACTTTTTCCTAACCCAAAAAATTCATTGGTCTTAATGAGAGATGACTTGAATTTTTCTCATTCAATGTAACACCCCGAGCTTCCACGATACGCTTCTCATTCAATAATGAAATAGCTTGCATTGAACGCAACTTCGAGTTCTAAAACACCGCGACTAATCAAAGTAGCCGTTATGAATAGTAATACCTACTTTTTGAAATATTATAAATTTTATTTATCAAAATGGACTTCATTTTTGGATTCGGAATATTGAAATTAGCCTATGTTGAATTTTTGGTATTTTTCTGAGAACTTCTAAATTTTTATGAATACTGAAAAATACTTAAAAACAACTTTTTTAATCAAAATAATTTATAGTGATAATTTATAATATTTAGTGGTTTTAAAGTATAATTAGAATATATTTTTACCATTTTATCCAATGGTGGTCATTAGAATTAATTTAACATTGAAATTGGACATAAACAATTGCCAAACTTTTGATATAAATTGTTTCTTAAAAACACGCTATTTGTTGTAACAGCGGGAATTAATTATAAAATTAATTAATACAACTTATATGTTTGGGATTTTGTAAAATAGACATCATTTTTGAATTCGGAATATCAATTATAGCTTAGGGTGAAATTTTGGCCTTATTCTGAAAAACTTCAATTTTTGATGAATAGTGAAACCACTAAGTGGTAGTTAAATAACTGATTTTTCGTTTAAATGAAATATTACCACTTCTGTGATTTGATTTTCAAAAATCCGACATAAATGGTTGCCATTAGAAAGTAAAATGTGGTTCAATGAGATCAAAATAATTTTTTGGTGAATAGTAACTTTTAAGTTCTTAATCGCGATTAGAGGTAATTAGTGTAGTTTAAGGTAAAAACAATGTTTTAATAATATTATATGAGCTTGACACTTGTCCTATTCCTATTGGATGAGTCATGGCCGACCAAGACAACCCATGGGTCAACTTGGGGACCCCATGGAGCCACTTTAGTTGGAAAATGACATTAATATATATTTATTTAATGTTAAAGTTAAATTGACACAAACATGAGTTATTTTACTAAAACAATTTTTAAGTGGGGTTACACAAGTCCAAATTTTGATTATAAATATTCATTAGAACACTAAAACGATTGCCTACATCATAGTATTTTTTTTATAATTTTTAGACATTAAATAAATTAAATTATTTATGACATCATGATGATGTAGTGATGACCTCATTATTTAACGATTTAAATAAAATGAGAAGATAATGCAAAATCCAATGCATACACTTGTCCAAAGCCAATTGGATGAGGAGATTTCGAACCCTTATCACCATAGCCTCGAATTATATAAGTGTGGGACCTTTAGAATCCGAAAAGCATTGTGTAAATAATGTAACATTTCAATCTTTCCAAAAGAGCCTCTCCTCTCCACTTATAAAAGGCCCCCACCTCTCCCACCTTATTCACACCTTCAAGCCATTTGGCTCGGCCAACCTCTGCCCAAATACTCTCCCAACATTCCTCCCTTACACCTAGAAACCTCACTCTGGGCAGAACTCTTCCCAAGGAAGCCTTTAGCTCAAATCAAAAAGAGTTACCCGATTTTGAGGTAATGTCTTTTCTAATGTTGTTTTGTTTTATTTTTCTTCTCCAACCCCCTAAACTCTTTTTATTCATTTCTTTTGTAACAACACCAGTATCCTCAATATACTAGGATGTTGTTATAAGAAGGATTCGAGCTACACTTACACACACCTACATCTAATGGTTAAAGAACATACGGTTTCTGTGGATGGCGAATTTCTGCCTCACGAAACGATGATTGTTCAACACTCATATAACACCTTCAAAGGTGGCCATTAAGATGTCACTATATTTATATATGATATATAATGTGTTTATGTTTTACTTATGCTTCTGTATTTCTCATTTTTGTCTTACTTTATGATTTCCATTATGGGTAAAACGCGATAATTTCATTTTTGGAAGTGCGGACTACCGCCCCCTCAAAGTGATTTGAATCGTTAATGCCATATGTGGGATGTATAAAGGATGGAGTAAATGGTATTATACACTATATTATACTGGAATTATATTATACATTTATATCATTATGATTTAGTTCCATTAAATATGAAATTGAAATTAAAGTAGCGTTCATGCGTACGTACGGCTTACCGTCTCCATGAACGGTGCATTTCATTTCTTACCTC
Source organism: Viscum album (assembly GCA_963277665.1). Lineage (NCBI taxonomy): Eukaryota > Viridiplantae > Streptophyta > Magnoliopsida > Santalales > Viscaceae > Viscum > Viscum album. The sequence goes on along the minus strand of OY728151.1, from coordinate 895,021,424 downwards.
TAAATGTTACGTAATATTATAAATGAATGTATATACTGGATATATAAGATATATATGACATCTAAATAATTAATATAATTCTGGATATAATGGATATTTCACCACATAAACAACTTGTAATTATAAGAAGCTTATTGTTGACTCAAGTACCAAAGATCGACAAAACGACCGTTATTAACTTAAATAATTACATAATGTTCATATCATTGTAATAAGTGATATAATAAGGATAATGAAATTGAAAATGGTTCTTAATAAGGTATATATTAACTCTAGTTTATTATTCAGGAGGTTAAAGAACGGTTGAGTCAAGTCAGACACGAGGTAAGGGAACTTCTTAACCCAACTTCCATTCTTTGGGTTAATCTCCTACTTTCAAATTATGTCATGATGTTATTATGTCATATTTTGTATTTTTACTTTCTTTATGTGTACCTATAGTGAATACACATAATATATCTACTCTATTTTAAAAATGATCTTTTTAAGGACTTCGTCTCAATCTCCTTTCATTGAGGCATATTTTGTTTTATACACAAATTTCTTTTATACGGTGTATAAACCCCTTTGACTTTTACATTTATTCAAAAGGAATCTTTTTTTATACGAAGCGTTTTGCTAAACGACAAAAGGGAATGTTTTTCTTTCCGTACTTATGCGGCGACAATGACTTCTCCGCCGCCGTGGCCATTATTTGAGTTTCGGCTTCCTCTACAAGCCATCATTTTTTTTAATGAAAAATAAATACAAAGTTTTAACTTTCTTTTATTTTGGTATTAAAAATGGTTTTGAAAGCGTTTTTATCATATCAAAGTGTTGTATTGATATCTTGTGATTGAAATGTGGAAATGTTATGTTTCCTTTATGCATGTTTTATGTGATACGATTATGTTATGGTTTATGATATGTTTAAACCTATTCATATGAGGAATGCATTGGACTTAATAAGTGACGGGTGGAGCCCGCTATAGCTCCTCGATGCATCGGCAGGTCTCATGAGACAAACTAGTGTCTTGGCACAAGGCCTTGACAAAATCTTATTTGTGGTCTTGGCACGAGGCCTTGACTACGTGGTTATGATAGTCTGGCATTATGCATTCCATCATTATGAAAGTGGTTATTGATATTGCATGTGATTATTCGACCAGTAGAATATCCATGTGAAGAAGTAAATGGCATTATCTCATTTTACTTTTGCCATATTATGTTGATGTTCAAGTTTAAAAAGGCTTTTGTTTTAGTTATACATTGCCTTAAATGTTTATGTTTATTTATGAAAGCTTCCGCAATATTTTTATCCTTACTGAGCATCTGAGCTCACCCCTTTCAATGTTTTAATATTTTCCAGGATGTGAAGAAGTATTTTATGAATGACCTGCAGGGATAGTCAGAAGAGGATATGAGTGTGGACTATGGAGACTTTGTTATTGTAGTTTTTCACTTTATGATGTAATGTAACGTTTACGAATGTATCTAGTGTTTCCAAGGCTACTAAACTAATCGGTCTTTCGAGACTTGATCTTTTGTGATCATGTCAATGTTACGAAGTAATGCACCGACTCTGGGTAGCTGGGGTCGGGGCATTACATTCAACCCTTTACGTGTTTTTAACCTAAAAACCATTATTTACTTTAAATTTTTAGCCTATATTTTTCCTTCTACATGAAAGTATTGGGCTAAGATAGTGAAGACTTTAATTTTTATCAGGTTAGACTTTATGGGTTTGTAGACTAACAAATTCTTTTGTGTTTTTCATTATGGATCTAAAAGTCTTTCAAATTTTACTGAATAATAAAAAGGTGATTAGGTTTCTATAAATCTGACCAAATATAGTAATTAAAGTTTATGTTCATAAACCCTCAACAAACATTGTCACATATTATATTTTATTTTGATATAGATGACTCTATAGAAAATCAGTTTACAATATGTAAATAAAATTGACTTGATGTGATTGAGGATTGGTACTAGTGCAAACAATCATGATTTTGATATTGGGACCTTATTTTTGTAGTTTAAAGTTATATAACTTGAACCAAATTTGTGTTTTTCTTATTGCGAAGTCAAATCATACCACAAATGAAGAGACAAATTCCAATGAAAATATCCATTACTTTATCACAAGGGAAATACAAATGAAATATATGTTCATATATCATTCATAATAAAAAATACTAAAATATATTCTATTATCAAATAGGTTAATTTTTTTGTTTCATTGATTGAGTGAGAATAAAAATTACTCATCATGAATAAAGAATAACACATGTATGAATGACAAGAAAATATAAAATTTGATTATGAAATATTTTGATAATATGAAAGACATACAAAGTTATAAAGGATAAGAAAATTTCAATCACTTGAACATAGGGGAAATTGATTTTTTAAATTATAAAATTAACATTTTAATTGGATATTTTGAAATGAAATTAGATTTGCTAAGAAAATAATCAACCATGTTCAAATAATAGGACCATTACCATACTATTAGACAATTATACTGAGGAAGATTGTTTATAACCTTTGAGTGATGATATCCATTATAATATTGTTAAAGATATATCGGATTAGAGGATCTTTTCCTTTGAATAAATATTTTATCTTGGATGTATATAAGTGGGCCATATATATAGTTCATGTGCCATCACCATGAAAAATGGGGTCCCTATAAATAAAATGAACTCATTACCAACAACCAAAGATATATTATGGTAATCAAAATATTAAATATGAGAAGTATGTTATATGGAAAAATAAGGGCTCAAAAAATACTTAGGATATTAAAATTTTAATCAAATTAAATTGAAATGATGTAAAATTTTGAAAAAATAATGGGTAGATTTTCTAAATATAGGAAAGGTGATATAAAACATGACATGAAATAATATTCATTTTATAATGGGAGTATATAAATAAATATGGTTGTGGTGGATTATAGGTTATGTCTAGGTGCTTAATATGATATTCAAGTGTCATGTAATGTACCATGTATTAGACTAGGTGGAAAATTCCAATTGAATTTGAACATTTTGTTTAGTGGATGGGATGAATATTAAATTGAGCTTAAAAATGTAATTACAAGAGTTGGAACACTTAAAAGTGATTTTCTAGATAGGTTTTAAGGACTGAGAGGTGTCTCGGGTGTTCAGAAGAATTTTGGGAGTGTCAGTATCTATAAACTCATTTTCAGGATAAATATATAGGGGGGAATGGTTAGCACACGACTAGTACCAATCGTGTGGATCAAACAGTGTGGCATGTTTGTATAGAGGCGCAGTTTGATGTATCCATATGGAACTATATTTGAAACTATGTCACTTATTATAGGACTATTTTAGGTGAGCCACACATGCTGCACATAATTTTTAAAGACTATTCACGTTGCTAAAACAGTTAGTGCCACTTAGGTAGTGAGCTCACACAATTTAGGTGCATAGTTGGGAAAACTATGCATCCGAACCATGCAACCTTTAAAAAGTGTTGAAATTCCCATTTTACCCTATGATATTAAATTTTTCCTCCTCATTTTTTCTTCTATCCTAATGAAACACCTCCTACCATCCATGGAGATATCTCCCTCTCCCTCACCCAAGGTTAGATCTATCTCCATCATTCATACTCATAATCATGCATCGTCAGTTGTGTTGCATCTTCATTAGTTAGTCTTTGATTCCTATTCATCTATTTCTTCATTTATATTTCTATATCAGATTCTATTTCTATGATAGCTCATATTCCCTATTTTATAGGCATTTATAGATTCTTCAATTTTTTCTCATTCTATCTTGAATCAAAGCATGATAATGGATGGATGAAGAGTCCTAAGAATGACATAGGTAGTTTAGTTTCTTTTCCATTAAAGTTTCATTTAATATAAATTATTATCATTATTACACACATCATTATTTCCATGTGTCTCTCCTAAAACATGAAATTACTTAAATTGATGACCTTGAACCCTCTTATTTAGTTGGAGGTCAATGAAATCAACCTGAACTACCATTTATGGTGAATTTTAATAAATGATTTTATATATTGATGTTGTTTATTATATAGAACCATGCATTCTGGTGAGTGATTCTTGCTTCTTTCTAGTGGAGTTATTTAAAGGAATTAATTAAATGATTCATGATACAATTATACACTTGTCCCATAATTAGACTATTAAATTTGATGTTTGACTCATTTCAATTCTAAGTGAAACTTATAAATTAAATATAATGAATTGATAGGATGGTTTGATGAAACACCTTGTTCCATGACCCTTTTACCCAAATCATGATGATTGTGACGGGCCAAATTAAATGAGGAATTTCAATTTCATGTTGTAGATGCTTATGATACCTTTTTACATGTTATAAATGATTTTTCCTAATTGTATGAATTGAATTAAAAAAATGAATCATGATGAATTATTTTCGAATAAATTAATTCTCATATAGTATGTTATTTATTAAATATGAATTACATATATATTAATTACTATTCAATAATCAAACCTTGTATTTCCAAGTAGGTATAACTTGGATGGGCTTATAGGTCTAATGGAATTACACCACCCCTTAAGTGAAACCATGTTCTTTTTTATTGAATGCCTCAGTTAAGGGATCATAGGGTGAGTGACATTAATTATACATGAATACTACTAATTTGACTTAGTTTGGGTTGTTGGATATAATGTTTTACACCCCCTTGGTCTTGGATGTCGCACATGGAATTTTAATTCCATTTGGATGTTGAACACGATGTTTTACATCATTGTCAGATATATTAGAGGAACTACATGGGATTATACTTATGAGACTTTTATTGGATGTCACCTTATTAGATTTAACATAAGTACTAACTAGGATTCTGTTTATGATACCTACATGGAAATATATTTTACATGTATTTTCACATCATTTGTTTAGTTTTTGGGCATGGATCTTTGTATCCCTATTCAGATGCTTGGGCTGGTACCATATTTAAACAATGGGTCTTATAGTATTGTAATTATTATTATAATTATATAAGTATTCCCTACTCTTATGCCATGGGTCCTAGATGGTGCTGGTATACTCTACATATATATGTTTACATATATGCTTATATATACATGATTAATTGTTCAAAAACATTTTGTATTTGGCAGAAGTATGTATGGTCAGCCATGTTTCGTTGAGGAACCTGAGCCTAACTTGATTACAATTTCATTTTACTAGTTTTTTCATTATACGTATATACTATATTATTTTATATTCGTATATGGGATTATATGAGACACCTTTTTTAGTGTCATACTATGTTTTATCTGTCACCTTTTCGGGTTATCGATTGGTACGTGGACAGATCTTCTGACCATAGGTTTGAGAATGGATTGTGCTATGAGATGTTTCGAATTATAGACTAAGACTAGATATGGGTTCTTGGGAGTATTATCTGATCATGTACTCATCCTACCTTCTAGAGTTGAATTGTTTTTATTTATTCTTTTATTAGTCTATCCAATTTGTATTTACCTTCTATTTTTTCATCATTTCACAATGTATCATGTCCATTCATAGCTATTTATTCTGTTATTATTGACTTTCAACTGTTATTGCCTTCTTCCACTGCTCTATTATTCATATAATTATATTGTTTCTTTATTGTATTTACCAATGTGCTACTCTAATCATGAGGGTATGTTATCCCCACTGTACCACCATTATACCCTCACTTCTAGTGAGTAGCTTCTGGTTTATGGGGAGGTGTGCTTGAGTCCATGTGTTAAACTATCTCGGGGAACTATTTTAGTGGATACTGATTTGGGATATTACAAGTGGTATCAAAAATTTATTTCCATTCATATTACTATTTTGGGATTGTATACATGATACTAGGACTGTGTTGGAACTAGGTAGATAGATTTTGTTTAGGTCTGTCCAACCCATGCAAGAGGGTAGAGGTCATGTTTCCGAGGATATGGTAGATAATCAGTTATTATAGTTGATTATTATTTCACTTTGGGTGATTGTTTTATATCGACTAAATACCGATTTATCAGATTTATCCTCAGACCAATATGGAAAGAAATGTTGAAACATTCATCATTATAGGAGCATAGATATTCACATGCCATACATATTCCATACCATGTAGATTTAACTGTTGATTCCCTGAGGCATGATGATTTTTATTCCATGCGTGTTCTATTTATCATAACACTTATTTGTATAACTTATTAGGTGATTATATATAATCCTTGCCTATGTTCTTTTCTTTTGAGGTATCTATCCATGTCAACTTTCATTCATTACTATATTATATAATTGTAGTTCTAATTATGATATATGATGGGTTATTAAAGAGTCGACATCAAACTAAATGGTGTTTTCCCATATACCTTGATGGTGGAACCTTAAAAAACTAATTATCATATGTTTATTCATGCAAACATATTTACCTTGGAATAATAGTTATATGATTTTTATTACATGGATTCCAATTGTAATTTATAAAGAAAGTACTTATATAAATTGGAAATGGTGATCAATCTAATCAGGTAATCATATATGACCAGTTACATTTCTACAAACTAGGTTTAAAGGCTTGGTTGTAGTTATATAAAGTTCTAATTATAACATATAAATGAAAGTATAATTATAATTTGGGAACAGTGACTCATCTAACTAGACCATTGTGTAAATATAAAAGTTAAAATTTTTTGAATCATATATGATGTTATTACTTATGTTTTATGCATGACTCAATTCTAGTAGGTCGGTCATGATGTTTTAGGCTTATGAGATAAGTTCTAATTGACCCAATTTTATCATTTTTAACATGATATGATTCTGTAATAAACCCACTAATATTATAATTACTCTTTAATAAGATATCTTCAATTGGGTTTCACTTAGGTTGACCCAGGTCTGAATGAAAAGACCATTTAAATTCACCTTTACTTATTCTAATTTTTAGTAATTAACCAATGGGGGTTTGCCTGTGATAAATATATGATGGTTATTTAATGTGACCGCATGAACTTATATGGTGTTATTTATAAATATATCGTAGTGTCTTACTAAACAAATCACCTTAAAATGATAAAATTCCTTTCATCAGTTGTGAGCTTTATGTTATTATGAGTCATTAGTTAATTAAATTTCCAATTAAAACCTAAAGGTTGTTTCACTCAATATCTTAGAATTGAATTTTTATTTAACTGACCTAGTTGTGATAATTTCATGGCTAAATAAAAATGATTAATTTTTTAAAAGGAAATTATGATATAATTTTCCTAATATGCCACATGGCACTAGCTAAATAAGGTTCCAAATATAGTTTTATTTTATAACTATTCTTGATATCCTTTATATACAAGTTGCTTTAAATATTATGACAAATGAAAATTGGTTAAATTCCTGAAACCTAAAATAGTATTGTAGTGTTCTTAGTCTCAACCCTCAAGTAAGCATAATTTAAAAATTGTTACCTTGGATTGGAATGTGGATGTTTCCCATATGTATTAGTTGACCTACCTCTTTTATAGTGATATTATAGGTTAGGCTTGTAATCCTAGTGACCTTTTCATCCTAACCTAGCTATTGGATCAATTAATTACACTATAGTAAGTGGATATCTTGTTTTATGTAGTTTCCTCTAAGTTGAAATAGCATTGTAAATTCTTTCATTCAATGTTTAGGTGAGAGGTTTCATTCGGGTTCCATTTGAGTCTGGTAAGACTCATAGTTTATATAAAGATACCTAGGTAGGGTGGTTGTTCATGCACAATTTTATCTTTTTTAGAGATTATGAGAATCATATACTTGTCTATTTTAGTAGGTTATACATGCCTCAGGAATAGTCATCCATTTTTTGGTCATGCGACCTTTATTCTTCTTTGATAGTGCACGGCTCAAGATTATCCATCCTAATAATAGTAATTTGGTTAACATGACTCCAAGTTCATCCACAGGTATTAAATCACATGATATGGATGTGTAGTTCAAGTTATGTTGTTTAAAAATGGGACTAACATGAGATTTTACATGTGGTTAACAACGAATTAAGAAGTGAAACATTAAAATAATTACAGTTTGAATGGAAAGGTCACGTAATGCTCTAAACTATATAGTTTTACGATTTCTAGTAAATAGTCATGAGTAATGTAAGGATATATTGACATCTTATATCTAGTGTAAAGTGGTCAATGTGTGAAGATTATTGATATAGATATAGAATTGAGTCTTCATAAGAAGTATTAGTTATCCTGGTGCCCAAGATAACATTGTTAGACGGATCAGGTGCGATAACACTACTGATAAGTTTTAGTTTTGTATTTTATGTTGAATTTAATTGATGTATGTGAACATGAGTTGTGATAAATGTCACCTTTGTATCTAATAGTGAACCTCATTGATCATGGTTATAATTATCTATTTACTCTCTTCTCATGTTAGCACTTGGAATATGTATGTTGGCCTCATATAGGAGCTGAGTTTAGTGGTGAGGGGTGTGTGTCATGATAAGAGTTCCCATTCTCAATAATATTATACTAAAACACTCCTATGGATTGGAGTTTTACATTTTTTGTAAAGATCATGTCCTTCCAAGTAAAGGGGAAGTGACTATATAGGACCATTTGGGAATAGTCAAAATGACTATTGTAATTTATGAGTCTGGTATGTTTGAGTGATCTATTCCTTAATATGATTCTCAATATACATATTGATGTGAGTTTAAACCAATTTTGGATGCTAGATTCAGGCTCAGGATGAATAAATGATCTGGTAATTTTATGGGTGGTAATGAATCCATTCGTGCAATTTTCTACAATTTCAAGGTGGTTGGTTGGGTACCTAACTATTGTTGAATGCTGAGAGGTAGGGTTAGAATTTGGTGGCTTTGTTGAACAATCATGATTTACTTGGGATCTAAAGTGACATGATGAGGTTTTTGTATTAAAATTTCAGCTATTAAGTATTATTTCTCTTAAATAGTTTAGTTAGGAGTGGATCTACTAACAGTTTGGTGATACGACAAATGTGTTCAAGGTGGTTGATTTGTTGTTGTACAAGATCACATGTCATCGGTGAATATGGTTCTAGAGGATACTCCAAGGAAGGTACAAACTATTTTTATGGACTGTGGCTAAGTAGGTCTCCAAACAATCATGAATGGTAATATTAAATAATATCGCAGCATAATCCGAACTTAGAGAAGGTCATGTCCCCTATCATGGCATCATCTTGAGTACACTAGGACACCATCAGCTTTAAACCGAGCTAAAAAAATAATCCTCTACATTATCATATGGGACCTAATGTTATAATATTCATGGTATATTGATTCTATTCATGGTGTGGTCATTTTAAATTTTTTATGTCACTTAATTATTGAACCAGGGATGGTTTATCTAGGATACGACAACGAAAGTCAGTTACAAAATTTTGTGAGTTTTCTCAAAATGATCTTAGTGTGACTTAGTTAAAGGTGTTGGAATTGAGATTTGATAATATTTCAGATCTTGGAGCCATTTTTTTCAATATATTTACCAAAAATTTGTTTAAATTACATTATCTTGTTTGGATTAATTCAGTTAGTTGAGGAACCCTTTAGAGCACATGAGAGGAGGATATGAGTGTCGTGTAATAGTCTACTGGGACTTTTCATGAAAAATTCAACAAGACTAGTTAAAGTGTAATTGATTTGGAATCAAATATTTTAATGTAATAGTGGGCCAGGATTTGATTCCTAATGTCATACTGGGTGTCGCATATTTATAAAAATTCCAAAAGTGTCATTAGGATGTCAGCTCTGTGTTTCAATAGAAAATTATGATGGTGGGAGTACTATGGACTTGAATTGGATGTGTAAATCTAGACCCAATAGTGGTGGATTCCATATACTATATTATGAAAGAGAAAATGACATGATCATGTGTAAACTTATATGGTGTTATTTATGTGTCATCGTGGCATTTCAGTTTTGAGTATGAGTGATGGATTGATTTTTAGAAGCTTAAGTACAACATGTTTAAAGTAGTGCATAAAGGTGTGTTGTCAGTGGGAAGAACAACATAACCATTTGAGATGGAATTAATGAACCTAGTTTTTCAGGATATATTTTCATTTTTACCTAAGGATTCTTAGGAATGAAAATTTCTAGGGTGGGATATTTCATTGTCCCACATTTTGGACTGGGTTGAAAATACCAAGAGAATTTGAACTTTTTGTTTGGTGGATGGTCCAAATCATAAATTGATCTTAAGAAAATATTTCAAAGATTTTTAACACTTGAAACTAATTTTTTATATGGTTTTTAAGGATTCATAGGTGTATCAGGTGCTCAAATGAGTTTCAGGATCATCGAGAAAATAATAACATTGTTTCGGGAGAAACAGATAGGGGCACACAATTGGTGCCCAATTATTACCAACTCTGTTGCCCAAACCATGTGGCATGTTTTTATAGTGATGTGAATTTATTAAACCACGTGGAGATCTATGGGAAAACTTGTCACTTCATATATGCCTATTATAGAGGAGGCTCACAGGCTACACAATATTTGTTAAAACTGTGTTCCCAGCCTAAACGGTTAGTGTTACTTAGGAAGTGAGCTCGTGCTGTCTGGGTGCACGGTAGGGAAAACAGAGCTTCCAAACCATGTTCCAATTAAAAAGGGGTGAAATACCAATTTATTAGCTTCCTTATTTAAGGTTTATTATTATTTTTTATACTATCTACACATAACACACCCTCCTAGTTGGGGAGAGCTCTCCCTCTCCCTCACATATCCTTAAAGTTATCTCTATCATTCAGACATGAAATCAAGTTCCATCGGTCACATTGGATCACCATCAATTATTATTAAATTCCCATCCCTTCATTTATTTATTTATCTTTCCATGTCATCTATTATTTCCATGTGAGATCATATACTATATTTTTAGGGCGTTTGTCAATTCATCTATTTTCTCTCATTCCTATTCAAATCAAAGCATGATAATAGATGAATAAAGAATCCAAATATTGAGATAAGTGGTCTAGTTGCATTTACCTAAAAGTTTCATCATTTATAAATTATCTTTATTGTAATTCACATTTTACTTCCCATTTTCTGCTCCTAAAAAATAAAATACCTTAAATTAAAGACCTAGAACCTTCTTACTTGGTTTGAGGGTGATTACCTCTACCCAAACCCCGATTTAAGGAAATTTTTAATAAATTATTTTATTAAATTATGTTGTTTATTCTACCAAACCTCACCTTTGGGTGAATTTTTCTTGTTGTTTTCAAGTGGAATTTATTAAAGGATTTAAATTCATGGTTAGTGACACAATAATACACTTATCTGGTAATTAGGCTATAATATATGTTATTCTTGACTCATTTAAATTCTAATAGAACTTTTTAAATTAGATTTATTTAATCTATAAGGCCCCAGCCTTAAACCTTACTTAATCTTGAGTTATTACAAGATTACACATTGAGGATCTTTTTAGGTTTAGAGTTTTAGAGAATCAGATCATAAAACTTGCATTACATTCCACATATAAACAAAGTGGTTACATAAAGATAGTATTATTCATTCCCATCAATGGAAACATATTTAAAATAAAACATGGATTCATTCTTGACACTTCCTTGACATTATCATCATATCATGTACCTTTCCCTTGACCTATGAAAAACATTTCAAAAAAACTTGGGATGAGCATAAAAAGCTCAGTAAGGGATATAAAAATATGGAAAGGAAACATGGTTACATATATACATAAGGATGAGATCATACTTTACCCATAAAACATAAGCACTTTAACATGCCTCATCAAATCATGAATAAATCATAGAAATCATAATACATAAAGGTAACTTGAGGCATTCATAACATTCTTACGTAAGGAGTAACCCTCTTGGTTACGTTTGGAAGACCCATCAAAGTATATTCCCTAAATCTCTTCGGAGAAACCTTAACGTTTCACTCCTTCGCATTAACCAATGCATTGGAGAGCTATATCGGGATCACCCTCCCTTATTTTATCACGGAACCACCCGTCTTCATAATAATGCCCAAGAACCATAACATAATCATATCACATACAACATACATAAAGGAAACATAACATTTCCACATTTCAATCACAAGATATCAATAAAACACATTGATATAATAAAAACATTATGAAAACCAATTTCAATACCAAAATAAAAGAAAAGTAAAACATGGTATTTATTTTTCTTTTAAAAAGAAGGTATGGCTTGTAGAGGAAGCTGAAACTCAAATAATGGTCACGGCAGTAGAGAAGTCATTGTCGCCCTATACGTATGACAAAAACATTCCCTTTCGTCGTTTAGTAAATGCTTCGTATAAAAAAAACCTTTTGAATAAACGTAAAAGTCAAAAGGGTTTATACAGCATATAAAAAACGGTTGTGTATAAAACAAAATATGCCTCAATAAAAGGAGATTGAGACGAAGTCCCATACCTAGTATCCGACTTGACCCGACTGTTCTTTAATCTCCTGAATAATAAACATGAGTTAATCTCTACTTGCTTAAGAACCTTTTTCATGTTCATTATTCCTTTTATACCATCTTATGAACATCATGTAATCATTTAAGTTAATAATGTTCATTTGTTCGGTATTTGGTTCTTAAGTCAAAAATAGACTTCTTACACTTACATGTTGTTAATTTGGTCAAAGTTTCGTTATATCCAGAATGATATTAATGATTTGGATATCATATATATCATATATATTCATCATATACATGTATTCATAATATTACATCACATTTAGAGGTAAGAAATGAAATGCACCGTTCATGGAGACGGTAAGCCGTACGTACGCATGAACGCTACTTCCATTTCTATTTCATATTTTCTGGAATGGAAACATAATGGTATAAGAGTATATTATAATTTCAGTATAATAAAAAATATAATATCATTAACTTTATCCTTTACACATCCCACATTTGGTATTAATGAATCAAATCACTTTCAGGGGGCGGTAGTCCGCACTTCCTAAAATGAAGATATCGTGTTTACCCATAATGGAAACAATAATGGTATGACATAAATGAAAAATACAGAAGCTTGAGGAATGAATAAACAGATTATATAACATATATAAAAATAGTGACATCATAATGGCCACCTTTGAAGGTGTTAAATGAGTATTGAACAATCATTGTTTCGGGAGGCAGAATTTCGCCATCCACGGAAACCGTATGTTCTTTAACCATTTGATGTAGTTGTGTGAGAGTGTAGCTCGAATAAATCTTATAAAAACATCCTAGTATATTGAAGATACTGTTTTTGTTACAAAATAAGTAAATAAAATGAGTTTGGGGTTGGAGAAGCAAAATAAAACAAATGAACATGAGAGAATGAATTACCTTTAAAAGTTTAACTCCTTTTGATTTGAGCCTAAAGGCTTCCTTTGAAAGGATTCTGCCCAAAGGGAATCCTCTAGGATGAGGAGAGGGATGTGGAGAGAGTAAATGGGCAGGGGTTGGCCGAGCCAAAGGCTTTTGGAGTGTGGGTAATGAGGTAGAGGTGGGGTCCTTTTATAAGAGGAGAGGAGGGTCACTTTTGGAAAGTAAAGAAATATTACTTTATTTGAAAATGAGTTTCGGATTTAAAAGGTCCCACATTGATATAATTAGTGGATAAGGTGATAAGGGTTCTAAATCTACCCATCCAATTGGTTTTGGACATGTGTAGTTTTTAGATATTACATTATCTTTCCATTTTATTTAAATCGTTAAATAATGAGGTCATCACTGCATCATCATGATGTCATAAATAATTTAATTTATTTAAAGTCTAAAAATTATAAAAAAAATACTATGATGTAGGAAATATTTTTATCTTTCCAATTACTATTTATAATAAAAAATATGATTAGTATAACCCCTTATAAAAATTGTTTTAGTAAAACAATTTATGTTAGTGTCATTTTCACCTTTATTTAAAAAAAAGGCATTAAAGTCATTATCTCACCCAAGAGGCTCCATAGGGTCCCCTAAATCGGCCCATGGGTTGTCTTGGTCAGCCATGACTCATCCAATAGGGTTAGGACAAGTGTCATGGTGTTTTTATATTTTTATAATATCATTTTTACCTTAAATTACACTAATTACCTCTAATCGCGATTAATGAAAAAAGTTACTATTCACCAAAAAATTATTTTCATCCCATTGAACCACATTTTACATACTAATGACAACCATGTATGTTGGATTTTCATAATTCAATACACATTAGTGGTAAACTTTCATTTAACTAAAAAATCAGTTTGCTTGATTACCACATAGTGGTTTCACTATTCATCAAAAATTGGAGTTTTTCAGAAAATTTCCAAAAATTCACTCTAAGCTATACTCGATATTCAGAATTCAAAATTGATGTCTATATTACCTAATTCATAGAATATAAGTAGAATTAATTAATTTAATAATTAAATCCCACTGTCAAAACAAATAGCGTGTTTTTATGAAACAATAAGTATCAAAAGATTGACACCAGTTTAAGTCCAATTTCAAAGTGAAATTGATTCCAATGACCACCATTGGATTAAATGGTAAAAATATATTCTAATTTAACTTCAAACCCAATTCAAAATATAATCTAATCATATAAATAAATTAGATTAAAAAGCAGTTTTGATGTAAAATGCAGTATTTTTCACTATTCAAAAAAATGAACATTGTAAGAAAAATACCAAAAATTCACACAAAGTAAAATTTGATGTCCCAATCATAAAGAATAAGTTTATTTTGACAAACATAGCTTATAAAATTGTCAAAAGATAGACTTAAAAATGGTTTTCCATCAAAAGGCAGTAAAACAATCTTTTAAAAATATTAGTGTATTCCATGCTTAAGATTGGATTTATTTTCATTTTAAGCCTCTATAACACTATCTAGTTCATTAATAGACATAGATAAAAATATCTATTATTCATTACTTACATGGGATGTTACATCCTTCCTCCCTTTAGAAAATTGCGTCCCCGCAATTTATTTACTTATTAAATAAATGGGGGTACTTATCCCTAATTGCATTTTCAGATTCCCATGTTGCCTCTTCAACCATATGGTTTTTCCATAAAACCTTTACCTGATGAATCACCTTATTCCGCAATATCTGCTCCCTGTGGTCAAGAATCTGGACCGGTTGTTCCTCGTAAGATAGATTTTCTTCCAGCCGAACTACCTCTGGACTCAAAACATGAGATGGATCTGGCATGTACTTTCTCAACATCGAAACGTGAAAAAAATTGTGTACCTGAGATAAAATCGGAGGTAAAGCCACTCGGTAAGCAACTAATCCAACTCTCTCCAGAATTTCATATGGTCCAATAAACATTGGACTCAGCTTTCCTTTCTTACCAAATCTCATCACACTTTTCCAAGGAGAAACCTTGAGAAAAACATGATCACCTACCTCAAAAGATAGATCCTTCCTCTGGTTATCCGCATAACTCTTCTGCCTGCTTTGAGCTGTTCTAATGTGCTTCTGAATCAGCTGAACTTTTTCTGCCAACTCTTCTACCAATTCTGGTCCCATAAACTTCCTTTCACCCACTTCATCCCAGAAAGCTGGAGTTCGACACCGCTTCCCATATAATGCACGAAATAGTTCCATCTGTATACTGGAATGAAAACTGTTATTATATGAAAATTCAACCAAAGAAAGACGTTGGTCCCATCTTCCCTGATAATCCATCAAACAAGCTCGTAGCATATCCTCCAAGGTCTGAATTGTTCGTTCTGACTACCCATCTGATTGAGGATGAAAAGCTTTACTAAAATTTAATTCAGTACCCAATGACTTCTGAAGGCCTTTCCAAAAGTTAGAAGTGAACCTGGGATCACGATCAGATACAATGGAGAGGGGAACTCCATGTAACCTAACTATCTCTTTAAGATACAAACGGGAAAGTTGTTCTAGGGAAAAAGTATCTCTCATAGCAAGGAAATGAGTAGATTTGGTCAAGCAATCAACAATAACCCATATTGCATTATTACCTCGAGATGTCTTCAGTAATCCCACAACAAAGTCCATGGATATATTCTCCCATTTCCACTCTGTCACTGGTAAAGGATGAAGCATCCCTTTCGGTAACTGCCGCTCTGATTTAACCTGTTGACATGTCAAACACTTCATAGTAAAATCAGCAATATCTCTTTTCATTCCATCCCACCAGTAATACTCCCATAGATCTCTATACATCTTAGTACTGCCCGGATGAACTAAAAACAAAGAACTATGAGCTTCACATAACAACTCTCTCTTCAACTGTGAATCACAAGGCACACACAATCTCTTCCCAGATCTCAAAACACAATCATTATCAATGTTGAATTCAGGCAACTTACCTTCCTGAACCAGCTCTACCTTTTTCTGCAACTCACTGTCTTGCTTCTGTGCTTGCTTGATTCTATCTGATAGAGAAGATCTCACTGATACCTGAAACAAAACAGAAGAACTTCCTGCACCAACAACTTCTATTCCAAAGTTCATCAAATCCTCAACCAATGGATCACGTTCCAAATGCAACATTGCTAATGAATCATTACTTTTTCGACTCAAAGCATCTGCCACTTTATTTGCTTTTCCCAGATGGTAATGAATTATACAATAATAATCCTTGATTAATTATATCTATCTCCTTTGTCTCATGTTCAATTCTTTCTGAGTGAATATATACTTTAAACTTTTGTGATCGGTATATATTTCACACCTTACTCCATACAAATGATGCCTCCAAATTTTTAAAGAAAAAACAACAGCAGCTAATTCCAAATCATGTGTAGGGTAATTTACCTCATGAGTTTTCAACTGTTGTGAAGCATAAGCAATTACCTGATCATTATGCATTAGGACGCAACCAAGTCCTTTCAATTAAGCATCACTTTATATAACAAACTCACCATTCCTGGAAGGTAGTGCCAAAACTGGAGCATTCACCAATCTTCTTTTCAATTCCTGAAAACAATCATCACATTCTTTTGTCCAGATAAACTTAACACCCTTCTGAGTTAGCTTAGTCATTGGACTAGATAACTGTGAAAAATTTCTAACAAACCTTCGGTAATAGCCTGCCAAACCAAGGAAGCTACGAATCTCGGTTACATTTGTGGGTCTTGCCCATTCTTCCACAAGTTTTGTTTTTGCAGGATCAACAGTTATTCCATCTTTAGAAACAATGTGACCAAGGAAAGAAATTTGTTGCAACCAAAACTCACACTTGCTGAATTTTCCATATAGTTTATTTTCTTTTAAGGTTTTCAAGATAACCCTTAAATGTCTTTCATGCTCCTCTTTACTTTTTGAAAACACAAAAATATCATCAATGAAAACCACCACAAACTTATCCAAGAACTCATGGAAAATTCTATTCATTATGTCCATGAATACAGCAGGTGCATTGGTTAGCCCAAAAGGCATTACTAAAAATTCATAATGGCCATATCTCGTATGGAACGCGGTCTTCGGAATATCTGCCTCCTTTACCTTCAGCTGATGGTACCCCGATCTCAAGTCAATCTTTGAAAAAAACTGAGCTCCCTGGAGCTGATCAAACAAATCATCGATATGAGGCAAAGGATATTTGTTCTTAACAGTGATATTATTCAAGGCTCTATAATCAATGCAAAGTCTCATTGAACCATCTTTCTTTTTCACAAATAAAACAGGAGCACCCCATGGTGATGTGCTAGGTCGAATGAAACCTTTCTCTAATAAATCATGCAATTGCTCCTTCAACTCTAAAAGTTCAATTTGAGACATTCGATAAGGGGGTTTTGAAATTGGCTTAGCATCAGGAACTAAGTCAACCGTAAACTCAACTTCCCGATCTGGTATTATTCCTGGAAACTCATCAGGAAAAACATCAGGATACTCATTTACCAATGGCACATCATTAATCTGAACAGTTCCTTTATTTTCAATGATGTGTGCAAGGTAACATTCATTTCCATCTTTTACAAGTTTCTTGGCCTCTTGATAAGTTATCAACAGTAAGGGTTCATTCTTGTACACAAACTGAAAGTCTTTCTGAAAAGAAACTTCTTTAGCTCTACAGTCAATCATAGCATGGTAAATAGAGAGCCAATCCATTCCCAGGATAACATCAAACTCTACCAGAGGTAGAACAATAAGGTTTGCAAGTAGGTTCTTTCCACAGATAAGGATAGGAAGATTCTTATAAATTCTTTTTGCCTCAACATTTCCCTCGGGTGTCTTTACCACAAGTTTAGGAGTCATTTCTTGAGATGGTATTCTTATTTTACTAGAAAAGGTTTCAGAGATGAAAGAATGTGTAGACTCCGAATCAAACAACACACTGGCATAATCTGAAAAAACAAACAAAGTACCTGATACAACTTCATTTGATGGCCCGACATCTGCCGAAGTAGTTGCAAAGGATTTCGCCGCCCCTTTCTGCTTGTAGTCCAACTGCTTCCCATCACTCAAGCTCTTTGTCGGACACTCGTTTGCATAGTGACCCATCTCATTGCACTTATAACATTTCACTAACTGTAAATCGAATTTGGTCTTACCTTCACCTTGATCCTTTTCAGTGCAATCACGAGCCTTATGTCCCATCTTACCACATCGGTAGCACTTTCCAGAATTCAAAAGACATTCCCCAGCATGCCTTTTTCCACATTTATCACAAACTGGAAACTTAGTTTTCTTACCATCAGACTTTTTTGAAGAATTCTTACCTTTCTCCTGCCACCTCGGTCTCTTCTTCTGCTGGTTGTTATAGAACACTTGATCATCGGAAAACTCCATTTCCACCTCCTGAGCACATAGAACAAGCTTTTCATAACTTTTAAACTCACGAGAAGCTAATTCCCTTCGATATTTTGGCTTTAATCCTGAGTAAAAATGATTGATTTTACTATCAAGGTCTCAGATAAAATTTGGAGCATACCTTGCCAATCGAGTGAAGCTTTCTTCATAGGTAGCCACTGAGTCTTCCTCTTGCCTCAATTCCAAGAATTTCTTTTCCATTCTAAGTTGAACAGCCTTAGGAAAATAATTCTCAAGAAACAAACCTTTGAATTCATCCCAGTCGAGAGCATCAATCTCATCAGCGTCCCTGATATTTTTAACCATCGACCACCACTGATCTGCCTCACCCTCCAAATGGTAAATAGCAAGACTAACCTTTTGATTTTCTGAACACCCCATGACATCGAAAATCTTCTCCAGTTCTTTAATCCACCCTTCAGCTAGCACAGGGTCAGATGATCCTCTGAATGATGGGGGATGTTGCCTCATGAAATGTTCCACCACTGACATGTTCCTCTCCGGTTGGTCTGGCTAATCTCGTGCATGGATACCACCACCATTTATAACCTGAGTCAACTGCACCATTACTGCAACAAACTATTCAGTTCCAATTCCGACCATCTCAAGATGCTGATTCGGAAGGTCATTTCCTTCTGTATTCCTTCCTAGCACAGCTTCCCTGTTTCCTCTGCGGAAAACCATTCTGAACAAACATGTCTTAGATGAAGCAACATGGTAATCTTTAAATGCTATATCACTTCAATTTGACCATAAAAAATATTTTTGGATAACCATTTAATATAATTATAACTCCTAAAGTTATCTAAACTGACCTCTGATACCAACTATAAGGCCCCAGCCTTAAACCTTACATAATCTTGATTTATTACAAGATTACACATTGAGGATCTTTTCGGGTTTAGAGTTTTAGAGAATTATATCATAAAACTTGCATTACATTCCACATATAAACAAAGTGGTTACATAAATATAGTATTCTTCATTCCCATCAATGGAAACATATTTAAAATAAAACATGGATTCATTCTTGACACTTCCTTGACACTATCATCATATCATGTACCTTTCCCTTGACCTGTGAAAAACATTTCAAAAAAACTTGGGATGAGCATAAAAAGCTCAGTAAGGGATATAAAAATATGGAAAGGACACATGGGTACATATATACTTAAGGATGAGATCATACTTTACCCATAAAACATAAGCACTTTAACATACCTCATCAAATCATGAATAAATCATAGAAATCATAAGACATAAAGGTAACATGAGGCATTCATAACATTCTTACATAGGGAGTAACCCTCTTGGTTACGTTTGGAATACCCATCACAGTATATTACCTAAATCTCTTCGGAGAAACCTTAACGTTTCACTCCTTCACGTTACCCAATGCATTGGAGAGCTATATCGGGCTCACCAGCCCTTAGTTTATCACGGAACCACCCGTCTTCATAATAATGCCTAGAACCATAACATAATCATATCACATAAAACATGCATAAAGGAAACATAACATTTCCACATTTCAATCACAAGATATCAATACAACACATTGATATAATAAAAACATTATGAAAACCATTTTCAATACCAAAATAAAATAAAATTAAAACATGGTATTTATTTCTCTTTTAAAAAGAATGTATGGCTTGTAGAGGAAGCTGAAACTCAAATAATGGTCACGGCAGCGGAGAAGTCATTGTCGCCCCATACGTACGACAAAAACATTCCCTTTAGTCGTTAAGTAAACACTTCGTATAAAAAAATTCCTTTTGAATAAACGTAAAAGTCAAAAGGGTTTATACACCATATAAAAAACGGTTGTGTATAAAACAAAATATGCCTCAATGAAAGGTGATTGAGACGAAGTCCCATACCTCGTATCCGAGTTGACCCGACTATTCTTTAATCTCCTGAATAATAAACGTGAGTTAATCTCTACTTGCTTAAGAACCTTTTTCAAGTTCATTATTCCTTTTATACCATGTTATGAACATCATGTAATCATTTAAGTTAATAATGTTCATTTTGTCGGTATTTGGTTCTTAAGTCAAAAATAGACTTCTTACACTTACATGTTGTTAATTTGGTCAAAGTTTCATTATATCCAGAATGATATTAATGATTTGGATAAACAATATATCATATATATTCATCATATACATGTATTCATAATATTACATCACATTTAGAGTTAAGAAATGAAATGCACCGTTCATGGAGACGGTAAGCCGTACGTATGCATGAACGCTACTTCCATTTCTATTTCGTATTTTCTGGAATGGAATCATAATGATATAAGAGTATATTATAATTCCAGTATAATAACATATATAATATCATTAACTTTATCCTTTAAACATCCCACATATGGTATTAACGAAGAGTATATTATAATTCCAGTATAATAACATATATAATATCATTAACTTTATCCTTTAAACATCCCACATATGGTATTAATGAATCAAATCACTTTCAGGGGGCGGTAGTCCGCACTTCCTAAAATGAAGATATCGTGTTTACCCATAATGGAAACAATAATGGTATGACATAAATGAAAAATACAGAAGCTTAAGGAAAGAATAAACATATTATATATCATATATAAAAATAGTGACATCATAATGGCCACCTTTTAAGGTGTTAAATGAGTATTGAACAATCATCGTTTCGGGAGGCAGAATTTTGCCATCCACGGAAACCGTATGTTGTTTAAACATTTTATGTAGTTGTGTGAGAGTGTAGCTAGAATAAATATTATAACAACATCCTAGTATATTGAATATACTGGTGTTGTTAAAAAATATGTAAATAAAAAGAGTTTAGGGGGTTGGAGAAGCAAAATAAAACAAATGAACATGAGAGAATGAATTACCTTTAAAAGTGTACCTCCTTTTGATTTGAGCCTAAAGGCTTCCTTTGAAAGGATTCTGCCCAAAGTGAATCCTCTAGGATGAGGAGAGTTATGTTGAGAGAGTAAATGGGCAGGGTTTGCCCAAGCCAAAGGCTTTGGGAGTGTGGGTAATGAGGTAGAGGTGGGGGCCTTTTATAAGAGGAGAGGAGGGGCACTCTTGGAATGTAAAGAAATATTACTTTATTTGAAAATGAGTTTCGGATTTAAAAGGTCCCACATTGATATAATTCGTGTATAAGGTGATAAGGGTCCTAAATATACCCATCCAATAGGTTTTGGACATGTGTAGGTTTTAGATATTACATTATCTTTCCATTTTATTTAAATCGTTAAATAATGAGGTCATTGCTGCATCATCATGATTTCATAAATAATTTAATTTATTTAAAGTCTAAAAATTATAAAAAAATACTATGATGTAGGAAATCTTTTTATCTTTCCAATGACTATTTATAATAAAAAATCTGATTAGTATAACCCCTTCTAAAAATTGTTTTAGAAAAACAATTTATGTTAGTGTCATTTTCACCTTTATGTAAAAAAAGGCATTAAAATCATTATCTCACCCAAGAGGCTCCATAGGGTCCCCTAAATAGACCCATGGGTTATCTGGGTCTGCCATGAATCATCCAATTGGGGTAGGACAAGTTTCATGGTGTTTTCATATTTTTATAATATCATTTTTACCTTAAATTACACTAATTACCTCTAATCACAATTAATGAAAAAAGTTACTATTCACCAAAAATTTATTTTCATCCCATTGAACCACATTTTACATACTAATGACAACCATTTATGTCGGATTTTCAAAATTCAATACACATTAGTGGTAAACTTTCATTTAACTGAAAAATCAGTTTGCTTGATTACCACTTAGTTGTTTCACTATTCATCAAAAATTGGAGTTTTTCAGAAAATTTCCAAAAATTCACTCTAAGCTATATTCAATATTCCGAATTAAAAATTGATGTTTATATTAACTAATTCAAAGAATATAAGTATAATTAGTTAATTTAATAATTAACTCTCGCTGTCAAAACAAATAGCGTGTTTTTATGAAACAATAAGTATCAAAAGATTGACACCAGTTTAAGTCCAATTTCAAAGTGAAATTGATTCCAATGACCACCATTGGATTAAATGGTAAAAATATATTCTAATTTCACTTCAAAACCAATTCAAAAGATAATCTAATCATATAAGGAAATTAGATTAAAAGGCAGTTTTGATGTAAAATGCAGTATTTTTCACTATTCATTAAAAAATGAACATTGTCAGAAAAATACCAAAAATTCACACAAAGTAAATTTTGATGTCCCAATCATAAAGAATAAGTTTATTTTGACAAACATAGCTTATAAAATTTTCAAAATATAGATTTAAAAATGGTTTTCTATCAAAAGGTAGCAAAACAATCTTTTAAAAATATTAGTGTATTCCATGCTTAAGATTGGATTTGTTTTCATTTTAAGCCTCTATAACCCTATCTAGTTCATTAATAGACATAGATAAAAATTTCTATTATTCATTACTTACTTGGTATTTTACATAATCGATAGGAAGTATGGATGAAACCTCTAGGCCTTTTACCTTTTTAACATAAGCTTCATAGTAGTGATGGGATGACTTAAATGAGGAATTACATTGTGGTGGCATGGATTCTTCCCCTGAACTTGTAACACCCCAGGATTTCAGAGTGTGTTATTTCTTAAAAATAATTCAATTACTTGCACTACACGCAACACCGAGTTCAATCACACCATTAAAAGAGGTCATGAATAGAATTAACTAAATTTTGAACTTTATATAATCCTTATAACTTTAGAATACCTATTATGAGTTTCTTAGTCATAATGCAAGAACAGATTCATTTTCAGTATTTCACTTTTATCAACTTCTAATAGTGAAACCTTTTTAAATACAATATTTTAAACTTTTTGACTAAATGGGGACATCAAAAATTTAAAATGAAACACCCCAAGATTCCATGGTACGTTTCCCTTCGAATAATGTGATAGCGTGTGTTGTACGCAACCTCGATTTCTAACACACACCACAACTAATTAAACTAGCCGTTTTGAATAGTAATACCTACTTTTTAAAATTATATATATTTTATATTTCAAAATGGACTTCATTTTTGGATTCGGAATATCTAATTTAGCCTAGGGTGAAATTTTGGTACTTTTCGGATAACTTTCATATTTTGATGAATAGTGAAAATTACTAAATTTTAATTAAAAACAACTTTTTTAATCAGAATAATTAATAGTGATAAATTATGAATTTTAGTAGTTTTAAAGTATATTTAGAATATATTTTTACCATTTAATATAATTTTGGTCATTGGACATAATTTTACAATTAAACCGAACATAAACAAGTGTCAATCTTTTGATAGTTATTATCTCTTAAAAACACGCTTTTTGTTTTGACAGCGGGAATTAATTTTAAATTAATTTCTGCCACTTCTGTGTTTTGAATTTAGGAAAATGGATTCCATATTTGGAATCAGGATGTTCAAATTGTGTAAATGGGTAACTTTTATTTTTAGACATTTTGAATAATTACTGCGGTAAATATTTTATTTACCATGGTTAAGGGTAAATCCGGTAAATAAGGGTTAAAAAATAATATTATAATAATACTAAATTACCCTAAAACGTGTCTTAACCCTGTTGGTTGATACATGGTCGACATGGGAATCTTTGGGTCTATTTTGGGACCCCATGGATCCACTTGTAAGTGATAATGACACTTTATTTTAATTAAGTCAAAATGAATACAAAAATGACACAAGCATATATCTTTTAGAAAAATAATTGTTACATAGGGTTATATAAGTTGGATTTTAGATTATAAATATTAATTAGAAAGCTAAAAATATTTCCTACATAATGATATTTTATTTATAATTTTTAGACATTAAATAATTTATTTTATTTATGACACAATGATGATGCAGTAATTACTATAATAATGAAAAATTAAAATAATTGATATTAAAAATACCCAAATAAATATAATATGAAACTTTTAATGAATTAAACTAATTTTCTAGGATAATATGATATATTAGGGTTGATTTAATTGACTTTTTTCGAAGTAATAAATCTGTTATGAGTTTCACAAAAAATCAACTATTGAATAGTGTAAAAATTGACATAAAAGAGTTCTTAAAACAAATATTATATTATTAATTGATATTAAATTCCTAAAAATCTAAGGTTCGGACAAGAGACGTATATCATGATAGGTTCATCATTAATGTACCACTTGGGGGTCTCTTGGATGTATATAGTAAGTTTATTAACCATATTATATAAAAATACAAAGAGACATTGTAAAAGTGAAACTAATTAACTTAGAGTTAATACTTAAAGATAAGGTTAATATAAGTACCCAAACCTGTCTAAATTCTATTGGTTGAGTGGTTTTCGACCTATCCCCACCTTAACCTTTGAATAATCAACTTTGGAGCCATTAGAAACCGAATATGAATTTATTATAAATTAATATTTCTAGCTTTTCCAAAGGTGCCCCTCACCCCTCTTATAAAAGGGCACTCCTCCTTCTCATTTCTTCACACCTTCAAAGGCTTTTGGTTCGGACAAACTCTGCCCAAATACTCTCCCAACATCCCTCACTACAACCTAGAGGCCTTATTTTGATCAGAAAGCCAACCTAAGGAGCCCTTTTGATCAAATCAAAAGGAAGAACCCGAAGAAGAGGTAATTATTTCACCACCCTTCTCCAAGTTCATTTCTTCTTCCACTTCTTCTTCCTTTGTTCTTACCATTCTAAAATAATAACTCCAGTATCTCACATATACTGTGATGTTATTATAAATATGGTACAATCATATTCAGTATTCTATCCACCCTTTGAATAACATGTCACCATACGTGCATACGTACGGCTTACCGTCTCCACGTCGTGGTGTAATTGTTATTCAATATAATATTATTTGGATGGGTATAATAATGATGTGTAACTCATGTAAATAATAAATATAACATGTTAATGATTCTGTATATATGATATAACATCCATTTATATATTATTTTAATATCAAAAGAATGATATTGTCGCTCGTGCGTACGTACGGACTACCGTCTCCACGAACGCGATGAGATTCATTCTCCATCGTATCCATTCAAGTATAATTATCATTTGGTGATTTAAAAATGATGTTTAAGGACTTTATATCATTCTGGATATGAATAATATACAACCTATCCTTTACAAACATGTCTTACGTAACAAAACATATAAGTTAACACCCGAAACAACGATAATACTAAGATATTATTATCAAATCAATATTAAAAGATCATATATGATATCATATTAATACATATGATTCTTGTATAATTTAATAACAATTATTTCACCATTATACAGGAGGTTAAGCTACCCCAACCAAGGAAAAGTACAAGGTAAGGGTTATTTCACAATCTCTTCATTATCCGAGGTTGTTTATACGTAATAATCTACTGGGATTTCTTTATCATCCACATCCATGTTTCTTCGAAATGTATTTCAAAACATATTTATTATTTACAATAATATGGGTTAAAGTCATTTATACCCTTTTTGACTTTTTATAAGAGGTTTATAAAGGAATCTTTCCGTCGTTTTCAAAACAAGGTCCTTTTTATCCTTTTCGACAGAATTAAGGTAAGAATGTTTTTTTTAACTTATACGGCTAGTGCGGTTATTTTCTGCCGTTATAAAATCTTCAATGTTTTCCTTACAAGATTATAAGAATATTTTCAAGAAAATGTTTTATTTTATATGGCTCTTAAATGATTTCAAAAATAGAAAGAGATATTTCTCTAAAAAGTGTTTTGATTTCATCTATGTCAACATCCTTTGACGGATTTTACGCTTATTTGAAGTTGATTTATTATGATACAAAACTTCTATATTGTATTGAAGGTTTTGTGATATGTTTGACTGTGGATGTGCTATTTTTATACCATTCATAGTTTATGGTGAAATTATTGACATTTCGTATGCTAGTTTTAATACGAATGTTTATGTTATGTTTAAACTTTTCATATAGGAATGCATTGGGCTTAATAAGTGACGGGTGGAGCCCGCTATAGCTCCTCGATGCATCGGTAGGTCTCATGAGACAAACTAGTGTCTTGGCACAAGGCCTTGACAAAATCTTATTTGTAGTCTTGGCACGAGGCCTTGGCTATGTGGTTATGATAGTCTGGCATTATGCATTCCAACATTATGAAAGTGGTTATTGATTTTTGCAAGTGATTATTCGATTAGTAGAATATCCATGTGAATAAGTAAATGGCATTATTTCATTTTATTTATGCCATACCATGTTGAAAGTTCATGTTTGAAAGGCTTTTGTTTTAGTTATACATTGCCTTAAAAGTTTATTCTTATTTATGAAAGTTTCCGCTATATTGTTATCCTTACTGGGCATTTGAGCTCACCCCTTTTCTATGTTTTATTTTTCCCAGGAAGTGAAGAAGTAAGTTATGAATGACCTGTAGGGATATTATGTGGGGATATGAGTGTGGATTATGGGGACAATATGTTGTTGTAGTAGTTTTTCATTTAATGATGTAATGTAAAACTTATGAATATATCTAGTGTTTCCAAGGCTACTAAACCAATCGGTCTTTCGAGATTTGATCTTTCTTGTGATCATGCCAATGTTATGTAATAATGCACTGACTCTGGGTAACTAGGGTCGGGGCGTTACAGTTGGTATCAGAAGAAGTTTAGTACAAACCTTGGAAGCTAGATTTAGATAAACTCTGATTAGAACACGTAGACCTAAGATGAACTTTGAGGATTAGTATAGAAGAACTTCCTAGAATTTTGGTATTGTAGAGATTTTGTGAGTTTTCTGAGCAATACATCCCTGTCTGGATACGAGCAGGTAGAGGCGGCTCTGGCACAGATGTACCTAGGGGTAAAACCCGAAAACACCCCTTTGAGCTAGACTCGAACGGGAACTGGTGCACGACAACAGGCCTTGCTGCACTCTTGGTTACGACACTCCCGGGGGATATGCTTACGATAACTCTCATTTTCTTTACAAATCATTATGAAGGGTTTATGAGTATATACTTCCTCAAAGAAAACATTTTTATGATTATGGATTATATCCATAAATAGTTCAATTTATGTTAAGTGTTTTATAAGTATGGGATTATGTATTTTGATTCATAAACTGATCTAGTTTATGCCATTGTTTAGAAATGGCGCCCAGTAGAAGGAATGAGAACTCCAGAAATACACATGATTCAAAGAGAAGGAAGGATCATATCTTTCATGGTCTTAAGCTAGAATTTATAAGAGAAATAGTCTCCCATGTATTATCATCATATGAAGAAATAATATCATGTGTTGATAAGATAAGTAAAGAGTTTACTGAGTCCTATGGCTTTGAAGGGAAGCAAGAGAAGAAAAGGATGGAAGAGAGAAAGATGGATAAAGGGAAGATGGAAAAGAAGAATTTTCCCATATGTGGTAACTGTGGAAAGAAAAACCTTGGAACTTCCCTGAAAGGAATGGGAGTTTGTTATAAGTGTGGAGGAAAAGGGCACAAAGTACGTGACTGCAAGGGTAAGAAAATGGTTTTAAATGTACAATGCTTCATTTGCAAGGAGTTTGGACACTACGCGAACTTATGTCCCAGTCATCAGACTATGCCGCAAATGATGTTATTGGATAATAATCAAGTTATGATACTACCACAGATGAAGAGGAATGATTAGAGTTCTTATGTTGATTATGTCAACCGAGTGTTGTATCAACAATGTACTTGTTATAATAATTATGGAGTATATAAGGATTGTACTGCAGTACTATTTCATTAAGGACTTGAGATTGTGTGGAATAAAGAAAAGTGACTCAATAGAAGGATAAATTTTTGGAAAATATATGGTTGAGAGAATGATAAATCATAATATAGTTCTGATACTGAGGTAGTGATTTTGGAATAATATGTGATTGTTTTGGATAAATTATATTGGATATTCTTGACTACCTTGGAACTGATTAATGATTTGTATATTCCATCATTGTTGGGGTTTAAAAAAATTTTGGATTGAGGAAGTATATCCAGCATTCTATATGGAATAAGGGAGCATGAATGTAATCAATAAAGATTATGGTAATTCAGGATGTTTCAGTGTATTAAAAGAATACATGATGAAGGTATTCATAAGCTATTACGGGGTAAAAAGGATCTACATAATGTTTACCTTCCTTATAAATGTTGTACTGTGAGTTTGGACAGAATTATTTTGGATAGTTCTAGTTTGGATTATTTTGGATTGTCATAAAAGGGCAAACCAGAGGTCGGGCGGTAACCTGTCGCGTCCGGCAAGGCTGTGAGACTTGAACCCGCAACCGAAGGGCGACAAGGGTGTATCACCTACCACTGGCCCACGAGATGTCCTGGATGAAATAATGTAGTTTTTATTAAACGATCTTGTAGATGAATTATAAATTCGTTTATTTTGGAACCCTATACGAATAGTGTAAATAGAATTTTTTTTACATTCTATTATCTTTTAGAGTGAAAGATGAGTTTGTGGTAGAAATTTATTAATGGATAAAACTCTAATTATAAAGTAAGTATATCTCCTTATGATCTTATCCAATCTCATAAATAAATTCCTCAACATTAAGAAAAGTAACTTAGAACAAAAATGTTTTCCTAGATGATACCTTAAATCATCACTAATTTATGGCTTTGGGATTGTTGGCCTTTTCATAGCCATGTTCTCTACCACTCTCCATCAGATAATTGATGGTTAGATTTCTCTTCCATATCCATATTTTCTTACATGGAACCCTAGTATGTGTTATTTTCGGTAATCTTCATACTTTCCACTCATTATTTTAAATAGAGGCCTCGATAATTCATTTTTCGATGTGTGATTTCAACTAAGATATTTTGAAACGTCAAAAATGTGTTATCCTAATACCCTATGTTTTGTTGAACCGATGGTTTTTCAAATCATCATAGATTGATGAATTTAAGGACCTCAATTATACACTTGTTTGTGATTGATGACCTCAATCACTACCTATAAATATTTACGTTTTTCCTCCGATTATATGTCTCTAATTGCCACCAATGTTCTCCTAATCGAGATCATAATTTGGTTGTGACCCTTTGATTTCTCTTTTCTTCATATTAAGACTAAATTTTAGTAACCCAATTTCCGATGTGGGTTTTCCCACAAATATATTTTCTACTTTCAACCTTTTATTTTCGAAGAACAATTTCAAATTGCGAGGACGCAATTTATTGAAGGAGGGGAGAATGTAACACCCCAGGATTTCAGAGTGTGTTATTTCTTAAAAATAATTCAATAACTTGCACTACACGCAAAACCGAGTTCAATCACACCATTAAAAGAGGTCATGAATAGAATTAACTACATTTTGAACTTTATATAATCCTTATAATTATAGAATACCTATTATGAGTTTCTTAGTCATAATGCAAGAACAGATTCTTTTCAGTATTTCACTTTTATCAACTTATAATATTGAAACCTTTTTAAATACAATATTTTAAACTTTTTGACTAAATGGGGACATCAAAAATTTAAAATGAAACACCCCAAGCTTCCACGGTATGTTTCCCTTCGAATAATGCGATAGCGTGTGTTGTACGCAACCTCGAGTTCTAACACACACCACAACTAATTAAACTAGCCGTTGTGAATAGTAATACCTACTTTTTAAAATTATATATATTTTATATTTCAAAATGGACTTCATTTTTGGATTAGGAATATCTAATTTAGCCTAGGGTGAAATTTTGGTACTTTTCGGATAACTTTCATATTTTGATGAATAGTGAAAATTACTAAATTTTAATTAAAAACAACTTTTTTAATCAGAATAATTAATAGTGATAAATTATGAATTTTAGTAGTTTTAAAGTATATTTAGAATATATTTTTACCATTTAATATAATTTTGGTCATTGGACATAATTTTACAATTAAACCGAACATAAACAAGTGTCAATCTTTTGATAGTTATTATCTCTTAAAAACACGCTTTTTGTTTTGACAGCGGGAATTAATTTTAAATTAATTTCTGCCACTTCTGTGTTTTGAATTTAGGAAAATGGATTCCATATTTGGAATCAGGATGTTCAAATTGTGTAAATGGGTAACTTTTATTTTTAGACATTTTGAATAATTACTGCGGTAAATATTTTATTTACCATGGTTAAGGGTAAATCCGGAAAATAAGGGTTAAAAAATAATATTATAATAATACTAAATTACCCTAAAACGTGTCTTAACCCTATTGGTTGATACATGGTCGACCATGGGAATCTTTGGGTCTATTTTGGGACCCCATGGATCCACTTGTAAGTGATAATGACACTTTATTTTAATTAAGTCAAAATGAATACAAAAATGACACAAGCATATATCTTTTAGAAAAATAATTGTTACATAGGGTTATATAAGTTGGATTTTAGATTATAAATATTCATTAGAAATCTAAAAAGATTTCCTACATAATGATATTTTATTTATAATTTTTAGACATTAAATAATTTATTTTATTTATGACACAATGATGATGCAGTAATTACTATAATAATGAAAAATTAAACTAATTGATATTAAAAATACCCAAATAAATATAATATGAAACTTTTAATGAATTAAACTAATTTTATAGGATAATATGATATATTAGGGTTGATTTAATTGACTTTTTTCGAAGTAATAAATCTGTTATGAGTTTCACAAAAAATCAACTATTGAATAGTGTAAAAATTGACATAAAAGAGTTCTTAAAACAAATATTATATTATTAATTGATATTAAATTCCTAAAAATCTAAGGTTCGGCCAAGAGACTTATATCATGATAGGTTCATCATTAATGTACCACTTGGGGGTCTCTTGGATGTATATAGTAAGTTTATTAACCATATTATATAAAAATACAAAGAGACATTGTAAAAGTGAAACTAATTAACTTAGAGTTAATACTTAAAGATAAGGTTAATATAAGTACCCAAACCTGTATAAATTCTATTGGTTGAGTGGTTTTCGACCTATCCCCACCTTAACCTTTGAATAATCAACCTTGGAGCCATTAGAAACCGAATATGAATTTATTATAAATTAATATTTCTAGCTTTTCCAAAGGTGCCCCTCACCCCTCTTATAAAAGGGCACTCCTCCTTCTCATTTCTTCACACCTTCAAAGCCTTTTGGTTCGGAAAAACTCTGCCCAAATACTCTCCCAACATCCCTCACTACAACCTAGAGGCCTTAGTTTGATCAGAAAGCCAACCTAAGGAGCCCTTTTGATCAAATCAAAAGGAAGAACCCGAAGAAGAGGTAATTATTTCACCACCCTTCTCCAAGTTCATTTCTTCTTCCACTTCTTATTCCTTTGTTCTTACCATTCTAAAATAATAACTCCAGTATCTCACATATACTGTGATGTTATTATAAATATGGTACAATCATATTCAGTATTCTATCCACCCTTTGAATAACATGTCACCATACGTGCGTACGTACGGCTTACCGTCTCCACGTCGTGGTGTAATTGTTATTCAATATAATATTATTTGGATGGGTATAATAATGATGTGTAACTCATGTAAATAATAAATATAACATGTTAATGATTCTTTATATATGATATAACATCCATTTATATATTATTTTAATATCAAAAGAATGATATTGTCGCTCGTGCGTACGTACGGACTACCGTCTCCACGAACGCGATGAGATTCATTCTCCATCGTATCCATTCAAGTATAATTATCATTTGGTGATTTAAAAATGATGTTTAAGGACTTGATATCATTCTGGATATGAATAATATACAACCTATCCTTTACAAACATGTCTTACGTAACAAAACATATAAGTTAACACCCGAAACAACGATAATACTAAGATATTATTATCAAATCAATATTAAAAGATCATATTTGATATCATATTAATATATATGATTCTTGTATAATTTAATAACAATTATTTCACCATTATACAGGAGGTTAACCTACCCCAACCAAGGAAAAGTACAAGGTAAGGGTTATTTCACAATCTCTTCATTATCCGAGGTTGTTTATACGTAATAATCTACTGGGATTTCTTTATCATCCACATCCATGTTTCTTCGAAATGTATTTCAAAACATATTTATTATTTACAAGAATATGGGTTAAAGTCATTTATACCCTTTTTGACTTTTTATAAGAGGTTTATAAAGGAATCTTTCCGTCGTTTTCAAAACAAGGTCCTTTTAAACCTTTTCGACAGAATTAAGGTAAGAATGTTTTTTTAACTTATACGGCTAGTGCGGTTATTTTCTGCCATTATAAAATCTTCAATGTTTTCCATACAAGCTTATAAGAATATTTTCAAGAAAATGTTTTATTTTATATGGCTCTTAAATGATTTCAAAAATAGAAAGAGATATTTCTCTAAAAAGTGTTTTGATTTCATCTATGTCAACATCCTTTGACAGATTTTACGCTTATTTGAAGTTGATTTATTATGATACAAAACTTCTATATTGTATTGAAGGTTTTGTGATATGTTTGACTGTGGATGTGCTATTTTTATACCATTCATAGTTTATGGTGAAATTATTGACATTTCGTATGCTAGTTTTGATACGAATGTTTATGTTATGTTTAAACTTTTCATATGGGAATGCATTGGACTTAATAAGTGACGGGTGGAGCCCGCTATAGCTCCTCGATGCATCGGTAGGTCTCATGAGACAAACTAGTGTCTTGGCACAAGGCCTTGACAAAATCTTATTTGTAGTCTTGGCACGAGGCCTTGGCTATGTGGTTATGATAGTCTGGCATTATGCATTCCAACATTATGAAAGTGGTTATTGATTTTTGCATGTGATTATTCGATTAGTAGAATATCCATGTGAATAAGTAAATGGCATTATTTCATTTTATTTATGCCATACCATGTTGAAAGTTCATGTTTTAAAGGCTTTTGTTTTAGTTATACATTGCCTTAAAAGTTTATTCTTATTTATGAAAGTTTCCGCTATATTGTTATCCTTACTGGGCATTTGAGCTCACCCCTTTTCTATGTTTTATTTTTCCCAGGAAGTGAAGAAGTAAGTTATGAATGACCTGCCGGGATATTATGTGGGGATATGAGTGTGGATTATGGAGACAATATGTTGTTGTAGTAGTTTTTCGTTTAATGATGTAATGTAAAACTTATGAATATATCTAGTGTTTCCAAGGCTACTAAACCAATCGGTCTTTCGAGATTTGATCTTTCTTGTGATCATGCCAATGTTATGTAATAATGCACCGACTCTGGGTAACTAGGGTCGGGGCGTTACAGAACTTATTACTGGTTATAAATTAAATGGCCCAATTGTATAGATTGAATTAACTAAATGAACAATGATGAATTATTATGGGATGAATGAATTATCATGTCCCATGTCAATTAATAAATGTGAACTTACTAGACATGAATTAATATTCCTTGAGTAAATAAAATATTCCCAAGTAGGGAATACCTTGGATGGCCTCATAGGTTAAACAAAATTACACCATTCCTTGAATTATATTGGGTTTCCTATTTAAAAAATACCTTTGTTAAGTTATCGTTGGGAGAATGATACTACTTATACATTATTACTATTGGGAGGCCTAATTTAGGGTCATTAGATATGATGATTCATGCCCCCATGATATGGGATGTTGGAAATTTCATTTCATATCCATTTGGATATTGAACATGGCATTTCACATCATTATTGGATTTCTGAGAGGTAATACCTGAAATTATACTTATAAGAATTGTATTGGAAATCACCTTATCAAATTTCCTAGAATTAATAAATTTTATTCTGATTATGATCCTTACCTAGAATGATGTTGTAAATGGTGATTTAAATCATTTATTGGGATTGTGAGGCATGGCACTACGTATCACCTATTCATATTTTTAGG
Organism: Viscum album; assembly: GCA_963277665.1. Lineage (NCBI taxonomy): Eukaryota > Viridiplantae > Streptophyta > Magnoliopsida > Santalales > Viscaceae > Viscum > Viscum album. The sequence goes on along the minus strand of OY728151.1, from coordinate 894,986,698 downwards.
ATGGTACCCATATTTAAACAATGAGACTTATAGTATTATTTTTATTATCATATGGTTTACCTCGAGTCCTATATAGTGCGTGTATATCTCTACATATTGTAACAGCCCAAGATTTTATAAAAAAAATATTCTTTTTAATTTTATTAATGTCTTGTGTTGTACGCTATACCAAAAGGAGCTTGCACAACACGCATCCTTGACTTGCCTTGCATTACACGCAATCGCAACCTTCCTCGATAGCGTGTGTGGTACGTAATACTGAGTTTCACGAAACAATGATATGCTATTAAAATATTATTAAAACTAGCCGTTATGAATAGTAATAACCACTTTTTAAATTTTAGAAATTTTAGCTCTCAAAATGGAATTCATTTTTGGATTCGGAGTATCGAATTTAGCCTAAGGTGAAATTTTGGTACTTTTCAGATAACTTTCATATTCTGATGAATAGTGAAAATTACTAAATTATAATTAAAAACAACTTTTTTAATCAAAATAATTAATAGTGATAAATTATTAATTTGAGTGGTTTTAAAGTATATTTAGAATATATTTTTACAATTTAATACAATGTTGGTCATTGGATGTAATTTCACATTTAAACTAGACATAAACAAGTGTCAATCTTATGATAGATATTGTTTCTTAAAAACACGCTCTTTGTTTTAACAGCGGGATTTAATTATAAAATTAATTAATGCAACTTCTATGATATGAATTTGGTAAAATAGACTTCATTTTTGAATTCGGAATATGAAATATAGCTTAGGATGAAATTTTGGCATTGTTCTGAAAAACATCATTTTTTGATGAATAGTGAAACTACTAAGTGGTAGTTAAAAAAAATTATTTTCTTCATAAATCTTAATTTTACCGCTTCTGTGAATGGAATTTCAAAAATCCGACAGACACGGTTGATATCAGTAAGTAAAATGTGGTTCAATGAGATAAAAATAATTTTTTGGTGAATAGTAACTTTTTACTATTTTTACCGCTGTTAATAGTAAATAGAGTAACTAAGGGTAAATATGATATTAATATTACCCTAACACATGTCCTAATTCTATTGGAAAAGTGTAATTCGACCAAAAACAAACTTAGGAATAAAATATGACCATTTAGGCCCACTTGGATTAGATTAAGACATTTATTATTAATTTATTTAAAGAAGGGTTAAAATAGTTAAAATCAAAGTTTAATAAGTAGATCATTTTTAATATGGGGTTATACATAAGCTAAATTAGATTGTAAATATTCTTTAGAAATATAAAAAGATTTACTACATGATGGTATTTTATTTGTAATTTTTAGACATCAAATAATTTAATTTATTTATGACACAATGATGATGCAGTAATTATCTTATTAATGAAATATTGACATAATTGATGTTATAAACACAAAAATAAATATAATTTGAGACTTTTTATGTATTCCACTAATTTTCTAGGTTACTATGATATATTAGTGTTGATTTAATCAACTTGGTTCGAACATATAATTCTGTTATGACTTTTACAAAAATCATATATCAAATAGTGTCAAAATTGACACAAAATAGTTTTTAAATCAAATATTATATTATTAATTGTTATTTTATTCCTAAAAATCTAAGGTTCGGCCAAATTACATAGATAAGGATATATATATTAATTATAAACAATTTGGGGTTCGTTTGGCATGTTATAGTAAGTGTATTAACCATATAGTGAAAGAAAACAAAAAGACACGGTAAAAGTTAAATTAATTAACTTAGAGTTAAATCTAATTGATAAGGTTAAAATAATACCCTAAACTTGTCTAAATCCTATTGGTTGATAGGATTTCGACCCTTCCCCACTTTAGCTTCGAAATAAAACCCTTTGTAACCATTATAAACCGATTTTGACTTTAATATAAAATAATATTTTGAGATATTCCTAAAGTGCCCCTCTCCTCCCTTATAAAAGGACACCTCCTCCCCCTCCTCCTCACACCAATTTGAGCACTCGAGCTCGGCAAACCCCTGCAAAAATATCTTCTCCACTTCCCTAGCAACATCCTAGAGGTTCTGGTATTCCTCAAAGACCAATTTTAGTGCCCTAAGAGGAGGTCTGAAAGAGGCGCTTCAAAGAAGAGGTAATTACCGTTACCAATTCTTTCATCTTTATTTCTTCTTCCACTTCTTCTTCTTAGGTTGTTTCATTATGAAGTAATAACATCAGTATCACTCATATACTGATATGTTATTATAAGTATGAAACAACCATATTTCACCATCTATCCATCCTACGGAAAAAGAAATCACCGCGCGTGCGTACGTACGGAATACCGTCTCCACGCCGTGGTGTAATCTATTTTCCACCATCACCTTACAAGGATGGGTATAATGGTGTAATGAGTAACTATATATGATTATTATGAAGTAATATTGATACTTAAATAATATATATATATACTCCAATACAATTCCACGATCATAGGAATGATATCATCACTCGTGCGTACGTACGGAATACCGTCTCCACGATGTGATGCGACTCGTTCTACATGATCTTCATTTGATAATGATTATATAAATGAATTGAATGAATGAATATGTTTTATACTACACTAATACCATTCTGGAAATGAATTATCTATAACCTAAAGATAATAATAAGAATTTATTCGACAAAACACGCATAAGAACAAAAAGTTATAAAGACCCGAGTAACAAGTAACAATGAAATATTACTAACAAGAAGCTAATAATATGACCATATATGATCTCATATCAATATGTATGATTCTGGAATAAGTAAATAACATTATTTAAACCATTATACAGGAGCTTCGGACACGAACAAAGCAAATAAAACTTAAGGTAATGGAAATATCACAATCTCATTTTTATCCGAGATTGTTTATTCGTAAGTATTTACTGGGGTGTATTTTATCATCCACATCCATGGGGTGTATTTTATCATCCACATCCATGTTTCATAAATATGTAATATTATTTCCATCCAATTACAATAGTTTAAATCCAATTTTAACCTTCGGTGAGTTTTTAGTAAAGAATATGAAAGGAATCTTTTGCCGTTTTTTCGTACGAGGTACTTTTTTGACTTTTCTGACAAAAGTACGAAGAATGTTTTTTTTAACTTATACGGCATGAATGGATTTTTAAAACATTATTTCCAAGAAGCTTCCTTTAGAAGTTTTCAAGTTTATTTTTAATCAACTTCTTTTATTTTAAAGTCCTATGACATGTTATGAAAGGAAAAATGTTTTTAAAGTAGAAAGGATATTTTCCTCAAGAATAGAGTTCAAGTATTTTATCAAAATTATTATCCATCTAAGATAATAAAAGGATTCTGTTTTTATACCTATTATTACATGGATTTGATTATGTTGTGATGGAAATATTTTTATGAATTCCTTTATCTTATATGAATTGTTTTATGATGTCATGATGTTTCAAGAATCCCATTTTTATTACATGGGTTATGCTAGGATATATGGTTTATGATTATGTGGCACACATAAGAAAGAATTCATTATAAGATGGGTGGGACCTATATCTCCCTCCAATGCATTGGGTAAAGATTTTATATCTCATGAGATAGACATGGCTGAAATGGTAGGTTATACCGGTTCAGTGAAACAGGACTGAAACGAGGGTTACTCGATTCAGAAAGGGACTTTGTCCACTAAGATAGTCTTGGCAATGAGTCTTGACTAACAAGAAATGATTCTCTATGATTATGTGTGTATGCCACAAAGTTTCATGTTTTAAGTTATGATTATTGGGATTTCATTTCACTACTATGATTTATCCCATGTTATGAAATTATGCTCTCTTTTGAAGGTTAAGATTTCCAAAAGTTATGTTCTTATGAATATGATGTGATTGATTTTTCTTTTGAATACCCTTACTGAGCATTTGAGCTCACCCTTTTATGTTTTCTTTTCCCCAGGATATAAAGAAAGGTTTTAGGTAAAAAAAGAAGATCTTTATGGGAGATGTTGAAGATCTTTCACCACGGTTAGAAGATTATAGTCCGAGTTTCCAAAGACACTAAACTATTACGGTCCTTGTGTGTGTGTTTTTGTTATGTACTAAGTATTCCGCAAAAGTAATGTAATGTCCATGTACGTCAAGATACGGGTCTCTACAGTTGGTATCAGAGGAAAGGTTTAGTCAACCTTTGGAAACTAGGATGCGAAAACGTTAGTGAGATCCCTAGAGATATTTCTAAGGTATGTATAGGGATGTCCCTAGGGATAAGTATACGTATAGGTTATAGTACTAGAATTACGCTAACGATCATAGAATTAAACCTAAGATGTTGGATATTGAAGGTACTCCCCCTTTATTATGTTGTTTTCCCTAGCATGATTTTTGCCTCTCACACTATTCTTTTTGGGTTTTAGACGATGGCTGGAACCCGAAGGAACCGTGTTGATCAATGCAATGGACAATGCAATGATTGCCCTCCTGAACAAACAAATGTTATGGGAGATGGAGTGCAAAATCTTATTGCTATACTTACACAAGCTATGAATCATTCTGGACTTCCAAATGAGCAGAGAAGTGAACAATATTCTATTGAGTCCTTCATGAGGCAACGTCCACCTTCTTCCAGTGGGACTTCCGATCCACTTGTTGCTGAACAATGGATCAGTACCACTGAAAAGATATTTTCAGTTCTTCAATGTTCTGAACATGATAAAGTCATCTTAGCAGTATACCGTTTGGAAGGTGAAGCTGATCAATGGTGGAATCTTATCAAGAATACAAGGCAAAGAGATGAAATTGAGTCCATGGAATGGGATGAGTTCAAGAACTTATTTTTCAGTAAGTACTTCCCTCGTATTCTTCGAACAAATATGGAGAAAGAGTTTCTTGAACTGAAGCAAAGGGACGATGAATCTGTTGGTACCTATGAAGCAAATTTTACAAGACTTGCAAGGTATGCTTCTGGTATTATCATCCAACCTGAAAGTAAAGTTGATCGATTTTTCAGTGGCTTAAAACCAAGTCTTTGAAGGGCATTAGCTATAAGAGACTTCAGTAGCTATGAAGAAATTGTGCGTTGTGCTATGAAGGTAGAAATGGAAGTTGGTGTTACATATGCATCTCATGGTTTTGACAAGAAACGAAAGATGGAGTTCAAGGAGAAGTCTCAGAATAATGGTGAAAAGAAGATGAATGTTTCCTTATGCACAAAGTGTGGAAAGAAGCATGGTGGAGATTGTCTTAAAGGGACTAGAAAATGTTTTAAGTGTGGAAAAGAAGGTCATCGAGCAGCTGAGTGTCGAAGTAATGGAAAAAGGGTTTCTAATGATGTGAATAAAGCAAACACTGCAGAGAACGCACCACCAACACTTCAATGCTTCAAGTGCAAGGAAATGGGGCATTATGCTAATAATTGCCCTAATCCAAGGGTTAGTGATGATCAACATGAGCAACCACTGAAGGCAAAGGACAAAGGGAAGTCACATGCGATCACTATTGGCAATGTTGAATATGACAACGATGTGGTAGAATGATTAAGTGTTTATGTAATGGGATTCCAAAATAATGTTGTATCATTGAGTATTGAAATATTTATTGATGTGGTATTCAAAGTGATTGAGATATTTTTTTGGAAATAAGATGATATGCGCATAATGAAGGGAAAACGAGAAAATGAAATGTTTAATAGTATTCATGAGCTCATGATTGATATAAGGACTAAGTGATATCATGGTTTGAGTATATAGAATTTTGAGGATTTTGGTATGTGGAAAGTGTTAACTTTTAACTGCACTCATGTTTTCACTAAGGTATTCAAGAGAATACACGATTAAGGACTTTGAATGTTTGGAATTTGACCAACAAGACATATCTTATGATATGTGGGGACCAACGACAGTATTAAATCTCTGGTAATCATTGTCACTATATTATGAGAGTGGACTGCAGTATTATGTATAAGCCTAAAGATTAGACTGGATTATGTTGGACATAAGTTAGTATTGTTTAAGGATAGAAGATTTTCGATATTATTGATGGGATGTTATAGTAACGTAGTTTTAGAAAAAGGACAACCTGCAGGATGGGCGACAGCCCATCGCTTCGGACAAGGCTGTAGGAATCGAACCCACAACCGAAATGCGACTGGCCTTTATCGCCTACCACTGGCCTACAGGAAGTCCCTGTTTATTAGAAACTAGTTTTATTATATTAAGCAGTATGATATATGAAGTATAAGCTCATTTTAGGAACCATATATGATTAATCCCACTATAGATCGACTTATGTATATAAATTTTGCTAACCTTTTGAGACAGATGGAATGACCCATCATTCTATCACATGATCTGCTAACACTTTACGAATAATAAATTCAACTTCATTTATTTAAGAGATGAAGTGGAAATTGTTAAAGGCACGAACAACAGTGAGATTGTACCAAAATAAAGTAAGTATTTATTCTAATTCAAATTCTTTAACTTTTGGGAAATGATCTTGAAAACCAAAAATGTTGTCCTAGTTCTCTTATACCTGATGAATCAGATGGTACCTTAGATCGTCACAAATTTATGGATTTGTGATTACTGGATTTTCCATAGCCATGTTCTCTACCACTCTCCATCAGAACATGATGGTTAGATTTCTCTTCCATATCCATATTTTCACCTATGTGGAAACCCAGTGATTAGTTTATTTGGGTAATCGTTACATTTCATACTTTAGTTTTTAAAGCCATGTTTTGGTATTCCTTTTTACGATGTGGGTTTCTATTAAAGAAACTTTCGAATAGTAAACCATTTATAACCCCGACGAATTTCGAGGGCGAAATTTATTTTAAGGGGGGTAGAATGTAACAGCCCAAGATTTTATAAAAAAAATATTCTTTTTAATTTTATTAATGTCTTGTGTTGTACGCTACACCAAAAGGAGCTTGCAAAACACGCATCCTTGACTTGCCTTGCATTACACGCAATCGCAACCTTCCTCGATAGCGTGTGTGGTACGTAATATTGAGTTTCACGAAACAATGATATGCTATTAAAATATTATTAAAACTAGCTGTTATGAATAGTAATAACCACTTTTTAAATTTTAGAAATTTTAGCTCTCAAAATGGACTTCATTTTTGGATTCGGAGTATCGAATTTAGCCTAAGGTGAAATTTTGGTACTTTTCGGATAACTTTCATATTCTGATGAATAGTGAAAATTACTAAATTATAATTAAAAACAACTTTTTTAATCAAAATAATTAATAGTGATAAATTATTAATTTGAGTGGTTTTAAAGTATATTTAGAATATATTTTTACAATTTAATACAATGTTGGTCATTGGATGTAATTTCACATTTAAACTAGACATAAACAAGTGTCAATCTTTTGATAGATATTGTTTCTTAAAAACACGCTCTTTGTTTTAACAGCGGGATTTAATTATAAAATTAATTAATGCAACTTCTATGATATGAATTTGGTAAAATAGACTTCATTTTTGAATTCAGAATATGAAATATAGCTTAGGATGAAATTTTGGCATTGTTCTGAAAAACATCAATTTTTGATGAATAGTGAAACTACTAAGTGGTAGTTAAAAAAAATTAATTTCTTTATAAATCTTAATTTTACCGCTTCTGTGAATGGAATTTCAAAAATCCGACAGACACGGTTGATATCAGTATGTAAAATGTGGTTCAATGAGATAAAAATAATTTTTTGGTGAATAGTAACTTTTTACTATTTTTACCGCGGTTAATAGTAAATAGGGTAACTAAGGGTAAATATGATATTAATATTACCCTAACACATGTCCTAATTCTATTGGACAAGTGTAATTCGACCAAAAACAAACTTAGTAATAAAATATGACCATTTAGGCCCACTTGGATTAGATTAGGACATTTATTATTAATTTATTTAAAGAAGGGTTAAAATAGTTAAAATCAAAGTTTAATAAGTAGATCATTTTTAATATGGGGTTATACATAAGATAAATTCGATTGTAAATATTCATTGGAAATCTAAAAAGATTTACTACATGATGGTATTTTATTTGTAATTTTTAGACATCAAATAATATAATTTATTTATGACAAAATGATGATGCAGTAATTATCTTATTAATGAAATATTGACATAATTGATGTTATAAACACCAAAATAAATATAATTTGAGACTTTTTATGTATTCCACTAATTTTCTAGGTTACTATGATATATTAGTGTTGATTTAATCAACTTGTTTCGAACATATAATTCTGTTATGACTTTTACAAAAATCATATATCAAATAGTGTCAAAATTAACACAAAATAGTTTTTAAATCATATATTATATTATTAATTGTTATTTTATTCCTAAAAATCTAAGGTTCGGCCAAATGACTTAGATAAGGACATATATATTAATTATAAACAATTTTGGGTTCGTTTGGCATGTTATAGTAAGTGTATTAACCATATAGTGAAAGAAAACAAAAAGACACGGTAAAAGTTAAATTAATTAACTTAGAGTTAAATCTAATTGATAAGGTTAAAATAATACCCAAAACTTGTCTAAATCCTATTGGTTGATAGGATTTCGACCCTTCCCCACTTTATCTTCGAAATAAAACCCTTTGGAACCATTATAAACCGATTTTGACTTTAATATAAAATAATATTTTGAGATATTCCTAAAGTGCCCCTCTCCTCCCTTGTAAAAGGACACCTCCTCCCCCTCCTCCTCACACCAATTTGAGCACTCAAGCTCGGCCAACCCCTGCAAAAATCTCTTCTCCACTTCCCTAGAAACATCCTAGAGGTTCTGGTCTTCCTCAAAGACCAATTTTAGTGCCCTAAGAGGAGGTCTCAAAGAGGCGCTTCAAAGAAGAGGTAATTACCGTTACCAATTCTTTCATCTTTATTTCTTCTTCCACTTCTTCTTCTTAGGTTGTTTCATTATGAAGTAATAACATCAGTATCACTCATATACGGATATGTTATTATAAGTATGAAACAACCCTATTTCACCATCTATCCATCCTACGGAAAAAGAAATCAACGCGCGTGCGTACGTACGGAATACCGTCTCCACGCCGTGGTGTAATCTATTTTCCACCATCACCTTACAAGGATGGGTATAATGGTGTAATGAGTAACTATATATGATTATTATGAAGTAATATTGATACTGAAATAATATATATATATACTATAATACAATTCCACGATCATAGGAACGATATCATCACTCGTGCGTACGTACGGAATACCGTCTCCACGATGTGATGCAACTCGTTCTACATGATCTTCATTTCATAATGATTATATAAATGAATTGAATGAATGAATATGGTATATACTACACTAATACCATTCTGGAAATGAATTATCTATAACCTAAAGATAAGAATAAGAATTTATTCGACAAAACACGCATAAGAACAAAAAGTTATAAAGACCCGAGTAACAAGTAACAATGAAATATTACTAACAAGAAGCTAATAATATGACCATATATGATCTTATATCAATATTTATGACTCTGGAATAATTCAATAACATTATTTAAACCATTATACAGGAGCTTCGGACACGAACAAAGCAAATCAGACTTAAGGTAAGGGAAATATCACAATCTCATTTTTATCCGAGATTGTTTATTCGTAAGTATTTACTGGGGTGTATTTTATCATCCACATCCATGGGGTGTATTTTATCATCCACATCCATGTTTCATAAATATGTAATATTATTTCCATCCAATTACAATAGTTTAAATCCAATTTTAACCTTCGGTGAGTTTTTAGTAAAGAATATGAAAGGAATCTTTTGTCGTTTTTTCGTACGAGGTACTTTTTTGACTTTTCCGACAAAAGTACGAAGAATGTTTTTTTTTAACTTATACGGCATGAATGGATTTTTAAAACATTATTTCCAAGAAGCTTCCTTTAGAAGTTTTCAAGTTTATTTTTAATCAACTTCTTTTATTTTAAAGTCCTATGACATTTTATGAAAGGAAAAATGTTTTTAAAGTAGAAAGGATATTTTCCTCAAGAATAGAGTTCAAGTATTTTATCAAAATTATTATCCATCTAAGATAATAAAAGGATTCTGTTTTTATCCCTATTATTACATGGATTTGATTATGTTGTGATGGAAATATTTTTATGAATTCCTTTATCTTATATGAATTGTTTTATGATGTCATGATGTTTCAAGAATCCCATTTTTATTACATGGGTTATGCTAGGATGTATGGTTTATGATTATGTGGCACACATAAGAAAGAATTCATTATAAGATGGGTGGGACCTATATCTCCCTCCAATGCATTGGTTAAAGATTTTATATCTCATGAGATAGACATGGCTGAAATGGTAGGTTATACCGGTTCAGTGAAACAGGACTGAAACGAGGGTTACTCGATTTAGAAAGGGACTTTGTCCACTAAGATAGTCTTGGCAATGAGTCTTGACTAACAAGAAATGATTCTCTATGATTATGTGTGTATGCCACAAAGTTTCATGTTTTAAGTTATGATTATTGGGATTTCATTTCACTACTATGATTTATCCCATGTTATGAAATTATGCTCTCTTTTGCAGGTTAAGATTTCCAAAATTTATGTTCTTATGAATATGATGTGATTGATTTTTCTTTTGAATACCCTTACTGAGCATTTGAGCTCACCCTTTTATGTTTTCTTTTCCCCAGGATATAAAGAAAGGTTTTAGGTAAAAAAAAAGAAGATCTTTATGGGAGATGTTGAAGATGTTTCACCACGGTTAGAAGATTATAGTCCGAGTTTCCAAAGACACTAAACTATTACGGTCCTTGTGTGTGTGTTTTTGTTATGTACTAAGTATTCCGCAAAAGTAATGTAATGTCCATGTACGTCAAGATACGGGTCTCTACACATATATAGGTTTACATATATTCTTATATATATATGATGTCATGTTTAGAGAAATTCATTCTTGGGATGAAGAAGGTATTATTGGCTAGGTGTCTTTGAAGAACCCGAGCCCAACTTGGTTACAATTATTATTTACCGCTTTTATTATTGTACATGTACACTCCTTTTTTATATTCATAGACTAGATTGTATTAAAAACCATTGGTGGTGGCCTACTGAGTTTTATCTCACACCCAATTCAAGGTGATAATGTGTATCTAGATAGATCTCTTGGTCATAGGTTAGGTAAAATGCCTTTCTATGTTTTGTTTCTCATTATGGACTAGGATTGGACATGAGAGCTTGGGAGTAGTGGCTGAGCATGTACTTGGGATTCCTTTTAGTGTTGGAGTATTTTTTTTATTTCTTCAATCCAGAACTATTGTATTTATCTAATATATATCTATTGCTATAAATTATATAATGTTCATGCATGGTAATTTATTCTTCTATTATTGATTTTCTATTGTTATTATTATCTTTCATTTCTCTATTATCCATCTTCTTTCCTTGTTGATTTATTATATATTCCATCATGATACACTAATCGTGAGAGTATAGTTCCCCCAGCATACCACCATTAGACCCTCAATACTATTCAAAAAACCTTTGGTGTATTGGGAGACGTTCTTGAGGCCACCTAGTGAACCAGCCCGGGGCATCATTTATGTGGACCCTAGGTCAGAAAATTACATTTCACTACATATCCTGTGGTAATATATTTTGATAAATATATAGTTCTATAAAATAAGTATATATACTAGCATATTGATAATGGAGGAAACATAATGATAATTTATGAGGATTAAAACACCATGCATGAATAATGATGCAACCTTAGCGTTTTAGGAAATAAAACTGAGTGAAAATTGATGAGAAATAAATAATTAGAGTGTAATGTTGAAATAAAATGGAGTAAAATTATGTGGATGGGACCACGATAATAGATATGATAATTATTACTTATACTATAGTAACATAAATCAATCCAAACATAATTATAGAGATATAATCAAGCATGAGAGACCCTACATGAATGTATTAGAACACAAATTTTAGAGCAGGATTTGGGAACATGGATTAGAGTAAAAGTGAACACTATCTTGTCAATGAGAGACAAACCTCAACATGAATTGTAATGACCCAAAAATTTGTTAATAAGAACTCTTATTGATCTAATTAAATATATTATTATGTAAAATGGTATACAACATATGCACTTCTTTGGTTTTATGTTTTTGTATTGTAAAATACCATTAGGAATTGTGACCATTGCTAATATAGTCGTTGAACGGTGATCACATGATTAGTATAAATATAGGGCTTTAACAAATCCAATTTACTTAGAAAAAGTAAGTTATGGCCTCATCTAGTAGACTTTCCCCATAAAAAGACCATTTTTCAAATCTCTGAAAGGAGGTGGTGTTATTGGGATCTTCTCTCGAACAAGCCCAAGCTGATCTTCAACATGTTAAACTCGAACAGAACCACCTATGAGAGAAGTAGAAGTAGATAGAGATTACCACCTGAGCGATGTTATAAGAGCCACCCAAAGAGTCTGCCACCATCGCACACCTTACCCTTCAGTCTTATGTAGGTGTTATATGGGGTTACGTAATGAGACCCTAGTATTATTATTATGTTAATTATTTTTTTATAGATAATATATTTTCATTTTATTATTGTTACTTTGTAAATATTTTTTTAATGAAAAATTAGAATTTTTGTTAATTAAGAAATCTATTTTGATGAATTAATGTATTTTTGAATTAAATAATATTTTAATTAAATATATTTAATAAATTACATTTTTTATAATATAAATGATAGTATAACTTTTATAATACAATTTCAATTTTTATTAAGGTTTGAAAGCTGTTTTTGTCAAAACCAATTAATTTTCGATAAATGTTAGTTTTTATATTAAAAGTAATAATTCAAATATTTAGAAAATTATTTAGATAAAATGAATACTATTTTTGGAATCATGATATTGAAATTATCCAATGGTGATTTTTTCATAATTTTCTAAGACAATCGAATTTTGGGGTAAAAAATTAAGTACCGTTTAAATATATAATGTGTTTTATGACATCATAATGACCCAATAGTGATGTCATAAAATAATATAAACTTTATTTTCAGACAATATATGTTTTATAATTAAAATAATGTGATTTTGGGTTTGTTTTATTTATTTTACAAAACATTAGTGGACCCTCCAAGAGTTATAAAACATTTTAACTTTTTAAATTGATTTCCTTGAGAGTGTGACTAACCTCCACATAAGAAAGCCTAATATTTTAGGATATTATTCAATTTTACTTATAAAATAATTTTTTAAACTCCCCTTTTTCAAAAAACATGGACGAAAACCATGGTATGGTTTTTGGTTTTGATTAGTTTAATGTATAGGTTCCAAAACCTAAATAATTAAGAATTCCTTCTCTTTTCCTATATAAACCCATCCAATCTACAACTTACTCTTCACTCAATGACCTTGTATCTCAACCAACCTCTACCATACTCCCTCTATAATTCTCCCAAGGATCCCCAAGATCCAAATAAGCCTCTCCCAATCCCCTCCCAAGCCTTTGAGATCACACTTACATGTAAGGGATTCCTTCCTCTCTTATATTTATCCAAATTTATTTATGTTATAATACCATTTTACATTCAATTACAGATGATGGGGTATGATTTTGAACCTCCCTTATATTCCACTCTATATGTTTTAAATTATTATATACCTATTTCTCTCTCATTAGTGCCTCCCATGTACACCTGTTACCATGCAAAAATTCTGTAAGGAATTTCTCTCTTCTCATTCACATTCAAGAAATTGTTTTGAATTATGAGTCTAAATTTCCTTACATTTGTTGGGAAATGTACCTATATTACCACTTTAATGTCCATTTCATGTATATATAATGAGACAAACCTTTATCTCTCATCAACCATTTTTATGAGTTATTATGTCACACTGTTATGCAGCCGAAATTGCACCGCGATTTTTCTCAAGCCAAAGTCATTGTGTAGTAAATACCATGCCAATTTCTCTATCAATGGTATTCACCATTATGCACATTTAATTATTGATTATATAGTTTTAGGTATGAATTCAATATTTATTTATTGTGGAATAAATGACAATGTTTAATGAATCCTTGTTGTATGATCTATGTGGCACACTTATGCATGAAATGAAATGTTTAAGAAGGGTGAACCCTGATAGCGCTTCAATGCAATGGGTAAAGATTAGTATCATGATAAGCCAAGTGAAATAAGGGTTTACTCATTCTAATTCAATTTAAATGTGGGTTTAATCATGATCCTTGTGCAATTATCCTTGGATCAAGCTAATACCATGTTAAGTTTTGTTGCCACATTTCCATGTTATGATAATCATGTTATATCATGCCTTTAAGTTCATGTTTCTTTTATGCTCCATTGATATTTCTAATGACTAACATGTATTTTATTCTCATGTTATGACTTGTTTACTCCCCTATGTGTCTTTATAGCTCACCTTTTTTTATGCATGTCCTCAGGTTATCCCATGCAATGCTAAGTATGAGGGAATGTAGTGGTCATGTAAAGGAAGTTTCAATAAAGATGTTGTGTTTCACGTTTTAAGTCGTTAGGTAATTTTCCTAAGCCCTAAAGACACTATACCTCTCAATATTATATGTTGTATCAAGTTAAGGTTTTATTTAATAAATCTTTTTTAGGTGTGTAATAAAAAGCAGGGATCTTATAGTTGGTATCAGAGGATAGGCTTAGTTATTTTTGGGATTAGGATTATAAAACCCTAGTTAAAGACATAGGGATAAGACTGAGTATAGTAAAATCGTACCTAAATTTTTGTGAGTATTGAGTAATTTTTTTATCAATATAATACATCCCTATCTGGATATGAGATGGTAAAGGTGGCTCTGGCACAAATATACCTATGACTAAAAACTCTAACAAGGAGTTTTGGGCTTGACTGGGGGTATCCTAGTACATGAAAATGGGCCCTGTTGCACTATTTTTTTTACGATACTCACAGGGGATATTTGTTGGTAAATTCACAAGCTTAGTATGAACCATTATAAATAAAATAAAAAAAAATCCCCCTAAGAATATATGTTGGGAAGTAGATCATGTATAAAATAGATTGAAGTCTATAGATTCATACATTAAGGAAATAAAAGTTATTTATAAGTCAACCATTTTTTCCTTGGATTACCCTTTATGTGTTACCCATATCCTTCCATTTATTCCATCCAATGGCTAGTAATAGGAGGACTCGGTCTAACAACCAACGCAAAGATCAGTGTGATGACTACTCTAATGAGATTCCCAATCCAATGGGAGCGTGAATCGTTATCTTTGTCATGATACTCTCTTAGTTAACTCATTATTTGAATAGAAACATGGGTCAAGATGAACGTTCAACCCCCCCCCCCCCCTCGAAGAAGGAACAAGTCTGAATTGAGAACTTCATGATACAAATTCCTCCTACATTTAATGTATCATATGATCCCTCAATCTTCGAACAATGGATCAACTCCATTGAAAATATCTTCTCTATCCTTCAATGTTCCGAACAAGAGAAGGTACTTATGGATGCTTATTTTATGGAGGTTGAAGATAATAAATGGTGGACATTGATCAAAAATACGAAGCCCTAGGAGGATATTGAGGCGTTAAAATGGAAGGATTTCCAGAAAAAAATCAAAAAAAAAATTTCCTTGCACCCTCCGACTTAAAATGGAAAGGGACTTCTTTCCCTCAAGAAAAAAATACGGCGAATCCATCACAGCATATGAGGTAAAATTCACAAGGATGGCATGATATGCCTCCAACATTATTGTTACCCCAGAATGGAAGGTTGAAAACTTCTTTGGTGGGCTAAAACCTAGCCTCTGGAATGCCCTTGTGATCCGTGACTTTGTTAGTTATGAGGAAATTGTCTGATGTTCCCTCAAGGTTGAAATGGAGATCGGTGAAGCCCAATGGTGTCATTGGGATAAGAAGCGTAAGGAAGACTTCAATTCTGGTGGTCTAATGGATAAATGAAACAGTTTGAAGAAAATAAAACACCCCACTTTCCAAAGGTACGAAAATAAATACCCTGGAAACTTCTTGAAGGGGATGAGAAATTCATTTAGGTGTAGAAGAGAAGGGGACCAGGCCAATAACTACTGACAAGAAAATATTGCGGTTGTAATAGAGGAGAGGAACGTTCTGTTGAACTCTCTGCACATTTTTCATTTCTTCAACTTCAAATAACTAGGGAACCTTGAAAATTAGTTCCCTAAGCCAATGGTTTTCGGAGGCAACCAACAACCTCCAAGGAAGCAAGGGCGAGCTTTTGCGATCACTATCGCCAAAGTGAGCCCCAAAAATGAAGCGGTGATAGATACTCTAGTTATTCATTCAAGAATAGAAAACATACTTTCTGATTCTGGTTCTACACATTCGTTTATATGTCAAAAGTTTAGTAGAACAATCCCTACACCACCAAAAATCATGGAACTAAAGATTTCGGTGAGAACGGAAAAAGGGGAAATCATTTCATCCCATGAATATAACTCCTCCCCGGTCACAATATGTGGACTAAACTTTCTGGTGAACCTCATCATACTCCCTCTAGAGGAATCTGATGCAATTCTCAGAATGGATTTTCTTTCCTTACATAGAGCCAACATAAATTGTCATGAGAGGGAAATAACTCTCCATATGACAAATCAACTCGCAATTATATACAAGTGCAAGGAGGATGAGGAATATTCCTTAGCACCATCATCTCAAGAGTATATATTAATACCCTATGAGCATGCCTATCTGGCATAGATAATAGAGTCTAAGGAAGAAACCATCCTTAAAGACATGTCTATTGTGGGGGAATTCTCTAAAGTGTTTCCTGAGTAATTTCTGGGTCTTCCTCCTAGAAGAGATGTTGAATTCTCAATTGACCTTATACCTAGGACATTGAAAATATCCAATACCATGTATAGAATGGCTCTTTTTATTCTTGAGGTGCTGAAGAAAAAACTATATGAGAATATGGATAAAGGGTTTATATGCCGAAGTGCTTCACCATGGGCTGCACCAGTCCACTACGTCAAGAAGAAGGATGGGTCAATGTGCCTTTTCATTGATAATCGTGAGCTAAATAAAATCACGA
The DNA here is from genome assembly GCA_963277665.1 of Viscum album. Classification (NCBI taxonomy): domain Eukaryota; kingdom Viridiplantae; phylum Streptophyta; class Magnoliopsida; order Santalales; family Viscaceae; genus Viscum; species Viscum album. Next base: position 894,969,605 of record OY728151.1, on the reverse strand, counting down.
TAAATAAAAAAAGTATCCTCTACTCCGAATTGAGGACTTGTTCAATCAGATATGGGGAGCACAATACTTCTCCCAAGTATATTTTTGGTTCATATATTACCAAGTAAGTGTGAAGAAGGCAGATATCTCAAAGACTGCTTTTCGTACAAGCTACAAGAACTATGAGTTCATAGTAATGCCTTTCGGACTCACTAATTCTCCAGAAATCTTCATGGACTAGATGAATAAAGTCTTTAGATATTACATCTACAAATTTTTTGTAGTCTTTAAAGAAGATATTCTAATATACTCTAAAACTGAGGATCATGAGGAGCATCTAAGAACAATACTAGGGAGCTTCTGAAAGGAGAATCTCTATGAAATGTATAACACGTGTGAGTTATAGTTGAAGGAGGTCTCATTCTTGGGTCATATCATCATAATTAATAAGATATGTGTGGATTCCTCCAAGACAGCTGCAATTAAGGGATGGATGAGGCCAACATTGGAAAATGATATCCGTCACTTCCTGGGTTTAGCTGGATATTGTTGCCGATTTTTGAGAAAATTCACACGATTTTCATACCCTCTTACCAAGCTAACTCATATGGCGGGTCAAGTTTTCATGGAGTGATTAATGCGAAAAGAGATTCAAGGAGTTGAAAAGGAGGCTTATCACTACACTCGTTCTCACTTTACCCACAAGTGGATAAATTTTTGTGGTTTTATGTGATGCTTTGAAGAAGGGTATGGGTAGTGTGTTGATGAAAAATGACAAATTCATTGCCTGTGACTCAAGGAAATTGAATTTTCATAAGAAGAACTATCTAACACATGATCTAGATTTGGCTGCATTGTTCATCGGTTTAAAATTTTGGTGGCATTATCTCTTTGTGGAGTAGTGTGAAATATATACGGACCAAAAATGACTCATGTATATATTCAAAAATAAAGAGTTGAACATGCACCAATGAAGATGGTTAGATCTGATCAAAGACTATTACTGCTCAATCCATTTCCACCCTGGGAAAGCGAACAAGGGGGAAGATGCTCTAAGCAGAAAGGGCAAAGTGATTCTATCAATTATGAGAATTTAAAAGGATCCAATATTCATAGATTTGATGAAGATTGACATGGGAATCATAAAGAAAGGGAATATCATCAATCCTTTCACAAATTATTTCTCAAATTTCTCTTTTTGAAAGGTTAAAGGATGCTCAAAATGATGATGTAGGAATTCAAAATAAGGTGGAAACTATTACAAAAAATAAATCCTCAGAGTTCAATGTCAATGAAGAAGGAATTGTGAGATTTGGGTCAAGACTATTTGTTTCATCGAATCCAGAGTTAAAGAAATAAGTTTTGGATGATGCACATAGTTCAAATTTCTCTATTCTCCCATTAAACAGAAAGATGTATCAAGATCTCTGAAAGAATTATTAGTGGGATAACATGAATAAAGAGATTCCTTAATATACATCAAAGTTCCTGGTATGTCAACATGTGAGGGATGATATGCCTAAGTATAAGAGGACGATGAAACCATTACCCATACCAGTATAGAAATTGGAGAAAATCACCAAGGAATTTTTCACCAGACTTCCAAAGACATAAAAAGAAAACAATTATATCTGGGTTATTGTGGATCGTCTTATAGAGAATGCACACTTCATTTCAATTCGAGAGGATTTATCACTGGATCAACTAACACAAATATACATCAGAGACATGGTAAGTATGCATGGAGTACCACTATCTATTGTATCCAATCGAGATCAAAGATCCACCTCTATGTTTTGGAAGAGTCTTCACCATGATCTGAATACTGAGATGAACTTCATTATGACCAATCGTACCCAAATTGAGGGCCAATCTAAGAGGAATATCCAAAAACTTGAGGACATGTTGAGATCATGATCAATGGACTTCAAAGGATAATGGTATCAACATCTCCCTCTAGTTGAGTTCTCTTACAATAACATTTTCCACTCAAGCATCCAAATGGATATTTATGAAGCCCTATATGGGAAGAGGTGCAGAACACAAGCATGTTGGGATGAAGTTGGGGGGAGAAAACTCCTAGGTCCGGAAATGGTCAAAGAAATGGTAGAAAAGGTTAAGACCATCCATCATCACATAAAAGATACTCGGAGTCAAAAAAAGATCTATGCTGACAACCATCGACCGGATGTAGAGTTTGACGTCAGAGACATGGTATTCTTTCGTATATCACTATGGAAGAGAGTTATGAGGTTTGGGAAGAAGGGAAAGCTTAGCCCAAGGAACATCGGCCCATTTGAGATCCTTGATCACATTGGAGCAGTGTACTATCAACAAGAACTCCCACTAACCCTATCTCAAGTACATGTTGTATTCCATGTATCACTCTTGAGTAAGTAAATACCTGACCCATCACAAATACTCAATCCAAAGGTGGAACCATTAGATAATGGCCTTTCATATGAAGAGAAATCAGTGAATATCTTAGATCGTAGGGAAACTTTTCTACAAAATAAGACAATTCCCCTCTTCAATGTATTGTGGAAAAACCAAAAATTTGAAGAAGAAATGTGGGAATCAGAGGTAGTGATGAAGTAGATCTACCCACAACTATTTAGTGTTGGGAAAAAATTATATGGAGAAATTTATTAAGAGGGGAATATTTTAATGACCCAAACATTTGTTAATGAAAATTTATCTTAAACTAATTAAATATATTATTATGTAAAATGGTATATAACATATGAACATCCTTGGTTTTATGTTTTTGGATTTTAAAATACCAATAAGAATCGTGACCATTTCTAATATAGTCGTTGAACGGTGATCACATGATTGGTAGAAATATAGGGCTTTAACAAATCCAATTTACTCCGAGAAAGGAAGTGATGGCCTCATCCAATAGACTTTCCCCATATGAAGCCCATTTTTTGGAGCTCATAAAGTAGGTGACATCATTGAGTTTTGCTCTTAACCAAGCCCATGTCGAGATTCATCATGTTAAGCACGAATAGAATCGCCTACGAGAGAGGTGGAAGTTGATAGAAATTACCACCCGAGTGATGTTATCCGAGCCACCCCAAGAATCTATCACCATTGCACACTTTACCCTTCTGTATTATGTAGGTGTTATAAGGGGTTATTTAATGATACCCTAGAACTATGATTATGTACATTATTTTATTATAGAGAATATACATTCATTTTATTATTGATTCATTGTAAATTGTTTTCTAAAGAAAAAATAGTATTTTTAGTTAATTAAGAAATTAACTTTCATGAATTAATGTATTTTTGAATTAAATATTATTTTAATTAAATATTATTTATAAAATAATATTTATATAATATAAATGATCATATAATTTTTATAATACAATTTCAATTTTTATTAATGTTTGAAAGCTATTTTTGTCAAAACACATGAATTTTCGATAAATGTCGGATATTATTTTAATAATAAAAATTCACATATATAGAAAATTATTTATATAAAATGAATATTATTTTTTGGAATTATGACTTTGAAATTATCCAATGGTGAATTCTTTTAATTTTCTGAGACAGTCAAATTTTTGGGTAAAAAATTAAGTACCAATTAAATATATAATGTGTTTTATTATATCATAATGACACAATAGTGATTTAATAAAATACTATAAATATTATTTTCATCCAATATATGATTTACCATTAAAATATTATTACTTAGTGTTTGTTTTATTTATTTTACAAAACATTAGTGGACCCCCCAAGAGTTATAAAATATTTTAACTTTTTAAATTGATTTCCCTCAGAGTGTGACTCACCACCACATAAGCTAGCCTAATATTTTAAGAAGTTAGACCATTGGCCTTATAAAATATTTTTTTTCACTCCCATTTGGCAAAAACTATGGGAAAAAACATGAAATGGTTTTTTATTTTTATTAGTTTAATGTATAGGGTCCAAAACCTAAATAATAAAGAATTCCCTCTCTTTTCCTATATAAACCCACCCAAGATCCCACTTCATCTTCACTAAAATCCATTTTTACTCAACAAAACTTTGACCTACTCTCTATATAATCCTCTTAAGGTTCTCCAAGATCCCAATAAGCCTCTCTCAATCCCCTCCCAATATAAGGCCCCAGCCTTAAACCTTACTTAATCTTGAGTTATTACAAGATTACACATTGAGGATCTTTTCAGGTTTAGAGTTTTAGAGAATTAGATCATGAAACATGCATTACATTCCACATTTAAACAAATTGGTTACATAAAAGACAATATTCATTCTTCCCATCAACGGAAAAATATTTAAAATAAAACACGGATTCTTTCTTGACACATCCTTGACACTATCATCACATCATGTACCTTTCCCTTGACCTGTGAAAAACATTTCAAAAAACTTGGGATGAGCATAAAAAGCTCAGTAAGGGTTATAAAAACATGGAAAGGAAACATGATTTCATATATACGTAAGAATGAAATCATACATTACCCATAAAACATAGGCACTTTAACATACCTCATCAAACCATGAATAAATCATAGAAATCATAAGACATAAAGGTAACTTGAGGCATTCATAACATTCTTACGTATGGAGTAACCCTCTTGGTTACGTTTGGAATACCCACCACAGTATATTCCCTAAAATCTCTTCGGAGAAACCTTAACGTTTCACTCCTTCGCATTACCCAATGCATTGGAGAGCTATATCGGGCTCACCCGCCCTTAGTTTATCACGGAACCACCCGTTCTTCATAACAATGCCCAAGAACCATAACATAATCGTATCACATAAAACATGCATAAAAGAAACATAACATTTCCACATTTAAATCATAAGATATCAATAAAACACATTGATATAAAAAACATTATGAAACCCATTTTCAATACCAAAATAAAATAAATGTAAAACATGGTATTTATTTTTCTTTTAAAAAGAAGGTATGGCTTGTAGAAGAAACCGAAACTCAAATAATGGTCACGGTGGCGGAGAAGTCATTGTCGCCGCATACGTATGACAAAAACATTCCCTTTTTTCATTTTGTAAAACACTTCGTATAAAAATATTCCTTTTTGGATAAACGTAAAAGTTAAAGGGTTTTATACACCATGTAAAAGAATGTTGTGTATAAAACAAAATATGCCTCAATGAAAGGAGATTGAGACGAAGTCCCTTACAAAGATGGTATCCTTGGTTTAAGGATAAATCAATTACATAATTATGTGTCACAAATGAATACACCAAATATAAATGGATATTAAGTGTAAAACAATCAGAGGATATTCACACATATTCATAGAACGACATATTCAAGGACTACATTTTTATCCCAAATAATCAAATTTGGGATAAGAAGTTCCCTTGCAAGAAATTTGACAGCCTAACGGCGTCACTACAAAATTCAGAAAATGAGTTGATGAGAGATAAAAAGGGTATCTCATCACATGGACATAAAATTTAAATCAATAAGGATATATAAGGAAACATCCCAACATAATAGTATGTGAATTAAAAGACATAACAAAAGAAGTCTTTTAAAAAGAGGAGGGTGAAAGGTTCCCTTACCGACATGGGTATCTTTCGAAACATACACCCCGTGAAAGAAGGAAAATACAACATTGATGTAAATAATCATAAATGAAAGTATATTACAAAATGAGTAAAATAATGGGTAGTACATACACCACTCAAAGGAAATTGTGACAAATGTAGCATAAATCTCACGGGAATAAAAGTGAGATGAAAAATCCCTTACAAAAACCCGACAGCCTAACGGCGCCACATAAAACTTACAAAAATGGGTTGATGAGATAAAATAGGGTATCTCATAATATTAACATAAAGTTTTTAGAAAGAGGAATATAAAATAACATCCCCCAACATAACAAAGAAAAGCTTAAAAGAAGTGACATAAAGAAGAGTACTTAAAAAGAAAGAGAGAGGTTAGATCTCATACGAAAATTCGGTAGCCTAACGGCGCCACTTAAAACTTCTAAAATGGATTGATGAGAGAGAATAGGGTCTCTCATCACATGAACATAAAAATTACAGTAAGATTAATATAAAATAACATCCCAATAACCAGAAAGATGAGCTTTAAAAGGAATGACATAAAAGAGTGTACTTAAAAAGAAATAGAGGAGTAGGATCCCTTACCTCGGGTCCGACTTGACTCGATCGTTCTTTAATATCCTGAATAATAAACTTGAGTTAATCTCTACTTTCTTAAGAACCATTTTCAAGTTCATTATTCCTTTTATACCATGTTATAAACATCATGTAATCATTTAAGTTAATAATGTTCATTTTGTCGGTATTTGGTTCTTATGTCAAAAATAGACTTCTTACACTTACATGTTGTTAATTTGGTCAAAGGTTCATTATATCCAGAATTATATTAATGATTTGGATAAAATATATATCATATATATTCATAATATACATGTATTTATAATATTACATCACATTTAGAGGTAAGAAATGAAATGCACCGTTCATGGAGACGGTAAGCCGTACGTACGCATGAACGCTACTTCCATTTCTATTTCGTATTTTATGGAATGGAATCATAATGATATAAGAGTATATTATAATTCCAGTATAATAAGATATATAATATCATTAACTTTATCCTTTACACATCCCACATATGGTATTAACAAATCAAATCACTTTCAGGGGCAGTAGTCCGCACTTCCTAAAATGAAGATATCGTGTTTACCCATAATGGAAACAATAATGGTATGCCATAAATGAAAAATACAGAAGCTTAAGGAAATAATAAACATATTATATATCATATATAAAAATAGGGACATCATAATGGCCACCTTTGAAGGTGTTAAATGAGTATTGAACAATCATCGTTTCGGGAGGCAGAATTTCGCCATCCACGGAAACCGTATGTTCTTTAACCATTTGATGTAGTTGTGTGAGAGTTTAGCTCGAATAAATCTTATAAAAACATCCTAGTATATTTAAGATACTGGTTTTGTTACAAAATAAGTAAATAAAAAGAGTTTAGGGGGTTGGAGAAGCAAAATAATACAAATGAACCTGAGAGAATAAATTACCTTTAAAAGTGTAACTCCTTTTGATTTGAGCCTAAAGGCTTCCTTTGAAAGGAATTTGCCCAAAGGGAATCTTCTAGGATTAGGAGAGGGATGTGGAGAGAGTAAATGGTCAGGGGATGGCCGAGCCAAAGGCTTGAGGAGTTTGTGAAATGAGGTAGATGTGGGGGCCTTTCATAAGAGGAGAGGAGGGGCACTTTTGGAAATCATGCGACTATTATTTTATTTTCAAAAGTGTTTCGAATTTCTAAGGTCCCAAATTGATATATTTCGAATATAAGATGATAAAGCTTCTAAATATTCCTATCCAATAGTTTTTGGACAAGTGTAGGTCATAGATTTTATATTATCGTTTCATTTTATTTAAATTGTTCATTAATGAGGTCATCGTTGCATCATCATGATGTCATAATTAAATTAATTTATTTAATGTATGAAAATTATAAAAAAAATATCCTGATGTAGGAAATATTTTTATCTTTCCAAATAGTATTTATAGGAAAAAATATGATTAGTAAAACCCCTTCTAAAAATTGTTTTAGTAAAACAATTTATGTTAGTGTCATTTTCACCTTTATTTAAAAAAAGGCATTAAAGTCATTATCTCACCCAAGAGGCTCCATAGGGTCCCCTAAATCGACCCATGGGTTGTCTTGGTCGGCCATGACTCATAAAATAGTGGTAGGAAAAGTGTCATGGTGTTTTCATATTTTTATAATATCATTTTTACCTTAAATTACACTAATTACCTCTAATCGCGATTAATGAAAAAAGTTACTATTCACTAAAAAATTATTTTTATCCCATTGAACCACATTTTACTTCTTAATAACAACCATGTATGTCGGATTTTTGAAATTCAAAATACAAAGATGGAAAAATTTCATTTAAACGGAAAAATCAGTTTTTATAAGTACCACTTAGTGGTTTCACTATTAATCAAAAATTGAAGTTTTTCAGAAAAATCCCAAAAATTCACCCTAAGCTATATTTGATATTCCGAATTCAAAAATGAAGTCTATTTTACAAAATTCAGAACATATAAGTCACATTAATTAATTTAATAATTAATTTCCACTGTCAGATCAAATAGCGTGTTTTTATGAAACAATAAGTATCAAAAGATTGACACTAGTTTAAGTCAGATTTCAAAGTAAAATTAATTCCAACAACCAATATTGGATTTAATGGTAAAAATATATTCTAATTTCACTTTAAAACCAATTCAAAAGATAATATAATCATATAAATAAATTAGATTAAAAAGTTCTTTTGAATTAAAATACAACATTTTACACTATTCATTTAAAAAAATGATCTTTATCGGAAAGATACCAAAAATTTACACAAAGAAAATTTTGATGTCCCAATTATTTAGAAGAGTTTTATTTGGTCCAATTGAATGTATAAGAGTGAAAAAAACTATATTTATTGACGGTTCTCCATCAAAAGACCATAAGTGACCCTTTAGTGAAAACCAGGGCATATACGCCTAAAATTGAATTCTTTCCATATTTTTAGCCTTTATCTTTTATTGGATAAATGTAAAAACATTTTAAAACATATATAATCATATTTTAGTTATTTCTATCCATTCCTGCCAATACAACGGCTACATGTTAACTACCATTTAAAATAATATTATTTTATTATTAGAGTGCAACGTAAGATTCCCAAGAAACTCGTTGTTGTGTGTTGGGTACACCATTGAGCATAGTGTCACCTTTAAAGACATATTAATATTTTATTCAAAAATATGGATAAATATGAAAATGTCATATTCTTTATTTACCTGGGGTGTTACATCCTTCCCCCCTTTTGGGAATTGCGTCCTCGCAATTTTTAAAATTAAGCTTGGAAACATCCTTGAAAGTCCCACATCAGAACAAGAGTCGGTAAAACAATCACATTAAAATAAAGAAAGATAAGTACAAAGGTCACCCGAGTTAACCCATACTAGGATTCCATGTAGAAAAATATGGACATGGAGGAGAAAACATAGGGTCATGTTCTGATGGAGAGTGATAGAAAACATGTTTAGGAGAAAGTTAACAATAATAAAATCACAAACTTGTGATGGGTTAAACGGTGTTGGGTTCCCCAGTACGAAATGATAATAGACAACATTTCTGTTTTAAGTTACTTTTTATTGAGGAATTTATTCATAAGGAAGCATAATCACTTATCATGCTGACTTTCAAATTTTACTAGATTCCTTAATCAAACTCATATTTTTTCCAAAAGATGAGTATTTAGGGAGACTTGTTCGCATTAAGAGTACTATAATCAACTTCTAGAGAATCACCTAATCCACAAAAGAGAACTATATACATCCCATGTATTTAGGCTTCAACCAAAACCAAAACTAGAAAGGTTAGTACAAGGTCAGATAATCAAAAAAAGATAACCCTTTATAAAAAAAAATCTATTCTTAATCTCTAAATTTGTCCAACAAAACCCAAAGTTCAACGAGGACCATTCGATAACCAATTTGTCAATAAAATTATTCAATGTAAACAAATATAAGATTGAAACCCAAATATTTTAAGGATTTAGTCACATAGTCTTCCAAGTTAAATCGAAACATTTATCTCCAAACAATATCAGTTGCTCCTAAAGTCTCATATTGAAAAGTAATTAACCTAATCACATATCCTCCATGATAGGTTAATAATATTGATAAATAACCCAAAATCTACTTACTCTTAATTCATAAAATCATATAACTAAAAAGAATCGGTCAAATTAACCAGGGACTTCATGTAGTCCAGTGGTAGGCGATAAATACCAGTCGCACTTTGGTTGTGGGTTCGATTCTCGTAGCTTTGTCCGACGCGACGGGTTGTCACACGGTCTGCGAGTTGTCCTTTTTCCAAAACTATATAATTCTTAAATCATTCCCCAAAAAGAGATAAAATCATCAAAAATGATCATAACATATTTTAACCTCAAGTTTATCTCATGCCTTTCATTTTCCAGCATATCATATAATAACCGATAATTACCTCAAAAGTAAGGATCATATAAACTCTAATGGTTACCTTTATAATTATTACCTGAACTTCCACATCGATTGGTCATCTCGTACATGATGAATAACAGAACATACCAAGGTTCAAGTGGTTGATCATGACTCCTTGATATTTGGTTTAGAACAACCATGAGTTTCCTCATTGAATCCTCCATTTTATCTAGTATCTTAATCATAGAACCACCACAATTCCCTTCAAACCTGTTGTCTCATGGGTTCCTGCTAGATCCATCATTTCACTAAAAACAGAAATGTCAGTGTGAGTATATCAACAAAACCATCATGTACTAATGAGGGAGACAGCCACTAAGATATACTTACTCATTCACTTTATCTAAAACTAGGACTCTTTCTGAAATCCTAACCATTATGGTAATATCACTTATGCTTAAAGAATACCCTAACCTCTAAAGTTATCTAAACCGACCTTTGATACCAACTATAAGGCCCCAGCCTTCAACCTTACTTAATCTTGAGTTATTACAAGATTACACATTGAGGATCTTTTCAGGTTTGGAGTTTTAGAGAATTAGATCATGAAACTTGCATCACATTCCACATTTAAACAAACTGGTTATATAAAAGACAATATTCATTCTTCCCATCAACGGAAACATATTTAAAATAAAACACGAATTCTTTCTTGACACATCCTTGACACTATCATCACATCATGTACCTTTCCCTTGACCTGTGAAAAACATTTCAAAAAACTTGGGATGAGTATACAAATCTCAGTAAGGGTTATGAAAATATGGAAAGGAAACATGAGTTCATATATACATAAGAAAGAAATCATACTTTACCAATAAAACATAGGCACTTTAACATACCTCATCAAACCATGAATAAATCATAGAAATCATAAGACATAAAGGTAACTTGAGGCATTCATAACATTCTTACGTAGGGAGTAACCCTCTTGGTTACATTTGGAATACCCATCACAGTATATTCCCTAAAATCTCTTCGGAGAAACCTTAACGTTTCACTCCTTCGCGTTACCCAATGCATTGGAGAGCTATATCGGGCTCACCCTCCCTTAGTTTATCATGGAACCACCCGTTCTTCATAACAATGCCCAAGAAGCATAACATAATCGTATCACATAAAACATGCATAAAGGAAACATAACATTTCCACATTTCAATCACAAGATATAAATAAAGCGCATTGATATAAAAAACCTTATGAAAACTATTTTCAATACCAAAATAAAATAAAGGTAAAACATGGTATTTTTTTCTTTTAAAAAGAAGGTATGGCTTATAGAGGAAATCGAAACTCAAATAATGGTCACAGTAGCGGAGAAGTCATTGTCGCCGCATACGTATGACAAAAACATTCCCTTTTGTCGTTTTGTAAAACGCTTCGTATAAAAAGATTCCTTTTTGGATAAATGTAAAAGTAAAAGGGGTTTATACACTATATAAAAGAAAGTTGTGTATAAAACAAAATATGCCTCAATGAAAGGAGATTGAGACGAAGTCCCTTACAAAGACGGTATCCTTGGTTTAAGGATAAATCAATTACATAATTATGTGTGACAAATGAATACACCAAATATAAGTGGATATTAAGTGTAAAACAATCAGAGGATATTCACACATATTCATAGAACGACATATTCAAGGACTACATTTTTATCCCAAAGAATCAAATTTGGGATAAGAAGTCCCTTGCAGAAATTTGACAGCCTAACGGTGTCACTACAAAATTCAGAAAATTAGTTGATGAGAGATAAAAAGGGTATCTCATCACATGGACATAAAATTTAAATCAATAAGGATATAGAAGGACATATCCCAACATAATAGTATGTGAATTAAAAGACATAACAAAAGAAGTCTTCTAAAAAGAGGAGGGTGAAAGGTTCCCTTACCGACATGGGTATCTTTCGAAACATACGCCCCGTGAAAGAAGGAAAATACAACATTGATGTAAATACTCATAAATGAAAGTATATTACAAAATGAGTAAAATAATGGGCAGTACATACACCACTCAATGGAAATTGTGACAAATGTAGCATAAATATCACGGGAATAAAAGTGAGATGAAAAATCCCTTACGAAAACCCGGCAGCCTAATAGCGCCACATAAAACATACAAAAATGGGTTGATGAGATCAAATAGGGTATCTAATCATATTAACATAAAGTTTATAGAAATAGTAATATAAAAGAACATCCCCCAACATAAAAAATAGGAGTTTAAAAGAAGTGTCATAAAGGAGAGTACTTAAAAAGAAAGAGAGAGGTTAGATCTCTTACGAAAATTCGGCAGCCTAACGGCGCCACTTAAAACTTCCAAAATGGATTGATGAGAGATAATAGGGTCTCTCATCACATGAACATAAAAATTACAGTAATATTAATATAAAATAACATCCCAATAACAAGAAATATGAGCTTTAAAAGGAATGACATAAAAGAGTGTACTTAAAAAGAAAGAGAGGAGTAGGATCCCTTAGCTCGGGTCCGACTTGACTCGATCGTTCTTTAATCTCCTGAATAATAAACTTGAGTTAATATATACTTGCTTAAGAAAATTTTTCAAGTTCATTATTCCTTTTATACCATGTTATAAACATCATGTAATCATTTAAGTTAATAATGTTCATTTTGTCGGTATTTGGTTCTTAAGTCAAAAATAGACTTCTTACACTTAAATGTTGTTAATTTGGTCAAAGGTTCATTATATCCCAAATGGTATTAATGATTTTGATAACATATATATCATATATATTCATAATATACATGTATTTATAATATTACATCACATTTAAAGGTAAGAAATGAAATGCACCGTTCATGGAGACGGTAAGCCGTACGTACGCATGAATGCTACTTCCATTTCTATTTCGTATTTTCTGGAATGGAATCATAATTATATAAGAGTATATTATAATTCCAGTATAATAACATATATAATATCATTAAATTTATCCTTTAAACATCCCACATATGGTATTAACAAATCAAATCACTTTCAGGGGGCGGTAGTCCGCACTTCCTAAAATGAAGATATCGTGTTTACCCATAATGGAAACAATAATGGTATTCCATAAATGAAAAATACAGAAGCTTAAGAAAATAATAAACATATTATATATCATATATAAAAATAGTGACATCATAATGGCCACCTTTTAAGGTGTTAAATGAGTATTGAACAATCATCATTTCGGGAGGCAGAATTTCTCCATCCATGGAAACTCTATGTTCTTTAACCATTTGATGTAGTTGTGTGAGAGTGTAGCTCGAATAAATCTTATAACAACATCCTAGTATATTTAAAATACTGTTTTTGTTACAAAAGAAGTAAATAAAAATAGTTTAGGGGGTTGGAGAAGCAAAATAAAACAAATGAACATGAGAGAATGTATTACCTTTAAAAGTGTAACTCTTTTTAATTTGAGACTAAAGGCTTCCTTTGAAAGGATTCTGCCCAAATTGAATCCTCTAGGATGAGAAGAGGGATGTTGAGAGAGTAAATGGGCAGCGGATGGCCGAGCTAAAGGCTTGAGGAGTGTGTGAAATGAGGTAGAGGTGGGGGCCTTTTATAAGAGGAGAGGAGGGGCACGTTTGGAAATCATGAAACTATTATTTTATTTTCAAAAGTGTTTCGAATTTATAAGGTCCCACACTTATATATTTCGAATATAAGATGATAAGTCTTCTAAATATTCCTATACAATAGTTTTTTGACAAGTGTAGGTCTTAGATTTTATATTATCGTTTCATTTTATTTAAACTGTTCATTAATGAGGTCATCGTTGCATCATCATGATGTCATAATTAAATTAATTTACTTAATGTCTAAAAATTATAACAAAAATATACTGATGTAGGAAATAATTTTATCTTTCAAAAGAGTATTTATAGATAAAAATAGGATTACTATAACCCCTTCTAAAAATTGTTTTAGTAAAACAATTTATGTTAGTGTCATTTTCACCTTTATTTAAAAAAACGCATTAAAGTCATTATCTCACCCAAGAGGATCCATAGGGTCCCCTAAATCGACCCATGGGTTGTCTTTGTCGGACATGACTCATAAAATATTGGTAGGACAAGTGTCATGGTGTTTTCATATTTTTATAATATCATTTTTACCTTAAATTACACTAATTACCTCTAATCGCGATTAATGAAAAAGTTACTATTCACCATAAAATTATTTTTATCCCATTGAACCACATTTTACTTCTTAATGACAACCATGTATGTCGGATTTTTTGAAATTCAAAATACAAAGATGGAAAATTTTCATTTAAACGGAAAAAATCAGTTTTTATAAGTACCACTTAGTGGTTTCACTATTCATCAAAAATTGAAGTTTTTCAGAAAAATCCCAAAAATTCACCCTAAGCTATATTTGATATTCCGAATTCTAAAATGAAGTCTATTTTAAAAAATTCAAAACATATAAGTCACATTAATTAATTTAATAATTAATTCTCGCTGTCAGATCAAATAGCGTGTTTTTATGAAATAATAAGTATCAAAAGATTGACACTAGTTTAAGTCAGATTTCAAAGTGAAATTTATTCCAACGACCACTATTGGATTTAATGGTAAAAATATATTCTAATTTCACTTTAAAATCAATTCAGAAGATAATCTAATCATATAAATAAATTAGATTAAAAAGTGCTTTTGAATTAAGATATAACATTTTACACTATTCATTTAAAAAAATGAACTTTATCGGAAAGATACCAAAAATTTACACAAAGTAAATTTTGATGTCCCAATTCTTAAGAAGAGTTTTATTTGGTCCAATTGAATGTATAAGAGTGAACAAAACTATATTTAATGATCGTTCTCCATCAAAAGGTGATAAGTGACCCTTTAGTGAAAACGAGGGCATATACGCCTAAAATTGAATTCTTTCCATATTTTTAGCCTTTATCTTTTATTGGATAAATGTAAAAACAATTAAAAATATATATAATCAAATTTTAGTTATTTCTATCCATTCCCTCCAATACAACGGCTACATGTTAACTACCATTTAAAATAATATTATTTTATTATTAGAGTGCAATGTAAGATTCCCAAGAAACTCGTTGTTGCGTGTTGGGTACGCCATTGAGCATAGTGTCACCTTTAAAGACATATTAATATTTTATTCACAAATATGGATAAATATGAAAATGTCATATTCATTATTTACTTGGGGTGTTACACCCAAGACTTTGGGATCACACCTCCAAGTAAGTGATTCCTTCCTTTCTTATTTTTATCTAGGTTTCATTATATTGTAATACCCTTTTAATTTAAATTAAAAATTATAGGGTATGATTTCTCACCTCCCTTATAATCCTATAACTATGTTTGAAATTATTATAGACCTATTTCTCTATCATTAATGCCTCCCATGTACACTCGTTATCATGCCAAGATTCCATAAGGAATTTCTCTCTTCTCATTCACATTCAAGAAATTATTTCGTATTATGAATCTAAATTCTGTTACATTTGTTGGGAAATTTATCTATATGGCCCCATTACTGTAAATTTCATGCCATATTATGATACACCCCTTTCTCTCTCATCAACCATTTTTATGAATTATTATGTCATGCCGTTATGGTACCGAAATTGCACCACAATTTTTCTCAATCCAAAGTCATTGTGTAGTAAATACAATGACCATTTCTCTATCAAAGGTATTAAATTTTATGAAAATTTACTTATTTATTATAGAGTATCATGTATTAATTCCATGTTATTTTATCATGGAATAAATTATGATGTTCAATGAATCCATTTTGTATGATCTATGTGGAACACTTATGCATGAAATGAAATGTTTAAGAAGGTTGTGCCCTGATAGCACTCCAATGCATTGGGTAAAGATTATTATCATGTTAAATCAAGTTAAATTTAAGTTTAATCAAGCTAATTCAAGTAAAAGTAGGGTTTACTCATGATCCATGTGCAATGACCCTTGGATTATGCTAATACCATGTTAAGTGTTGTCACCACATTTCTATGTTATGATAATCATGCTATATCATGCCTTTATGTTCATGTTTATTTTATGCTCCGTTGATATGCCTACTTCCTAACATGTATTGTATTATTCATGTTAGTCCATTTTTACTCCCTTAATGGGATTTATATATCACCCTTTTTATGCATGTCCTCAGGTTATCCCAAGGAATTCTAAGTACGATGTAATCTAGTGGTCATGTAAATGAAGTTTTCAATAAAGATGTTGTGTTTCACATTTTAATTTGTTAGGTAATGTTCCAAATCCACAAATACACTATACCTCTAAATCTTCTATGTTGTATCAAGTGAATGTTTTATGTAATAAATCATGTTTAAGTGTGTAATAGATAGCAAGGTTGTTATATGAATTCGTGGGAACCCAATCACTGGGATAGAATGGGGATAAAATGGAAGAGATGTTTTTATTTGGTCCCAAGTTATAAGATTAGGAAATAAATGGGTATCTTATGGTAATAATAATCAATCCACACATTCTTTTGTAAAAGGATATTTTTTTTGAAAGATAAATTGAAGGTATAATGGAAGGGATGTAGTCCATGGTTGATTAATTATTTTTCATCATGAGTTAAACCTCCGTGGTTATAATATATTTCATAGTGGGGAGGATATTTTAACCAGGTACTGTAAGGAAGACCTCTATGGTTTTTGGATTCTTCATTACTATGAAGTAGACCGCCATGTTCATTTACTATTTCATCATAGAGAGGACCTCTATGATGTGTACCATGTTGAGGACCTCTAATATTAGTTGATTCTTTATTTATAGTGTTAGGATCTTTTTGGGGAGTATAAACTTCATCATGTGGAGGAATACCATGTAGGGTACAATATGGAAGACTTACATGGATTCTTGATTATTAATTTTCTTGAGTAGTAACTTTAGGTTGAGAAGACAATCCATTGTAGCGAGGACCATTATGGTTTCTAGACTCTAAATTTCCACTAGGAGGAACTCCATGGTATATACTTATGTTTATTCCTATATTCTTTTTATATTTATAATTTATTCAATAAAAGACCCAAATTTAATGGTTTATGTCAGGTTTTGTGATTTTATTTAATTGAGGCTATTTCATTTGATGATATTTTATGAGTGGGGATCTATTAACCCAAGGTAGGAATTCTATAATATTTCTTGTCAGTTTAATGAGTTTTTATTTGATTCATAATATAAAATCCACAACTAATGTGTTTTCATGACTCAAAATATAACTAAATTTATTTCTTTATCTCTTAATTGTAGTCCCATAACTATTAATCCCTATGTAATCCTTTCTGAGTTTTCATTCAATGGAATGGTTATCGATGGCCATGAACCTATTTTCAAGCATTATGAAGTTATGATACGGGAAGCCATGAGGGGTATTATGGGTGATGTTATAACTTAGTATACATTAATAAGTTCCATTTTTCCTCCTTTGGTATGGGGATGTGGGTCTATATGATAGGATATATTGAGGCTTATCTTGTATTAGATGCTTAGAAACTTGTTAGAATTTTTGGCTTATGTAATAATGGTAAAGAAATCTGAGTTACCCATTTTTGATTGGTATAGTTCTTGTGAGATCATAACATTGATTTAGTATATTGTAAGGGTGTGTGTATTAATGAGAGAGAACCAACTCAACCTATTTTGAAATGTATTTGAATTTTATTTCAATATTATTATGATATGTGCATGATATGTTGAATAAGTAATTTCTTATTATTTAATGTGATTATTGTTATTGTATATTATGGCCTAATTTTACTATATTTGATTAGAAATAGAATAATATTCCACTTATTGTGGAGTTTTCCTTGAGTATGGTATGATATTCCAACAAACTCTACTGCTTTATATGGAATGTGATGACATGCCCTTTTTTATCTTGTTTATGGTCAGGAAAATATGCCCATTTTTTAGATTATGCCTATTTTATAAGATAATATACCCATTATGATGATTTCTATTATGGTAAGGAATATATTTCTCACTTAGCTTGTTATTTCCCATGGTTAGGGATGTTATACTCATTTATGTGAAATTCCATGAAGATAAGGATGCTCTTACCACTTTTTCTTATTTCCCATGGAAGAGGGATGTTGTTCCCGCTATTTTATGTTTCTATAGAGGGGAAGGGTATGAACATGTCATGATATTGTCTAAGATAGGGATATAATGTAATCATATGTGTGTTTCCAACCGAATTGGATTTTATTCTCACTTATTGAAATTTCCATGAAAAGGGAAAATTGTTTTTTTTTGTTGTTATTCCCATGTTTATATGTTGGGATGTTATGCCCACTTATGGATGTTATGCCCACTTATTGTAATAAAATGGTATTCCCACTTATGGATGTTGTTATCAAGACATTATGTCAATGGATATGATGTTATATCAGGTATTTACTAACCGCTTTTTTTATTATATTGTATCACATGATGTTATATCTATTTTATTTTATTAATTTTATTATAATAGAAATTATGCTCATCTATACTTGATCTTTACATTGGGTTTATGTTATGTCAACCCTTAATTAGGTATGGTCAATCACTATGTGTCTTGTATAGTACCTAGTAAGATAATGGTTCTTAATATCACTGATGTTTATTTTCCATTATAGCACATCATATTATGAAATCATTTATATATTTTGTATTTGATTTTGGAAACTATTCATGATAGTTTAATGAGTTGTTTTCTAACCCTACAAGGGAATATCATTGTGTGGGTAAGTTTTATGATGATAGATGTAGTTATGTGAAAGGGTTATATAGTCAATGTATGACCTGAATAGATATTGAAGTGGGATATGTGACTAGAAGAGTACTCATACCTAGTTTTGTAGTGGTATACATCCATTTTATTCTTTTGAATTTCTTATATATGATCGGCCCATTTGGTGATCTATTTTATTTAAATATAGATGGTGTGACATTATAGTGGTCCATTTGATATAGAATGTAACATAATATTTTTGTTAGAGTTGTCTCTTAACTGTAATGTTTATATTTTTGTTATTATATTATGTTGATGGTATCATTGTTACTTATACTTTTATTTATGGTTATGTTCTGTAGGGGGTACATTAACCCCAAATTACCTATAAACTCTCACTTCAAGTTGGTATCCTCTATTATTTTCTAATGCATGCTTGAGGTCATGTGGTATCTTAGCTCACTTACTATTCAAGTAGTTGGGGTTAGGGATGTTATTGCTTGATTTTTATTACTATGGGATACATGTTTAAATTTAGGTTATAATAGATTGAATCATTTCAAAAAGTTTTTTGGTGTTTTATTCAGTACTCTCTTATAGAAATAATTATATTTTTAATTTATTCTTAATAAAAATATCAGTTATTTTTTAATGAAATTGATTGATTAGCACTAACTGATTTTAAATATAACTGCATCAAGAGTAATATTATTCAATATGTAATTTATAATACCATGAAAATTATTATTCAGTGTCTATATTAAATCTATTTAGCAGGGTAATTTTGAGTTTAACATCATCCAGGAAAGTGATACATTTTCTAAAGATGCCGAAGGAGTTGTATCATTGGTATTTTTCCCAGAGAGGGAATCCTATATATCCTTTATAAATAAATCAAACCCCAAGTAATTAAATTTAAATGTTTTAATCCATTTGACATGGATTGAAATTTTTTCTTAAAAAATAAGGCTTGTAATTTTACTTTGATTATGAAGTCACATCACATAGTTTAAAGTCTTACGAGTAGTGATTTTCATGTAGAGTAAATTTAAATGGTAATAAATTCATGTCATTCATTTTAAGGTCATAAAATAAGGATTAATGTGTCAATATTTCTTATTCATGTGATAGGGACCAGCATATCATTTTTTTAATCTCATATAACTATGACCTATAGGAAAATGGTGATATGGATAACATGATTGTGGGTCTTGAATATAAACATTCTTGGATGATGAAATATCAGTAGTGATTGAGGTTGAAAGCATTTGGAGTTCTAATAAATATGGTTCTTGGATATATAAATTCTTGAAAAGAGTATGATTAGGATCTGAGTGAAGGTGTGTGGATTACACTAGAATGGGAACTAAGGATTATCAGTTTCTACCTTAGAATCAATGTGAGTAATCATGGATGGAAACTATTCCATGAGTTCCTCAAGATTAATAATCTATATTATCAGTGGGGTATAACATTAACAATACATTAAGGATCCATAGTAGGAAGAGTAACTCTATATGAGATATTTTATATATAATTTCATATTCCCATTATTAAATGGGTACATGAAAATATAAGTCACATGAATGAAAAAAATGATATAATCATTAAAGTGGAATCATAGAGGTTTAGGTCTAGTTAAATCTATTTTTGGGTTGAAATACATAGTTGAAACATATCCATTATAGTTATAAAAGGAACTTTGGAAAAATTTAATGATTTCTCTAAGGTAGGTGGCCTTTATTAAGGTTAAAACCTCAGTGAAGTATGGGGGTTAGGAAATACATCTTCAAACCTATGGGGGTCAATGTCAGTACACTTCCCTCAAACTACCTAAAAACATATTATATTGTTTTCATTTTTCTAGGATTAGATTTAATAAATCTTCAAAAAGTTATTTTTTCGTGGTATTATATATTAAACATTCATGTTATTCAAATTTTCCCATCTCTATTCTGTTTTTTAATTCAAAAATCACTTGTGAAAGTTCAAGGAACTTGGGTCCACTAAGCTGGAGTTTTCTCTATACTATTTTTCAGAGGCATCCTCCTTCCATTTTATAGTCAATATGGATGTTAAAGGGTTTAATTATAATAAAAGTGTCTCAATAACCTATCCTTCATCTTGGTGCATGCCCCAACATGAAAATGAAATGTGATCAGCCTCTTGGAGTGTACCTAACAATCAAAATGGTAAACACTCAGCACACTTGGTGTGTCCCCAACTTTGTGTATAGAAAATTCTCATCCTTGAGTAAGGAGTTCTCTCATCCTTGAGTACGGTGAACCATTTTTCTTTCATCAAAAAACACTTCACTGTTTTCTTTATCCTTTTTAAAATTGTGTTGATTTTTTAAAAAAACTACAAGTGGAATGTGATGTGATCATCTATCTAGTTAAATGGAATATGATATGTTCATCCACCTAGTTAGTATGTACTCAAAGGATCAATAATTTTGAGTTGGATATATTAAATTGACATAATTTGTGTCTCTTGGTTACTTGTTGTCTTTGATAGATGGATTATATGATCATTAAAATATATATATGATATAACAAGTAGACACAGGTATGGAAATACAAGTGTTAGATAGAATTCATAAACAAATATTGTTTTATCTCCTCTCCCACCCACCTGGGAATCACCTATACCCTCTTTGGGAGAATTTGGCACCCCCACCCCTCCATAGGTGATAGTTCTCCCATAGTCCATGTGTTCTCCCCCCAATTCTTTTAGTTTATTTGTTTAAATTTTTTAGCGGTAAAATTTATTTCCATACTCTTATTTCTTCTATTTTCTTCTCTAGTATTCTTCCTTAATTCAAGGATTTTTTATTGTAATCTTCTTCTCCATAAGATTAGTGAGTTCCATATCTTTCGTCTCTTCTATTGGATATTATTTTCATTTTTATCTATAAATGTGATTCTAGTGGATCATGTTAGAATCACTTCTATCATTGTGTTTAAAATTTTATAGTCTAATAGAAATTGAATATACTTTATTAAATTAATAAAATTTCTATTTTAATTATAATTATTTTATTTTAGAAACTATCCAATGGATTCTTATGAATTTAACTTAAATTTGAGATTATTTGCGGGGAATATTTTAGGGATTTAGATATTTTTAGTTTTTGAAATTTTATTTAAGTTAACTAAAGTGGTTAATGTTAGTTTTTATTATCATAGAATTATGGGATTTAATTATTGAGATTTAATATTTTATATCATGAAACATGGTTATACTATTTATTGGATTGTTTTAACCCAAAAATAAATATGTGTATGATGATATACATGATTATTCTATTTTAAGTAAATTTATAATATTACTTTATCTATGAAATAATGTATGGGTTTTATAATGTTGGATGGAATGGATTATTTATTTAGTGTTGATGGATCTTCCCCAGATTAAATAATTCTTAAATTCAAATAGAACATCATGTAAAGACTATTTTCCTTGTGTTTTAATAATATATGTAATTATAACCTTGAATAAAATCCTTTCATGACTAAATTTTATCTTCAATTATGTTTTCAAATTAAAAGACGTCTTTGGATAATAAATACACATTTTTCTACTAGTATTCCTTAGTTGTTAATTATTAAAATACATTAACCTTGTCTTGATTTATATGATTATGACATGGTTTTTTCTTATGATATTCATTATTATTTGTTAGGATAGATAGTATGGTATCCAATAATGGCCACTTACATCATGCATTGTATTGAATTTGGTTTTCTATTAGTGTTCTTTATTTTCTTCTATAATATTCTTTTAATTTTTCGTTGAATTTGGATATCATTATAATTATGGTTTACATTGTTTATTGGAATGTAACATTTGTACCTATAATATAATGGATAGAATATTGATGTATAATACAAATTGGATTTCAGATGAGTTTCAAGAGAATTTGGGGGGGAATTAGATTTTAATTTAACAATGCTTTAGACAGAGGTCATATATAGTGTCCATGTTATAATTTTGTTGGAATACCACAGTTAAGGTGGGAATAATTTATCCACCATATAATGAACGAAAAATTAAAAAAACTATTTTTTTTGGTATCATAATCGAGATATGAGACAATCTTCTACTATTCATGAATGCAAAGAAATAAGTGGTATAAAGAATTCGATATTTGATTGGTTTCCATTTGGGCATAATCACAATAGATATAGTATTACATTCAAATAAGGAAATTATATTAATACACATGAGGAATTGACTAAATCTAATGATGTTGAAAGATTAAAAAAATTAATGGATGATTTCAAAACCCCTATATAACCAGAATGTACTAAAATGAGAAATTTAGAATTTTAAATGAGGTTGTATCATGGAAAAACATTGCATAGAATTTAAAATACCACCATTGATTACATTAATAAATTTTAAGAAATTTATTCTTGATGGGGTGTATATTCCCTTGGAACCATTATAAAACATGGATGTTTATTAATCATCTTATATTTTCAACTAGTAATATTCATGCTTGTCTGAAAGATTGCAGTTTATTTTTTGAGGAATCATCTAACATTAATAACAGTAAATAATATGGTGCATCTTAATAGAAGGAAAATGATTATGGAACACCATCTCGTGTGCTAGAGAAATTCATGTAAAACTTTACATTGATTCACATGATTCAATATGTATTCATGTTTATAGAAATAGAAACCAATATGATGTTTCATGATGTTTATAGAACTATATGTAATGATGAGTTGGTTCATCCTGCATATGGATTATCATGGTGGGAATTTTATGCACAATGTCCTGGTTTTGTAGCTGAGGTGGGTAATGTCAAATTGGGTCTATCCTATGATGGTTTTAGTCAGTTTGGTTAGATACATACTACTCATAGCATGTGGCCAATTTTTGTTCACATTTATAATCTTCCTACGAGGATGTGTATGAAAAAACCGTTCAATTTCATGAGTACTCTAATATCTGGACCTTCTGATCCTTAAAATGATATAGACTTCTACTTTCTACCTTTAATTATATCGTTGAATCATCTTTGGGATAGGGTGTGTACACATTTGATTCTTCTTCCAAAAATATATTTCACAAGGGGGTTTCCCTTCTATAGACAATAAATGATTTCCATGATTATGAAATGATGTATGGTTGGAGCATGAATGGAAAAATATAATGTCTTATTTTTATGAATAATATGCGATTGAGAAGGCTTAAATATCGTCATATTATTAGTTTCATGGGGCATCAATGATTCTTTCCAATGGGTCATAAGTACAAGAAGAATCGTTGGAGGTTTGATAATGTTGTTGACACTGAATATCCACCTCAATATATGTTAAGAACTAATGTGCTCAATTAATTGAAAGATTTTAATTTTCATTAGGAAAAAGTCATATGTAATCTAAAAAAAGGAAAAATATTGACACTAAAGAAACATATAATTTGAAAAAGATATTTATCTTTTTTGAGTTTTTATATTGGTATCCCAATTTGTAATATCATTGTTTAAATGCAATGAACATTGAGAATAATTTATGTGAAACGTTTCTTTTAATTAATCTAAATATTAATAAGAAGACCAAATATGACTTCAAATCATGTCGGGACTTATTAGATTGGGTTATTTGACCCGAACTGCATCATGTTTGTATCGGTGAAAAAAATGGAAAGTTCATTTTGCAATTTATGTCATGGAAACTTTAGAGAAATATAAATTTTAATAAGTATTAAAGAATTTAAATTTAAATGATGTGTATTCCTCTAACATATCTAGATGAGTTAATAGAAAGTATTTGAAAATAAAATCCCTAAAAACTCATGATTATCACGTCCTTCATTGGGAATTTATTCCAAAATAAATCTTGAATTTTCTATCCAATAATGTAAGGGTGAAAGTGATTCACCTGTACCATTTTTTGAGATACCATTCTTCTAAATGGTTATTTAATTCTTTCTTGATAAAAATCCAGCAAGAGGCACTGTTAATTTTGGGTGAGATGAAAAAAACAACCATCATTTTTCACCTATATATTTCATTTAGCAGTTTCGCTTCCAATTAAAACACTTTTTTTGGGACCTATTTATTTTTAGTTGATGCATCCCACTGAAGTAAATATATACACAAGGAAATATTATGTCTGAAATAAGAATCGTCCTAAAGGTTCAATTGTGAGAGGTTATTTGGATCATGAATATATGTATTTTTTTCAATTTATTTCTTTGATATGAGAACATTACATAACTATCCTATGAGAAATGAATATGAGAAGTATTGGGAAATTTATCCATTCTTTCCGTATATTCCCAAAACCTAAGGAATTTTTAGGTCAATACATTGGCTACATAGTGTCTTAAAGAGTGGGATATATCACATCACACAGTCATCTTTAATTAAGGTTTATTTTATGGATCTATCAAGTAGGTAATTTTAATATTTATATGTTATCTCATACTATGTCATTTATCATATACCTTAAACTTTTATTACCATTTTATGTTGGGAGAATAAAAAATTTAAAATTTGAGTTCATCAATCTTTTCCTTTGAGAAAGAGAGAGTCTTTTCATATCCAAAAGTTTCCTTCACGGTTAAAATCAATGGTATGACCAATACGTTAATTACCTTAAAATATATATATTCATATAATTTTATTGTTCTTATAAATTTCATGTATTGATTTTTCATGTCGACTCTGTTTCTCGATAATTAAGAGTGTTGTCTTTTGGTCCCAAATCATTGGTTCATTCATGAAAATATTTAATAATCAATGGTGTAAATTTGTTACAGTAGATAAAGCCGTGAAAATGATAAAATATCATGATGAAGTTATGTTAACAACATCAATAGACTGTTATTCTAGTGAATTAAATAGTCAGCCCCAAAATAAAAATTTGTCTTGTAATGTACTTGTTGAGAAAATATTTTTATTGGATTACTACTCTCAAGGTTGATTCACAATGGTGAAAGGTAAATGGTTAGATTCAATGATACGACATTGTTCATTTACTGATGATAGCAGATTCAGTGTTATTAACATGAGTTTATTAAAGGCTACCGATGAACCATACATTTTGGAATCAATGTAAAAGCAAGTGTTTTATGTGAAAGATCATTTGAGACCAGATTAAGGTGTCATTAACAATGTTATCCCATGAAATATTTGTAAGGATTCTAGGGATGAAATTTAAATCATTGACTCCCCCTTTAATTTTGGAAAAAATATTTCATTTGATTACTCAAATTCTTTTATTGGGAGGGTTGATGTTGAACCAGGAGTAGTGGTGGGTAATATATGAAATCATCCATATATGTTCATAGTTCATTTAGTTAACCTTGACATGGGTTTTGAGTTTTTATTAATGTAGTTACTTGAATTTAGTTTTAGTTTGTAATGATATGTTTGTTTTATAATTGTTTGGTTTCCTTTCATTTAATTAAATTTATTTCAATTCATAAAACTGAGTTTAAAATGGGTTTTTAAAAATGTATAACTTGGTTTTAAATTATTTTTATTAAAACATGTTATGACATTGTTTATGAATTCTTTGAATTTTAAATTTTATGTATGATTTTTAAAAAATATTTTTAAAAAGTATATATTTCATTATTTTACAGATTATGAAAAATAATTCATAATTTTTAAGGAAATGATTATTTTATATTGAAGGATATATTCTTGAGCATGGATTTCCTCTTATACTTCC
Organism: Viscum album; assembly: GCA_963277665.1. Classification (NCBI taxonomy): domain Eukaryota; kingdom Viridiplantae; phylum Streptophyta; class Magnoliopsida; order Santalales; family Viscaceae; genus Viscum; species Viscum album. Next base: position 894,943,098 of record OY728151.1, on the reverse strand, counting down.
CATATTGAGTATAATAATTGTAATATTTTTCTTCTATATTACGTATAATTTGATGTTTATATTTCTTATCAAATTTTTCAGGGACATCATGGTGCCCTAGAGTTGACTCCTCCTCATCATATGAGAATGGGTCTATGTGTGGATATTTAAAGACCTAGATGGAGCACTTGTCATACCTATTCCCACCCTGAACCAATAGTGGAAACCCTATCTACTACAACTTTCCATACTTCACATGAACCTCCACATATGTTCCCACCCATGCCTTTGTCATTAGATCATTTAGCCTCTTCTTCCCATACCATATCTACTCCACCTCTAGGGATGTTTCTACCTTTACCATATCCATATTCTTTGATGTATCCTCAACCCTACAACACATATCCTACCATGTATGCACTACCTCTAATTATTACTATCCATCTCAGATCAGATGATTGTCTTCCTTCATCTTCCACACCAGGGCATGTAGATCACCAAAAGCATGAATTGGAATAGACATATTCTTTTTATGATACTGATCTAGGATATAACATATATCCATCAGATCATGTTTACTAGCTTACATCAGGTTTTGATTATAATTTATTTAAATTATATCACATCATTCTTGTCCTATTGTACATGGATTAATTCTTATTTTCCCCATTTTATCTTATTTAGTGGGATCTTATAGTAGGTGGAATGAGTTCACTCGTATACAGGAAGCCTAGAATTTCCAAACAAAAATAGTGGTTCATTATAATGAAAAAATTATATGACATGCAAAAATTCCAGTCAGTGTAGAAGTTTGATGGAAGCTTTATCCAAGTACCATGATATCATTCCAGTGGAATGAATCTTATAGAGACTTATCGGTAGTGTCATCAAGGACAAATCATAAGTGGTGATATGAGTAAGAAAATTTGTTAAATTTATATTTATATTATTGTTTTATTTATATGAATTAACATGTTCATTACAGCATTGGTTTAACTTTCTCAGTGGTGAATATTCTAAGGTTGCAAGGATGATGGATGTGGGGGAGTTTTGTAGATCATATAAGCATGAGTTATATGTTCATTGTAGGATTATAAATAGTTCTGATTTAGAGGTTGTACCCACATTCCCCAAATTTTCAACAACACAATATCAAAAACTGATCACATATTTGAAGAGTGATGAGTTTAAGTTATTTCCAATATTTAAGGGTTTTCATATAAAATTTAATTGGTATTACTTGTATTATTTTTTTTATGAAGAATCTGGAGAAAAAAAGAACAAAGATTCAATGACATATTTACACACTTTGGGGTTCACTAAAATTCCCGAGTATGAGAATCTATAGGTAAATTAATATGAATAAAAATAATATTTAGATTTATATTGTAACCTTGATAGCTTTGTATGATGAAATTTATTTTTTATTATCATTAATCCCTTTAATATAAGGCTAAAAATACCCCTTTCAATTGGAATAATGGCTAATTGGCCTAATGGGGTATTGGCCTGATGGCCAATTGGCTAAATGGCCCAATGTCTTATAGGCTATTGGATTACTGTCCTAATGGACTAATGCCCTAATGTCCAATTATCATAATGTCCAATTGGATAATTGGCCTAATGTCCAAACGGCCTAATGGAAAATTGTCCTAATGGCTTAATGCCTAATTGGAAAATTTACCTAATGGTCTAATATCTTAATGGACAATTTTCCAATTCACCTAATATCCTAACAAACTAATTTCCAATTGGATTAATCTCCCAAATACCGATTGGTCTAATAGACTAATCAAAAATTTCTTAATGGACTAATAGAAAAGTGGCCAATTTTCCTAATGACATTATTCTAATTTGACCTAACGGCCTAATGGTATAATGGCATAATGGACAATTGTCCAATTGGAGAACTGGCCTACAATTATAATAGTCTAGTGGCCTAATGTCCAATTGTCCAATTTGACTAATAGACTAATATTTAATAATCCTAAAGTGTTAACATCCAATTATCCAATTATCCTAAAGCCTTGATGGCCTTGTGGTCTAATGGACTAATGTATGAATGGACTAAAATCCTAATTATCAATTAGAAAATTGGCCTAATGTCCTAACAGTCTAATGGAAAATTGGCCAATTGGACTAATCACATAATGTAAAATCGGATAATTTTCCAAATGACCTAATGGACTAATGTCCAAATGGTCAATTGTCCAATTGGATTAATGGACTAATGGCTAATTAACCTAATGTAATAATGGAATAATGTGATAATGGCCTAATGGATGCTTTTACTAATGGAAAAATATCCCAATTCGCATAATAACTTAATGGATAATTGGAAAATTGTCTTCAGGGCATAACATCCTAATGGCCAATTGTCCAATTCACCAATAGTCAAATTAGAATAATGGAGTAATGGAAAATTAACCTAATGGAATAATGGAAAATTGGACTAATATCGAAAATGGATTAATTGCCAATTGACCTAATATTAATGGAATAATGGCTAGTTGAGGATATTTTTTTGTAAATATAATGATTTTACAATGCACCGATATACAAATCACTCATGAAAGAAGTAAACAAATCACCAAACCCTTCATAGAATCTATATCAGTTATAAGTCAGTCACTTCTATCAGAGGTTGCTAATGCTATTGGTTTATATATGGCATCAATTCACTCTTTAAATGATGCCTCAAGTTATGCTAATGAGGATTATAATGGCAATCGAGATAATGGAGGAGGCAAGGATGATGGTGATGATGAAGATGATGATGATGATGATGATGATGATGCTCTAGATTATATTGTTGGTGATGAGGATGTTTTTGATGGTGATGAGGATCAGTATTTTGGAAATGGGGGATATATTTATCACCTCTATTTTTGACTTAGAAGTAAAGAGACAAGGGGATGTTTTTAATGAGTTGAATTGATTGGTTGTATGGATTTATATGTATGTTATAATATTTTAAATGGTTTGAAAATTATTAAACGAAGTTGGTTGAATGCTAAATATACAATATTTTTATTGAATTGAATGTGCACTCTGGTTTTTATTTTATTTACATGTTTAGGGGTTGGAAGAGATATTGTTTCTACCACATGGGGATAGATACCTATAACCATGGTTCAATGAAACATGGGCATATTTTTTCTAGGAAAATATATACCCATGGTTTGGAGAATTGTGGGTATAAATATATACCAACGTTTTTGGTTAAGTCATGGGTATGGTAAAATTTCAAAGGTTATACACAAAGTTTCTATAAAAACCATGGGTATAGCCTATTACCCTGGTTTTAGGGGCTATACCCACAGTTCTAAACCATGGGTATATGGTACTTCTCTAGTAGTGTTCATAAAGTTAAGACATTCCAATACAGTGAGGGCCATTATGGTTTCTAGACTATTAATTTCCATGAGTAGGAGCTCCATGGTATATAATTATATTTATTCTTATATTTAATTTATATTTATTTGTTCTTAAATAGAATTCCATAATTTAATGTTTTATTTCATGATTTGTGATTTTATTTGATTAAGGATTTTTCATTTGACAATGTTTTATAACTGGGGATCGACTAATATAATGTTGGTAGTCCATACTCTTTCTTTTTCAATTTATATGATATTTCATTTGATTCATGATATAATAGTAACAACTAAGGTTTCTTCATGACACAAAGCATACTTAAATGGATTTATTTAACTCTTAAGAGTAGTAAAATAATTCCCAAGCACTATGTAGTCCTTTGTGATTTTTCTTTCAATGGAATGTTTATTCATGTCCATGAACCTATTTTAAAGTGTTTTGAAGTTATGATTTGGAAACCCAGGAGGGGTATCATGGGTTTTGTTATAACTTAGTATAACTTAATAAGTTTTCTTTATCTTCCTTTTATAAGGAGATTCATGCCTATATAAGAGGTTATATTAAGGCTTATCTTGTATTAGATGTTTAAAATATTATTATAATTTTTGGCTTTTTGATAATGGTTAAGAAGTCTGAGTTATCATTTTTTTGATTGGGATGGTTATTTATAGATTATAACTTAGATTTATAATATTAGAAAGGTATGTGTTTTTATAAGGGAGAACAAACTCAACTTATTTTGAAATTTATTTGGATGTTAAAGCAACATTATTATGAGATGTTCAGAATTTTTTGAATAAGTTATTTAATTTTATTGTTGTTATAGGATGTTATAAACTAATTTTATGTTATTTAATTAATAATGGAATAATATTACACTTATTATTGATTTTTCCTTGAGTATGGTACGATAATAAAACTTACTCTAATGTTTTATTTGGAAAAGAATGACATTCCCATTATTTGATCTTACCTATCGTCAAGAAAATATTCTCATTTGTTATTATAATTCATATTTCATAGGATAAAATTCCCATGGTGATGATATTGATTATGGTATGGGATATATTTCTCACTTACCTTGTTATTTCCCATGGTTAGGAATGTTATACTCATTTATGTTATGTTTCATGAAGATAGAGATACTCTCCCCAATTTTTCTTATATCCCGTAGAAGAGGGATGTAATTACCACTATTATATATTTCCATATAAGGTTATAGTATGACCATATCATTTTATTTTATTATATTGGGATTTTATGTAATCATATGTGGGTTTACAATAGAAAGGGTTGTTATTCCCACCTATTGAAATTTCTATGAAAAGGGGACATGATTTTTTGGTTTTATTCCCTCACATGTATTGTTTGCATTGGGTTTTTTAGCCCACTTATGGATGTTTTAATCAAGAAATTATTTCTATGGATGTGATTTCATAACTAGGAGTACTTCCCACTTTTTTGATTATATTATATAATATGATGTAAAATACATTTTTATTTTTTTGGTTTTATGATAATAGAAATTATGATCAATTATACATGATCATTTCATTGGTTAGATGTTATGTAGATCCTTATGTAGGTATGTTAACTCACTAGGTATTTTATAATGTTCCTCAAAACATGATGGTTATTAATATCGTTAATTTTTTTTTCATTATAACATATCATATTGTGAAATAATTGACATATATTTTTATTTGATTTGGAAACTATTCATGGAAGTTGGATGATTTTTTTTCAAACCCTACAATAGAATCTCAATGTGTGGGTATGTTTTTTGATCATAAAAGTAGGCAATTAAAAGGTTCATATAGTCAATTTATGATCTGAATAAATTTTAAAGTGTGATATAGGACTAGAAGAGGACGCATGTATAGTTTTATATTGGTATCCTTCATTTTGATTTGTTTTGATTAATTATATATGATCGACCCATGTGGTGATATGGTATATTTAAATAAGACTAGTGTAACATTATAGTGGTTCATTAGATATATAATGTAACATATTGATTCTATTATAGTTGCCTCTTAGATGTAATGTTCATATTTACTTTATTATATAATGTTGATGGTGTCATTGTCACTTATACTATTACTTATGGTTATCTTATCTAGAGGGTATAGTATCCCCACATTAATTATAGAATATCATTTCTAGTTAGTATCCTCTGGTATATTGGGAGGCATGCTTGTGGTCTTCTGGAATCCAAGCTTAGTTATTGTTCAAGTATTCAAGGTTGGGGATATTATATCTTGATTCTTATTACCATGGTAAACATGTTTAAATTGAAATTAAAATATATTGAATCATTCCAAAAAAATTGTTTTATTATATTATGTAGAACTCTCTAATAGATATATGTATATATTAAAATTATTCAAAATAATAATATCATTTTCCATTTAGTGAAATTGATTGATTAACACTAATTCATTTTAAAGAAAACTACATCAAGACTAATATTATTCAACATTTAATGTATAATAACATGAAAGCTATTAGTCAGTGTGTAATTTAAATCTATTTCAAAAGTTTCTTTAAAGTTTAAGACCATCCAAAAAAGTGATATATTTTATAAAGAGGCAGAAGGTGTTATGTTTTTGTGATTTTTTAAATAGAGGGAATCCAAAATATCCTCTATAGAGGAATCAAAACCCATGTAATTCAATATCACTGAATTAATACATATGATATGGAGTGAAATATGTACTTAAAAAAGGATTGTAATTTTAGTTTGAGCAATAATCCACATCACATAGTTTAAATTCGTGCGAGTAGTGTTTTTCTTGTACACTAAAATTAAAAGGTACGAAATTTGTTTCATTCCATTTAAGGTCATGAAATAATGATCAATGAGTTAATATATTTTTGGTTATGTGAAATGGACCAGTATCTCTTGTAGCTTTATCTCATATAACTGGGTCCTGTAGGAAAATAGTGATAGGGATTACATGAGTGTGGGGCTTGCACATGAACAATCATGGATGAGGAAAGATCAGTAGTGATTGAGATTGATATCATTAGGAGTTTCACTAAGGAAGGTATTGGGATGTATAAATATTTGAAAAAAGTATTATCAGGATCTAAGAGAAATTGTAGAGATCACGCTGGAAATGGAACCCCAGATTATTGGTTTCTACCTTATAATCAACATGAGTATTCATGGTTGGTAAGTAATTTAGGATTCCATCAAGATGAATAATCTCCATTATTAAAGGGGAAAGAGATTAAAAATTATTTAGGGATCCACAGTAGTAAGAGTAACTCTATATGGGAGATTTTATAGAGAATATAATATTCCCATTATTAAAGGGGTACATGATCATATAAGTCACATGAATTCATAAAATAATGTAATCTTGATAGTGGAGTCATAGAGTGTTAGGTCTAGTTAAAGATTATTTTTGTAGGAAATACATAGGTTAAATAGATCCACTATATTCTAAAGGTACATGTAAAAAAAATTAATGACTTATCTAAGGTAGGTGACCTTCATGAAAGTTAAAACCTTAGTGAAATATGGGGGTTCAGAAATACATCCTCAAACTAAAGGGGTTCAGTGTCAGTACCCTTCCTTCAACCTACCTAAAAATATTCTTATATTGTTTTCCATCACCTAGGGTTGGATTTAATACATATTAAAAGTTTTATTTTTTCAATTTATTATATAATAAACATTTTTTTCATTGAAATTCATTCATCCACCTTAAGTTTTTTAATTAAAAAATCACTTGTGAGAGTTCTTGGAACATGGGTCCACTAAGCTGTATTTTCTACCTCTCTGGACTTCCCCATGCATAACCTTTCTATATTATATTGAATATGGGTGTTAAAGGTTTTATTTGAAATAAAATGTGTCTCGTTAACCTATCCTTTATCTTGTTGTATTCCCAACCTTGAACATGAAATGTTATCATCCTTCTTTGAGTGTACCAAACTTGTTGAATGGCGCACACTCAGCATCGTCGATGTGTGCCAAACTTTTTACATGGAAAATGGTCATCCTTGAGTAAATTTTGATCTCATCCTTGAGTAGGGTGAACCATTATTATTTTATCTAAATACTCTTCAATGTTTTCTTTAACTATATAATTGTGTTGATTTTTTTAAATCCTACAGGGGCATGTGATGTGATTGTCTATCTGGGAAAATGAAATGTGATGTGTTCATCCATCTAGCCAATCTATACTCAAAGGATAAATAATTTTTGAGATGGTTATATTAAATTCACATTAATTTTGTCTTGTCGTTACCCACTTTCTTTGATAAATGTATCATATGGTCATGAAAACATATATATGATATTGAATGTAAAAATAGTTATGGAGATACATGTGTTAGATATCAGTCGTATCAAATACTATTTATCTTGTGTATCATTGACACATTATTAGAGTAATATTTTATTACAATTATGGATTATAGAATTCATAATTTTAGAAAATTCTATAATGGTTTATGGGGTCACATATAGTGATTGTGTAAATGAGGATTGAATTTTCTTATAAATTATTTCACAAGACTTTGACAAACACTCCAAAATAGTTTTAGAGGATATCCAAAATAAAATTGGATAAATTAAGATAATTTTTTACATATAATATAACATAAGGTTGAAATGGATTAGATCACATCAAAAAGGAGTATTCAAGGATATTTTAAATAAAATGTGAATATGGTTTCAAATATTGTTACATATGATGTGACATGAGGTGAAATTATATAAAATCTATTAGGATATTGTGTAATAAAGAGATTTATAAAAATATATAATAAAGCTAATACCATGAAATTATGGTATTAGAAATTTCTTTCACTCTGTTGGGGTAAACCAAATCATATTGAAAGTCATAATACTGTGGTCTTATGCATGGTAGTGTATTAATTATATAAAATTTATTAATCATCTTATTTATTCTATATTAGATAACATATATCATTTGAAACATCATATGATTATTTTTTAGTTTTTTAAAATTGTATTTTGATTTTAAAAATATTAAGTAAACATCAGATGATGGATGAAAATTTATAATGTGGTGTAACATTTTGATATATTTTTTGAAACAATTTAATAATAAATTAATGTATTTCAAATGTTTAGAAGTACAAGGAGTGACCTTGGTGGCTATAAAATGTGATTTGAGCCTTGTGTATTGATTTTACAAAGAAATTATTTGATAATGTTATGAGAAACTAAAAAAATAAAATCTTTTATAATATCTTTCTATTTAACAACATTCCTAAATGATAACGAGAAAGAGGTAATCCTTCCTAATTATTCAAATATTCATAATAGCTCATATATTTCCATCAAAATAGGGATACTTTTTACTATAAAATAAATCTATCAAACATTAACATAAGTTATTGAATAGTACAACCTCAATGGAGAAAATAAGTACATTATTTCTAATATTTTCAATTGAAATGAAAATTTGATACTTGTATAAAATGGATTTCAGTGGTTTATTTACATTGTTGCGAAATAGGTTTGTCTCCTCTGAGAGACAATAATAACCTTTATTAGAAAAATATTATTTTATTCCAATAATTAAATTAATCATTTATGGTTCAGGTGTTTTCTCAATTTTTGGTTGAAAAGGAAGAATAATAAATTTACATGGGACTGAACACTTCTGGCCTTGAATGTATAGTAAAACCTCCCATTATCCCGACTAGAGATGGAAAATTTGATGATTAATAAAATAGTTGTCCAGAAACTAAATTAAAATTTATTGACATGAAAGACTATAATGGAAATTGAAACAGAATATATATATATATATATAATGGTTATTATAATTGATTGAAAAAGTATTTTTGGAAAAAAATATAGCTATTTGAATACTCATATTGGTTATAATAAAAAATGATATCTGCTCACTTCAAAGAATAAATGTGATCTAATTTTAATGTAGATAAGATTAAATTTTTAGTTATCAGCCCCCTACATTAGTTAGTTAAGAAGTAGATTGACATCCTTGATCTATAGAGTTTGAATTCCAATACATACAATTTTCAAAACAATATTGAAAACATTTTAATGGAATATTTTGGTCTGTACTTGAGTGAGAACTATAGTAACATTATTAGAAAAACCTATTATCCAAATATCAAGTAAAATATATAGTCCCTCAAGCAGATCATTAAGACACTCTATAATGGGCCTTTGGTAAGGAAATTTTTGAAATATTGTTTTCTACTATTTGGGTACAAGTTTTAAGTAATAACATATATGGATCATAAAATCATGAAATGATTTTACTCTATTTTATGCTAAAAGAATGAGGTCATTTCATGGTTTTAGCTTCTGTCTCCAGTATAGAGTGATATAGTTTCACACGTTTGATTTATTATAAAAATAATCAGATTAAATTAATAATTAATTATGAAATCAATAATATTATTATTGTAATAAAAAAAGTAATCATGATGATGTAATTATTAGAAATAAAAAATAAAAAATAATAATAATTTAACTAATGTTAGTTAAAAATGTATTTAATAATATTTATTGATGATGTAATTAATAATAATTAATTTATAATTCAATTAACAATGTAAAAATAAAAAATTCATAATAATTAATAAAAAAATTATTAAAATCCAATAATAATAATAATGTAATTAATAATAATAATTAATTACTAATAATGTAAAAAATAAATTTATTTATAATAAAAATATTAATAATTATCAATTTTTAATGTAACTTATAATGAATTATAAAAAATAAGTATTTATTTTTAATAATTAATATTAATTATTTTTAATAACTAGAAATAATTAATTAAATATTTGGTAGTAATTCAATTAATAATAAAAAACAATCATATAATTAAGAATATAATTAATAATAATTAATAATATAATTTACAATAATAAATAATTAATAATAAAAAATAATAAATTAATTAATAATATAATTATTAGTAACCAATTAAATAATAATTTAATCTAGAATAATGATGACTAAAATGTAATTAATGATGAAAAAAATTATAATGTAATTGATAATAATTTATAATTAATAATGTTTTTAATAAAAATCATAATAATATAATTAAAAATAATTAATAATAACAAAGTAATTTGTAATGTAATTTATAATGAAATAATAATTATTATCAATTAGTAATAATTAATTATATAATTAATAATTTAGAAATATCAAGGAAATGGTCGAATACGCTCTCTCTCACTCATAGATACTCGGGTAGTTATTCAGTTTATTGACCCAATCCATCTGTTTTTGAATCTCATCAATCATTTCTAGATTATGATATTTTTTCTAGATCTATTATAATGAATTGGGACTATGTTGGATTGAAGTCTCTAGAGAAAATATGAAAATATATTAAGTTTTGTCTCTTTCTATTTTCCTATAATAACTTAAAAATTCGCGTGTGATGTTTGATGCATCAGAATGGGGAAAAATCTAGGGATGGACAAATTTATTGGTTTATTTTAATAGTATTAACTAAACCTAGCCATCATTCATAGAATTATTTTTCAAAGGCTTGAATTCTTGAATCATGTTCTTTTGTTCATTTCAGTTGTTAGAGGATACAAGAAAGTTTTTGATGAGGATTAGGATTTCTGGAATAGATGATTCATAGGGGAGGATTGGGTGGCTCTACTAGTTTCAATACAACTATGGTATTGGTGATAGATTGTGTTATAGAATACGAGGATGTAAGTTCCAAAGGTTTTTCCTTTTTAGGGAATCGATTCTATAGATATCGGTTATAGCAAAGCCTTCTACTTTAAAAATTATAATTTAGAAATGTATTAGTCCCTTTGTGTCATGTTCCCCTACCAAAATTATAGGATCTACAATGTAGATCACGCCGCGTTTCTCAGATGCATCTGTAACATCCCAAACTAAATCATCGGGTCTAAGGTTGAATTCGTCATGACCTCATATGTATCTCCCCGTATGCAAGATTCTATCGATTTGTAGCAAGGGTCTGAGTCTATCAGTGGAGAGATTATACCCTCAATATAATTTCATAGGATCAATAATCTACAATAAAAAATCTAATAAATAATTAGAGTAAACATGAGGAAAATTAAAGACGATATACATGTAATAAAAATAAATATGTTCTCATAAGTGGTTGGCATGTCCAAAGGAAATAAAGCCGATAAAGTAAAGAAAAAAGAATCGGATCCTCTAGAGTCCTTATTGATTTGATACTAGATCCATACTCCTCTACTCAGCTATCCGCCATAGGGATATTTCTCTTCACTACATCCCTCATGCAATTTACAAGCACATTGAGATTAATGAGTAGGGTGTGATTACTAGGCCTGGTAGGACACTACCAATGCGTGTTTAACCTGATATGCTCAAATGTACAAGTATAATTCATAATAAGATGTAACAAAATTAACACAAAGTCCAAAACTATGTGTTCGTGCACTAACCAAGTGGCAAAAAAACCCCAGTTGTAGTTGCTTTGGGTCTGTTCCAGATGGATAATCAAGGTGTCAAATGAATCAACTATTAGACACGAAGATAATGAATCATGCTACTTGGAATTGGGTGATCATGAAGCATGACATAAATTCTCATCAAGAATATATGTTCTATTTATATGAATGGGAACAAGCACTGATTACCTTCCCTTATTTTTCAAGTGACATACTAGGGATCGAGAGATAATAAGGTTCCCATAGTCATTGAAGCATATGGTAGGGACCGAGAGATAGTCAACATCCTTTTTTTGCCGAGTAACAAACTAGGGACTGATAGATAGTCATTTTCCCCTCTTCATTCAGTTCATACTAGGGATCAAGAGTTAGTCACCATCCCTTAGTAATTGAGTGAATCACACGGCATCCCCTAAGGAATCATCATATTCTTACCCCATGCATTGGCCCCCCCATCCTCACTGTCGTTAAGTCATGCACATTCACCCTCCTAGGGATAAAATTTCATGATGTTCAACTTGTCTTGGGATCCATGAATAATACCACAAGGTTTATATAGCATGACAGGATACATGCTCAATAATAACATATCATCATAAGTAATGTAGAACATAACATACATGTGATCAAACATCAAACAAGAATAACAAGAAACAAGTAATCGTGGTATCAAGTGTAACATAGTGGTTCTAGGGTTATACACATGCCCACATATGATCATAATCTACCGTGGTCATCAAAACATGTCTACGTATAACCATATAAATGGAAATCAAGTGTAGATGAGCCCAAAAGATTAAGGAATTTTCTACCTCAAACTAATCATCATTAGTGGTAAGGATAAACCACCCTGTGTGATTTAATACACCTCCTCACAGCATAATCATCATTTTTTTCGACACATAAATTCTCCACATTTGTCAAGGGTTCCAAAAAACCAATACGAGTTATTTTATTTCAAAAAATAGCACATGTGATGATACATTCTCTCTCTTGGATAATTTTCAAATTATCACTTTATAATTATCTTTTAATAATTTCATATAAATTATCCTTTATAATTATCTTTTGATATTTTTATTACGAATTATCCTATTATAATTATTTTTGATAATTTTATTCAAAAATATCCTTTATAATAATATTTTGTTATTTTATTACTATTTATCCATTGATAATTATATTTTGTAATTATCACTGATAAATATTAATCAACCAATAATTATCGTGCCATAATTTATAATTTAACAATTGAGAGACTATCAATTAATTATTCTAAATAATTATCTTATATAATTTTTTCATGTTATTAACGTTTTATAATTATTGGTAATTATTTTTGATAAATCATGTAATTTTTCATTGATCATTTCAAGATATTAAAATTTATTAATTTCTGTAAATTATCACTGGATAATTTCTTATAATAATTATTGATAGTTTCATGCAATTATCTTTTGATAATTCAAACAATTGTCTTTTTAATAAATTCCGCACAATTATCCATAGATAATTTATTTAATATTTATTTCATTATAATACAAAATAATTAACATTTGATAGTTTTAATAAATTGTTCTTTGATAATTCTAAAAAAAATATTCCTAATAAATTCCCAATAACCATCTTTTGATAATTTATTTAAAAATTATATTTTGATATATATTTTAAAATTATCCATTAAAAATGTGAAAAATCATATTGAGCATACGTTGATACTTGTCAAAAATTCTATTTAGCTTTGGATCATTAATATAAATCTATAAAAAATAATGGTGTGTCAATCTAATCACTAATGGGAATGTAATCTAAGGGATAGTTCTGAAAAAAAAATGAAATAACCTATAGTGTCGCACCACAAGTAGAAGATCCATCCCTATGCGTTGTTCTTAAATGAAAAGGAATCTCGACTACTTCACCGATCATATAAGTGGTGTCATGGACTCATTGGTGGAATTATAATGAGGAGTATCCAAGTATTTATAGACATCTGAAACACATTTAGGGTTTTTGTAACTGAAAAATTAAAGATTCTGTGTTAATCTACTAAATGATAAACCAACCAATGAGAATCCATTTATTTATCCTATTTAATGTGTTTTAGGGATTTAATTAGTAAAACACACACTTAATTGAATTTATGATAATCCACTAGTGCATTAAAGGTGTTTGAGGCATGGGAATAAGATGATGTATTGTCCTTTTTTATTTAAATTAATAAATTCAATTATTTACCCTAAAAATTTAAAATATATAAAACACCCATTGTGAATAAAAGTTTTACCCCACATAGGGTAAACCCCTTGTTTCAGACCAAATAGTGGACTCAAATTCCTCATAAACCACACTATTTTAAGGGATGTTAATTATTTAATAATTAAAAACATATTAAATACTTAATTAAATATAAAAAGAGTTTTATTACGTGTGATGTTGTCAAACACTAGATGCGCATAAAATTTATAACATGTCTTGGGAAACACCTCATTTCAGACCTAAAAACGGTCTCAAGATTTTTATGCAATTCACCATTCAAAATATATTAAATTATTTTCAAAAAATAATATAATAAAAATTATTAATTAATTTTTTTCTCACAAGGGAGTCATCCACATGTCTCATGATTACAAATATTATTCCCCTCCTAGGGTAACTTCCATGTCCTGGACTTAATGATGGTCTCATATTTCTCATATGACACACCATTTGAGAGTAATTAAATTATTTTGAATAAATTGTTCGCACTTAATATAATATATGTAATATTTTTATTCTTCCTTCATTAAGTCTTTACGGGCCTCATAATCTCGCACTAACTCAGTGTATGACTATGAAAATATTCTATTGAATATTTCAAACTGTTTTCTTGGATTTTTCTCTTATATAAATCTTTTAACACATTTATTAAATTATTTCACTAATAAAACATTTTTTTCAACATAAGGGATTTATAATTTATCAAAAAGATGTATTTTATTATCATTGTAAAAATTATGATATTAAAATTCTCCCCATATATTGACTTCACATCCTTGAGATGCATCTCTAATGATCTTTCTTGAACAACTTAGACCATTGAGCTGAAACATCAGAATCAAATTTCCATGTCTCCTCCTAGATTTTTCCATGTTGTCACCAAATCCAGACTAGGGATACCGTATTTCCCTTTAACTCCTTCTATCTTTGGTCTATGATCCTTATTGGATGCTCCACATAAGATGCATCAGTCCCCATCTCAACATCCTCAAAATATATAACATGTGTTGGATCTGTTATGTACCTCCTATGTTGTGACACATAGAACTCACTATGTATACCCCGATAGATATAAGGGAGGTCTAGAAGATACTCCACTCTCTATATCTGCTCGATGATATCAATGGGTCCCACAAAACATGGGGCTAGCTTGCCTTGCTTCCCAAGATGTATGTGCCCCAAACGAGGAGTCACTCTCAAGTAAACCTGATCTCACATAGAAAAATAAAAGTGTCACCTCTTATGGGCAGCATAAGATATTTTTATTCTCTAAGAGGTGATCAACCTCTTCTCAAAGAGATTCACCCCCTCTGATTCCCCATGAACCATAATGATCCCAATAACTACAACTTCACCTACCTCATGCAAACAAAATGGTGAGTGACACAACCTCCAATAAATTGCGTCATAAGTTTTCAACTAAATCAAAGCTTGATAACAATTATTGTATGAAAACTCAATAAAGTCTATGTGATACTCCCATGCTCCACCAAGGTCCAGCACAAAATCTTGAAGAATATCCTCCAATATGTATATAGTCTGCTCAGACTATCCATTGGTCTGAGGATGGTCATTCGTGCTCAATCTCATAAGATTCTCTAGGGATTTATACAAGACTTAGAAAAATTAGGATGTAAATTATGCATATATATCAGAAATAATTCTCAAAGGTAATCCATTCATACACATTATATCTCAGACAAAAATCTTACCCACCTCATCCACTAGGTGAGTCTCTCTATTCAGTAATAAGTGAACAAATTTCATTAACTGGCCGATAATCACCCAGATTGCATCATGACTCCTCGAGGCCTTCAGTAACCCTATGAAAACATCTATAATGATGTCATCCCACTTCCACATAGATATCAAGAGCATATACAGAAATCCATTAGAATTCTAGTGATCTTCCTTCTCCATCTGACAGATAAGGCATCGAGAGACAAAACCAGAAATGTTACTATTCATCTTGGACACCGGAACACACAATAGATGTCATGATACATATTGGTATCACTGGGATGTAGTTCTTATCTAGAGGTATTGTAATCCCTGATCAGATATTGTTTGATGGAATTATAGACTGCTACTCTCCAATGTTCCATTATCATGTCGTAATTGTCCATTGACCTTCGGGGTTGTGATTCATCAATAGATAGTAGTTCCCTCATTACTGAACACATTGATTCTATTTAATGTTCAATCTTTATCCAATCCAGAAGTGAGGATGTGAGTACCATGGTGGAAAATTTCATAGAACCATATTTATATGAGTCATCCATCCTCTATTCATCCAATAAACTCATCAAGCTTTGCTGCCCCTCTGAGGACATATCACTAAGTTCCTACTCAACCTGTGTCTTACAGTTAATGTACTCCCCTAAGACATTTCCATTACTAGGTGAATATTTCATCTCAAAGTAAAAAAAATCTATAGATAATCGACCTAGTACCTATGTCTCATATTCAGGTCCCTCTATGTGAAGTTATAGTGAAGGTAATTGTGGTTTGTGTAAATAATAAATCACTCACTAAAGAGATAATGTCTCTAAAATTTCAGAATGTGGACCACTACTGCCCTCTCTATATCATGTATAGGATATTTATTTTCATGGGGTCATATATGATGATACCCATAGGCAACTACGTATTCTATTTGCGTTAGTACCACTCCCAGAACAATTCCTGATGCATCATAGTACACTTCATTACCATTCCCAAGCTTAGGGAGTGTTAATAATGGATCTGTTGTCAAAATATTATTTAACTCAACGAAAGCCTCTTAACACTAGTCTGAACATGGGAACTTTACTACCTTCTTTGACTATGTTTTCATGGGTACTAATAGTTAGGATAATTCCTAGATAAACTTCCAGTAATATCTTTCCAATCCCAGAAATCTATTAATCTCAAAAATGTTTCAGGGATATGTCCAAGACATGACTACCTCAATCTTATCCAGGTTTACTGATATACTAGTCTGATACACCACATGTCCTAGGAACTTCACCTATTTAATCCAGAAGACAAAATTCAACAATGTGGCATAAATCATGTGTTCTTGAAGTGTAATTATGATTATCTCTAGGTTTCTATCGTGTTTATCTAGTGTTGATGAGTATATGAGGGTATCATCAATGAACACTATGATGAAAGAGTCCAATTATGGATGAAATATCTTTTCCAAGGGGGCCATGAACATAGTTGGTGCCTTTATCATCTCCAATGGTATCACTAAATACTCATACAATCCATATCTACTTCAAAACTACATATTTGGAATTTCCACCTTTCTAACATGCAATTTGTAGTAGCCCGATCGAAGATCAATCTTGGAGAAACGTCGGGCTCCCTATATCTGATAAAAAAGTCCATCGATCCTGGGAAATGGATATCAATTATTTTTCATCATCTAGTTTATATTATATTAATAAATTAATATTCTTTGACTACAATCTAACTTTGTGGAAAACAATATAGGTGAACCACATAATAAAGTAATTGGATTTATGAATCACTTTCTATTAAAGTCATCTAGTAGTACCTTCAGTTCCTTCAGCTCAGTTGGAACCATATGATACAGGTATTAAAAAGGATGTTCTCCCAACATGATCTCAATATCACCTTAATGTGTTAGTATTTCAAAATCTCTACTAGTTTGAAAATTCCCAACAATATCACAAACCATTCTTTATCATCCTAAGAACCTCTGATGATCTGGAAGGATGAAGAATGATGGATTTGAAAATCATGGAATATTCAATGATAGTTATGAACTATTATTCCTAGGAGAGACACTAAGTTAAATACTTCTAATAGAAGTGTCACTACTACCTATACAACACAGTAACTATGGGAGAAATCTCAATTTCAATCTTCTACATGTTTATTGGTAATACTAAAACCTATTCCTTTGTAGAATTTTTTAGGCCAGCTTCCATAGTTTTTCTATCACCTATTTTAGGGATACATCATCAATAATGTGTACGGGGACACTTCATAAAATAAATAGATTTTTTAGGATAAAACCTAATTCGTCTATGGGATCACACATGGTTTCCCTAAACCAATCTATGGGAGAAAAAATGTTTTCCTAGGAGTATACCCGTAACCCAAGGTATACCTCTCTAACAATAACCCTTATCTTTATCCCTAAACATTAGTCACATTAATTATATATATACTAACACAACAACATGCTTAGTTAAAATAATTAATGCAAATAAAGATATATCACATAACATGGAAACATGGATATATCACACAAAACAAACTATCATATACATATATGACAAATCAAGTCATTTTATTAATGAACAACTATATAGCACGAGAAAAGGTATATATATGGCATGTGAAACTAAGTGTCTAGTCATGATTTCTAAAAATATGTAAAATATCATAAATCATATATAACATCATGTGCATAATCCAATGTAAATCAATAGTTATAACAGAACACAAATTCTCTATTTTATGGAAACTCGGAGGTATACTATATAGTATTGGATAGGCATTGACATAGTTCCCCTGTTTGAGTCCCAATTTCCTATCTATTGTCTAACCTATCCCAACCCGAGACAACAGATGAAACAAGTTACTGATTATTGATCCTCTGTTTCCATTTTGAAGCATCCCGACATGAATCACCAGGTCCGAGTTTTAATTCCACATGACCTCATGTGCATCTCCACGTATGCAAGAGGCTACCAACTAGCAGCGAGGGTTTGAGTCCATCAGTGGGGAGACTATACCCTCAATGTAATTTCATAGGATCAATAACCAATAATAAACAATATAATGAATAATCATAGAAAACATGAGGAAAAAGAAATATGAACGACATGTAATACAAATAAATAAGCTCCTCAAAGTACCAAGCATGTCCAAAATAAATAAAGAAGATAAAGTAAATAAATAAATAGTGAATCCTCTGCATTCCTACCATGTCTTCTACTAGCTCCACACTACTCTACATAGATATCCACCATAGGGCCCTTTCCATTCACCAGATCCCTCATTCAATCTACAAGAACATCAAAATGGACAAGTATGGTTTGAGTACAAGACTTATTAGGACACCACTAATTCCTCCTTAACCCAATGTGCTCAAATATACAAGTGAATTCCATAATAAAACGTAATAAAAATAACACAAAATACAAAATCGAGTAATCATGTGCTAACCAAGATGATGTAAACCCCAATCATACCTGATTCCACTCTATGCCAGTTGGATAACCAAGGTGTCATATGAATCAAAGATTAGGAATAAAGCTAATGAATCATGCTACTTGGCATAGTGTGATCTTTCATCTCGACATAAATTATCATCATGAATATATATTCTTTATATAATCTTGGTAATGTGATCTAATTATATTCCCTTATTCAATGAGTTACATACTAGGGACCTATATATAATCAACATCCCTTATTCATTGAAGCATATACTAGGGAATGTGAGATAGTCAGTAACACTTTTTTTTAGAGTAACATATTAGGGACCGATATCTAGTCAGAATCCCCTCTTCATTGAGTGCATACTAGGGATAGAGTGTTAGTCAACATCCCTTAGTCATTGTGTGCCTCATAGGGAATCCTCAAGGCATCATCATATTCCTACTTCGTGCATCGATCTGTCATCATCACTGTCACAATTCTTTCACATTTCCCCTCTAGGGGATAATATTTCATGATGATGCACCTATATTTGGCTCTAAGAATAATACCACAAGACTTACATAGCACGGCATGATACATGAGAAAGAAAAACATACCATCTTATATAAAGTATCACACACATACTTGTTATCAAAGATGAATAAAAAGCTACAATTACTCATGGTATCAACTGTAAATAAGTGGTTTAGGGATAAACACATGCCCACATGTTATAATAATTTAGCATAGTCCCCAAAACGTCTCTACACATAATCATATTAATTGAAATCATGTGTAAATGAGGCCAAAAGGTTAAGGAACTTCCTACTTTAATGTCATTGTCATTAGTGGAAAGGGAAAACCACCCCGTGTGGTTTGATACACCTCATCATGGCCTAATCATCACATTCATCGACACATAAATCCTTGACGTTCTTCAAGGGTTTCTAGAATGATTACGAGTTATTTTATTTTAAAAAAATCAAATTAGGTGATTCATTTTATTCTCTTAGATAATTTTCAATTTATCATTATATAATTATCTTTTGATAATTTCTCTTAAATTATCCATTATAATTATATTTTGATAATTT
Organism: Viscum album; assembly: GCA_963277665.1. Classification (NCBI taxonomy): domain Eukaryota; kingdom Viridiplantae; phylum Streptophyta; class Magnoliopsida; order Santalales; family Viscaceae; genus Viscum; species Viscum album. Next base: position 894,922,780 of record OY728151.1, on the reverse strand, counting down.
TATTAAAAATTATCCTATTATAGTTATTTTCTAGAATTTATCTAAAAATATCGTTTATAATTATATTTTTCTATTTTTATTTAAATTTATCCATTTTTAATTATATTTCATAATTATCTCTAATAATTGTACACTGATAATTATCTTATAATAAATTATCATTTGATAATCTAGTGACTATCAATTAATTATTTTCAATAATTATCCTTGATAATTTTTTTCATCTGATTATCATTTTATAATTATTGATAATTTTTTTTGATTAATCATCTAATTTTTCATTGATCATTTCAATCAATTATCATTTGTAATTTCAATAAACCATCACTTGATAATTTCTTGTAATTATTTTTGATAATTTTACACAATTATCTTTTGATAATTCATGAAATTACCCTTTTGATAAATTTCACAGAATTATCCATAAATAATTTATTTAATAATTATTTCTTGAGAATCCAAAATAATTAACATTTCATAGCTTTAATAATTCAGCATTTTATAATCATAAATAATTATTCCAGATAAATTCAAAGTAAATATCTATTGATATTTTTTTGAAAAATCATCTATTGATATTTTTCTTAAAATTATCCATTGAAAAATATGAAAAATCATATTGAAAATACCTTGATACTTTCAAAACATGTATTTACCTTGTGATTATCAAGATAAATCTAATTAAACTGACATAATATCAATCCAGTCACAAATAAGGAAGTTATTGAATAGAGAAGTTTCTAAAAAAATTGGAATAACTTGCAGCGCCACACCCCAAGCAGAAGATTCTTCCCCACATTTTGTTCTTGGATAAAAAAGAAGCTCAACTGCTTCAACGATCATGGAAGGAGTGTACCGGAATCATTGTTGGAATTACAATAAAGAGTATCCAGGTATTTATAGGCTTCCAAAACACATTTAGGGTTTTTTTATCTAACAAACAAAATCTTTTGTTTTCATATGTTAAACATTGAACTAATCAATGCGGAGTCATTTAATTATCTTATTTAATTTGTTTCTGGGTTTTAATCAGTCAAAATATGCACTTAATTGAAGCATTGAAAATCCACCTGCTTGTTAATGGCATTTCAGGCATGGGAAGAACATTATGTATTTTCTTTTTTTAATTAAATTAATAAATTTATTTGTTTATCCCAAAAAATTAAAAGATATCAAATGCCCATTTCCCATAAAACCTATACCCCACCTAGGGTAAACCCCTTGTTCAACATGAAAAATGGGGGTTCAAAAACCATTGGGCACAGGGTACTGTAGCGTACTGTAGCATCAGAGACACTATAGAAATGGTGGGCAATGTAGCGGCGGCAGAGTACTGTAGCAACAGCGGTACTGTGCAACACTGTAGCAGCGGCAGGTACTGTAGCAGTACTATTCAAAGAATGGTCTTTGGGGAAAAAAATGGGCCTACAGGCCATGTAATGGGCTAAATGTCCACTGGGCCTTCGGGCTATGTAATTGGTCTCCCTCTACCCAGTTATAGAGGTCTTTGCTTTGATTTAATAATAAATGAGATTTCAGCCCCAACCTTTTAAAAGTAAAATTAAAGATAAAAAGGGTTTTTCCACTTGTGTTTTTTTTAAACACTCAACATGCGTAAAATTTATACTCTTCCTATAGTAACCCCCTATTCTAAACATAATGGTTGTATCAGATTTTTGATAATATACACATTTTGAGATATAATAAATTATTTTCAATAAATAATATAATAAAAATTATTAAATAATTTATTCTCATAAGCAAGTTGTCCAAAAGTCTGACACCTATAATTATTATATCCTTCTTAGGGTAAACACTATGTCCTAGACCTAATGGTGGTCTCAAATTTCTCATATGATGCACCATTTGGATTTATTTAATTATTTTGATAAAATTTCAAATTCTTAATATAATATATTTAATATTTTTTTCATCTTTGCTGATGCTTTACGAGTCTCAAAATCTCAAACTAACTCATTGTTTGACTCCAAAAATATTCCATTGAATATTCCAAAGTGTAAACTGGTATTTTTCTCTTATATAAAACCTTCAACCTATTTATTAAACTATTTCACTGATAAAACATTTTTTCCACATTAGGAATTTATTATTTATCAAAAAGAGTGCTTTTATTATTATTATAATAATCCATATATTGCAATTTGTTTAGAAAATATTCCTATGGTGTAGTATCTTTCCTTTCATCATAGTTTTTTCTTGTGTTAGTATCTTTGTGTTGGGGTGTATAATGTTTCACTATGGTGTTTTAATTATTTTTAATATACTTTCTCAAACTTGTTCAAACTTGTATTTATACTAACTTTTTCTCTAAAATATTATTTTCCTATGAGATATTTCTAAAGGATTTTAAAGCCCCCTTAGATCAGATTCAACCAATCTCCAAGAGATAGATCCGTGGTGATTTAAGGTGTGCTTTTATTATTTTATTTTTGTTTATTCTCTATTCGGTCATGTATAATTTCATGCTACCTTACCATGATATGGTAGATTTTCTCCATAGTTTTGGTGGAGTTCTATTCATGTTTGTTTTTGTTTTCATGGTGAGGTGTTCATAGGTACCATTTATTTTTTTGGGAAGATATGATCAGAGATCTATGCTTGTTGTTCTATTATTGTTCAAAGAATGTTAAAATACATAAGGCAGGGGATTCATTTAATCTCTTTATTTTTATGTGAAATGATAAATTTATCATGCATTATCTCACTGTGTAATGGTGGAATTAACCTTAATGAACATTAAACTCGTAATAAAAAAATATTTGGATTTTGGGTTGTAGTGATCACATGTGTTTATTCCATGTTAGGGGTTTGCCTCTTGATTTTCTAGATGGTCTAAAATATAATATTTATTTGTTGGCTTAGCAGGTTTATTATAATTGGAAATTGGATAAAGAATAAAAATATGGTTATTCTTGTTGGCTGGTTAACTAAATATTCATGTTTACTTATAATCGTTCTTATTTTTAAATCAATGAAAATTGAATTTTTGCTTAAATATTGTCAAAATAACTAGTTTTTGATAGTTGATGTCTTAGGTTTCATATGGTTATAAATTTTGATAAATGTACTAGTTAATTCATGATTATTTTTTTGATTGATAATTATAATATTTTGGGGAGGATCAAGCCCATTTTCTTTTGAAGGATAGATTCCATGGTTCTAGGTCCTAGATTCTATGTTAAATTATTGTTTTTATTACTATCTAGTGTAATTAATCGTGTCTAGGAGACTTGTTATGTGGAGTGATGTGATCCTAGGATGTTTTTATTGTTTTGTGATACATGGGTAGGGAAACTCAAAGTTGTAGAAGAATTTGGTTTTGGTGATGATGGGCTAGATGGTGATATGCATTGTGGTGTTGGAGATGGCACCAAAACTAATAGAATTGGTTGAATGTTGGATTTCCCATTTTTTTTGTGCTGAAATTTGGGATGATTTCTCTTTATTGAATATTCTTTAAAGGTCTTATGGTTTGGTTACCTGTTTTCTCATTCATTTCCCCATTTCTTAATGAAACTAGTTATAAATTTTTATACATCTTTTATGGTAGCTTAATATGAGTCCTGGTGTTCCTAGAATTATGTAATGTAAATTCTATAAAATTTAACCCATGGATTATAGGTTCAACAGAGTGGTGAGTGATGATAATTCTTGAAGAACCTTAGAAGAGGTGGAATTATGAATGGATGGCATGGAAACCAACTAATAATTAATATAATTATGAAATATTCCCTATAATAATTAATTAAAATTCTATTGATATTTTTGAGTGCTTCAAGGATATCTAGTCCTTAGAAGTGGTATCCAGGTGTGTAAAACCCCGATATTTTAAAAAATATAACTATATTCAATAGTGTATTTGATATGCAACATTGAGCATAAACGACCCATGAAATATATAACAATTATAACCTAAACGTTAAATTGGTGGGTATTAATAATATTAACTAATTTACAAAATATATGATATTGATAAATTTTTTGTAAATAATCAATCTATTCTTTGTAAATTAATTTTATTCTTCAAAAATATGTTCAAAAATGATATTATTGTTTTTATAAAAAAGTTTTACAATTATGTTTTGGTAATTATAGAGATTTTTTTGGTAAAATAAACAAAATTTTTCAAATCAAAATATCAAAATTTATTTTGGTTTAAATTTTAGGATATTTCGGGAAAAATATGATTTTTATAAGAGAGTGAAAAATACCGATTTCTGTAAAAATGTCATTTATTTTCAATAAATTAAGTAAATTTAAAAGTCCCATTAATTTTTTATGACTTAAAAATTAATAAATTTATTTAAATTTATTTAAAAAACATAATTACATTTTAATAATATTTATATTTTATTTTACTATAAGTAAATGTTTGGATCTAAAAGGATGTTTTTCTGAAAACTCTATTAATGGGCATAATGCTTCCCCTTATTAATTAATTAAAACAGAACCTACAGAAGAATTATTTAAATTAAATATATATATATATATTATCAATAAATAATAATTTATATTTATAAAATAATAATAATTTGTTATATATTTAATATAAAATCATCTTTTTCTTGAAATATACATATCCTAAAAACCAACTTTTTCATCATGTCGACGGGTTTAATTTTTAAATAAAATATTAAACTTGTTTTTATTTAATTTGAAAAAATAAATTTAATATTTTTAATAATAATAATTAATATTTTATAATATGGTAAACTCTTTTATCATAATTAAATTTGAAAACCGTAAAAACTAATTGTCACGGTTAAGGTGAAAATAATTTTAAAATGGGTTAAACTTGAAATAAAAAATCCAAAATAACCTAAATTTTATTATATAAACTCTTTTATGGACATATTTCTACCTAATAATTTACAAGGATCAATAATAGTTCATTTTCATGCCTTTTGGAATGTAAATAACTTTAGTACACCTTTTTCTTTTCCAAAATTGAAAGTATGCCACTCACCTCACTAATAAAAGGCATCCTCCTATCATCACTTCTTCACACCTTAAAATCCTTTTTTATTAGAAAATACCTAACCAGGTGTCTTCCTTTATTCCCTACCCACATCCTATATCCATTATTTTGATCATAAAATTATTCTAAGAAGCCTTTTGGTGCTTACCTAAGGAGGTTGTCCAAAGAAGAGTTATCGTGCTTAATCAAGCACCATTGATTTATTTTTTATTCCGTATCCTTGAAATATTGTTCAATTATGATTATAATAATAACACTAATATATTAAATATACTTATATGTTATAATGTTAATTAAATAACCTAAATATATCTCCTCTTCCATCAAATGTGATGTGAAATCATCATTTGTGTGTACAGCAGACTACCGCCTCACGAACTGATGTCATTCATTTTCCATCATTGCCTCCTATATATTGACATAATAATAGATTAAAATTATATATATATATCATATTTTTTAAAATATTTATACTTATTTAGGTATTATATAATATATTCATTTTTTACTTTCCATTCCATATGGGATATGATAACGTTGCACGTGAGTATGATGGACTATCATCTAGCAATGCAATTTGATTTTATTTTCACTAATGCTTTACATGGAAGTTAATAATGATATATTTAATGAATATATGTGATATAAATGAAATAATTATGATATTAATGACATATTTATTATTCTTAAAATATAATATATCATTTTATTTTTTTACACTAAAAAATTATAACGTCGTTCGTGCGCACGTGTGGACTACCACCTCCATTAAGTGACATGATTATTTTTTCATAAATACAACACATGGATGCTATATATAAGTATATTCAACGAAATAATATGGTATTTATTATATTAATATCATTATATAAAGATTTAATATTACTTATCTTCTTTCCATAATGATTGTTGAAAAATGGAAACGTTACTCATGCGTATGTATGGCATACAGTCTCCATAATTATAATGTAGTTCATTTTTCATAACCATATTTTAGGATATGTTTTAAAATTATAATTTATGTATACATATAAAAAATATTTCATTATTATTATTCTTTATATGTTTAAATAATGATCTCTTTGACCACGGACAACACACTGAAGTTGTTTTGAAATAATGATCCAATCGTCCTCAAACAAACCCAACATAGACTTAAATGATTAATTATTTTAATATGTCATTAAAAATAAAAAAAATGATTTATGTATAAGTTATTAAAACTTAAAATTTTAATTAATAATTAAAATAATTTATATATGCTTATTATACAGAAGATAAAGGACACACATGGAAAGTCGGGACACATGGTAAGGGTGTTTTCACCGCACTTTTTTATTTATGCGATACATATTCCATATTCACCAAATGATTTTATTTGTGCTACATATACTACCCATTTTTATATTAATAACATGAATACTTCATAAATCATTGTATTTTATGGTTTTATTTCAATTAATTCACTGAAGGGGAATTTAATTGAAATTTACTAATTGGTAAATAATTTCTTAACTCATTGTCTTTTCATTGGGTTATAATACTTATACATTGAAATACTCATGTCATGATTATTTTTGTAATAAAATTTGATTATGTTATGTTTCATTTCAACTTATTTTATATGGATTTAAAATTGATACACAAAATTTATTCATATATTAACTTTAAAATTCAATGGTATGATTTCTGAAAGTGTTCATTGTCTCAAAACTTATTTCTTTGAGACATACATTTCTGATATGGACATGTATTCTATTGTGAGGTATATATACTTTACTTTTTCATGTTATATAATGAAAATCAATATGTTCAGGATATTTAACGTATCACTTTATTTTATTCTTTCAAGGGGATTACAATTGAAGAGTTGCTAAAGTGGAAAAGGCTTTATGTTACAATATCATTTATTTCGAGATTATTTATGTTCAAAGTTATTTTGAAGAAAATAATTTTATATTATTTTCTTGAACAATGTATCGTTTATTATAATCTAGTTATGAATTTTTTTCAAATGTTTAATTTCAATTTCCTCCATTATTTATTAAAATTCATTTAGGAAGTTGTTTGTAAGTGATACCGATATTGTATTTTCATTTAGATCGGGTATCATTCCCTTCCATATCCATGTTTTCTAAAATTATTCTTGAATATTATTTTCTAAAACTAGATAATTTCCTAAATCCATTTTATGTGATCTTTTACGGTTTTCTAACATTTTTAATAAGGAAATTTCCTAATGTTTTTCAAAGGGGGAACTTTGGATCCCTTTTTAAAAATGTTTTAAATTGAATATTTATTTTTAACACTTATAACATGCATAGATTTTCTCACCATCATGTCCATTATTTTCCTGGAATATTAATTTATATTTTTATTATTTTTTTCAAAGAAAATTACATTCACAATATTTTTTGAATTTTTATTTTTTATATTTTATTTTCATAATGAAAAGGGTTGTTTTACTCAAAAATGTTTTAATGATATTTTAATGGTATTTCCATTCATCAGTATTAATAAACCTTGTTGTTACTTATGCAACAATGGGGATATTTTTTAATGATACAATCCTCATTCATTCTTGAGATATATTATTATTTTTTAAAATATTTTTTTATAGAACCTATTTATTTTCCACAGGTAAATCATGTTTTGATAGATTATTCTATAACCCATTTCTCTTCCATGGGTTAATAATTTTTCAAAGATATTGTCATGGAACTCATTCCTTTTCCATGTTTTAATCATGTTATTAAGGTAATAATTATTATTTTTATGATTTTTACAGTGAATTGTATGCATTATGTACTTTAATTATGGGTCTTTGACATTTTTATATGATTGGTGCACCCAAATAACACTAGGTGAGATCGATATAGCGTGTACGATGGGTTTCCCCAGATAGCATTGGGCGAGTCTGATATAGATTATATTATGGGTGCTCCCATATAACATTCCAATTAATTAGGTAATGATTATGTTATCTGGAGAATTATATAGAAATTTAGTCGTATGTTTATTCCAATTATATGTGTTTTGTAAGGGTTCAATGGAGATAATGTCCCAAGATACCAATATTTTTTTTATTCTTCCAGGGGTTATAAATGTTTCATTTTATCAAGATTGATATCACATGGCTCACGATTATTGATTATATTGACTCATTACATTGTATAATACTTATTCCATGTTTTTATGTTTGAAGATCCAGGTATTTATGTGTATGAATTATCTTATGTTATTCTCATGCAACTTGATTATTTAATCATGATCTTATTCTCATATTAATATCACCGATAAAATTCAGTTTTTAATGTTTATTTTTACCCTTACTGAGAATTTTATATCACCCTTATTATGTTTTATTTTCCCTAGGTTATCATGAATAATGTTAAATTAATTATTTAAAGAAGGGATTCATATGGATGATGATGATGGCCTAATGTGGAATATGAAAAAACTGTTATAGTGGGAGATTACGTTCATCTTTATGAACCATTTTGTTTATGAATTCATTTTTTTCAGAGTTTTCCCTAATTATCTAAAACCCTAAACCTAAAAATGTACTTGAGAATGTAAGTTGTCCAATATTTCCATCTAATGTTTTATGTTTTGGATGGAAAATATTGGTTCACATTTATCAGTATCAAATACAGAAATGTAATGTTTATTATTCGAGCACCATATCTAAGTGTGAAAGTTCAAGGATATTATAGTTGGTATCAAAGTGAGGTTTAGATAACATTCAAGATTAGGATTTTTTCATGTTATTTTATCTTAAGATTTATGAATACCATATTACGACTATAATATTAAGATATATTGTAATTTCAAATTTTTTGACACCTCTTTTTAGTTTTTAAGTGATGAGATATTAAAGCGATTAATGACACTTTACGGGAAATTTTAGTAGGTTAATGTATATGTAAATATTTGGTTTAATATAATGCATTTGTTTGAATTTTGCAGACATAATTTTGAAGGTATTTATAACCTTTAGGGTTTATATGATTTTGGATATTGAGGTAATTTTAGGAACATTATCTTTATTATACATATAACCATGGGATTATGATGTGATTTGGGGGCTAAGTTATTAATGTTATTTCAAAAGAATATCTCTATATATTTTGGTATTTTTAGATGAAAGTTATAAAAAAACATTTGAGTTTAAAACTCTATTTAGTTATGAGGTTATTAAGGTTATTTGTGATATAATCTCATTTATATATGGAATGATTTAGTTTTAACTTGGACATTTCTGTTAAATTTTGGAGACTAATTTATTCTTTCATCATATGAAGGTTTATTCGTTTTAGGAATTATCTTCCCATGTGTTCACCATTTTTTTGGTTAATATCTAATACAAATGTAATATTTTAATAATTCCTTTTATGGTTATGTGATCCTTTAAATGTTGATTTTAGTAATTTAGGCATGAAAAAAATTAATCTTGAATACTCATCACTTGTAGAAAAATATAAGACTATGGTGGAAATTGATTAAATGATAAATTCAAATTATTAAGTATGTACATTTACTTATTATCTTATTCTATATAAAAAATGAATTCCTCAACTTTAGGAAAAGGATGTTGAAATGAAATTTTTTCCTATTGCAATCATTTCTGATGATATCAATGACCATTTTCACACCTCTTTGGTTTATAGTTTTGCGGTTGTTAAATTTTTAATGATCATTAACATTCTCAGGATCGATGATCTTGGTCACTCTATATCATGTTTTTGGCATTATTATTTTCTTCTGTATCCAAATCATAACATCGCATCTATTTTCTCCAATTTGAAAATCTAGTATGTGTTATTCTAGATGACCTTCTTATGTCATTTTCTATCTTATTAAGATTATGGATTATTAACTTTTTTTAACAAAGTGGGTTTCCAAAAAAGAATTTTCAAATTTTAAAATTTTTATTACTAAGAGAAAGTTTAAATTGCGAGGAATAAATTTATTAAGGGTAGGAGGGATGTAACACCCCTAGATTATAGAAAACAAAAACTATGTTTGATAGTATATCCAGCATACAACATTCAACTTAAATGAACTATGAAATATATAACCATTATAAAATATATGTTAAATTTTAAGGTATGAATAGTATTAAATAATTTTTGAAATATATATTATTTATAATTTTTTATTCAAAAATCAATCAATTTTTATTAAAGTAATTTTATTCAGCAAAAATATGTTTTATTCAAAAAAAATTATTGGTTTTCGTATAAAAAATAATAATTGATATTACAATACTTTATAAAATGTATTTAATAAAAAGAATTAAATTTTTTAAATTTAAATATAAATAATTTATTTTGGTTAAATTTGGGGATTTCTCAGAAAATATCAATTTTTTAGTGAATAGTGAAAACACCATTTTTTGTAAAAATGTCCTTTATTTTAAGTATATTAAGTAAATTTAAAAGTTTCATTATGTTTTGAATATTATTAAAGATTAAATAACTATTATCTATTTATATATTATCCACTTAATTAAATTTGATTCATATTTACATTTGATTTTAGTATAAGTAAATTTTTGGGTTTAAAATTGGGTCTTTCTGAAAACAATTTTAAAGTGAATAATGTTTCTCCTTTTAAATTAATTAAAAAATAGTAATGAGAAATTATTTAAATTAAATTTATATATTATATATTAAATTATATTAAATTTTATTCATACAATTATTATTATTAGTCATTGATTCTATGTAATATCATCTTTTTCTTGAAAAATACACTTCATGAAAACCCAATTTTTCATTGGATTTACGTGTTTAATTTTAACTAAAATTTTTCAAATTCTGTGATTTGAATTTAGAAAAGAGGATTAAAATTTTTAACCATAATAATTTATATTATATAAAAATTTTATTTTAAAATTTTACCATAATTAATAGTAAAAACTGTAAAAATTAATTTTCATGGTTAAGGTGAAAACACTTTTTCTAGGGGTTCAACTAAATCGAAATGGTCAAAATGAACAAAATACTAGTTCATAAAAAACATTCTGGACATATTTAGACATTTTAATTTCTAATTATCTATAATGGTAAATTTTTGAACCGTTTGGCATGTTAAAAAAGTGGGTACATCTTTTTATTTTCAAAAATTACAATTTTTCCACTCACCTCACTTATAAAAGGCCACCCCCTCTATTCTCTTATTCACATTTTGAAAGCACTTTGGATCAGAAAAAACTTACCCAAATTTATTTCTTATATACCTAAACACATTCTAGAGCCCTTATTTTTTTCATAAATCTATCCTAAGAAGCCTTTTGGTGCATACCTTAGGAGGTTGTCCCAAGAAGAGGTATCATGCTTAAACAAGGATCATTATTTTATTTCTTTTTCCACCTCCTTAAATTTATATTAAATTAAAATTATATAAAAAACAAGCATATAAAATATAATTATATGTTATTTTGTTAATTTAATAACCTAAATCTATGTTCTCTTCCATTAAATGGCCTACAAAGTCATCATTCTTGTGTACGATGGACTACCACCTAAGGAACCGATGTCATTCATTTTCCATAATCACCTTTAAATGATTGATATATTGATGGATTGAATGTATATATATGATATTTGTAACATATTTATACATATGGTAATATGATATCTTATATACCATTTTACTTTCCATTCAATGGGGGATATGATAACGTCGCTCATGTGTATGACAGATTACCGCCTCACGATGCGATTAGATTCATTTTTTACAAAAACATTACATGGAAGGTATTAAAGATATATTATATATATATGTGTCATATAAATTTTATAATTATAATATTAATTAAATATTTATTATTATTAAAAGATAATATATAATTTTTTTTCTTACACTGAAAAATGGAAATGTCATTCATGTGCACGTTGGGACTACCACCTCCACGAAGCGATGTGATTCTTTTTTTCATCACCAAAACACATAGATGATATATATAAGTATATTTAATGAAATAATATGGTATTTATGATATTAATATCATTATTTAAAGATAAAATATTATTTAAGTTCTTTCTATAATTATTTTTGAAAAATGGAAATTTTACTCGTGTGTAAGTACACCCTACCGTCTCCATGATTGAAACATAGTTAATTTTTTATAACAATGTAACGTGATTAGTTTTAAAAATATAATTGAAAAATAAATATGATAAATATTCCAAGATTATTATTCTCTAAATTTTGAAATAATGACCTCTTTTACCAAATTTGACACACCAAATCCATTTTGAAATAGTGAACCAAACGTCCTCAAAAACACCCAAAGTGGACATAAATTATTATGTATTTAAATATTTAATTAAAAATAACTAAAATAAATTGTTTAATTATAAGTTATTAAACCATAAAATTTTTCATAATAAATTAAATAATTTATATAATCTTATTATAAAGTATTAAAAGGAAACACATGGAAATTCTAGACTCGAGGTAAGGGTTTTATTGTCTCACTTTTTGTTTCTATGAGACTTATTCCATCTACACGACTTTTTTATTGTGTGGTATATAAACATACGATTTTGCATATAATAATGTGAATCATTCAAACATCATGGTATTTTAAGTATATATTTTAATTATTTCATTCATGGGGAATTGACATGAGATTTACCAATTAGTAAATAATTTCGTAACTAATTTTCTTTTTATTGGGTTATAATAGATCTTCATTGACATCTTTAGGTCATGATATTCATGAACCAGCCTAATTTGACCCTGAACCGATCACCTGATTCGATCTTCTATAAGGCCCGAGAGGCGTTCTCGTTCCTTTTGAGCTGGCACCAAGCACCCAAGAATCAACCGAGAATGAATTGGAACAATTTATCCCAATGAAAATAAATAAAGCAGAAAAAAGGTAGAAAAACGAAAAAAAAAATGACGTGAAAAAGAAAGAAAAACCAACAACACACACTAACCAGACCATGATCAAAACTCCTCATGACCCCAATAGTCACTCTCCAAACCACAATAACACTCTCCCACAATGAACAAGATTGAGTCGAACCTGCAACAAAAACTAAAAATTAAACAACACTATAGGCACGAGTATTAAAACATAGTAGGCATGCTCAACAGTATATTCCCAAATCAATACCATTAAATAAATAATTTTACTAATTTAATGTTTGAACTACATTATATAAAATATGAGTTTTCACACATGCTTTCATTTCCAATGAAATTAAAAGTCCATTTCTCTTTTCAATTTAAAAGAATGTTTAATCTTTTAAGGAAAAAATATCGTTTACATTTTAAAGTCATTTTTTTGAACCATTTTAAAAATCCTAATTTTAGTTTTTAAACAAGAGGAAAACCATACACACACACAACACACAATAAGGGAAATGGAAAAGTGGTACATGGGGGTCAGAAACCAAACTAAGCACCTTAATCATCCACCACATACAAATAAGTTCAAAATAAAACATGGGTCAAACCCAGGATCTCATGAACAATCTAGAACGTACTATATGTGTGACTCATCTTGAAGGCATTCCCTACTCAATGACATCATAATGCACTAATTCTAGACCGTTACCCTTCCTGGCCTGGTCAAGGGGCCCAATCCCATAGCAATAATAATAATAGAGTATTCCCTACTATGGGCCACTATCAAGTGCATAATTTAAACTACCGAAACAATCGTTCACAAAAAAAAATTACTATGCCATGTTCCCATGTCAACACATGTAACAAAAAGGGTACCCAACTGATTCCAACTAAGCATCAAATCAGATGTATAAATATACTAATAATTCAAACAAATGGAATCACCCGAGTCACCACATGGAACAAATTCTTGCCTTTTATCCATTCAAACACAAGGGAGCCACTTATCATGGACCTCCCACCACATTTAGTGTAACCCAGGAAAGATAATTATCCATGAAGTGTTTTCCGCACAACTGTTTATTTTTAATGTTCCAAAAGGGCCTTAAATACCCTTCAAGAAACCACCCCTTTTCAAAAGAAACAAAAACCTTTCCATCACATGAAAACTCATTTTCAAATATTCAAATGTACCTCACTTTCATCAAGAGCCAAACGAGCCTTAAATAAATTTTAAAAGAAATACTATTTTTCAAGATAAACCAAAACATTTTCTCAGGTGTAGGAAGAAAACATTTCACATCAATCCAAAACAACACTTAGAAATTCTTGAATTATGTTCAAAGGCCAAACTGGCATTTTTTCACCATTGTGCAACAATCCATCTAGAGAATATTTCTAGTGTAATGAATAGGAATAAATAGTTTCATTTACAGAAAATCATTTTTCTAAAAATAATTATTTCACATTATTTCACATCTAATGAAAATCAATAAAATGAATAGAAATAAATATATTCTAAATTCAAATTCAAGTGCAGTGGGGGACCTACCTCAACTCGAAGATCAGGTAAGATGTTGCGACAAGCCTCACACTAGTGCGTAAGGACGCACAAGATGATAACTGCAATATCATGGGTTTTTGTTACCAACTCACTGAAACAAATACAAAAAATCTAAAATCACAGAAAAAATTGTTTTGAAATAACTGAAAAAATTAACAACAAAAATTTTACCTCAACACCGGTGCAGGAAAAACGAAACAAAACCAAACTACATGCCTTCGGCGGCGGGGTATGTTGTATGCACAATTGGGAAGAAGGCACTCGGATGGTCACAAAAATGAAGTAAGGGGGTTGGCACAAATGTGTGATCGACCCACAGGGTCATGCGATAGGGAAAATGACAGGTGTGGTGCTGCAATGCATAGGGAAGGTCTCCAGTACCATCAACAACAACACGAGGGTTGGCGCAATCAATGGTGGGTGCGGGGGTGCTCAGATTAGTGCAGAATCAGGGTTTTGGTGGGTGACGTAGCTGAAGGAGAGTTGGCCAGAGAGCTGGTGAGCTAGAAGAGGGTAGGCTTTAGGTACTTCTACTGAACAGGGGGGGTTCGCCAGATGGAGGTGTGCATGGCGGTGGGTTCACAATGGGGAGAAGGGGAGGCCGACCGGACTATGGCTACGAGGTGGACTAAGGGTGTAGGGTGGCGGGAGGGCACTGATAGGAGGTAGAGGGAGTAGCTGTATAGTATGCAGATTGTGGGGGCCAGGAATCACAGCCAGTCAGGGAAGGGAATCCAGCTAGGAGGCACAACAAAGAGAGGGAGGCCAGGGGCCTGCTCACTCCAAGGGAAGATATGGGAGAGGGGTGCCACCTGTTCCATGGGGTAGGAATAAGAGGTAGGTTAGGGACTGATCACCCCGAGGGAAGAGATGGGAGAGGCTGAGGGTCACTGAGGTGCTGCACAAAAAGATTAAAACCCTAAAAAAAGTAACAAATAAAAATAAAGATAAAAAAAATAAAATTGTTATATAACAAATTAAAAAAAAATGAAAGACCTAATGATAAGAATTAAAACAATATCAATAATAATACTAATAATTAAAACAATAATAGTAAAAAAAATAAAACCTCAATAATAATAATAAAACTTTGATAACAACAATAGTAATAATAAAACTTTAATAAAAATAATAATTTATTATAAGACATTAATAATAATAATAATAATAATCAAAATTCAATACTATTAATAATAATAAAAAGAGAAAAATTGTCGTTCACAATATAATTCATGTAATAATTGACATAACGTTAAAATTAATAATAACCTTTATTTCATTTTAAATGATTATGATAATGTTAATGAAAATTTTTCTTAATAATTATAATAATCATGACTATAAAAATAAAAATGATAAAAAAATATTCATTTAATTTTAATAATAATAATAAAACTATTAAAAACAATAAAAAATTTAAATCATACGATAAATTACAAATTTTACTCATTTTAAATTTTTCGATGATAGGAGGATCGCGTAATTTCATGGGCGAAGCCATGTGGGCTTTCCAAACCGTGCTCCACCCATGCGCCTAATGACATCAGATGAAAAACAATCACTTTTAACAAAACTCAGGAATCCCATTTGGGATTCAACCTGAACCTCAACTAAAATTTTAAAATCCAAATAAATTAATTAAAAAGTCCCAAAAGATGGGTCAGGTGTGAAAAATATCCCAACCATAATCCTTTCTACCCTTGGAAAGATAAAAAAATATCTAGACACAAAGATAAAACTTTTCAAGTGTCCCCCACCTCCAATAGTTTATGTGCCTCCAGTTGATCGATCCAAACAAACACGGAAAACACATGACACAAAACTCATCCTTAAAACACGATCACTTTAACTGTCACCAAGAAAAACATAGACCATCCATTTCCACCAACGAACCAACCTAAACCACTTCCGATGTTCATTATTATAATATTAGTCCAACAGAACTATTCGGTGTACTCAAATACCAACCTTTACTCCAGAGGAAGAACTTAGGATTATGTGGTTCTGCACGAGACCACCCACCCCCAAATGATACTTGAAAAGAAACTTTGATACTGACATGGGGAGGCCCGAACAGACTCCCCTCCATAAGTATTGGTATGACACTAAATTAATTCAAGTTTA
This sequence comes from Viscum album, assembly GCA_963277665.1. NCBI lineage: Eukaryota > Viridiplantae > Streptophyta > Magnoliopsida > Santalales > Viscaceae > Viscum > Viscum album. Next base: position 894,906,224 of record OY728151.1, on the reverse strand, counting down.
ATATTTGCAAGACCCAATGTGGGTGTCTCCACCATAAGAACTGATGAGATTAACCGAACTTGAAAACTTCCCACACTGACCAAAAAACCCCACAATCAGGTGGGAGAAGAGAAGGTAACAACTGATAGAGCATAAAAAATACCTCCATCACTATATAAACAACATCACACCCTTAGAAGAACACAAACCTGGCCACACTAAGGACAAATATTAAACCAATGCCCTTTTACACCGCTGGAATTCTTCTGACTATGTGTCTGCATCACTGTGAGACCTATGGTTGGAGATCTAATGATTGAAGCATCTCCTGCCTCACAGTCAGGCTTCAAAATTTCCAAAACATAACACACAAACCATATTTTTAAATAACACAGTTCCATTAAAAAAATATTTCAAAGACGTTTGACAAAAAACCATTATTACAACTAAGCGAAAAGAAACACCAAAAAATGCTACAAGAGATGACTACTACATCCTTGGAACACTATAAAGAGAAAACCCCAAACTGATCCCAAACATTATCTTACTTCTACCGATGGGATGAGGTGACCTTCAGCAAGCCTGGTCTAGGTTCAATGTGCTTCTTGGAAACAGCTTGGAAGAATCGCTGCAAGTGACCCAGACGTCAATAGTTGTGGCAGGGTCTTGGAGCAATAGGGCACATCGGCTTCTTGTGACCCTACCTACCACACAGGTGACAGATCATGGCATTCTTCTCCAAAGGTGTTGATTATAGGTCTTAAGGCCTCTTAATTCCCCAACTAGTACCACCAGAATCAGGCTGATTCCCATTCTTTCTATATCCACCTTCTGCACTGCTTCCCAAGGCCAAGGTAGGATTCGCCTCCTCAGGTCCTCCTACTAACCCAGCTTCGTAAAGAAAGGATTTCCCCACAAAATCCTATAAGGTGGTTAAGTTGAGCCTTTCCACTTTTGACTATAGTTCAGGATAAATCCCAAACTCAATTTTCTGATCCTTTTCAGGATCTTTTTTAACAAACCATTATTCATATGGAACTAGGTTTAAGAAGTGTCGATATAATTCTAATACTGATGCAACCCCCTGCTGAAGAAAACGCAACTACATCCTCTTCCTCAGCTTTATCAACTCAGATAAGTATTGTTGGATGAATGAATACATAAATAATTCCTAGGTGAGATCTTCTCATGGATTTCTTCGAGACACGCGCTGCCACCTTTTCCAGGTTGGAACTTAAAGAATAAAGGTATGAAACATCAACTTCAATGAATCAGGTGGTGTGAGAAAATAAAATTTCCTCTCAATCTTCCAGAACCATTCCTCTTCCTCAATAATATCTACTTTTCCATAAAAGAGAGGAGGGTTCAATTTTGAAAACCCAAGGTCGTAGTCTATTGGTTGTTCAATTGGAGGATTTACTAAGGGCACACCACCTAAAGTTGCACCTTGGGCATTCATCAAACCATCATGGGAGAAAACAATAAGGAACAAGTAAACAATTAAGTTAATAAAAACATGGTAATTGGCATTTTAAATTAAAATTTTTACAATTTTTAAAATAAAACATTATGAAACAATTTTTAGAATTAAGGAAGACCCAAATGATCCACTAGGGGAAACAAGTTTTGATGGGTGAATCAGTCATATGGTTGGTGCTCATATGCCAGTCACGCCACAGTCATGGATAAAAATATATAGAAATTTCCCTGGCTCCATAAGGCCTTCTAGGATCTGTGATCTCACGAGGATACTTTCCCTACTCAATTTTCAATTCCCAACATAAAACAATTCAAAAGAATGAAAGGATACCAACATGGTCGGACATCCCATGGTAGCCTGAGGTTTGGAATGACCAGGAGTTCATGAAGTCCTTCCAATCCCTATGCTTCAAGTCTTGGAAATTCTAATCCTTCTACCATGACAACCCAAAATAGAAAAGGGCACTCTGAAAAGAACATTCCACTAAGAGCCAACCTAATCTGATACCATTTTTTCACTAACCATCCTGGTTCAACCCTAAACTGGTCACCCGAGATGATCGTCGGCAAGGACTAAGAGGCATTCCCATTCCTCCCGAGCTGGAGACAATCACTAAGGCATAAACACAGAATGAATGGGAATGATTTGTCCCAATTAAAATAAATAAAGCAGTGCACAAGGTAGAAGAATGCAAAAAAAACGACACGAAAAACAAAGAACAACCAAAAACACACACTAACATGGACATGACCAAAACTCCTCATGACACATAGAGTCCCTCTCCAAACCATAACCAATGCTCTCCCATGGTGAACAAGCTTGAGTCAAGCCTTCAACAAAAACTAAAAATAAGACAACATTATAGGTGGGAGTATTAAAACTCAGTAGGTGTTCCCAACAATATATTCCCAAAGCAATACCATTAAATAAACAATTTTAGAAATTTCATGTTTGAACTACATTATATAAAATATTTGTTTTTACACATTCTTTCATTTACAAAGTAAGTAATTGTACATTTTCCTTTTCAATTTAAAATCATGTTTATGGTTTTAAGGAATAAAGATGCATTACATTTTAAAGACATTTTCACAAACCACTATAAAAATCCAAATTTTAGTTTTTAAATAAGAGGAAAACCGTACACACAAAAAACACGTAATAAGGGCAATGGAAATGTGGCACACAGGGGAAAACAACCAATCTAAGAACCTCAATCATTCGCCACATACAAATAAGTGCCAATGAAAACATGGGTCAAACCTAGGAGCTCATGAACAATCCAGAACGTACTATACGTGTCACTCATCCTATAGGCATGCCCCACTCAATGAAGTCATAACGTGCTAATGCCCGACCATTTTTCTACCTGGCGTAGTTTAGGGGCCCAATCCCATAGAAATAATAATTACAAATTATCCCCTGCTACTGGCCAATAGCCAGTGCGTAATCTAAACTAGTACAACCATCGTTCAAAAAAATTGTTTACTATGCCAAGTTCCCATGTCAACACGTGTAACAAAAAGGGTGATCCAACCGATGCCAACCGAGCATAAAATCACATGCATAAATATAATAATAATTTAGATAATACTCTTCACCTGAGTCACAACATGGAACTGATTCTTTCCTTTTTAACCATTTAAACATAAGGGAGCCACATAGAATGGTCATGATGCCATATTCAATGTAACACAGGAAAGAGTTTTATCAATGAACAGTTTTCAACACAACCATTTATTTTAGAAGTACCAAACGGTCCTTAAAACCCCTTTGAGGGACCATGCATTTTCAAAAGAATCCAACACCATTGAATCACAACAAAAATCATTTTCAAATATCCAAATTCACCCCACTTTCATCAAGAGCCAAACGATCCTTAAATAACTTTTAAAAGAAATACTATTTCTCAAGAGAAACCAAAACATTTTCTCACGCATCAAAAGAAAAAATTTCAAATCAAACCAGAACCACACTTAAAAATTCTTGAATTAAGTTCACTGTCCAAATGAACATTTTTCACCATTGTGCAAAAATCCATCCAGAGAATATTTCTAGTGCAATTCATAGGAATAAACAGTTTCATTTACAGCGAATCGTTATTCTAAATATAATTATTTCACATTAGTTCACATTTAACAAAAATCAATGAAATGGAAGGAAAGGAATATATTCAAAATTCAAATCCAAGTGCAATGGGTGACCTACCTTGACTCGTAGGTCGGGTATGATGACGTGACATGACTCGCACTTGCACGCAAGTACACGCGAGCCGATGACCATAGTATCATGGATTTTCCTTAAAAACTCCCTACAGCAACCACAAAACAACTAAAAACAAAGAAAAAATTGACTTAAAATAACTGAACTAGTTAACATCACAAATTTCACTGGCACTGGTGCATGAAAAATGGAACAAAAACAAACTGATCACCTTCGGTGGCGATGTCTGTTGCATTCCGAATTGGGAAGAAGGCACTCAGATGGTCATACGAATGAAATAAGGGGGTCAGCGTGGATGTGTACTCGACCCACAAGGTCACGTAAAAGGGGAAATGACCGACGTGGTGTTACGGTGCATGTGGAAGGTCACGGGTACCATCAACGATGGCGCGAGGGATGGTGTGATTGATGACGGTTACAAGGGTGCTCGGAATGTTGTGGGATCAAGGTTTGGGCAGGTTGGCCGGTTAGAGGAGGGTCAGTCGGGGAGTTTATGTGCTGGAAAAGGGTCGGCTGGGGGTAGGTCCACCAAACAGGGGGGTTCATCGGATGGAGGTGTGATTGGAGGCAGGTTCACAATGGGTAGAGGGAGAGGCTGGTCAAATGGTGGTTGTGAGGTGGCCTGAGAGTGTGGGGTGGCCGGAGGGCTCCGATAGGAGGCAGAGGAGAGGGATGAATGACGTGTGGACGGTGGGTGCGGGGGGTGCGGGGGGTCATGGCCGGTCAGGGAAGGGGAATCGGCTAGGAGGCGCGATAAGGAGAGGGAGGACGGGGGCTGCTCACACCAAGGGACGATAGGGGAGAGGGGGTGCCACCTACGTCATGGGGGAAGAAGGAGAGGGAGGCCAGGGCCTGCTTGTGCTGAGGGAAGAGAGGGGAGAGGGTGAGGGCCATTGTGGCGCCGCACATAAAGGGTAAAACACTATAAATTAACCAATTAAAATAAAGATAAAATAAATTAAAATTGAAATAGAAAAAATTAATAAAAAAATACCTCATGATAATAATTAAAATTATAACAATAATAATACTAATAATTAGAACATTAATAGTAAAAAAATAATCCTCAATAATAATAATAATAAAACTTTGATAAAAACAATGGAAAAAATAAAACTTTAATAACAATAATAATTTATTATAAGACATTAATAATAATAATAATAATAATAAAACATTAATAATAATAATAATAATAATAGAAAAATTATGGTTAACAATATCCTTCATGTAATAATTGACATAATGTTAAAATTAATAATAACCTTTATTTCTTGTTAAATGATTGTGATTATATTAATGAAACTTTTTTATAATAATTATAATAATCATTGAGATAAAAATAAAAATTATAAAAAATATTCATTTCATTTTAATAATAATAATAAAATTATTAAAAATAATAAAAATGTTAATTCACATAAAAAATTACAAAATTTACACATTTTAAATTTTTTGAAGACTGGCGGATCACGCAATTACCTCGGCGAAGTCATGTGGGGTTTCCAAAAAGTGCTCCACCTATAAACCCAATGACTTCAGTTGAAAAACACACACTTTTAACAAAACTCAACAATATCATTTGGGATTCAACCTGAACCTCAAAAAAAATTGAAAATCCAAAGAAAATAATTAAAAAGACCAAAAACATGGGTCGGGGTGTGACAATGATTCTGTGTGTAATGAATTTTTATTGTCTTGTGTTGTATTTAAACTTCTTTTTTGAGGTTTTAAATTTGATACACATAATCAATTCACTTATTAATTCCCAAATTCAACAATATTAGTTTGGTAAGGGTTATTCGCCTCAAATTCTCTTTCCTTGAGACATATGTTTATGATATGCACATATATTCTTTTGTGTGTTGTATATACATCCCTTTTAAATTTTATATAACGAATATCCTTATTTTCATTTTTTATGATTCATTTTATGTTTTTATTTCATGGGGCTTATGATTTAAAAGTTACAAAAGTGGTAAATTATTTATGATAAATGTACCCATCCAATGTTGTTCAAATGGAAATTACATTCTTATAAATATGTCATAAAATCACATGAAAAACAACATAATGAACTACTAAGTGCTAAGTGACCTTTAAACATAAGTTTTTCACTTTTTTTTAGAATTTTGAAAATATGACACACACGGTTGCGATCAGTTAGTTATTTGGAGTCAAATAAGAAAAAATATAATTTTTGGTGAATAATAACCTACCCTTATGAATAGTAACATACCCTTATGAATAGTGATATAACCTAATGAATAGTAACCATACCTTGATAGTATAAAAGTTATATTCAAGGGAAATTATGATGTGCCTATATTTTAGAATAAGTAAATGAATCTTTTAAAATTGGTTTTTTAATAATAAATTATGTTTTTAATTAAATATTAAAATAATCATATTTAGAAGAAAAAAAATTGAAAAATTGATTTCATTTTTGGATTCAACACGTTGAAAAATGGTTATGGTGAATTTTTTGTACTTTTTTTAAATACTTGAATTTTTAGTGAATAGTAATATACATTAATTTATCATATAAATACATTATAATTCAAATACACTATTCCTGACATCACAAGTAAAGTAAGCACCCAAATATAGAACTCACATGAATTTATTACTATTCATGGTCATGGAATCATCACTACTTCTGGTATTGTGATAAATTAATAAAATAATGATTAAAAAATTATGAAAACACTCGTCTCCTCGACTATAACCCCCCCCCCCCTCACTCCCTCTTCTCTTCACTACTCTAAAGCTTTTTGCCCTGCCAATATTTTGCCTAAATCTCTCCCCAAGATCCTCCCCCATGTCCAAATTCCCCTAGTATCTTCAAAATATCAAAACCTCTCCCATTAAGAGGTTCTCAAAGGAGGAAGTCTCAAGAGGTAAATTTCCCTTTCCAATTCCTTCATTTCTTTTAAGTTCTTTTCTTTTCTTGTTTCATTCCTAAACTCCATTCACCCTAAATTTTATGATAACTCTAGTAACATACATATACTAGAATGTTTTTATGCTAATTAGATATTTCATTATAATCTCTCCTTTCCCCATCTTTTATTTGAAAGAAATGAAAACACCGTTTGAGATGTGTAAATTTAGCACATTCAAGGACAACGGTTTATCAATTTCTTTTGTCATATTTAATTATGGTCATGAAACCATTTGTGGTATGGTTGAACCATATTATTATATATGTAATATGTCCTTGTTATGGTTTTTTAATAATTTTGTACTAGTGGTATTATGTTATAAATCATAACATGTTCATTGTAATCAAACCCACCAATTAACCAAAATAGTTATCACTAAGGTTTTATATTTAATATTATGACATCACTCTAAGTAATAAAATTAAAATTGTAGACTTGTAATATCTTTTAAGTTCACTAATAGAATATAAATTCAATTATGGACAAGCATTTTCATCTTACATGTTTATCGAAACATGAATATGAGAGAACCAATCATTAAAACCAAGTAAACAAACGATCCCAAACAATGAAATTCAACCTTGTGACCAATAAAAAAGGCCTCGAATAAACCAAAAAAATTTATAATAAATAAATTAAATATAGAATATTTTATGGATTTATTAATTAATAAAACTAATTTTTTTTTATTCTGGTCATTAATAACAAGTGGAGAACACCACCATATTTAAGGTAAGGGGTCCTGTCCATTTCTCTCTTAATCAAGATTTTCCTCTATGATATTCCTTTTTATGTGTAATAAAAAATTATGGGGTATGTTTTTTCACTTCCCCCATACATACCTTGTGATTTATAAGTGATTAAAACCCATTTTATCTCTCATGTATCCGTCTTAGGTACACCCGACACCATACCAATAAACCGTAACAAATTCTACCTGAATCATCTTTGTTCTTTCGGGTTACCTTTCCTTTGTTTACATCAAAATAGAGTTATCTAACATATTTATTTACATATTATAAATTATTTTTACTTTTAAAAAATTAATTTATGAATACCCTTTCATCAATCCCTTTCTCGGATATACACATTTTTAAAAGATTCCCTCCTTAAAACTTTTCAATAGAAAACCTATTTTAAGGTAACTTCTCAAATTTTTACCCAATTTCAATTACACTCTATCCTCTCTTTTAATAAACCATTATATTTATAAAATAAGTATTCTGATTAAAAAACCTTCTTGTTTCAATTCTTGTTTTATATAAAATATTGTCCTCTTTTCAATTTTAAAAGCTCTATAGTATTTTCCTTAAAACTGCACAAAAATGATTTAATGATAATGTTTCTCAAATACATTTATTATATGTTTTTACTTTTTTTTTACATAACTTACCATGTTATATGAATAATTTACCCTATTAACATCCATTTATTTCATAATCCCTTTCTTTTATAGATACTTTCATAATACTCCCATTTGTTATGCTTTATGTCATGATTGTGGTACCAAATTATTTCCATGGGTACCCTTATGTTTATGTATGGTTGATTACGTATGATTATTTATGTGGAAATAATATTCATGAAAATTTTGAGATGGGTTAGCCCAGATGGAGCTCCAATGAATTGGGTAATGTTAAGTTTCATGAGATGTGATGTGAAATAGGATTGGCGTATACCCTTGACCCATACTAAAATGGGAATTAGGATTGGCGGTTAGCCTTAACCCGTACTAAAATGGGAAATGGGATTGGTGGTTATCCATGACCCATACTAAAGAAATTTTTTATGATTCTGCCACATTTATATGATTACATGTTTATATGATCCCATGCTTATATGATATGATTTTATATGTTCCATGCTTTGGATATCATTATGTCATGCCTCCTAACTCATGTTCTTAAGATGTATCCTTATGTTCATTCCCTTAATGGGATTTTTAACTCATCCCTTTGTTCACGAGTTCCACATGGTACCCTATGATTATGTAAGGGATCAAGGGAAATTAGGATCTCTTTATGTAGATTAAATAAAGATGTGTTTTTTAGCCCCATGTTTTATGTTTTATGTACCTAGTCTTTCAAGACACTAGATGTAATGATACATGGCTTGTACTCTGATGTATAATTATGATTAAAAACATGTGATGTAATATGTAAGTGGATTGGGTCTCTATAGTTGTTATTAGATACTGGTCTATTTATTTTTGGAGATTAGGAATAGAGCACCTTAGTGAGAACCTTAAGTGTAAGACTAACTATAGTAAAACATTCCTAATTTTTGGTGATTATTAAGTAAGTGGTTTATCACGAAAATACATCCCTCTCTGGATACAAGTAGGTAGAGGAAGCTCTAGAATAGATGTATCTAGGGGTAAAACATAAAAACACTGCTTTGAGATAGACTCGAACAAGAACTGGTTCACGACAACGGGACTTGTTGCGCTCTTGGTAATGAAACTCCCCTGGGATATGCTTTGGTAGATTCATGAGTTAGTACAAACCATTAGTATGGGACAAAAAAATACGATAAGAATATAAGTTATGAAATAGATTCAGGATAACCTAGATTTAAACCTAAGGAATCACAAGTTAGGATATACTTCTTCTTTATATGTTTATCATTTAATGTTCAAAGTTTCCATTTTATGTTCAATAGATATGTATTAAAGACCTCTAATTATACATTCTTTTTCTTAGTTAATGACGGGAAATAGAAGAACACATTCCAATAACCAATGTGATAATCAGTGACAATATTTCCCTAATGATATGCCTGATATGACAAGATCAGGTTCTTAAAACTTCATGAAAGTAGTTTCTTAGTTGGCTCGAGTTATGAATAATTACTTGAATCGTGTGTAATTCCCTTCTATTCCACGGAAAGTGAAAGTTTTCATAGAATAATTCATGCAGAAAAGGCCTCCCATGTTCAATGGATCATCTGATACCCTCCTCGCAGAACAGTGGATTAACTCCATTGAAAAGATATTCTCCATCCTCCAGTGCTCGGAAGAAGAGAATGTTGTACTAGCGGTCCATCATTTTGATGGGTAAGCTGATCAGTGGTGGAAACTGATCAAGAATACAAAGTCCCTAGAGGAAATTGATTCCATGGATTCGAAGGAATTCAAGATGACGTTTTTCAACAAATATTTTCCTCAAACCCTCTGTCCCAAGATGGAAAGAGAGTTCCTCAAACTCCAGAAGAAGGAAGATGAGTCCATCGGGGCACATGAAGCAAACTTTAAAAGGCTTGCAAGGTACGCCTCTAGATTTTTCATGAACACCAAAAGCAAGGTGGATCACTTATTTATTGGACTAAAGATGATTCTAAAAACATGTTTGTGATTCAAGACTTCAAAATTTATAAAGATATTGCCTATTGTTCCCTCAATCTTGAAATAGATATTGGAGACTCTCAGTGGTCTCGTCAGCCTAGTGACAAGAAGTGGAAAATAGAGAACAACATGGGTGGTTCATCAAATAAATCCCACGATGGAAAGAAGCATTACTTTTCCCATTAAAAAAGTTGTGGGAGGAAGTATCCTGGTAACTGTATAAAAGGAACCAAGAATTTCTTCAAATGTGGAAAGTTTGGTCATCTGGCCAATAACCGCTGAAGGGATATGAAAATTGCCTCTAATATTGAATAATAAAGGAAGGTTTAGATCAACACTCATTCTACAGTGTATTGTTACAACTACAAGGAGCATGGGCATTATGAAATCAATTTCCCTAAGATGAGGTTTGTGAGAGGCAATAGAAAACAACCTCCAAGGAAACAAGGAAGGGCTTATACTATCATTACCACTGAGGTGCAGCCAGACAATGATGCGGTGAAAGGTACGCTTATTATTCATTCAATAATAGAGAACATACTATTTGATTATGGTTCTATGAATTATTTAATTTCTTTCAAGTTTTATAAAACTATTCAAACACCACCTTAAAATTTAGAGGAAAATTTATTTTTGAGAACAAAAAATGGAGAAATTATTTATTCCATGGTTTACAAATCCTCCTCGGTTAATGTTGGCTGACTGAACCTCATAGAAATTCTCATCATACTTCCATTAGTAGAGTTTGACTCTATCTTGGGCATAGATTGGATATATTTATACAAAGATAACATCAACTGCTGAGAAAGGGAGATCACTCTTCACATCCCAAAGCATACTTTGATTCTTTACAAGTGTAAGGAGAAAGATGAATCTCCTTTAGAATTGTATTCTCAAGTGTGGATATTTCTGCCTTCTGATTAGGCTTATCTAGCTCAAATTTTTGAGAAAAAGAAGAGAATCATGCTTGAATACATTCCTATCATGAGGGACTACTCTGATGTATTCCATGAAATGTTTTTTGGTCTTCCTCTTGACCGAGAGGTTGAGTTCTCAATTGAACTTATCCCTGGATCATTGCGTATCTCAAAGACACATTATAGAATGGCCACCGTAGAGCTGTAAGAGATAAAGAAGTAGTTATAGGATAATATTAATATGGGTTTTATATGCCTGAGTGCTTCAATGTCGGTTTCACCAGTCCTCTTCATCAAGAAGAATGATGGATCAAGTGACTCTGCATTGATTATCGTGAGCTCAATAAAACCATGATAAATAAAACGTATCCCCTGTCATAGATTGATGACTTGTTCGATCAGCTTCGTGAGGCCAATTATTTCTCAAAGGTGGACCTTCATTCAGGATATCACCAATTAAAGGCGAGGAAGAAAGATATTCCCATGATTGCCTTTCAAATGAGGTATGGACACTATGAGTTCATAGTAATTCCCTTCAGACTCACTAATTCTCTAATAATTTTCATGGATTTAATGAATAGAGTCTTTAGAGACTACCTCAACAAATTTTTGGTTGTCTTTATTGATGATATTCTAATATAATCCAAGAGTAATGAGGAACATGAGGAGCATTTTAATACTGTGTTAAAGAATTTGCGAAGGGATAATTTTTATGCCAAGTATAGTAAATGTGAGTTCTAGGTGAAGGAAGTATCATTCTTGCGGCATGTTATCACTAGAAAAGGGATATCTGTGGACCCTTCCAAGACAAAGGATATTGATGAGTGGCCCAGGCCAACATCTGTAACAGAGATCTGTAGCTTTCTGGGTCTAGCTGGGTATTATCAATGATTTTTGAAGGACATTTCACGATTGTCAAGCCCAATGACCAAGCTGACATGGAAGGGAGTAAATTTTTTCTGGACTCAAGAATGTGAAGACTATTTCTCGGGGTAGAAAAATAGGCTTATCACAATGCTAGTACTCACACTACAAATAATTGGAGAACCCTTTGTGGTGTATAGTGATGCTAAAATAAAGGGATTAGGATATATAATAATGAAAAATGATAAAGTGATAGTCTACTACTCAAGGGAGCTGAAAATCCCCAAGCAAAACTATCCTACACATGATCTGGAGTTAGCGGTGGTGATCTTGGCATTGAAAATATGGTAGAATTATCTCTATTGGGAGAAGTTTGAGATATATACTGACCCCAAGAATCTCAAATATATATTCACACAAAAAGAGATTAATTTGCGCCAGTGAATATGGATAGATCTCATCAAGGATTATGACTGCTTCATCCACTACCATCCCGATAAGGCAAACAAGGTGGCATATGCTCTAAGTAGAATGGATCATGCACCTTTATCAATGTTGAGAATTGAAAAGGATCCGATTTTATTAGATTTGAAAAGGATGGACATTGGAATAATTAAGGGTGGAACATTATCAATCCTTTCTCAAATTATTTCTCAACCATCTCTCATGCAGAAAATAAAGGATGATCAAGGAAAAGATTTGGAAATTCATAAAAGGGTGGAACCTATCAGGAATGGAAAATCCTCCGATTTCAAAATTGATAAGGAAGGAGTTGTAGGATTTAGTTCACGATTATGTGTACCATCTGATCCAAAGATAATGAAGAATCTTATGAATGACACACATAGCTCAACCATCTCTATCTAGCTAGGGAGCACAAATATGTATCGAGATCTCTGCGAAAACTTTTAGTGGGACTATATGAAAAGGGAGATTGCGGAATATACATCAAAGTGCCTGGTATGTTAACAAGTGAAGGATGATATAAAAAAGTCTAAGGTGATGATGCAACCACTACCCTTACCATCATTGAAGTGGGAGAACACTACCATGGACTTTTTCACTGGACTTCCATGGACTTATAGAGGAAACAATTCTATATGGGTTGTTATGGATTGTCTTATGAAGAAAACTCACTTTATCACGATTCGAGAGGACTTCCCATTAGATCAACTTGAACGGATTTAAATCAAAGAAGTGGTAATGATGCATGGAGTACCACTATATATTTTATCTGAAACTGATCCAAGATTTTTCTCAAAATTATGGAAAAGTCTTCAACATGCTCTAAGCACTAAACTAAACTTTAGTATGGCCTATCATCCTCAAACTGATGGCCAATATAAGAAAAATATTCATACACTGGAAGACATGTTGAGAGAATGTTCTATGGAATTCAAAGGAGGGTGGGACCAACATCTTCCACTAGTTGAATTCTCCTACAACAATAGTTTCTAATCGAGCATCAGAATGGCACCATATAAGGCCCTTTATGGGAAAAGGTGCAGAACACTGGTGTGTTGGGATGATGTTGGTGAGCGTAAGATGCTTGGACCTAAAATGGTAAAATAAGTGGTGGAGAAGGTGAAAACCATTTAGCAGTATATCAAGGCAGACCAAAGTCGACAGAAAAGTTATGCAGACAATCGTCAACAAGACCTTGAGTTTAAAGATAGAGACATGGTATTTCTATGCATATCTCCATGGAAGAAGTTCATGAGGTTTGGAAAGAAAGGGTAGTTAATTCCTAGGTACATCGACCCCTTCGATATCCTTGATCAAGTCAGAGTTGTGGCATATCGACTGACACTTCCACCTACCTTGTAAAAAGTACATGATTTCTTTCACATATCCTTCTTAAGGAAGTACATACCAGACCATTCACATGTACTCTCTTCAGAGGTGGTACAGTTGGAGGATGATTATTCTGATGAGGAGCATCCAATGAGGATCTTGGATCATAGAGATAATGTTCTACGTAACAAGACTACTCATATAGTCAACGTACTACAGTAGAACCACAAGTACGAATAGTAAACATGGTAACTAGTGGAGGCAATGAAGGAAAAGTACCCGCACCTGTTTATTGCTTAGAATGCAAAATGAAATTTTGAGGGAAAAATTTCATAAGGGGGGAAGAATGTAACTACCCAACGTTTTTTAAATAGAAATTCCCTTCTTATAAATATGTCATAAAATCATATGAAAACAAAAAATAATGAACTACTAAGTGCCTAGTGACCTTTAAACATAATTTTGTCACTTATGTGTTTGAAATTTTTAAAATCTGACATACACTATGGTGATTAGTTAGTTTTTTGGAGTCCAATAAGAAAAACATAATTTTGGGTGAATAGTAACCTACCCTTATTAATAGTAACGTACCCTTATGAATAGTGATATACCCTAATGAATAGTAACCATACCTATGATAGTATAAAAATAAAATTCAAGTGAAATTATGGTGTACCTATATTTTAGAATACGTAAATGGATGTTTTAAAAAAAATTAATAATAAATTATGATTTTAATTAAATATTAAAATAATCATATTTAGAAAAAAAATTGAAAACTATATTTCATTTTTGGATTCTACACGTTGAAAAATGGTTACGGTGAATTTTTGGGATTTTTCTGAAAAACTTGAATTTTTAGTGAATAGTAAAATACATTAATTTACCATATAAATACATTACAATTCAAATCCACTATTACTAACATCACGAGTGATGTAAGCACCCAAATATTGAACTCACATGCATTTATTACTATTCTTGGTCATGAAATCATCCATATTGTGGGTCTTGATATAAATTAATAAACTAATAATTAAAAAAATTTGAAAACCCTCCTCTCCTCCACTATAAAACCCTTCCTCACTCCCTCTTCTCTTCACTACTCTAAATACTATGGGCACACCAATATTCTACCTAAATATATCCCCAAGATCCTCCCCCATGTCCAAAGTCCCCTAGTCTATTCAGAAGACCAAAAATTATCCCCTTTAGAGTTTCTCAAAGGAGGAAGTCTCAAGAGGTAAATTCCTCTTTCCAATTCCTTCATTTCTTTTAAGTTCTTTTCTTTTCTTATTTCATTCCTCACCTCCCTTCACCCAAATAGTATGATAAATCTAGTACCATATATGTAATAATTTTTTTTATGATAATGTGATTTTTCATTATCATCTCACCTTTCCCCATATTTTATTTGAAAGAAATGAAAACACCGTTTGAGATGTGTGTATTTAACACATTCAAGGATAGCGATTTATCAATTTCTTTTGTAATATTTAATTATGGTAATGAAACCATTTGTGTTATGGTTGAACCAGATTATTATATATGTAATATATCATTATTATGGTTCTTTAATCCTTTTGTACTAATGGTATTATGTTATAAATCAAAACATGTTCATTGTAATCAAACCCACCGATTAGTTAAAACGGTTATCACTAAGGTTTTATATATAATATTTCGACTTCTCTCTAAGTGACTAAATTAAAATTATATAAATGTAATCTCTTATAAGTTAACTAATATTATATAACTTAAATTATGGACAACCACTTTCATCTTACATGTTTATCAAAACATGAATATAAGTGAACCAGTCATTAAAACCAAGTAAACAAACGAGCCCGAACAAAGAAATTGAACCGTTTGACCAATCAAAAAGTACTGGAATTAACCCAAAAGGGTTATAATAAATAAATTACATATATAATTTGTTCTTTATTTATTAATTAATAAACCTAATGTTTTTATTCAGGTCATTAATAACTAGTGGAGAACACTGCCGGATTTAAGGTAAGGGATCCTCTCCATTTCTCTTTTAATCACGATTTTCCTATATGCTATGACTTTTTATATGTAATCCCAAATGATGAAGTATGTTTTAGAACCTCTCCAATAATTCCTTCATGATTTATAAGTGATAATAAACCTCTTTTCTATCTCATCAATCCTTCTTAGGTACACCTGACACCATGCCAATAAACCGTAATGAATTCTACCCAAACCTTCTTTGTTCTTTCGGGTTGCCTCACCTTTCTTTATATCAAAATGTAGTTATCTTATCTATTTATGTAAATATTATAGATTATTTTGAGTTTTACAAAATTAATTTATGAATACCCTTTCATCACTCTCTTTTGGGGATATACATGTTTTTAAAAGATTCCCTCCTTAGAACTTTTCGATAAGCAAACCTGTTTTAAGGGAACATCCCAAATTTTTACCGAATTTCAAGTGAAAATTATCCTATTTTTTAGGCCACCATTATCTTTATAAAATAAATCTATTTATTATGAAAACCATACTTTTTAAATTCTGGTTTTATATAAAATATTTTTCTCTTTTCTATTTAAAAATATCTATAGTATTTTCCTTAAAACCGCAAAAAAATGTTTTAATGATAATGTTTATGAAATACATTTCTTATATGTTTTCACTTCTGTTTGACATCACTTACCATTTTATATGCCAAATTTACTCTATGAACGTCCATGCATGTCCTAATTTCTTTCTTTCACAGATACTTTCATGATACACCCATTGGTTATGCTTTATGTCACGATCGTGGTACCCAATTCTTTCAATGGGTACCCTTATGTTTATGTTGTGTTGATTATGTATGATTATTAATGTGGAAAGAATATTCATGAAAATTTTGAGATGGGTGCTCCCAAATAGTTCTCTAATGAATTGGGTAAAGTTAAGTCTCATGAGATGTGATTTGAGATGAAATTGGTTGTTAGACTTGACCCGTACTAAAATGTGAATCGGGATTGGCAGTTAGCCTTGACCCATACAAAAATGGGAAGCGGGATTGGCAGTTAGCCTTGACCCATACTATTGAATTTTTTTTTTCTGATTCTATCATATTTATATGATTCCATGTTTATTTGAAGTGATTTTTATATGATATGATTTTATATATTGCATGCTTTGGATATCATTATGTAATGCCTCCTAACGCATGTGCTTAAGATGTATCCTTATGTTCATTACCTTACTGAAATTTTTAGCTCATCCCTTTGTTCATGTGTTCCTTAGGGTACCCTATGCAGATCTAAGGGCTCAAAGTAATTTAGGATCTCTTTAGGGATATTAAATAAAGAAGTGTTTTTAGCCCCATGTTTTATGTTTTATGTACCTAGTCTTCCAAGACACTAGACTTAATGATTCTTGGCTTGTACTCTGATGTATAATTATGATTAAAAACATGTGATGTTATATGTAAAGGTCTTGGGTCACTATAATACAATCTCTTTTATTTAGAAATTTTTTATATTCAATGTTATTTTTGAGGAAATAACATGGCCTTATTCTATAGAACAAAATAAATTTATTCTCTTTTGGTTATGAATGTGGTTCAAATGTTTAATTTTTAATTCCTACTTAATTTATTAAATAAAAATTAATGAATTTCTTTTTAAGTGATACTAATGTTGTATTTTCTTTTAGATTGAGGATCATTCTCTTCTATATCCATGTTTTCTAAAAAAATTCCAAAAACATTATTTTAAAAAAAATTACCTCCTAAAAACATTTTAAATTATCTTTTAGCTTATTTTAAAAGGTTTTAAAATACAATTTTCTTATATTTTCTAAATGGGACACTTTTGACTCCCTTTGTTTAAAATTTTTTGAAGATAACTTTTATTTTTAACACTTATAACATTAATGAATTTTCCCACTGTTATATTAATTATTTTTCATGAGGTTTAATTTATATTTTTTCTATGTTTGTTTTCAAATAAAATATTTTTTGAATTTTTAGTTTTAAAAATTTGATTTGAATGTGAAAAGGGCTATTTTCCTCAAAAAAATTAATTATCTTTTATTGGTATTTTCATTCATTAACATCAACAAACTTGTTGTGACTTATGATCCATTGGGGATATTTTTTAATGAAACAATCCCCATTATTTCTCTAGATGGATTATGATTATTTCAAAGGGATTATTATAGAACCAATTTATGTTTCCATGGGTTAATCAAGTTTTAAATATATTTTTATGGAACCCATTTTATTTCCATGGGTTCATCTTATTTCTAATAGATTTTTGGGAACCCATTTATTTTTTATGGTTTAATCAAGTTATGAAAAGAATAATTATTATTTTTTATGATTTTTGTGATAAAGTGTAAGCTGTATATACTTTAATTATGGTTTCTGGACATTTTTATATGATGTTTTCACCCATATAGCGCCATGTGAGCCCAATATAGCTTATATGATGGGTGTGTCCTGAAGGAACTAGGTGATAATGATATATCTTATATGATGGGTTCATCTTGATAGTGCTCCAATTCATTGGGTAATGATTATGTTCTCTGGATAATTATATTGAAATTTTTCCATATGATTATTCCAATTGTAATGGTGTTTTAAGGGTTCTTTGAAGATAATTTCCCAAGATACCAACATGTTTTTTATACAACTATTAGTGATAAATATTTTCCTTTGATCACGATTGATATCAAATGGATCAAGATTATTGATTCCCATTACTCTTAACTTTTTTAAAGACTTATGCCATGTTTTCATGTTTGATGACCTAGGTATTGATGGGTATGAGTTATCTTATGTTATTCTCATGCACTTTCATTATGTCATCATACCCTTATTCTCTTCTTAATCACACCGAAGAAATTAAATTGTTAATGCTTATTTTTACCCTCACTGAGCATTTTAACCTTATTAAATTTCTTTTTCCCCAGGTTATAACAAATTATGTTAAATGAATTATTTCTATATGGGTTTTATATGGATGATTATGATGACCAAATGTGGAATATGTAAAGTAGGTTATAGTTGGATATGATGTTCATCTTTATGAACTAGCTGTTAGTGAATCCATGATGCTAATATTTTATCTTAATTATCTGAAACTCTAAACCTGAAAGATTACTTTATAATTTAATTGATCATATATTTCCTTTTGATTTTGTGTGTTTCAGATAGTGAAAAATAGGTCACCTTTTTTGGTATCAAAGCTAGAAATATAATTTTTATTATTTCTGCACCAGATCTGGGAGTAAAGTTTTGGGTTTGTCATAGGGTGTCTGAGGGATTAAAGATAGAATTGTGATTAATTCAATGATGTTTACCTTATTGTTTTATATGTATATATGTTTTTTATTTTATATGCTACCCCATCCATGTCAGTTGGTCGACCAACACCAATAAACTATGGCAGTGCTTTTCCCAATATCTAGATTAACAATGAACAAATGGATCACTACCCCCTCTTTCCCTGTACTCTTATCCTAGTAGTATTAGGTTCTGGTGTTCATGGTGTTTACCTTTAGCATATATGTGTGTGTATGGTTTTAATGGGTTGTGGTTTTCTCAAACACATGTTTCTGCGAATATAGTATCCTAAGAATTATTTTAGGTATGTTGTGTCTCATTTGTGATGTCATGAGGTATAATAAACAATGTCTGAGCTATAGTGGATCTCAAAAACTACCTAGTTACTATATATATAAGTTTATGTCAATGAAATGTTACTATGATTCATAGGGTACATGATATGTTATAGTTTTGTAGTTTTTTGGTTATGATTATTTTTTAGAGAGAGATGGATTAGGTTGTGTGATGTTGGGGCAGTATAGAAAACTGGTACATAAGTGGTAGTAGGATAAATTTATTTTTATTATATATTGGATATTATATTATTACTTGTATTAGATACTTGGTGATTGATCAATGGTGAGGATGATAACTTAGTATAACTGATTATTTTATGAGTTTTTTTCAATTGTTTATTCACTAGGATTTAGTAATATTTATTTATATTTTTCATGAGTGGATTCGGTGAGGATCCTATTGAGTATACATATTATGCTCACCCTATACATATAAGCTATTTTCTAGGACCATAAGTGTTGTTTTGTGATCATTTTGGACAATATTAGATTGTGGTGTTATTCAAGAGTTGTTTGGGATTCGAGGTCACTACAGAGGATTTTATTTTGGTACATGTGGATCCCTTGTTGTAGTTGTTTCAATTTTATTACATTTCAGAAATATTTGATATTTAAATTTTCATATTTTATGATTTGGAGTTTTTTGGTGGTCTCGTCTAACCTCTCATTCCTCATTATCCTTCTAGGATAATTCCTCCCTTCTATTTGTATGGTATACCCTCAATGATAGTTTCCAACTTTGTAGTCATTTGGATGTGAGATTAAGGAAACATTGTCTCCATCCCTTTATTTTCATACAAGGAGGTGTACCTTTAAGGTAGGAGTTAATTAATGAGTGGTTTTATGGGTTAGGTTTAGGGATAAGATGGAGTTTCGAGGTAGGAAATGGTGAGGACGAAATGGGTTGGTAGGGAAACTGTGTTATAGATGTTAGTATGAAAATTAAACAAGAGACACCATATAGGATATTAGTATTTAGGGCCCTCTTATGATTTAAGGAATGGAACTTCATTTTTATCAATCCTACTAAGTGATTTAATAATGGTTTTGGGATGGAGACCTAAGATAGGATCGTGCATCATTCTTGTTCATTCCAGTGTTTGAAATGCGTTGACCATTGGGTTAGGATTATTATTAAATAATTAATCTTAAATATTACATATTTCAATTTTAAGTGACCATAAATTTTTTTATTTTGTATATATATATCTAGTTCGATGTCCTTATTAGGTTCATTGTGAATATTTATATTATTATTTTCCATAAAATCACCGCAGATTTGAGATCCACGATGAAGAAACCTAGAGGAGGACACTCAAAGAGTTTCAATGCCAGAGTCAAAAAAAGTGTTAGGTATCTATTTTAGATTCATTAATAATGGACCAACAAGATTTGGTTCATATATCCTTTATTTTAGTTTGTACTAAAAAGGAGCACTCAGTTTCATTTGTGGTGATGTTGTGAGGGGAAGATAGGTAATGGTGGTTCTTATTACACATGAAATATGAGGAATCAATTGTTTAGAGGGAAAAGTTTTTATATTTTTTCTAAGAAAATATTATTTTATCAACCATAATGGTGGCCATTAATCAATAGTTTCTTACCCTTTAATAGAGGAGTTCTAGTATAAAGGAGTTCTAGATCCATTTCAAGAACCTTATTGGATATGCTTCAGAACTATTTCTAGATTTAAAGGAAAATTCCAGGCATTTTTTCAATGATTTATATCTAAATATACAACATTGGGTCACTCCTTTTATGTTACTGACATATCTCAAGTTATTGGTAAGATCAGATGTTATTAAGAGGAAGTTGTCCATAACGGGATTTTCGTGAGAGGGGAGTCATCAGGATTATCCATGTAGAAGATTTATGGCATTGAATTCTTAGTTTTCAATATATAATTATGACAACCCTGCTTTTTATTACAACTTAAACATGCTTTATTACATAAACTTCACTTGATACAACAAAGAAGATCGAGAGGTTTAGTGTCTTTGGGGATTAGGATCATTACATAAAAACTTTAAACTTGAAATACAACATCCTTATTGAAAACTTCCTTTACATGACCACTACATTCCTTCTTACTTAGCATTGCATGGGATAACCTGAGGACATGCATAAGAAAAGGGTGAGCTATAAAGCCCAGTAAGGGAGTAAATAATGAATAACATGAGGAGTACAATACATGTTAGGCAATAGGCATATCAATAGAGCATAAGAGAGACATGAACATAAAGGCATGATAAAGCATGATAATCATAACATGGAAATGTGGCAACAACACTTAACATTGAATTAGCATGAGCCAAGGCTCATTGCACATGGAGCATGAGTAAACCCTCATTGCACTTGAAGCACGAGTAAACCCTCGTTGCACTTGAATTAGCATGAGTCAACACTCATTGCACATGACGTATCATGATACTATACTTTACCCAATGCATTGGAGCGCTATAAAGGGCGCACCCTTCTTAAACATTTCATTTCATGCATAAGTGTGCCACATGGATCATAAAACATGGATTCATAAAACATAATCATTTCTTCCACGATAAAGGAATGTGGAATTCATACATGAAACTTTATAATCAATATGTAAATGTGAATAAAGGTGAATACCCTTGATGGAGAAATGGGCATGGTATTCACTACACAAAGACATTGGCTTAGAAAATCGGTGCGATTTCGGCAGCGTAACGGCGTGACATAAGAATTCATAAAAAAAGGTTGATGAGAGAGAAAGGGGTTCCTCATCATATTTACATGTAATGGACAGTAAGGAGATCATATATATACATGTCCCAACAATAGAAATGGAATTTAGATTCATGATACAAAAGTATTGCTTGAATATAAAAGAGGAGAAAAAGGTTCCTTTCGGAATTTCGGCATAGTAACGGGTGTACATGAGAGGCATTTAATGAGAGAGAAAGGGGTCTCCCATCATTCAAACTATAAAAGGGAAGTATGGGAGAGGTGCGAAACCATACCCCAACATTCATAATTGAAATTAAAAGGGCAATACAACTTAAGGAAAATTGACAAAAATGAGAAAGGAAGAAAAACCCCTTACTTGGAAGTGTGCTTCCAAAGGCTAGAGAGAGGCTTGTGAGAGGCTTCTTGGGAGATTGGGGCACCTTGAGAGGATTCTAGAGAGAGTAGGGCAGAGGTTGGACGAACTTAAAGGGCTTTGGGTGAGGAGAAAGTGGGAGCTTGGGTGGGTTTATATAGGAAAGGTGGGAGAATTCTTTATTATTTAGGTTTGGGACCCCTTATATTAAAATAATCCAAACCACAAACCATCCCATGGTATTTGCCCATGGTTTCTGGAAAAGGAAAGAGGAAAACAATATTTTACAAGGCCAAGGTCCGAACTTATTAAAAAATTAGGGTTGCTTATGTGGAGGTGAGTCACACTCCCATGGAAATTAATTTAAAAAGGCAAAGTGTTGAATAAGTCTTGAGGGCTCCATTAATGCTTTGAAAAGTGAGTCAAACAAACCCAAAACCTCATTATTTTAATGATAAAACACATATTGGACGAACATAAGGATTATGGTATTTTATTACATCACCATTGGGTCATTATGATGTCATAAAACACATTATATATTTAAATGGTATTTAATTTTTACCCAAAAATTTGACTGTCTCAGAAAATTATGAAAAATTCACCGTTGGATAATTTCGACGTCCTGATTCCAAAAATAATATTTATTTTATCTAAATAATTTTCTAAATATGTGAATTTTCACTTTTAAAATAAAAACCGACATTTATAAAAAATTCACGGGTTTTGACAGAAATGGCTTTCAAACCTTAATAAAAATTTTAATTGCATTCATAAAATTATAATATCATTTATATTTAATAAAAATTAATTTAATATTAATAATAATATTTTATTAAAATATTATTTAATTCAAAAATCCTTTAATTTAATAAAATATAATTCTTAATTAAATAATAACTAAAAACACCGTTTGTACTTTAAAAACTAATTACAATGTATCAAAAATGACTAGAAATTATATTCATTATTATATACAAAAATAATGTACATGAACATGGTGCTACTTATTTGTTACATAACCCCTTAAAATAGCCACATAAGACCTAAGGGTAAGGTGTGCGATGGTGACCGACTCTTGGGGTTGCTCGGATAACATCGCTCGAGTGGTAATCTCTATCAACTTCCATTTTTCCCGTAGACGATCACGTTCGAGCTTGACTTGATGAATCTCAGCTTGGTCTTGGTCAAGGGAAAAGCCCAAAGATGCCACCTCCTTTCCGAGCTCTGACAAATGGGCTTCGTAAGGGGAAATTCTACTGGATGAGGCCATCGCTTCCTTTGTCTGAGTAGAAAATTGGTTCGTTAAAGCCTTATATTTAAACTACCCAGATGATCACTGTTCAACGGCTATAAAAGTAACGGTCACAAATCTTAACGTAACACTTAAAGAATTTTACATCTTATAAAAACATTTTTCATAAAGAAACATTTAACTGGATCAAGAGGGATTTTCCATTAATGAAACTTTGGGTCGTTACAACATTCCCCCCTTAAGAAATTTAGCCCTCGAAATTTTCCTTTTCCCACACTAAAACAAATGTGGGTAACTTAGCTTCATCATATCCTCCGACTCCCAAGTTGCTTCTTCAAACTTGTGGTTTCTCCACAACACCTTGACGAGGGGTATTGTCTTATTTCGTAGAACTTTTTCTCTACGATCCAAGATCTTCACTGGTTGTTCCTCATAAGAAAGATCGTCTTCTAATTGTACCACCTCAGAAGAGAGTACATGTGAAGGGTCTGGTATGTACTTCCTTAAGAGGGATACATGGAAGACATCATGCACCTTGGCCATAGTAGGTGGAAGTGCTAGTCGATAGGCCACAGCCCCAACACGATCAAGAATCTCGAAGGGGCCGATGTACCTTGGACTTAACTTCCCTTTCTTTCCAAACCTCATGACCTTCTTCCACGGAGATATGCGTAAAAACACCATGTCTCCGACTTTAAACTCAAGGTCTCGTCGACGATTATCTGCATAACTCTTCTGTCAACTTTGGGCTACCTTGATATGCTGCTGAATGGTTTTCACCTTCTCCACCATTTCTTCGACCATTTCTGGTCCAAGCAGCTTACGTTCACCGACCTCATCCCAACATGCCGGTGTTCTACACCTTTTCCCATACAGGGCTTCATATGGTGCCATTTGGATGCTCGAGTGGAAACTATTATTATAAGAGAACTCAACTAGAGTAAGATGTTGATCACATCCTCCTTTAAAGTCCATTGAGCACGCTCTCAACATATCCTCAAGTGTTTGGATAGTCCGCTCGGATTGGCCATCAGTTTGAGGATGATAGGCCGTACTGAAGTTCAGTTCAGTATTCAGAGCATGTTGAAGACTCTTCCAAAACATAGAGGTAAATCTTGGATCTCGGTTAGACACAATAGATAGTGGTACTCCATGCAACCGTACCACTTCCCTGATATATATCTGTGCCAGTTGATCCAAGGAGAAATCCTCTCGAATAGCAATGAAGTGTGCAGTCTTTGTAAGACGATCCACAATAACCCAGATTGCATTGTTGCTTTTGGATGTCCTTGGAAGTCCAGTGACGAAGTCCATGGTGATGTTCTCCCATTTCCATTCTGGTATGGGCAATGGTTGCATCATCCCCTTAGACTTCTGCCTCTCTGCCTTCACTTGCTGACACACCAGGCACTTTGATGTATATTCGGCGATCTCCTTCTTTATATTATCCCACCAAAAGTTTTCTCGGAGATCTCGATACATCTTTGTGCTCCCTGGGTGAATAGAGAAATTTGAACTATGTGCATTATCCAAAAGTTCCTTCTTCAGCTCTGAACTTGATGGGACACATAGTCTTTTCCCAAACCGCACAATTCCTTCTTCATTAACATTAAACTCTGAGGATTTTCCCTTTTTGATAGCTTCCACTTTTTCTTGGATTCTCGCATCATCCTTTTGAGCATCCTTTAACCTTTCCAAAAGAGATGGTTGAGCAATCATTTGTGAAAGGATTGATGATGTTCCCTTCTTTATGATTCCCACATCCATCTTCATCGAGTCTAAGAAGATTGGATCCTTCTCAATTCTCATCATTGATAGAATTGCTGGATCCTTTCTACTTAGGGCATCTGCCACCTTGTTCGCCTTCCCAGGGTGGTAATGTATTGAACAGTCATAATCCTTTATGAGCTCTATCCATCTTCTTTGGCGCATATTAAGCTCTTTCTGTGTGAATATATATTTAAGACTCTTGTGGTCAGTATATATCTCACATTTCTCTCCATAGAGATAATGCCGCCAGATTTTCAAGGCAAAGATCACCGCCGCCAACTCCAGATCATGCGTCGGATAGTTTCGCTCATGGATTTTCAACTGTCTTGAGGCATAGGATATCACTTTATCATTCTGCATCAGCACACATCCTAAGCCCTTCTTCGAAGCATCACTGAATACCACAAAAAGCTCCCCACTTGTGGGTAAAGTGAGCACAGGTGCAGTGATAAGCCTCCTTTTCAACTCCTTGAAGCTTTCTTCGCATTCATCACTCCAAGAAAACTTTACTCCCTTTCGAGTTAGCTTGGTAAGAGGGTTGGACAATCGTGAGAAGTTTCTCACAAATCGTCGATAATATCCAGCTAACCCCAAGAAGCTACGGATATCAGTTACCGATGTTGGCCTCGGCCATCCCTCAATTGCATCTGTTTTGGAGGGGTCCATAGATATCCCATTGCTTGTGATGATATGGCCCAAGAATGAGACCTCCTTCAACCAGAACTCACACTTGATGTACTTGGCATAGAGCTTCTCCTTGCGCAAAGTCTCCAGTACAGTTCTTAAATGCTCCTCATGGTCCTCCTTGGTTTTGGAGTATATTAGAATATCATCTATAAAGACTACCACAAATTTGTCTAGGTAATCTCTAAAGACTCTATTCATCAAGTCCATGAATATTTCTGGAGCATTGGTGAGTCCAAAAGGCATTACTATGAATTCATAGTGCCCGTACCTTGTACGAAAAGCAGTCTTGGGGATATCTTCCTTCTTCACCCTTACTTGATAATATCCCGACCGCAAGTCGACCTTGGAGAAGTATTGTGCTCCACACAGCTGATCAAACAAGTCATCGATTCTTGGGAGAGGATACTTGTTCTTTATCCTGATTTTTTTAAGTTCACGATAATCGATGCAAAGCCGCATTGACCCATCCTTCTTCTTGACAAAGAAGACTGGTGCACCCCATGGTGATGCACTTGGGCGTATAAACCCTTTATCCAGATTCTCCTGTAGTTGTTTCTTCAGTTCTTCAAGCTCAACCACAGCCATTCTATATGGAGTCTTGGATATTGGTAGCGCCCCAGGTATAAGTTCAATTGAGAACTCAACATCTCTTCTTGGAGGAAGACCAGGAAGTTCCTTGGGAAATACTTCAGCGAATTCCCTCACAATAGGCATTTCTTCAAGGGTGGTTTCTTCCTTGGACTCAATCATCTGAGCCAGATATGTGTGCTCATAAGGCAGTAATATCCATGCTTCAGATGATGGAGCTAAAGGAGATTCATCTTCTTCCTGACACTTGTAAAGAATCGGGGGTCGATTCTCCATATGGAGTGTGATTTCCCTCTCCCAACAATTTATGTTGGCTCTATATAAGGAAAGCCAATCCATGCCAAGAATTGCATCAAATTCCACCAAAGGGAGTATGACGAGGTTCTCCGGGAAATTCAATCCACAGATTATAACAGAGGAGGACTTATACTCATGGGATGCAATGATTGCCCCATTTGTCGTACTCACCGACATCTTTACTTCCATGATTTGTGGTGGTGCAGGGATTGTTCTACTAAACTTTTGAGATATAAAAGAATGCGTTGAACCTGAATCAAAAAGTACGTTCGCTATTCTTGAATGAATAACTAGCGTACCTGTCACCACTTCATTGTCGGGGTTCACTTCAGCAGAAGTGATGGCAAAAGCTCTTCCTTGCTGTCTTGGAGGTTGTTGATTGCCTTCGATAACCCTTCGATTAGGGCACTGATTCACAAAATGACCCGGTTCTTTGCATTTGAAGCATTGAACAACGTGTTGAGGTTCGAACGGAGTGTTCCTCCCCTCCGTCGCAGCCGCGGGTCCTTCTTGCTGACAGTTAACAGTTAGGTGCCCTTCTCTTCCACACTTGAAGCATTTTCTTGTCCCCCTAAGGCAATTTCCAGGGTGCTTTTTTCCACACTTTTGGAAAGTGGGGTACTGGAATTTCTTAGCGCCGTTGGATTTATCCATCGGACCACCAGCATTGAAGTCCACCTTCTGCTTCTTGTCCCCATGATACCCCTATGATTCTCCGATCTCCATTTCAACCTTGAGGGCACATCGGACAATTTCCTCATAGCTGTCGAAGTCACGGATCGCTAATGCTTTCCGCAAGCTAGGATTCAGCCCACCAAAGAAGCGGTAAACCTTGCATTCGGGGGTAACGACAAAGCCGGAAGCGTATCGTGCAAGCCTTGTGAAGTTTGCCTCGTACGCTCCCACAGATTCCTCATCTTTCTTCTTGAGGGAAAGGAAGTCCCTTTCCATCTTAAGACGGAGGGTGCGTGGAAAATATTTATCGAAAAACATCTTCCGGAATACCTTCCATTCCAAAGCCTTGATCTCCTCCTCAGGCTTCGTATTTTTGATCAACGTCCACCATTGATCAGCTTCACCCTCCATACGATAAGCCGCCAGGAGAACCTTCTCTTTTTCATAGCATTGGAGGATGGAGAATATCTTTTCAATGGAGTTGATCCATTGTTCAGCAATCGTGGGATTGGATGATCCACTAAAAGTAGGAGGCCTTTGTCTCATGAAGCTTTCAATAGCGACTTGTTCTTTCTTAGGGGGGGTTGAACGTTCCTCTTGACCAGTGTTTCTATTCAAAACTTGAGTTAGCTGAGAGAGAAGCGTGACAAAGTTAGCGATTCCCGCTCCCATTGGATTGGGCATCTCATAAGTACAATCATCACACTGATCTTCACAACGGTTGTTAGCCCGAGTTCTCCTATTACCGGCCATTGGCTGGAATAAAATGAAAGTTAGGGGTAACACATAAAGGGTAATCCAAAGACAAAATTTGATGACTTATAAATAAACTTTAATCTCTTCAACTCATGAGTCTATAGGATTCAATCCAGGCTTTTCATGATCTTCCTTCTAACATATATTCTTAGGGGCATTTTTCCCTTAATAAGGGTTCATACTAAGATTGTGAATTTATCAAAACATATCCCCCGGGAGTGTCGTAACCAAGAGTGCAGCAAGGCCTGTTGTCGTGCACCAGTTCCCGTTCGAGTCTAGCTCAAAGCGGTGTTTTCGGGTTTTACCCCTAGGATACATCTGTGCCAGAGCCGCCTCTACCTGCTCGTATCCAGACAGGGATGTATTTGTTTGATAAACCACTTACTTAGTATTTACCAAAACTTAGGGATGTTTTTATTATGCTTAGTCTTGTATCTAAGGCTTTACTAGGGTTTCCTAATCCCAAAAATAACTAAACCTATCTTTTGATACCAACTATGACAACCCTACTTTTTATTACAACTTAAACATGCTTTATTACATAAACTTCACTTGATACAACAAAGAATATCGAGAGGTTTAGTGTCTTTGGGGCTTAGGATCATTACATAAAAACATTAAACTTGAAATACAACATCCTTATTGAAAACTTCCATTACATGACCACTACATTCCTTCGTACTTAGCATTGCATGGGATAACCTGAGGACATGCATAAGAAAAGGGTGAGCTATAAAGCCCAGTAAGGGAGTACATAATGAATAACATGAGGAGTACAATACATGTTAGGAAATAGGCATATCAATAGAGCATAATAGAGACATGAACATAAAGGCATGATAAAGCATTATAATCATAACATGGAAATGTGGCAACAACACTTAACATTGAATTAGCATGAGCCAAGGCTCATTGCACATGGAGCATGAGTAAACCCTCATTGCACTTGAAGCACGAGTAAACCCTCGTTGCACTTGAATTAGAATGAGTCAACACTCATTGCACATGACGTATCATGATACTATACTTTACCCAATGCATTGGAGCGCTATAAAGGGTGCACCATTCTTAAACATTTCATTTCATGCATAAGTGTGCCACATGGATCATAAAACATGGATTCATAAAACATAATCATTTCTTCCACGATAAAGGAATGTGGAATTCATACATGAAACTTTATAATCAATATGTAAATGTGCATAAAGGTGAATACCCTTGATGGAGAAATGGGCATGGTATTCACTACACAAAGACATTGGCTTAGAAAATCGGTGCGATTTCGGCAGCGTAACGGCGTGACATAAGAATTCATAAAAAAAGGTTGATGAGAGAGAAAGGGGTTCCTCATCATATTTACATGTAATGTACAGTAAGGAGATCATATATATACATGTCCCAACAATAGAAATGGAATTTAGATTCATGATACAAAAGTATTGCTTGAATATAAAAGAGGAGAAAAAGGTTCCTTTCGGAATTTCGGCATAGTAACGGGTGTACATGGGAGGCATTTAATGAGAGAGAAAGGGGTCTCCCATCATTCAAACTATAAAAGGGCAGTATGGGAGAGGTGCGAAACCATACCCCAACATTCATAATTGAAATTAAAAGGGCAATACAACTTAAGGAAAATTGACAAAAATGAGAAAGGAAGAAAAACCTCTTACTTGGAAGTGTGCTTCCAAAGGCTAGAGAGAGGCTTGTGAGAGGCTTCTTGGGAGCTTGGGGCACCTTGAGAGGATTCTAGAGAGAGTAGGGCAGAGGTTGGACGATCTTCAAGTGCTTTGGGTGAGGAGAAAGTGGGAGCTTGGGTGGGTTTATATAGGAAAGGTGAGAGAATTCTTTATTATTTAGGTTTGGGACCCCTTATATTAAAATAATCCAAACCACAAACCATCCCATGGTATTTGCCCATGGTTTCTGGAAAAGGAAATAGGAAAACAATATTTTACAAGGCCAAGGTCCGAACTTATTAAAAAATTAGGGTTTCTTATGTGGAGGTGAGTCACACTCCCATGGAAATTAATTTAAAAAGGCAAAGTGTTGAATAAGTCTTGAGGGCTCCATTAATGCTTTGAAAAGTGAGTCAAACAAACCCAAAACCTCATTATTTTAATGATAAAACACATATTGGCCGAACATAAGGATTATGGTATTTTATTACATCACCATTGGGTCATTATGATGTCATAAAACACATTATATATTTAAATGGTATTTAATTTTTACCCAAAAATTTGACTGTCTCAGAAAATTATGAAAAATTCACCTTTGGATAATTTCGACGTCCTGATTCCAAAAATAATATTTATTTTATCTAAATAATTTTCTAAATATGTGAATTTTCACTTTTAAAATAAAAACCGACATTTATAAAAAATTCACAGGTTTTGACAGAAATGGCTTTCAAACCTTAATAAAAATTTTAATTGCATTCATAAAATTATAAGATCATTTATATTTAATAAAAATTAATTTAATATTAATAATAATATTTTACTATAATATTATTTAATTCAAAAATCCTTTAATTTAATAAAATATAATTCTTAATTAAATAATAACTAAAAACACCGTTTGTACTTTAAAAACTAATTACAATGTATCAAAAATGACTAGAAATTATATTCATTATTATATACAAAAATAATGTACATGAACATGGTGCTACTTATTTGTTACATAACCCCTTAAAATAGCCGCATAAGACCTAAGGGTAAGGTGTGCGATGGTGACCGACTCTTGGGGTTTCTCGAATAACATCGCTCGAGTGGTAATCTCTATCAACTTCCATTTTTCCCGTAGACGATCACGTTCGAGCTTGACTTGATGAAGCTCAGCTTGGGCTTGGTCAAGGGCAAAGCCCAAAGACGCCACCTCCTTTCCGAGCTCCGACAAATGGGCTTCGTAAGGGGCAATTCTACTGGATGAGGCCATCGCTTCCTTTGTCTGAGTAGAAAATTGGTTCGTTAAAGCCTTATATTTAAACTACCCAGATGATCACTGTTCAACGGCTATAAAAGTAACGGTCACAAATATTAACGTAAAACTTAAAGAAGTTGACATCTTATAAAAACATTTTTCATAAAGAAACATTTAACTGGATCAAGAGGGATTTTCCATTAATGAAACTTTGGGTCGTTACAATAATAGTTTTCATATATCCATAGGTAGGACCCAGACCTATCAATACAATTTCACTTAGGTTATTTTATCTTAGGCCCCATCCAAGGGATCTAATGTTTGTTTTTATTATGGAAGTTGTGGTTATCAGCAATGGAAGTTCCTATATTTTCTAATAAAGAATCATTTGGTTGGTGCTTGTCTTTGGATTCCACAATTGTAGTAGTTTTGGTTGAAGAATTAGTATAAGGGTTCTCCAACCTATGATTAACAGAGGGGATATAGGTCAAGTAGAGGAAAACCTTGGGATTCTCCCTATCCCAAGAGATAAGAGAGTGTTAATGGAGGGTGTCATCATTAGGGTAAGAGAGGTTATGGGGTAGGTCATTTCCAAATTTGTTCCCTAGAGTTTCAAGATATAGTAAATATTAACATATTTCATG
This sequence comes from Viscum album, assembly GCA_963277665.1. Taxonomy (NCBI): domain Eukaryota; kingdom Viridiplantae; phylum Streptophyta; class Magnoliopsida; order Santalales; family Viscaceae; genus Viscum; species Viscum album. The sequence goes on along the minus strand of OY728151.1, from coordinate 894,874,360 downwards.
GTAATATTTTATTATTTTATACTTTGGTGGATGCCTTGTTTGATTCAAGAGCTACACACTCATTCATTTCACTTTCCCTGGAAAAGGATTTTGGACTTGAGGTGGAGAGACTTCTAGTGACCTTGGTTTTGACTATTTCAGTTTTAGGTTATGTTTAACTATATGAAGTATGCAAATACAATGATCTAGTTCTAAGAAAGAACCACTATTTGGGAGACTTCCAATGTTTTTTATACATTCTTATGACATCATCCTTATCATGAACTAGATGTATTTAGTGTAATGAATTGTAGATTATATAAGGATGAAGGATTTTTTTATGATGTTGATGGATAGACTATTGTGTATGTTGTTAAGTGAGACCCTAATATTGGTTGGAGGCATTTTTTTCGTAAAAATATGTTATGATAGAGTTGATATTGAGTTCATCAAAGGTTTAGTTGGATGTATTTCCCTAGGTGATGGAAGAGTACCCTAATTTTTTTAGGACATTGTGGCATTACCCCATTTACAGGAGATCGAGTTTGGGAATAAGATAAATTCACATGATTATACAATATTTATTCTTATGTATTGGATGGATTCTTATATTTTTTGGGAGCTAGAGATTCAGATTGATGACCTTTTCTAGTTAGGTTTTATTCACCTAAGAGTTTCACCCTCGGATGCACCAATTTTGTTTACAAAGATGGTTGGCGGAATTATATGTATATATACTAATTATTATCACTTGAATCAAGTTATGGAAATTAATTGACATTATAATTCATATATTTATGATTTATTTGATCATATAAAAGGAATAGTTAGTTCTTGAAGATTGATATGTTATCGAGATATCATTAGATGTGGGTGAATCATGATGATATTTTGATGACTAATTATTGATTTCCTTATGAGTATTATGATTCTATTATAATGTAATTATGTGTGATTAATTCCCTATATATATTCATTTGAGTGATTAATGTAGTTTTTTAATAGTTACTATATCTGTTCATAGTGGTTTTGATTGAATATATCAGTGTGTACTCCATGATATGGGAAGATCAAACGAAGCGTTTGTGGGTTGTTTTAGGAGTTAATCATCAAGAAGAATATATTAAAGGATCTATCAAAGCATAGGTTCTGGGATCATGAAGTTTTTTTCATGTTTAATGGTGTTTCCTAGCGTGGTGTAGTCATGCATCCTTCGAATATTGAGTTAGTTGTTTCTTGGGAAGCCCTTATGACTGTTACAGAGGTTAAGAGTTTCCTCAATCTTGTAGGTTATTATAGGATGTTAGTACCCAAATTCTATTCGATTCTGACTCCCCTAATAGCCTTTACTGGAATGTTTTGGACCTTCTTGTGGAATGACTAGTGTCATGTTTCTTTCATGTATCTGAAGGAGAAGTTATTATTCATCTTAGTTCATCATTTTCTAGAAGAGGTGGTTTTAGTTAAGGTCGTATGTGATGATTTACTTATTGTCCTGGGAAATTTTTTTATATCGTAGATGAAATTTCTTTATTATTTTTATTTTTAATTATTACCCCATGAATGCATCTATGTAACCCATGATCTCGATTTGGTAGTGGTTGTGTTTTCATTGAATTTGTGGCGACACTATCTCATCAACGAACACTTTGTGGTATCCACTGATCACAAGAGCCAGAAGTATGTCTTCTCCTAGAATGACCTAAAATTTCACAAATAACAGTGGATTTAATTATTTTAGTAATATGAATTTGGTATTTATTAGTCATTGGTAAAGGGTACCGTTGTGATAGATATGCTAAATAGGAAGTCCTGAAGTGATGTCGTGCATGAACCTAGAGATTCTTGGAGAGTAATAGTGGATATATCCATGGTGAATGTTGATATGGAAGAGGTTTTTGGCATATGATACCTTTTTTAAATGAAAATATAGTTATTTCTAGTGAAGCAGGTGGAGGGTTCCCAACTATGGGATTTTGAGGTGTATGTTTAGTGGGATCAACTTGTCTATGGTGATGCCCCTGATGGATGGTATGATGATTATCAATATCAGGTGTCATTTCTATGGATTATTTATATTCCTGTAGTGACGTGTGAGTTATTTCTCCATGAGTTCCATATCTCACCATTGGCGGTACATCATGGCATGAAAAATATGTACTATTCATAGAGTAGTCGGTTTTGGTGGTCTGAGTTGAAGTATTTTTTTTAGAGTTCATTTCTTGATGTTTAGTCAACTCGAAAGTTAAGGTTGAACATTGTGTTCTAAGTGGTTTTCTTCATATGTTAGATATTTATTAGTGTATGTTATAGGAAATTAAGATTGAATGTTTCACTGGTATTACTTGAGATCTGGGGGCTACAATGTTATATAGTTTATAGTGGCATGTTCGAAAAAATTCAGCTCACTTCTTAGTGATCTAAGAATCAAGATCAGTAGAGTTTTTATTGAGATAACATCTAGAGTTGGTGGTGCATATTTTTGGGTTCTTGAGGATGATCGTCTATGATCGAGATCAACATCTAACCTATAGGGTTTTGGGAGGTCTTCATCATAACTTTGGCTCCCAATCATTCATTTTCCCTACTTTTCATCTGCACATAGACTAACAAACAAAGTGAACTATTTATAATCCTTAAGACATGTTGTGCACTTGTGTCTGAGATTTTAGAGGTTTGCGGGTGAGGCACCTATCTTTGGTCAAGTTTTCATACAATAATAGTTTTCACTCCACCATCGTTATGGAACATCTTTAATCATTTTATGGATAAAATTATTGTTCTCCATTGTGTTGAATTAGGGTTGGAGATTAAACAATTATTAGAAAAGAACTATAAAAAATCATGATAGATATGGTTCAGGTAATTTTTGAGAGGATGAAGGTAGAACAAGATTTTCAGAATTCCTATGCCAACTATATGGGGACACCTCTAGAGTTTAACATTGGAGATCTGGTGTTCTTGAAAGTAAATCCTCATTGTAGGAAGTGAAGTTTGTTCATGGGAGAAATATTTATCCCCTGTTTTTCAGGAAATTCTAGGTGTTATCACATTCCATAGTCATCGTGTATTATGTATCACTTCCCTCATAGAGATATAGTTTCAGGATGTCTTTCTTGAGTCTTAGATTCAATAATATCTTCATGATGATTCTCACATCATATATTGGGTGAGATTGATGTTGATGATGAATAATCCTTTGAGGAGTGCCTTGTGGAGATCTATAAAAACCAAGAGAAATTGTTTTTTATGAATGATATTCCCTTAGTTTGTATCATCTGGAAACATTGTGTCATGGAGGAGAGAACTCTGGAAAATGAGTCATTGATACACACTCAATATCTTGTGTTATTTGAAATTTAGTTCCTCTTTTGTAAATATGATATGTTAATGTTGACATTTTTTATATTATGAAGTTATTTGATCTTTCTTGATGTCTTATCCGTGATTTAACAAAAACGGTGGCTATATGTTTTTCAAATCCACAGGATGCTCTACGTGTGTCAATAGGGTTCCCTTCTTTCATCCCTTGGGCGTTTCTCCTCACTTAACGAGGTGACACTCTCCTACCCCATACCATCCCTTCTACCTCTTGGTAATCTTCTAACCAATCTGAATCCTCTCCAAATTATCCCTTCACTTCCTTCATCCCTCACATGACTCCTCTCATCCCCTTCATCGCATGTTTCTCCTCCATTCATTGTGTTGGCCAAATCCAATTCCTTTTATGAGTGGACCATGCATGAGTGTTGTATCTGAGTTATCTTTAAATTTTGGTTTTTGGCCAATCATTTTTTTAAGTGGACCACACTTGAGTGTTATAGCCAAGACCTTCAATAAGTAGGACCTACGTGGGTCGACCCCTACCCTTTCTGCGAACCAAACTCCTCCCACTCCTCAAAGTGAGTCTTCTTCTTTAATAAACCTAATTATATTGTAGTTTTTTCATTTTTGATGATCACTATATGCATTTAATACTGATTTAATTTCTTACTTTTCTGCCGGTGATTATATCTTTGAATTATTTTCCATGTTTGATTGATGGCTTCCTAGTTATTGAAAAAAAAATTTAAAATTTTATTATTCTACTTGTCTACACCAATTTCATAGATTATGTGGTAATAGAATCATTATCCATCCTTTGAAAATGTTTATTTTCATATAAATAAGTGGTGTATATGAAAAATATATATTTTTGGGGGTTTTTTGGGGCTTGTTTTGTTTTCATGGGGTGATAAGATGATAAAAATATTCAACACTAGGTCAAGATCCTCTAGAAATTTTAAAGAATTTATTACTATATTAGTTGATATTTTGTAGTATTTATATAGAATTAATATATAGATAATTTTATGTTGAATGAATTGATTTAGATAAAAATCGGTTATTCATTTATTTAAAAATAATTAAAGCACTATTATCGAACCTATCAATTAATTTCGAAGAAGAATTGTTAGTCTTGAGGCAGTCAAATAATTATTCAAAATATATCATTATCATTGGAATTAAATACAAAAACAATAAATTAATTAAATTATAAAAATGTTTTATACATCTATGGAATTGAGTTTCGTAATTGATAATTGATTTTATTTGATAATTCTAAATATCATACATAATAATGAATTAATAATTCACTATAGAAGGTGGAAATAATTTTAATAATATTTTGAGATTATTTTCAGTGGCTTAAAATGAATTTCAGTGTTTTTTAATTTGTTTTTTAGTGGATTATGAAATATGAATATTATTTTCTATGTAATATCTCAAAGATATTAAGATTTCATAAGGCATTGATCTACTAATGATTAATATACATTTCCCTGATACCAATGTAAAATTAACCAAATAATTTTGAATCCATGTATAAATAATTACATGGAATATGTATTTTGTAAGAGTAAGTTAAGATGCTTCATGCTTATGGAATATTGAATCTAGGACTAACAAATTATATGGAAGATTATCTCTAGAGGAATCTATACAGGGATAAATAAATTTCAAAAGATTCTTAGGAAGATGAATTTTTTTGTGAAATAATAAATGACATAAAAGAATAAATCTAGATGATCAAAAATTATATCAAAGTATTTCAAGAATATAAATCTACTGTAGAAGATTCTATCTAGATTTTTCTAAGATATATATGAGTAATTAAATATATTAGAGGCTACATATAATTAAATAGATACTTACAAAAAATTAACCCAATCATTATATAGGATACATAAAAAAAATTAGATCTTATATGAGTGACCTAAATATAAATTATGAGTAACTAAAACATTTCAAAGGCCATAGAATATATTCTATAGTTCCATGTTAGATTAATAATGTATTTCCCATGTGAGTTTTAATACTTAATTCTGGATAATGTTTTATTGTTCTTTAATCAATTCAATACCAAGATTTTTTTATGATCATGATTAAATAAAAAAATTTACGTTTAAATTATAATTTTTTGTTGTTAGAGGATCATTTCACCGTAATTGGGTTTTCATGTGTTCATTCATATGTGAAATTGATAATGTTGGTTTATAGGGAATATTAAAGGAAATAATAATCAATTAATATTGTAAAATATTGTGATGAAAACATGATGGTATTTTAGGATTCAAAAATAATATATTGATAGAGTTTTACTAAATAATTTTATTACAAAATTAAAGTAGAAAAAAATGATAAGAATACCAGGAGTTTAAATGAAGAGATTTTGAAAATATTAGTAAATAATTTTTTCATGAAAATAAACATCATATTTAAATTACAATACCATGATGATGGAATTAAAATTTAATTTTAGTATTTATTTTATGTAATATTATTCTCATGATATATTAATGAGTTATTCTTAGACAAGTTAGGAGTTAAATAAATATAAAGTGTTCAGGACAAACCTATTTCATTTTTTAATATTCTGTGTGATGAAGATTATAATAGAATACCTATTTTGTGGTTATATATTATATTTTTCATTGAAGAAGACTAAATTTGGAAGGGAGAGAAAACTTGACATGCATTACATTTATTAAAAAAAATTCTAATATTTATGATGTAATAAGATAGATTTTTTATAGTAAAGAGGACAATTGTATATGTGAGATAGCTGAATTGATTAGTATGAAGAAGAAAATTAGGTACATGATTTATTAGATATTGGAAAATAATATCAACTATATTTATTTAAAAAGAATAAATGTGTTATACTAATTATTTAACATAAATTAGGTCCATTTGAATCTAGTTATTAAAAGAATTAGAAATTATTGTTGGTAGAGTCATAAGAGTTAGTTGGTGTTTACTAATTTAAGTTGGTGTTGCGAATGTGATATGGTTTGTGTTTGATAAAATGGGTCATATACATCCCCTTTCCTTGGTTGATATTGACATAATTGTTTGGTAAGGTTTTCATCAATCATGGTTTTCCCTCTCTAGATACCTAACTCAAATAGATATGGAAATTCTTACATTAATGGAATCTTTTAGAAATGATTATTTTAATTATTCAGTGAATTATTTATATTCTATTATAAGAAAGGATATATTACTGTTATATATTGATGATGGAAATTAATTTCAAAATTCTCATTGGCTACTAAGATGAGTGATATGGAAAATAAAAATTAGGAGAAATTTTTTTTGTCCTCTCTGGCAGATAAATTTGAAAAATTGAAAGATTTCACCACTTATTAGACAAATTATATTTTTAAGTTATTTTTACATAAATTAGTGGAACTTAATTCTAACAAAATGCATGAAGTAAATGAAATAATATAATATTATTTTAAATTAATGGATACTTATCTTCTTAAAATTTCCCCATTAAATCATGGAATTAAGGTAGGCATGGAGGAAAATATGTACATTTTCATAGTAAATTGTGTAAGGTAATACACAATGTATTTTCTATGAGAGAGGTTTAATTAATGAATAAAAATATTTTAGATTCTCTACTAATCAGGTTTAATATTAGGTTATGGAGGTAATAAACATGATGAAGTCTATCCATTCATGTAATACACTAAATTACATAATGTAATTGAATTAATCAAGTGAAATATTTGAATAGCCACATAAACAAAATAATAATAAACATTGTCATTTCCTAGTATCATATAATAAAAATTAATGGGAATATAATCATCATGTTATGGTTTCATTATTTATAATAAAATACATAGTAACCATTCAATGGTAATAATAGGAATAGATTATTCTTGAAATGTTTTGAATATAAATTTCTCTCAAAAATTATGATGTGATTATAGACAATAGATAATAACTGATCAATGTTATTATAAAATATACTTTTCAACCTCCAATTAATTGTTTTGAATTTTTTTCTATTTTTTACATATTATACTTCTCTTTAATAATTGAATAATTGAATCCAATAAACAAACACACCTCTAAATCATAAAAAATATTATTTTTCCTTATAATAAGAGTTATTTTTGTGTAGATGAATGTAAAATACTTGAATAAGAGTAAAAAATATGTTGGAAAACTTTATGAAAAAATAGAACATATTAACACTATTTATATCTAAAATATTCACTTTCTAAGGATAACTACATTTTCAATTTTTTTAAATGAAAATGAAATAGAACTTTTTCACATAATTGTGTTTTTACCTTCTTAACTCCTCAATTATTCTCCACATTCAGTTAAAGAGTCATTTTATAATAACATCAAAGTATTTTCCACAATCACTTTCCTATGATTTTTAATTTCAAAATAAAATTCCAACCCCTATCTCAATAATTATCTTTACTTGAATCATTCACAACCTTAAAATCACTTGAGACCTTCCCACAAACATTGATGTGGTCAAGAGTTGATAAATATTAAACATCTGTTGTCTAGGTGGAACATACCAATATTCATTGTTAAAACCACTAGAATTATTAAATATAAGTTTGTAATTGTATAATTAAAAGCACAATGATGAAATTATTGTTAATGAAAAATTGTTTTATTGGAAGAGAAATAATTTTTCTTTGTACTCCATTGAATATGCACTCTGAAAGGGTATGTTTTATTATTATGAAATACCTTTTATTTCCTTTTAAATCAAGGATAATAAAATCAATAATGATTTTGAGATTACCAACTTTCACTAATCAAACATTAATACTCTAATCACCTATACAATTTATGGGTTGAGTAACTAAAATATCGTTGTGGTGGGATTAAATTATATAATAGAAAAATAATTAATTTTTTATAATTTTGTTTTAATGAACTACACAACATAATTATCAATCCCTATACCTAACTGACACTAACCTCAGGAATGTTCCACATAATTTCAATGAATGGTGACTAAAACCAAGGGCTTACACACCATTTTAGAGATTATTTTTCTCCAAACATACAAATTATCTAAATGATAAATAAAAATGAAAGAATTTGATAAGTCATATATACATTGAAGAATCGCCAAATGATCTAATGATAATTAAAATCTCACCAATATGGATCCCATAATTCAAGAACTGAAACTATTTCATTAGAGAAACATATAAATTATGTAATGCATATGAAAAATAGGTTGAACTCAAAAACATATGATATATTATAAGATTATGTACATATAGGGTTGAGTATAATAACCCAGTAGAATATTGCACAACTATGTGTTATTGTGAATATATTAACATGACACTATGTATTTTTAAAATAGTTTCACAAAATTTTTATTGATGAGGATGTAATATAACATATTTAAAAATAATGAATAAAAAAATAATGCAAAGTATGAAAATAAAATTGATTGTAAATTAAAATTTAAGAACATATATTATTTTATTTTAATTTCCATTTAATATATTTGTTTTGATTTTTTAATAAACATGTGAATGGGGATTTGTTTTTGTATAACAAAAAAAACATATCATGTTAAGTCATTTTCCATATTATTTATTTAATGTATGTTTATTTTCCTTCGAATGGATAGAAGTGGGAAATACAACATTGATCAAATAACTGATGTGTTCCATAAGGAGTTGTGATATTTTTTTATAATTTTCATTCAATAATGATTATGATGGTGGATTGATTTGATTCTCATGTTTTTATTGTTCTAGAAGACCATAGATAACTCATGAGGCAGTGATTTACTATATAACTAAACATGGTTTTCAAGAAAACATCTTGTGTGGAATCACAATTAAGAAAAAATCAAGTGGAAAATGAATATGATTCAACTAAAAGGATTGGTATGAAAATTCTGATTTATGATCAGTTTCTATTTTTTTAAGGTAGTTCCATACATACACTAGTGTCAGAGGAAATTAATATTGAGTCATAGTTTTAGTATATGAGTCAGAATGATTAGCGGGTCTCCCGATCCCTCTCGTGCTAGGGTTCCATCCCAATGTCGCCGCTCCCCCCTCACCGTGAGTGGTTTCCTCCGGTGCGGTTCTACTTCTCCCGCTTTCCTCTCCTTGTCTTCCGCCTGGATTTCCCCCTCCTTGGCGGCTTCTTTTGTCTCCTCTTCTTCTTGCCCTTCAACCGATGCGGCTATTACCCTTACTTCTGAACCCATCATGAATAAACCCCACTTGGTTGAACTCAATGGATCTTCGGCAACTTGGATTTGGTAGTGGCATCAGGTGAGTCAATTCCTATACATTCTTTTCTCATCAGTGCTTGACATTCCATCTTTGGTGTTATTCTTTGTCACCCTCTCTTCACTGCTTGTGGGTCCCTTCGTTGTGGTTTTTCTGTTTTAATTCTATTCTGGGGTTATCAGTCTTCCATATTGTGTGTGTGGATGGATTTTGATGTTTCTTCCAACAGAAAACAATGGTTTCTTGGCCTTCTGCGCTTCATGGTGGTTCTGATGGAAGAGGATACTGGTCACGGTGACGTTTTTGGCTCGATGTCGGTGTTTTTCCTCTACTCTAGCACCAGGATCCCAAAACCCTTCTCCTAGTCGTACATGTGCGATGGTTTCCATGGTGTTTTGGGATGTGTAGTTTGAGCATGAGACGGAGTTCCAGGAGGCATTTTTCTTAATGGCTTCTTCTCTGTCTTCGGGTCTCTGCTGATCATGTTCTTGGTTGTTTTGTGGAGTTGCTTCAACTGGTGGGTTCTTTTCATATTCTGTCATGATTTTGTTTCAACGGCAACGAGGTTTTCCGGCGGGTGGTGTGTCTCGTCGCCATACTGGTTCCGGCGGGCTGCTCTCACCGGTGTTAATGGAAAATTTGTTTTAGTGCTGATAGAGGATACCTTTTTTAGCACTTTATTTTTAGCGTCAATAAAGTGTACACTTTGTGAACGCTTTTTTATCACTAACAAAGGTCTACATCACATACATGAGTTCCATATTAAAATACTGAAAGGGAGGCCACTTCTTTTTTTATCATTATATCGCATTTAAATTTCATAACCCTACTATAGGGATGCACTCTCTCATACACTTCACAAACATTTATGGGCGTATTCACAGGTCCACATGGGCCTTGGCCCCTGTTTATCCCTCAAGTCTAGGCCCACTATTATACACCCAACTGGGTCCTACATGAGCTAGCCCATCTATCTAAGCAATTACCCAGTCCATTCCCCTTTTTTATATAATAATAAATATTAAAAAATGAAAAAAAATGAAAAAAATAAAACAATTAATCAAATTGAAATAATTAAACAACTAAATGTTTAAAAATATTATTTTAATGATTCGATAATTAATAATGAATTTAATATATATATATATGTATATGTATGTATATATTAATATGTAGTTTATATTAAATATAGATATGTAAAATGAATAAATTTAAAAAAATTAAAAATTAGAAATTAGAAATTAAAAATGAGTAAATTAAAATAAATATTAAAAAAAAATTATTTGATAATTAATAATAAAAATTAATAAAATTATTATACATATATATAAATTATAAATATTAATAAATATTATACATTAAATATAGATATATAAGATGACAAAATTGTAATAATTAAATAAAAAATAAAAAATGAATAAATTACAAAAAATATTAAAAAAAATTATTAATTAAATAGTTATTAATAAAAATGAATAAATTTTATATATGTATATATATTATTTTAAATAGTAATAAATAATATATATTGAATATATATATTTTAAATGAATAAAATGAAACAATTAAAAATATATTAATGTCTTATTAATTCTTAATGGTTTTTACACATAATTATTCATGAATATAATTAGTATTTTTATTGTTGAAATATATTTCTACATATTTATATATATATATATATATATCAATATATATATTATTATTTAAAATATTATATATATAACTCAAAAAAAATATTCTTACATTGAATAAGTCATATATTTAGTGAAAATTGGGTTATAATTAAAAAATAATGTTAAATGAAAATATTGACAGATTTTATCGAGTAATGGAAATTTAATTGAAGGTTATATTATTTTTCAATTTAACATATCTCAAACGTATGTTATACTGATTTTACACAGATATATATGTAGTTAATGTATTTTTATATACAATGCACAAACACAAATAATTTTTGTAATTTATTTAACTTTTTATATTAATTTTAGATTTATATTGATTAATATAATATATTTAATATATATTATGCTTACAATCAGTAAATTTTCTCATTTTTTTATTTTTTTATTTAATATATACTATTTATAGTTTATTGATTTTTTTTAAAAAAATAATTTTTAATATTATTTATTAGTTAATAATATTAATTGTTTTTTTAATTTTTTTTGTAATTTATTCATTTTCAATTTTTCATTGTTTAATGCATTTATAATTTTATCCCATGTCAATTTTTATTTATACATGTTTATTCAGTAACATTTAAATTTTTTTATATGATTTTATTTTATATAATTAACATGTATTCATTAAAATGTATAAATTTTCATTTTTAATTTTTTTTAATAATAAATATAAATAACAACTCATATTATTTTTAAAATTTTTTCAATATTTTTATTTATTTCATTAATATATGCTACATATTATATAACATCGTTGTTCGATTTAACATACACAAACTTGTATATATACACACACACACACACGTGCACACGTTAATTTCACAAATGAAAATATTTATGTAATTAATAAAATATTATATAGAAAGAGATACACCTAATATTTATACAGTTTATTCAAATTTTAATATGCACATTATAATTTCATTTAGTAACATAGTATATTTAATATATTATTTTTTTAGTCAGTATATTATATTTATTTATTTTTATTATTATTACAATGCTCGGAATCATGTGATTGAGTCTGAAGTGTGTGGCTTCGGTATTTGATGACAAGCATATGGAAGAGCCGGCTGAATGAGATCGGTGATAATGGGCCCAATAGTAGGGCTAGTGTAGTGTTCTTGTCTCCTGAATGGGATTGGTGAACCCCCCAACCAACGGTGGGGGTGGTCGTGTGGTGGTCGTGTGTGTCAACCCATCACGACATTTGGCAAGATGACGGTAGGTGGGTTTACATCATTGATTTTTAGGGGAGGCCCGTTCAGTGATCTAGGATGACCATGGTGGATTATGCCATATGATTTTTAAGGGTCTTCATTCTTCTATAGATAGGGGTCTACAGACCTATATAATAAGAGAATAATGAGGGTGGTTTATCCCTTAGGGGGAGATATGATCTGCCCATTGGACTATGTGGATGAGTTTTCTGTGTTTATTTCATTGTAATTGAACCCCTAAGAAACAATAATAGATTCATTTCTAAATAAATAATTATATATATATATTTATAAATGTATATTAACTATATTTATAAAATTATATATTTATAATTATAAATAAATAAATATATTTTTTAATGTATTTACATAATTATAAATAATTAATTATATATTTAAATAATTATAAATTTAGAATAAGTATATTTAAATGATAAATATATTTACTATATTTATATATATTTATTAAATTTATATATAATAATCTAAATATATAAGGACATAAATGAATTTAAAATTATAAAATTATAATAAATATATTTAAATAATGAATATATTTACTATATTTATAAAATTATATATTTATAATTATCAAAATAAATATTTTTATCAAAATGTATTAATATAATTATAAATAAATTATTACATATTTAAATAATAATAAAATTATAATAAATATATTTAAATAATGAATATATTTAATAGATTTATATTTATATATTTTAATTAAATACATATATAATTATATAATTATATATAATGATATAAATATATTTATAATTATATAAAAATATTAATAAATATATTTACAAATAAATTTATTTAGTAATATAATTATGAATCTTTATTAAAAATCCATCTTTATCAAAGCTAATGTTTTAGTGCTGAAAAAAATGATTTTTTTCAGTGCATTTTTAGTATTGATAAAGAGGTCATTTTTCTGATCATATTAACTTTGCATTGATAAAACCCCACTTTATCAGGGCTTTTTTGGTAGCACTAATAATACCCACCCTAATCTATTTAAAAGAACCCTAACCGAATAGATTTTAGTTGCGCCTCTAAAACTCTCATGGAATTCTAGTGTTGTCGTCACTCCCTCTTGACCTTCTTTTGGACGAATCAAGACTCGAATCTATGGTGTGTTATTTTATTCATTATCTCTCATTGATTTTTTTGTTTGGGTTTTGTAGTGTGTGTTAATGTAGTGTTTTATTTTCTCAGTTCCCTCATGGGTTCTGCATTTTTTATCTTTCGTTTTATCCTCCATCCATGTTCTTCTTTTCCCTCCCTCACTACCTTGTGCTATTGTCTGAACCCTATATGGGTTCTAGTTCTATATTTTTAATGCCTCAATCCATATAGTGTTTAGGTTCTATTTGTTGATATTTTTGATTTCTAGTTATTGGTATGTGTTTTTTATTGATATTTATTTTGGATTAATTGTAATAGACTCTTTAATTAGGTTTAATTTTTATGGGATAGTTATAGATGTCCAAATTTTGTGGTATTTATTGATTTATGTCAGTTATAAGGGGTTATGAATTAGAAATATGATGAATGGTTTGTGTCATAATTCAGGGAGTGTTTTAAATTTTTTTTATTGAAAATATGGTTATGGGTTGATTATTTTGTATTTTGTTTTAATGGTATTTTTTTATCATCAATTATAGTGGTTTCATGATTCGGTTTATTCAGTTAAGAAATTTTAGTTCCATGGTTTTAGGGGCTTCTGTTGATCATTTAACGATTTAAAATATCTCTATTAATATTGGTAGGTGGTCTCAACTCACCATGTGATTATAATGTTTTTTCTGCAACATGGTTTTCCTCACTTTTCAAAATATTTTTATAAAACTCATTATATTTTGAAAATAACAATGGGTGGTTTCCAATTATATTTTTGTGTAAAGGAATAAATTTATTCAATGGTTCCATATGATTGTATATAGAGATCATCACTCTCTATTTCTTATTTGGGGTGAACCTTACTTTACAAATTCAACATTAGTGATCCTCTACAAAACAATATCATACTTTGTTAGACTATTTCTTAAAATTCAAATATTGTACCCATATTAGATCTTTTCCCATAATCCCACACTCTTAAAGTGTCGTACACTTTTTATTTACTTATACTTTAGAAAAAATGGAACCCTTGGGTATGTTTCAAAGACATTATATTTTATAAACAACTTGTATCTTAGGGCTTCCACTTGACTTATCACCTTGGTTAATTTTCATATAAATATAGTGGACTTCATTTAACCTCAACCAAATTCTATAATTAGAGTCACTTATTCTAACATGAACATGAATAACCAGACATTCAACAAACCACACTTGACTAACGGTAAAGTGTGTTTGAATAGTGATTTAAAAGTTGAGTTTAACAGGAGAGAAGTGTTTATTTGCTATGAACAACCAAAAAACGTAATATATATGCCTAAAAATCATACTTGACAAGTATAATGGTTTTATGAGAGTTAATGTGTGGAAATTTTTATGAAAACCTTATTCTAGAAATGGTTTCTCTTAGGATATTCTTTATATATTATTTTCGTTTCTATATTTAATTCTTCTTCAAAAAGTTTTATACTATTTTTTTCAGATACAAGTCACATTTTACTTCTAAACATGGATACATAAATGAAAATTGGTTATATATAATTTCGATTATTTGCCATTTTATTTTTGAATAAATAAGTGTAACATTGAACCTAAAAGATCCTAAAAATTAATAACAATAATATATTATAAACTTTTAACGTGTTTTTAAATTTATTCTTTAATATCTCATCCTAAGGACTACCACTATAATGCCCATGTTTAACTGTTAAAACTATTTTACTCTATATTTTTGTAAATTAGTTGATATTTTTATTCTCACAACATTTTATCTATTGTGTTGGGACACCGTTTATAGTTTCCTACTATGTATTTTTTTTCTCAAACCCTACTTTTAATTCTAAATTGATATAAAAACTCTATTATACTAATTTACATGTACATGGGGATAATAGTAACTATATGATCACCCGGGTGGTTCATTAATGTTCCCTATAGAAGAGGGATTGGTTCCTACATCATAGTATGAGCTAATTGAGGTTATCTATGATCTTGTTTGTATATTATCTAATTCCTCTTAGTTTTTCTTCGATATTCGGAATAATTTGGTTTTAATTTATTTCTATAATTCCTTTTTACTATGAGTTTCATTTTTTAGTTATGTTTTCATTTATGTAGAGATTTATTGGTGGTTTACATTTTTTCTTTCATTATATAGATTTTTTTAATGTTTTATTCTTGTAAGGTTTGACCTACTAAGGAGTCATTCTAAATTTTATGTAAGTAATAACCCTGAAATGTAATAATATAAAAATGGTTAAATCATTCCCCAATGGTAAGTTTATATCTAAAACACTAACCATTGGTTATGGGATAAGGAGAACTCTTAGGGTAGTAATGAACGTGAATCAAGTGTCCTATGGGTATTCATGTCTTCGATAATATATGAAGAGTCATTTTTTACTTCTATAAATATTATTAATATCATAGATTAAATTCATAATAGTTTAATGCTATGAATAACAATATTGAAGTTCAAAAAATGAGTAAAATTCAAATATTGATAAAATTAAAATGGTTGAATGAACATTATCAATCCTTTAAATCTCCACTCAGACTTTCAATAAAACCCCACTGAGACCACCACATACCAAGTAAAGAAAAGAATAAATATAAACTCCTCCCACTTGTTAAACTCCCACATATAAAAGTTACATAAAAAGTTATATAATTAATTCCGTATGTCATGAAAAGTTACGACTTTTTGAACCCCAGTCCTCAAAAAAATTTCTTTTTCCATTTCGTGGAGTAATTGAAGGATGTATTTGAAAATTTAAACTGAAAAATTTGACTTTGTATGAGTGGGTGTAAGACCATCTAGTAGAGCCTTATCATGTTCAAACCACTCAAGGATCCCTCATAGGTATTATACTACTTATGATTCTTTTTTTAGCATTAGGAAACAAACTAGAAATTTATTTTAGTGCTTCACCAACTCCCTGCCCAAGAACATTTAGATTTAAGGTGACAACTTTCATCCCCAAAAATATAATATCTTTAATAGTAATTATGTAATTTTTTTTCTTGAGACTCATCCCTTATCTCTTATATATGTTAACCTAGGTTTCTTGAACTAATTTTAGATGTATTCATTCTATACTTGGTTTCCGTGGTCATTTTTGGTTTAATTCATTAGATAACACCTTCCACCAATGGAGTAATTATTTTCATAAATTAAATTACACATTTCCTTCAAATAATAGTAAAATTATTTGAAACAATCAAATTTGGGATTCCCCTTATTATAATTATCTATTACATTCTTCTTTGATTATGAATATCTTTTTTGTATTGCTTTATGTTTTGTACAAAATGATTATTTTATGAACTTAATAGGATGTATATGAATCAAATATGGATGCATGAAAATTGTATGAAAGAATAGTATGAATATGGTCTTAAAAGTTTATCAAGTTTTCAATAGGGCATGAATATGACCCTTCTCAAATCATTTATCCACTTTTAGATTGTTATTAATTAATCCAGAATATTTTTGAGAATATTTTATTTTTCATAGAATGGATAAGAGCAATAAATATTGGACTAAAATGGGGGAAAACTAAACTTGCTAACTGATTGGTATGATACTGTGGTTTATTTATCATTTTATATGATTACCAGTGTAAATGATAAAGGAGATCGCATGGAAGAAATAAAAATTGAAATTGAAGATGAACTTCATGATTTTACAAAGTTGTTTGAAAAGTTAAATATCTATCCTAAGATACCATTGTATACTAGTTGTACCAAATACACTATATTGTTAGTTGTATTGATGTTATATAATTTGAAATATGGTAGCGGATGGAATGACACCAGATTTACTAAACTACTTGGAATCCTAAATGATATGCTACTAAAAAATTTAACTTTCTTATCAACAATATGGCACTAAAATAATTCTACATTAAATGGGAATGATCTCAATAAAAATACTTTTCTTTTCAAATGATTTGATTTTGTTTTACATGTACCATGAATCACTCATATAATGACCTAAGTGTGGTGCAGATCGATACAAGAAAGTTGAATAAATTCCTTCGATAGTTTTATAGTACTTCCCTATCATTCTATAGTTATGAATACTATATCGATGTCAGGAAACTACAAGATAATTTATATAACATTAATAAACAGGAATTAAATATCAGGAACTACATCATCCTATAGATTCTCCTTAGTGGAAGAAAATTTATTATGAGTATCCTGAATTTAGAAAAGAGTTGAGAAACTTTTCTCTTATGTTATCTAAATATAGAATAAATCCATTTTTAGAGTATTATGTACAGAACATGGCCCATAATGTTGGTAAATTGAAACGTTCTACCATAGTTATGCATGAAGCACAAATATATTATGTTATATCTAATTATATGTGGTCCAAAGAAGATTGATACTAATTTTTATGTCTATATATATCCATTGATTGAAGATATAAAATTGATTAAGGATATAGGTGGTACAATGTATGATTCTCATAGAAGTTAACAATTCTTATTGAGGGCCATGTTTTATAGGACGATAAATGACTTTCCATTTTTAATGTCCCAGAAATTCCGTACAATTTTTTTTATATGGAACTATTTAGAGACCGTGAAATCTGACGGCGTGCGATTCAGAGGCCTGGAGTTCCAGGAATGATCAGTCGAAGTTTTGCTAAGCTTTAGTTAGCGTGCGTAAGCAGTTTTTCTGAAAAGTGGAATAACTCTTAAATGGTTTCTCGGATCAGAAATCTGAGGGTACTGTTGCCTTTAGGATGGTGGGTTTACCCTAGGCGTGACTTACATTTGGTCGGCACAAGACTCTAGTGAGAAAACCTAAAAATGGAATAACTGTAAATAAAACAATTAAATAAAATTATTTTATTTTTAAAATGCTTATAAATCATAAATGGTAACTTGGATTAAAAATCTGAGACCACCTCGGAACTCGTGAGGGTATGTTTTCTTTTGGAAGATACGAACCTTGGCCGGCATGGCCCACTAGTGAAAGTTAGTTTTTGGCCATAAATAAAATAATTAAGTGACAATTATTTTATTGTAAAAATTCATAACATCAAAATGGTAACTCGGATTAAAAATATTAGAGTATTGTTGGGTTCGTTGGTGCATGTTTCACTTAGGCAGAGCCTAACCTCGACCAGTGCGGGTTGAGGGTGACTGTTATTAATTTTCTGAACTTTTTTTTGGCTACATTCAATAAACGCCTGAGCGGTGTTTTCTGACTTTTGAACCATTGCTTGGATTAAAAATTTGAGGGCACCATTGAATCTGCAGCACTGAGATTCACTTAAGGGAGACCTCACTTCCGCAGTAGGTCCAGAGAAAAAAGTTAGTTTTTAAAACTTTTTAATAAAATAAAAGAAATAACATTATTATTTTATTTTTATTTTATTCCTCCAACGGAAAAGCAGTAAGGTGGGACCGGTGACGTTTCAAGCTAATAAATGGCATGGCCATCCAATTTAAGTAACAACAATGTTGGGGGAAATTATGGAGCTTCCTAATTAATGATCCCCATTAAATCCCCGCATCGTTACTTACCCTCCCCCTCTCCTATACATATGGAGTTAGGGAAGGGGTATTGGAGAGCTTCACCAAGAAGAAAATTATTGAAGGAACTCCATGATGCCAGACCCTTAGAAGACGAATCTGACCTAGTGGGAGGTGATGGATGACACTAAACCACCAATGGGTGACGTGGGAGTGGCATCTTTGGCAGACGATCGCAGGAACTAATAACATGGTCCACCGACAAGTGGAGATGATTATCCGACATTTCAAGGTATGGGTTATTTCATTTGAGAATTTTTTATTCCCTCTTCACCATTCTTGAAATTACACAAAGAACGTGGGTCAACTGACTAATGGGTTGACCCGTGATTCATTCGTCTTTGTGGGAGGCTGATGTGGGGTATCTTTGCAGGGTTAATCTTGTGTTCAATTAATTTGATAATTGAACTCCATTAATATACTTTATATTACGAGCTAATATGGAGGGAACGAGCCTAACGATCCCGGCCCGAACCATACGCTATCTTTCTTTCCCTGCGCCACCTCGGAAGACCGCGAGCATGTCGATGCATGCCGCAATAGGAGGGTCATGGCTCATCAGCTGCGACAAATGGAGGACGCGGTCATCATGATGGCCAGCCACGGGAAGGGACGTGGCGTGACCGTCATGCCACCGGTGAATGGAATCCATGGCCGAAGCCACGACAGAGGCTGAACCCACCTCTGGTGGGTTCCATAGTGACCGAGCAGCGCCCTCGAGGCGCCACCGCTTCATCAACTGAATGGCCTTCGGGCCATTTGGGAATCTGGGAGACCAGGGGTGTTTCAACCCCCACGTCGGACTGAATCGGGCCGTCTCCCTCGGCCGGGTCACCATCCTCGGGTCGGGCCGCCTCCCTCGGACTGGGCTGCCGCCCCACGGGGGTCGGGCCGCTTCTTTTCGGGCCTCCCTATTCTACCCGGGCCACCCTATTCTAGTCGGGCACCCCTTTCGGGTCGCCCCCCTTACGGGTCAGGCCAGACCTCAGCCTTGTTGGCTGAGTCTTCCGTGGCCCAGTTGGCCGAGTCTGTCGCGACCCAGCCGAGACCGGGTCAGGCTGGGTCAGTCCGACCCGGTTGGACCAGACCCGGGCCCCACCAGGCCCAGAATCACATAAAGGGTTGTATCATGAGAACCAGACGTCCTTTTGACAAACCGTCTATGGAGTTTGGATCATTGAATCGAGACGGTAATTTTGGTATACTCTTATTGAGTTTTGGAGATAGTTGGAGTATGATAGGATTGGATCGAACCTGAATCCAATCAGGCCCCCTGGAGCTAAAACGCTTATAACTCATAGAACGGGCGTCCGATTGATGCACCATCTATTGCATTATAAACCTTACGACATTGAAGTCCTTTTGGTTACTCCATTGTGGAGCTTAGTGATGGTCGAGGTATGAATGTTATCTCAAGGGCAGATTTTAAGGAACTCGAGCACACCGGGTGTAAGGAATCCAGTGGTAGGAAATGAGGTAGAGGTTGGAGACAGATCATGTAGAGTTCAGTGCTCAGTGATCCTATGTGGGTCAACACATACCTATCTTATTGGGGTCAGATCTTGTGTGGGTCAGCGCTCAGCGATCATGTGTGGGTCAGTGCATACAGATCATGCATGGGTCGGATCTTGTGTGTGTCAGCGCTCAACGATCCTGCGTGGGCCAGCGCATACCGATCCTATGTGGGATAGATCCTGTGTGGGTTAGTGGGGGTTAGTTACCTATCGAATATGGGTGGGTCGGATCTTGTGTGGGTTAGTACGGGGGTTAGTACCTATCGATCCTATGTGGGTCAAACTCCATATGGTCATAAGTAGTGTCTCTTGACAGAATTAGATGATATAGCATCACGACTAATCATCTATACTTCTATACATCACGAAAACCTGGTTTGATCTGAGGCTATTTGTGAGAAGTCTTTACTTTGTGCTTTTGTTTGAGGTTATGATACATGGTACTATACTAGTGTGGTAAACTATCTTCGTGGTATTACCTATGTGGTATTACTATCGTCGTGGTGTTACTTGTGTGGTACTTCTATCCTCGTGGTGTTACCTGTGTGGAACTTCTATCTTTGTGGTGTTACCTATGTGGTACATCTACCTTCGTTTTGTTACCTTTGTGGAGTTATCTTCATAGTGTTACCAATTTTGTACTTCTATTTTTGTGGTGTTACCTGTGATGTACTTCTATCTTTGTGGTGTTACATGTGTGGTACTTCTACCTTCATGGTGTTACCTTTGTGGTGTTATCTTCGTGGTGTTACCTGGGTGGTACTTCTACCTTCGTGGTGTTACCTGTGTGGTATTTCTACCTTCTTGGTGTTATCTATGTGGTACTTCTGTTGGATCGGGTTATACCAAATATACACAAGAGGGGATGAATTGTGTCATTTTCAATTTCTTCACAAGATCGTGATCTGTCCTTCCAACTTTATCATAATGATTAAGAAGCAAAAAATAAATAGAAAAGGACATATGATGTATTTTGGTTCAGGGAACAGAAGGCCCCTAGTCCACTCCACCAATGCTCTACTCCATGATCTTGGTGATTTTCACTATCTGGTCCTTTTATCAATAGATCGTTCCTCAACTGAGTGCAGGCAGTTGACACCTTTACAAGTTTAAGGCTAAACAGAGTCTTCTGGTTCATATATAGAACCAAATACATAGATTAGTATGAGAATCTGGTTATTCAAAGTAAAAGGGTATTTGTTCCTTAAATAATTTCCAATTATTCTTCATAATTGCTACAACACGCAATTGATAGTAGAATGATCATTGTCTTCAGAAAAAATGTTCTTCAGTTAGACGTAGTTCTGAGTCGATCATGTTGTAGTAGATCAGGAAATATAATTATCAACTTTAATCAATAGTATATCCACAAAATATATTCAATTTAGAATCAGTGAATCTTCAATCAAGTTTCTTCTTCATCAGAAAATCGAACTTTGTCATTCTTTGTAACAGCAGATCTGAGTCTCGATTGTCTCTGTAACTTTTAGTAGTGAAATAATCAAGATCTTGATATATATTTCTGATGATTCACCTCTATATCTATAATAAAAAATAACACAGGTATATATAAAATAAATAAAATCATTCTACTTTTAAAATTTTTATCCACAAAAGTTTCCTTTAGAGTCACAATATTCAAAAAATTTAATAACAGAGCAGTCATAACTCCCCTAAAAATTCGGCATGAAAAAGTCGGCTTAAAATGATCCTTTGAATCATTAATAAATGGCTCTGAACTAATCAAAGACATGCTTTAGATTTGGGCTTTTAATTTGGCTTGAAATCAGCCTAATAATCCACTTACAGACCATTTCTCGATAAAATCGTAATTTAATTATCTGACACCAAATGTAGGGTTGAACTTCATAGCATTCATTCTCAAGAATGTAAGGTTAAAAAATTAAGGTTTATCTCTAACATAAGGTTAATGATCCATACTTTTCTCAGCTTCCCCACATAAGTTTGATCATTCAAAAAAGCAGGGTTGATGAACCATACTTTTCTATTCAACTCTCAAACGTATGGTTGTTCACAAAAGTAAGGTTGATGAACCATACTTTTAAGAAACAAACTTAACATTCCATAATCATATAATGTTCTTCTTCCATACTTTTCTGATTTCCCAAATGTAATGTTCCTTTGAAATGTGGGGTTCTTCATACAAAAGTAATGTTCCTTCCAAAAGTAAGGTTCCTTCAAAAAGTAAGGTTCCTTCCAAAAGTAAGGTTCGTTCGAAAAGTAAGGTTCATTATAAAAGTAAGGCTCCTTCCGGATGTATGGTTCCTTATTTCATACTTTTCTGATAACGTATGGTTTCTTAACAATAATTTTCTGATAACCTGTAAAGTAATTGATGGATGTCATCCTTACACTATGCTCTTTAACGTAGGATATGAACAGTGTCTTCAAAACACACTCAAGTAATTTACGAACATGTGGAGCATGAATAGTGTTTATAGAACACGCTAAAAATGATTTTGGAATACTTTTCCAAATATTCCACATAAATTAAACTCTTTAATATTGTCTCAAAATAGAGAAATAAATATTATTAATTTCCTGAAATATACTCAAAGTAAAATCATTAGAATAACAAATAAGGATATTTGTGAGCATCAAAAATCATCATAAAGAGATAGAGTATTGATCTCAACAATCTCCACCTTATAAAATTATGTAATATTGAAAAAAAAATTTCTCAAAAATCTCCCCCATTTTTTATGATCAAAAAAACCCATAAAATAACCAATGAATTAACATAAAAAATTAATTACATATAGTTTATAATTTTGCAAAGAAAATAAAATCTCCCCAAAAATAACATCTTAAAATTTTTAAATAATTTCTCTCCCTGAGTAAAAGGATTTAAAATCTTAAAATTAAATTTTAATTTTCCCTTTTTGTGAAGGAAAATATTATTATTTTTAAATAACTTTAAAATAACATGTTGTGTTTATCTAAATATCTTCGCCTTTTTATGATATCAAAAAGAATTATTGAATAAGATATAACACATTTCAATATAGCACTAAACTAAGTAAATGCTATTATTAACTATATATCAATATTTGAATCTAGATTATGGGTATTTCTAACATAGAGAGTAAAAAAATAACACAAAAATATTAAATTAAAAAAACATCATTGAAAATATAGAAAAAATACAGTAACTACCACAACAAGAATCAAGGTTGTGTTAAGGGTAGGTTTCATCTCCCTTGAACTGTAGCATTGATCTCTACTAATTGAGTTCTTAATCTGCTCATCAATCCATCTCCCAAATGGATTATGATATATATTTTTTCTTGAGTCAGATGAGGATCTTCAATCTGATTGAATCTAAAGAACTCATGAAGCCTCTCTTCCTTGTCCATAAACAGATTTAACTTATCTGTAAACTGATTCAGAAAAGTTCTAATACGTGGTTCACTGGAAGCAACTTGTCTACCAGAAACTTCTAATTTTCCAATAACACTATCAAAGGAGCACTATTACATTGTATGTCTTGCAACCTGTCATTATTATTTCTCATTACTATAGTAATGGCCTAGAATCTCCTTATCATATCAGGTGATGTAACTGATGTGCTAGCTTCACTGGTCCTGAAAGATGTAAATTGTTGCTCCATGAATGATTTAAATTCTATTAAATCAGACTTCATTACCATCTCATACTTCAACTTATCGACTTCACTTAATATTTCTTTCTTGAAAATTTCAACTTGTCCTTTTAAAACAGTACTTTCTTTCAGTCTTTGAAATCTCAGATTTTCCTTTACCAATGCTCTTATTAGAGCAGCATTCTCATATTCAACTCTACTCAACTTTCTATAAATTTCTTCCACTTATTCATTCATAGAATCAGAGGCACCATGTGATTGATTTTCTATTTCAGCTTCATTATGAAGAAATAGTACTAAGGATAAGTGATCAGCATCCGATTGCTCTTGATCCCCTCCCTGTACTAGTTTTTTCATAGATTTTTCTTTAGAGTCCTTCCGTGACTCATCAACTGAAAAATCGTCATTTAATACTTCAGTACGAACTTCAGATAAATTTTGTTTTTAAATTTCAATTCCTTCTTAAGGTTGCTTCTTATGAGAAGCATTGTCATTTAATTCCTCCATAACTAGATTATCTAAAATTCTTTCTTCTAGATTAACTATAGTTTCAGCCACCACCATTTAACTAGGTACAAACTTATCCTCTATCTCTATTTCTGCTTCTACCAGTTCCTAGGACACAATTTCTTATTCTACTTGAGGAGTCACCTCAATATTAGAAATTGTTTGTTGTGCAATGTCTTGTACTGTAGATTCTCTAATAAATCTATAGCTCAGAAGCAGTTCAGTTTCATTTGCATTTGTTTGAGTAGGTTCCTCTCTAACTTGAGCCACTCTATGCCTTTTTCATTGAATTCCTTCTTGACATTCCTCATCTGCAGGTGTATCAACAGTTTCAAATCTGATTCTCCATGAAACTCTGCTTACTCTCAATTAAGCTTTTCCTTCTTTTGACTTTGCAGTTTGTGCTTGAGAACTATCTTCATTTTCCTCTGCTTCTACAGCCATAAGCTATCCTTTTATTATGCTCCTGAAATAACCAATAATTCTCAATGGTCTTGCATTGAACATGCTTCTATGGTGGCATCTCACTCGAGCATCCACTATCCATATCATATATTTCTTAAAAAAATCGTTGAAATGAATCTTCTAAATGGATAGAGGTTCATTTTCGCTTTTTCATGGTATCAATAACTAATATATCTCACCATATGACTTGTAAAGTTTAACTTTATATCACTCATCAAGAGAAACATGATATACATGTTAGGGAATAAAATTTTCTCAATTTCTGACATACGAGGTGCAATCCCTATTTTCACAAACATAACTAAAATCTTTTGATCTGGCTCTAGATCTTTCACTAGCATCTTCCTTGCATTCGTTGATCCAAACAAAAAATACATAATATCCTTTGACTTATGTACACTATCACCTATATTCTATAAATCAAAGTGAAATACTCCCTCGTGAGGGAAGTTAAGAATTCGAGAAATTTTCATAGAGGAAATTGAAAAGTCTATGTCCTTGATCTTTGCTATCATAGTATCTTCCTCATTTCACAGGCTAAACAGAATAGATTTAAAGAAATGATGAAGTTCTACCTCATATAGAAACATTTTGTTCTCTCCATTAAACATTTTTTCTAGTTTCTAAAAATCTAAGGCTTATCATATCATCATATCTGTCTGATATAACCGCTCTAAATCTATTACCTTTCCTTGTAGAATCTTTATTCATGTTGAGCGATGATGCTTAGTAGTGCTATTATCTATCCCATTGAGCCTCCTGGTCTTCTTCATTTATTATGTAGATCTCTGAAGGTTCAAAATGTCACGACCCATCCTTGGGGCCCGTGCCGTGACTACCCCAAGCCCGCCTTCCATAGGCCAGGGGCTGGCGACTAGCACCAAAGGCGTAAAATCCCGATAACTGGGAAGGCATTGCCTTTATAAAAGAAAATAAGCACCATAGAGTACAAGTGGAAGAAGTAAACACTAAGTAAAAACTGAGTACAACAGTAAGTGCGGAAAGTAAAAAGGGGCCAGAAATACAAGCTCAACTGTAAAGTACAACTCGAAAGGGAAAATAGCAACTGAAAAGTAAAGCTGATACGCCGAGCTATCCACTGGAAATCCCACATGAAGGGTGGGTACAGATAGCTCATCTGCTCCTCAGGTCCCACCATCCGCTCCGAGTATGTCTCGCCCTGTGGTCCACCTCCGGGTACCGCCTCGTCGTCACGTCCACCTCTAGGTACCGCCTTGTCGTGAGGTCCTCCTCCGGGTAACATCTCTTCGTATAGTCCACCTCCAGGTACTGTCCAGTCCTCGAACACTCGGCTTCTGTCAGCACTGCCCGTCGTCTGCAACCAACACAATGAGGTGCGGGCATAGCCCATGCAGGGTTGAGTATAACGATACTCAGTAGGGACCCCGAGACCCTCAAGGTCTCACTAAACCAACAAGGATAACCACAAAGAAGATCTCAACAGATAACCTCTACTTAGATATATGCCCATACATATACCTAAGTTATCAAGTAACCCATCTCAATCATGAGGAAACACAAGGATTGTGAAATCAACGGATAACCACTACCTGGGTATATGCCCATACATATACCTAAGTTAGCAAGTGACCCATCTCAATCATGAGGTAAACACAAGGTCAAAAGTCTCAGCTCAAACCAGGATTTTTATTATCGAAACCGTAACTGCTGAAGAGCTCCGTCTCTGGAGTGTACAGTGGTCCTGCCATGACTCCGAGGTACTGCTCACTAACCTAAGACTGCTGAAGAACTCCACTCATCGAGTACTGCGGGCCAGCTGCTACAACCAAGTGCTCCCATGTGCCGCTACAACCAAGCGCACCTCTGTCGTGGGTCTGCCGCTACAACCAAGTGCTCCCATGTGCCACTATAACCAAGCGCACCTCTGTCGTGGGTATGCCGCTACAACCAAGCGCTCCCATGTGCCGCTACAACCAAGCGCAACTCTGTCATGGGTCTGCCGCTACAACCAAGCGCTCCCATGTGCCGCTACAACCAAGCGCACCTCTGTCGTGGGTATGCCGCTACAACCAAGCGCTCCCATGTGCCGCTACAACCAAGCGCAACTCTGTCGTGGGTCTGCCGCTACAACCAAGCGCTCCCATGTGCTGCTACAACCAAGCGCACCTCTGTAACACTCCGAGTCGTTCGATCAGCAGTCGTCGGGTCTCAGCTAGCTACACGGTCTCCGTACTCCGCACGCTCGTCACTGGGAGGGTCTGCTCCACGAGCTACAGGTTGATACTCCAAGTATCTCAAAGTCCCATGAAGAAGTAACTCAAAGGACCGCCATGTCATAGGGGTCTCAACGCAACAGACGGCGCGTCAATCGGACGCCCGGTCTGTGAGTTATTAGCCTTTTCGTCCCAGGGTCCCGGTTGGTTTCCTGAGCAAACCAAACCCGACCGTATCTCAAATGTACCCCGAACTCTCATAGGGTAAACTAATAGGGACCGTTTCTCAACGCGATCACCAACGCTGCTGACGGTTCGTCAAACGGACGTTCTGTCAGAAAGATATCAGCTTTTCTGTTCCAGGGGCCCGGTTGGATTTCGGTGCGATCCAACCCGGCCACTATCCATCTGCATCCAAAACTCGGGCGGAGGATGCCAAAAGTTCCGTATCATCAACAGGAACTCAACGCAACAGACAGCGCGTCAATCGGACGCCCGGTCTGAGAGTCACTGGCTTTTTCGTCTCACACTCACCTTGGGAAACTTCCCAGGAGGTCACCCATCCTGATCACTACTCTATGCCAAGCACGCTTAACTACGGAGTTTTAACCACGTAGGCTCCCGAAAAGGAAGGTGCACCTTGAGTATAGTATACCGAAACGACCGTCTCGATCCAAGGATCGCGTTGCCGCTAACGACGAGTCGTTTGGAGGCCTGTAGCCCAAGATACGGGCATTTGACCAAACCGCTCGGTAATGGGGGTTTCGGGCCCGGGCCGTCCCGGCCCGAGACCCCCCGGATGGCCCGAACCGGGTTGACCCGCCCCGGACGGGGTCGACCCGGCCCGGCACAGCCCGACCCGGCCCGGCGCGGCCCGGCGCGGCGCGGAGAACCGGCCAGGCGCGCCGGTTTGGCGCAAGGCAGCGCGCTGGGCGCGCTGCCAGCTTGGCCGAAGGCCGAGCTTGCTGGAAACGGGGGGCCGCCTGCCCCCCCCCCCCCCCCCCCTTTTGTGAAACCGGCCCCCCTCATAATGGGGGGCCAAATAACTGCCCTGGGGAATTAAATTCCCCCCGGTTTCCACCAACCCGGCCGGCCCGACCTGGCCGGCCGGCTTCTTGTCAACAGGACCGGCAAGGGCCGGTCCTCTTCCGTCTTCCGGCACCGGCGGCCCGGCTGGCCGCCGGTCATCATGATCCGCCGCGGCCCGGAACCGGCCGCGGCCTTCGTCATCCGGCGCGGTGCGACGGCACCGTGCCCCTCCGCCGCGGCCCCGCTCCGGCCGCGGCATCTTCGGTTTCCTTCGACGCAGTGCGACGGTGTCGTGTTCATGATAATTCTTTCCACGGCGCGGCGCGACGGCGCCTTGCTATAATTTCCGTGTGATTCCCGCGTGGTGCGACGACACCACTCTATCTCGTTTCATCCGCAAGAAACATTCATGAACAAAGGAGGGGGTTTCGACCGTGTTTGTGTGGTCCGGTCCCCCTCTCGTTAGACGATAACACTTAAACGTTCATCCTCAAGTTTGTCATGCTAGAACCAAGAACGGAAAATAATTAAATAAAGCAACAACAAACCCCTACCTCGCTTTTCGTTATGTGTTGACGAAGTCACGGAAAGGCGGCGGCGATTCGTCGACATCGGAAAAGAGAAGCCGTTGACGACGTCGGCGTTCTTCGTGAAAGGCACTCCCTTCTTTATTCCGGAAGGAGTGGGAAGGAGGCATCCAAGAAGGGATCGACGTTGGAAACTTCACGTTCTTCTTTGGAAAAGGCATTCTTCGTCGAGAAGACGTTGTTCCATGTTTGGAGATGTCCTTCGTGTTCTTCGTCGAGGGTGGAATTCTCTTCAATCCTTCCATGACTCTATCACAAAGATTTAGCCAACCCCAAACAATAAAACAACACACCTTATTATAGTGTTAGCTTAATGAATTCAAAATAATTCAAGTTCATTAAGTTACATTCTTCATTAATGGGTGGAGAGGCTCCAAAATTAATGAAGGTGGAAGTGAAGAGTCACATTTAATTGGGGGGGGGGGGGGGTTCAAGGAAGTTAAGGAGTTTAAGGAGTTAGGAATTTGAGGGGTTTTGGCACATTAAGTGCAAGGGAGTTTAAAGGGGGTAGAAGAGAGTTAAGGGGAAGGTGAAGGGTTGGGGCTCGTGTGGGCCCCACCTCACCTTAATCCTCACTTGGTTAGTTAGGAACTTGTGATTCCACCCCAACTTCCACACTTAGGATATAACCACTTAAGAAGATAAATAAAATTTGTAACACAAATTTTATTTTTCTTTACACTTAAACCACAACCTTAATAAACAACTGCTCCCAAGCAAACGCAACTCCAGGAAAGGCATTCCTAAGAAAAAAACCGGTGCTACGGTTCAATAGCTGCCCTCGGAATTTGATTCCGGGCACCGGTTCAAAAGTTAGAAATTCACGCTCGTTCGTTCACTGAACGTACCCGAGCCAAACTTCGGAAATTGATTCTGGGCACACCGGGCCTCGCAATCAGGCGCTGTCAGAAACTGTGTTCTTGTAAAATTCCAAAGAAAATTAAGAAAAAAATTTCCTTGAAATTTTCGGGTCTTTACATTACTCCCACCTCAGGTCTTTACGTCCCCGTAAAGCTTCATCACAAACTAGGGTCACAAAATCGGTACAGAGCACGCATCTGAGCCTTCCGCTCCCATGTGCTCACCTGGAGGTTCCCGTACTGTCAAAGGAAGTGCACCCAAGGAATCGATCATCCTCGTAGGATCTGCTCCTGTCTATTCTTGATCCCCACTGGAACCTCTGTGCATGTCGCTCTATCATCGACGTCCAACTCCCCGAGGTCGATGATGTGTGAAGGATCAAGCACGTATCTCCTCAATTGAGTTACGTGAAAGTCATCGTGCACCTGGTGCAACTGAGGTGGATGGGTCAAGCGATAAACCACCTCGCCTACCCTGCTGGGGACCTAGAAATGTCTATTGAACCTCGGAGATCTCTTTCCGCCTCGGCTACATCTCCGTAAACCTCGTCGAGGTGAGACCTGTATAAGAACGTGGTCGCCATCCTCGAACCCTAAAGGTCTCCCTTTTTAGGTTAGAACTGAAACTCAAAACTCCTACTGCCACGAGGGTAAGGTTGGCCGACCCAAGAATGATCGGCTACACCCTCCCATGAACGAGTTTATCTTGTGCTGCCCAGGGTTTCCTTTTCGCCGACCAAGGAAAACCCATCCCAACGTTTGCCTAATACCGTCAATTTGTGTATGAACAGTGATTGCCAAATACATACTCAAACTAACGTCGTAAGGCCTCGACGCTGCCACCAAGAGGTCCTAACCAAGACTCTCACCTCAAGGGTCAGATCACACCGTCGGCGTAAGTGTGACTATCGAGTCTCCTCCCAAAGGTATCTCCAGACGTGAGGGTCAAGTCAACGGCTTAACCGGAATCTCTAGGTCTGGGACTAGATTCATGGAAGGAAGGGATGATTCGTTTCGATGCCTGTGGCTACAGCAGCTAGTAGAAGATAAATTCTGCACTTCGAATCATCCTTAGAGCCCCTTTTTGGTCGCACTCCATGACCGCAAGAAGCTACCCTCTTTCCCTGCTCTCCAACTCCCTGAGTCTAGCAGGGACTACAAAGGCGGGTGATGGTAACATGTTGAAATGTACACCACCACGAGCTGCTCTCCATGCTCTGCCTCCATGTCTGCTGCTCTGAAGATTCATTTGTTCTTAACATTTCCTCTTCTTGAAACATTTTACATGCCCAAGTCTCCGAGACTGGTGTCAGTTTCCTGCTTTCCAAACTTATAACATTCTCTGGCTGTATTCGATCAGCAAAGAATTATCAACCACAAAGGTTCCTTCTAGCACTCTAGCCTAAGTAGAAATGCATAGAGAAAAGGTGTTGGCTCGGAAGCCCTTAAACATACCATGCTCAGAGGTCCAACCTCTATTACACTGATTGAAACGCTTCCATCGAGTACCCGATATGTTGGGTACGCCTCGATGAATTCTCAGCTAGGCGGAAAACTCTAGCAATCGCTTCCAGCCACTGCTCTGCTGTCTGTAAATCAGCCTCGCCTCGTAACTTCTGAGGCCTCTACTGCTGGAACTCGTGCAATGCGCTCCGCCAGCGTGCACAGTTTGCTAGTATAGCTGTTGGCATATGCTGCCCAACAGGTGGTGATGTACTGGTACACCACCCGAGGGTGCCAACATAGTAAAAAGGGCCCTGCACCAGAGCCTCGTCGCTCGGTGAGCCGTCATCGAGTACTCTCTCAGAACTCCAACTGACTGTCTGCGTGGAGACATCCTGAACAGATGCGACACGGTCAACGTCTTATACCTGGTGAGCTTAACTGGTTTGAGCTGACTTTAAAACTTCGGAAACACACACGCAATCAGTGTTTTTGTGTACAAAGTCGGAAATCAGTAGTCAGGGTCCTGGTGTACGGATACGTCGGCCGCCGCACCAACACTGGACTCCCTGAACTGAGAACCACACTCGGTACCCTTAACACTATTGCTTCACAGAAAGAAAAATCATAGTTATAAGTTCTGCGGTAGAACCGAACTCCTCTGATACCAGGTACCACCAGTTGCACCCGCAGACACATGGGGCCCACCCCAGGTTCTAGCCACGTGCCCGAACGGGTCATTCGACTAATGACAGTCCCCACATGCCAACACATGTCCTTTCCAGTGTGTTTTGTCCTCACTCACACACACCCTGGGAAACTTCCCAGGAGGTCACCAATCATGATCACTACTCCAGGCCAAGTACGCTTAACTGTGGAGTTCTAATCAGACAGGCTCCCGAAAAGGAAGGTGGACCTTGAGTATAGTATACCGAAACGACCGTCTCGATCCAAAGATCGCGTTGCCGCTAACGACGAGTCGTTTGGAGGCACGTAGCCCAAGATACAGGCATTTGACCAAACCGCTCGGTAATGGGGGTTTCGGGCCCGGGCCGTCCCGGCCCGAGACCCCCCGGATGGCCCGAACCGGGTCGACCCGCCCCGGACGGGGTCGACCCGGCCCGGCCCGGCGCGGCCCGGCCCGGCGCGGCGCGGCCCGGCCCGGCGTGGCCCGGCGCGGCGAACCGGTCAGGCGCGCCGGTTCGGCGCAAGGCAGCGCGCTGGGCGCGCTGCCAGCTCGGCCGAAGGCGGAGCTTGCTGGAAACGGGGGGCCGCCTGCCCCCCCCCCCCCTTTTGTGAAACCGGCCCCCCTCATAATGGGGGGCCAAATAACTGCCCGGGGGAATTAAATTCCCCCCGGTTTCCACCAACCCGGCCAGCCCGACCTGGTCGGCCGAATTCTTGTCAACAGGACCGGCAAGGGCCGGTCCTCTTCCGTCTTCCGGCACCGGCGGCCCGGCTGGCCGCCGGTCATCATGATCCGCCGCGGCGCGGAACCGGCTGCGGCCTTTGTCATCCGGCGCGGTGCGACGGCACCGTGCCCCTCCGCCGCGGCCCCGCTCCGGCCGCGGCGTCTTCAGTTTCCTTCGACGCGGCGCGACGGCGTCGTGTTCATGATAATTCTTTCCACGGCGCGGCACGACGGTGCCTTGCAATAATTTCCATGTGATTCCCGCGTGGTGCGACGGCACCACGCTATCTTGTTTCATCCGCAAGAAACATTCAAGAACAAAGGAGGGGGTTTCGGCCGTGTTTGTGCGGTCCGGTCCCCCTCTCGTTAGACGATAACACTTAAATGTTCATCCTCAAGTTTGTCATGCTAGAACCAAGAACGGAAAATAATTAAACAAAGCAACAACAAACCCCTACCTCGCTTTTCGTTATG
This sequence comes from Viscum album, assembly GCA_963277665.1. Taxonomy (NCBI): domain Eukaryota; kingdom Viridiplantae; phylum Streptophyta; class Magnoliopsida; order Santalales; family Viscaceae; genus Viscum; species Viscum album. The sequence goes on along the minus strand of OY728151.1, from coordinate 894,841,111 downwards.
TGTTGACGAAGTCGCGGAAAGGCGGCGGCAATTCGTCGACATCGAAAAAGAGAAGCCGTTGACGACGTCGGCGTTCTTCGTGAAAGGCGCTCCCTTCTTTATTCCGGAAGGAGTGGGAATGAGGCATCCAAGAAGGGATCAACGTTGGAAACTTCACGTTCTTCTTTGGAAAAGGCATTCTTCGTCGACAAGACGTTGTTCCATGTTTGGAGATGTCCTTCGTGTTCTTCGTCGAGGGTGGAATTCTCTACAATCCTTCCATGACTCTATCACAAAGATTTAGCCAACCCCAAACAATAAAACAACACACCTTATTATAGTGTTAGCTTAATGAATTCAAAATAATTCAAATTCATTAAGTTACATCCTTCATTAATGGGTGGAGAGGCTCCAAAATTAATGAAGGTAGAAGTGAAGAGTCACATTTAATTGGGGGGGGGGGGGTTCAAGGAAGTTAAGGAGTTTAAGGAGTTAGGAATTTGAGGGTTTTTGGCACATTAAGTGCAAGGGAGTTTAAAGGGGGTAGAAGAGAGTTAAGGGGAAGGTGAAGGGTTGGGGCTCGTGTGGGCCCCACCTCACCTTAATCCTCACTTGGTTAGTTAGGAACTTGTGATTCCACCCCAACTTCCACACTTAGGATATAACCACTTAAGAAGATAAATAAAATTTGTAACTCAAATTTTATTTTTCTTTACACTTAAACCACAACCTTAATAAACAACTGCTCCCAAGCAAACGAAACTCCAGGAAAAGAATTCCTAAGCAAAAACCGGTGCTACGGTTCCATCGGTGCCCTCGGAATTTGATTCCGGGCACCGGTTCAAAAGTTAGAAATTCCCGCTCGTTCGTTCCCTGAACGTACCCGAGCCAAACTTCGGAAATTGATTCTGGGCACACCGGGCCTCGGAATCAGGAGCTGTCAGAAACTGTGTTCTTGTAAAATTCTAAAGAAAATTAAGAAAAAAATTTCCTTGAAATTTCCGGGTCTTTACACAAAAGGTTAGGGTTTCAAAGGATCAGGTGCGGGTAGAGAATAGCGGTAAAGGTTTCCAAGGTTTTGAAAGTGTTTTGAGAAAAATAATGGGTTTGGAATGGGAAATGGTTTCTAACATCCTTGATTCTCGTGTCATTACATACATAGTAATTATTACAAAAAAATAAAAAAACTTTCACAGAAAATATTTAAAATAGTACCAATGAAAATTTTAAATTAGTCCAAAAACAAGTAACAATAAAAACAAATAAAATATGAATTAAGAAAAAAATATTTAAAAATAAATAAATCTATCTTCCTCATAATAAAATCAAACCTTGCAGTGGGAGGTGGTTTAGTAAAAATATCATCTAATTGAATTTCAGTGTTTACAAACTCTAAGAATATATCCATTTTAAGAACATTATCTCTTAGAAAGTGATGTCGAATATCAATATGCTTAGACCTAGAATGATTGATAGAATTTTTTGAAATATTTATAGCACTTGTATTATCATATAAAATAGTTGTATTATTAAAATTTCGTCCAAAGTCCATAAGAGTGCATTTTATTCAGAAAACATGTGCACAGAAACTGCCTATAGATACATATTATAACTCGGCGGTTGGCAGGGCAACTAAGTGTTGTTTATTACTAGACCACAACACTAATGATTTTTGTGAAAATGGAAAATTCCATGAGGTTCTTTTTCTATATAATCTAAAACATCCAAAGTCTACATCTAAATATGAAATTAAATTAAAATCAGATGTTTTTGGATAGAGAAGAGACTGAAAAACAGTTCCCTTTAAATATCTCAAAATTATTTTGACAACACTTAAGTGAGATTCTTTAGGATCAGATTGAAATATAGCATAAGGATATACCTAATATATTATATATGGCCTACTAGAAGTAAGATATAATAAACTACCAAGCATACCACTATATAACTTGTTGTCAACTAGTTTTCCAGTTTTATCCAAATCAAGGTTTATATTAGTACACATAGGAGTTGAATATGTCTTGTTGTTTTCAAGTCCAAATCTCTTAAGTAAATCAGAAATGTATTTTATTTGATTTAAAACATTTCCAAAATCTTTTTGATAAATTTGAAGTCCTAAAAAGAAATTTAATTCTCCCATCATGCTCATTTAAAATTCCTTTTGCATTAAATATAAAAAATCAGGACATAGTTTTGAATTTTTTGATCCAAAATTTACATCATCAATAATAATTTGAACCAATAAAACATTAGAATCTATAGTTTTCTTAAAAAGTATTGGATATTCCATTCCAACAGTAAAATTATTTTTTAAAAGAAAAGAGGTTAATCTTTCATATCAAGCTTTAGGTTCTTGTTTAAAGCCATAAAGAGCTTTAGAAAGATTAATAATAGAATCTGTTTTTTTTGTGAATTTTTCAAAACCGTGAGGTTCCTCAACATAAACATCCTCCATTAAATAACCATTTAGAAAGGCAGACTTAACATCCATCTGAAATAATGTAATGTTCATATGACATGCATAGGCCAAAAGGATCCTAATGGATTCTAATATAGCTATAGGTGAAAAGATGTCATCATAGTATATACCATCTTCCTGATTATATCTTTTAGCTACTAGTATTAATTTATTTCTAGTTATTATTAATTATTCATCTTGTTTATTTCTAAAGACCCATTTAGTTCCTATAATTGGATGGTTTTGAGGTCTTTAAACTAAATTCCAAACATCATATATCTTGAATTGGTTTATTTCTTCCTGAATTGCTATCATTCAACTTTCATCAACTAAGGAATATTCTAATGTCTTAGGTTCTGATTATGACATAAAGGCAGAGAATTCAACAAGATTTCATACATTTCTTCTAGTATTTATTTCTATGTCTAGGTCTCCTATAATAGTTTCTAAAGGGTGATTCTTTAGGGTTTTAGACTATCTAGGTAGTACACTGTTAGGTTCTTGAATGTCATGTCCTTCTGAAATGAAAGAAATTTCATTTATTGATTTTTCAAATTCATCTTCCATGTTATCAAGTCTCATGTTATCATTAGAATAAGATTCATCAATTTGGTCTTTCCTTTTCTTAAAGGGATTGGATTTATCAAATTTGACATGAATTGATTCTTCAACAATCCTTGACTTTTATTAAAAACTCTATAATCTTTGTAAGTATTATAACATCCTATTAAAATGACTTCATCAGATTTTGGACCAAACATACCAAGATTTTCCTTGGTGTTTAACGTGTAAACCATGCATCCAAAAACATTGAAGTAATTAAATTTAGGTTTTCTGTTATTCTAGAGTTCATAGGGTGTCTTTTTTAAAAATGATCTAATTAAAACTCTATTCATTTTATGATAGGTTGTGATTCTAGATTCTTCCCAGAAATAGGAAGGAAGACTATATTCATTTAGCATATTCCTTTCCATTTCTTGAATAGTCCTATTTCATTTTTCGACAATTCCATTTTTTTGAGGTGTTCTTAGTGAAAATAAGGCATGTTTAATACCCATATTAGAGAAAAAGGAATTAAAATCCAAATTCTCAAATTCTCCACCATGATCACTTCTTAATGAAATTATTTTAAAACCTTTTCCATTTTGAACAGCTTTGTAAAAACTTTGAAATATAGAAAAAGATTCATTTTTATATTTTACAAAATAAATCCAAGTAAATCTAGAATAGTCATCAACTAAAACCTACACATAAAATTTACCAGCCAAGATTTCTACCCTTGCAGGTACAAACAAATCCATATGGATAAGTTCTAGAGGTTTAGATGTAGCAATTTTTTAATATATTTGAAGGATGACTTGTGATACTTTCCAAGTTGACATGAATCATAGAATCTATCACTTTCAAATTTGAGACTTGGAAAATCAGAAATTAATTGTTTCCTAGATAAATTATTAAATTTATATATATTGAAATGTTTAAGTCTTCTATGCCAGATCCAAGATTCATTTAACTTAGCAGTTAAGAAGTTTATTTTTTGTTTACACAGGGAATTTAAATCAGGAGTATAAACATTATCAGATCTTGGTGATAAGTATTATCAGATCTTGGTGATAAACATTATCAGATCTTGGTTATCTAAATTTAAGCAATTTATCTTCAAAAATAGAACATCAATTGTTAGAAAAATAAACAGCATAACCATCATCACAAAGTTGAAAGATACTTATCAGGTTGTGTTTCAATCCTTGTACATAGAGTACTTTATTTATTGATACAGCTTATGGATCTCCAACTATTCCAATGCCAATAATCTTTCCTTTGACATTGTCACCAAATGTGACTATACCTCCATCCTTTTGAGTTAGAGTTCTGAAATTTGATGATTTTCCACTCAGATGCATGGTGCATCCACTATCCATATACCATATTTCTGTTTGGCTTATGTGACCTACTTCCTGCAATGTAATTTAAAGAAGGGTTTGTTTTGGTACCTATATTCTATTGGGTCTAGTAGTGTTATCTAGAAAAGACCTGGTAATATAGACATGATTTGTTTTTTTATAATCAATAGAATCATATAAACTGTATGCAACAAAGGCTTTCTTAATCCCACATTTTTTTGGTTGCCTTAAATAACAGTTTTTAGATATGTGACCTTTTGTTCCACAGTAGTTCCAAATTTTACCTTTTGTACTTGGGTAAAAATAGTTCTTATACAGTTTAGGTTTATCACCTTTAATTCTTATTCCATATCTTTCCTTTTTAATCAAATTCTTTCTAAGTATTTATTTAATATATTTTCTCTTTTTGTAAAAATAAGAGATGCAATTTTGTATGTTTCTACTTCTATTTGTAGTGTTTTTATTTTAGACTCGTGATTTTTATGGTTTATGTTAATTAAGTTATATTTTTCCAGTAACTCCTAATGTTGTTTTCCAGAGGATCCCTCTCTCCTAAAATAGCATTATAAATATTCTTTAAATATTTGTCTTTCTTGAATAAAGAATCACATTTCTCCTCAAGAATATTGCAGTAGGCTGGTAGTTTTTAATTTGAAAAACTTGAATTAGAATTAGAGTCAAATGTGTAATAGGATTGTAATTCATCAGTTTCTACCATAAAACACATACATTCTTTCAGGTTCGATTCCTCTTTTTCTTAATCAGACTCTAATGAGATGCTGGAGTCTTCAGATACACTCCAAGTTGCTTTCGTTGCCTTTTTCTCCTTTTTCTCATAATCATTTCTCTTAAAGAATTTGTTATTCTTGTCTTCCTTTAATTTTGGACAGTTAGGTCTGATATGACCAAGTTTATTGCACTCATACCATCTAACTTTCTTCTCATCCTTTTTAAAAGTCTTTCTAAAACATTGTTTCATTCAATAAAACTTATTGAATTTTCTAGCTATCTGAGCCAGTTCCACATCTAAATTGGATGAATCAGAACTTTCTAAGTTCACCTTTATTTCCTTTTTCTTCATATTTCTGCTTTTGCATCAAGATGATACCTTTAAGGTAGTGTTTTCTCCCTTGATCAGAACCTTATTTTCATTTTCTTCATCCTGCATCAAAGCCACATACATCATTAGAGTTCCAATTAACTCTCTCATTGTTAAATCATTTACAGGTGCAGATTGTCAGATAGCAACAGAAATTCTATTCCATCATCGTTGTAGTACTCTTAGTACTTTCAGATCTTGATCAGATTGTTTAATCAGATATCATAAAGTAGAGATGTTGTTGAAAATCTATTTCAACCTTCCATTCATCTGGGTGATGCTTTCTCCTTCAAACATACTGAATGTATTGAATTTGAGTTTAGTAGTAGCATACCTCATCTGTCTGACATTGTCAGTTCCTTCATAAGAAACTGTAATAGTATGCCACATTTCAAACGTTGTCAGGCACTGAGATACTCTATTGAATTCATCTAGTCCAAGACCACAGATGATAGCATTCATAGATTTTGATTTTGTGGCATACTCTACTTTGTTATCAGCACTCAGTGTTTCAGGTTTCTATGGAATCACATAGGGAGTTAGAATTTTCGAGTAGACTTTGTATCCAAGGTTCTTTAAATAAATGACCATCCTTGATTTCCAACATCCATAATTTTCACCATTGAAGTAGGGAGATCAAACCATTGACAAACCCCCTCCTGTATTAGCCATTGTACTATGTACAATCCAAAAACATTCATCTTGTTATAGCTTTGAAAAAATCTCCTCCACTGATACCAATTGTTGGATTGGGTTATACCAAATATACACAAGAGGGGGTGAATTGTGCCTTTTATAATTTCTTTGCAAGATCATGATCTGTCCTTTCAACTTTATCAGAATGATTAAGCAGTGGAAAATAAATATCAAAGGACACATGATGTATAGTGGTTCAGGGAATATAAGGCCACTAGTTCACTACACCAATGCTCTACTTCATGAGCTTGGTGATTTTCACAATCTAGTCCTCTTATCAATAGACCGTTCGACAACTGAGTGTAGGCAGTTGAATCCTTTAAAATTTTAAGGCTAAACAGAGCCTTTTGGTTCCTACACAGAACCAAATACATATATTTGTATGAGAAGCTGGTTACTCAAGGTAAAATAGTATTTGTTATTTAAATACTTTCCAGTTTTTCTTCACAATTGCAATAGCACCCAACTAATAGTAGAATGATCATTGTCTTCAGAAAAGATGTTCTTCAGTTAGAAGTAGTTCCGAACTAATCCAGTTATAGTAGATCTTGAAATATAATTTGAAAATTTAATAAATAGTAGGTCCAAAAAAGATATTCCGTTTAGAATTGGTGAATCATAAATCGTGTTTCTTCTTCATCAGAAAACAGAACTTTGTCATTCTTTATAACAACAGATTTGTAAGTCTCGATTGTCTCTATAAATTGTAGTAGTGGAAAAATCAATATCTTGATATATATTTTCAATGATTCACCTCTATATCTATAGTAAAAAATAATACAGGTATATATAGAATAAAGAGGAGTGTTCTCCTTTTAAAGTTAGAACCACAAAAGTCTCCTTTAGAATCGCAATATTCAAAATTTTGAATAACAGAGTAGTCGTAACTACCTAGAAAATTCGGCATCAAAAGCTCCTATTAAAATGATCTTTGAATCATTAATAAATGTATCCGAATTATTCAGAGACATGATTTAGATTCTGGCTTTTAATATGGATTGAAATTAGCCTAATAATCCGCTTAAAGACCGTTGCTCGATAAAATCATAATTTAAATATCCAACGCTAAATGTAGTGTTGAACTGCATAGCATTCATTCTCAAGAATATAAGGTTCAAAACATAAGGTTGATCTAAAATGTAAGGTTAGTGATCCAAACTTTTCTCATCTTCCCAACATAAGGTTGATCATTCCCAAAAGCAAGGTTTATGAACCATACTTTTAAGAAAAAAACTTAACATTCCATATTCACATAATGATCTTCTTCTATACTTTTCTAATTTCCTAAATGTAAGGTTCCTTCAAAATGTAGGGTTCTTATTCCAATAGTAATGTTCCTTCCAAAAGTAAGGTTTCTTCCAAAAGTAAGCTTCCATCCAAAAGGGTCCCGGGGACCCTACTGAGTATCATTATACCCACCCCTACATGGGATTCACCCACACCTTGTTGTGTCTTGTATAGATGGCGTACATTGTTGATCAAGGCTAAGGGAGCTAGGACTGGATGGTACTTGAATCTAGGACTAGACGGTGCTTGGAGTTGGACCTTTTGGTGTGATGTGACACAGGGACTACTGATCATGAGCTGTAACTACCCTCAGGTAGGATACTCAGTGGATGATCTAGGAGCTATTTTGTACCTTTCATTTGTATTTTTACTTTTTATTTGTACTTTTACTTTTTTAGTTGGGCTTGTATTCTGGCCCCTTTATTTTCATAACTCTTTTTACTACAACAGTTTACTTTGTGGTTATATATAGTTGTTTTCTAGTATGTATAGTTTCTTATTATTGTGTTCTTCAACTTTGTGTCTATACGGTAAAAAGGAAATTCCTTCCTATATTATGGATATGCCTTTCTAGTGCTAGTCACCAGCCCATGTCCTATGGAAGGCGAGCTTGGGGTAGTCACGGAATGGGCCCTAGGGGATGGGTCGTGAAAAAGTGGTATCAAAGGGGTTCGGTTCTACCAAACAAATAGGACTTTGATATTTCCTGTAAAGTAATATTGTTAAGTGTTATGAGTGTGGTTTTTAGTTCGGGGAGTCTAGTGTTGGTGCGACGACCAATGTATCCATAAACCAGGACCTTGAATTCTGATTTCTAACTCAGAGCACGAAAACACTGATTGCATGTGTTTTTGAAATGTTTTTCTTTTGATTTCTTGGGAGTCAGCTAACCAGGTATAACTTAATGACTATGGTGCACCTATTCCTTATCAGGATGTCACTGCGGAGATAGCCAACAAGGATTCCTAAGAGAGTACACGACGACGGCCCACTGAGTGATGAGGCCTCGGTACAGGGCCCTCTTACGGCGTTAGCACCATCGGGTTGTGTACCAGCAGCACCACTGCTCGTTGGACGAGAATTGGCACTAGCCCTACCAGTAGAAGATGTATGCCGACTAAACACATTGCATGAGTTCCAGGGATAGAGTCCTCTGAGGTTTTGAGGTGAGACAGATTCCTGGGCAGCTGAGGACTGGCCGGAGGCTGTGGAAAGAGTCTTCCGCCTATTTGAGACACTGGTAGAGCAGATGGTGATCTTAGCTTCTAGTCTTTTCCAGTGAGTGACCATGTGGATGGTCCGCCAAGTTATGAAGATTTGGTATGTGGAACATTGCTCGAGATAGTACCTTTGGGTAGTGTGTCAGCTATATCACTACCCATTGGGAAACAGTTACAATCAGATGTACCAGTAGAGGACACATTTAGGATTTGTGCCTTACACGAGTTTCAACATCAAATACCCCTCGGGTTATGAAGAGAGCCTAACTCACAGGTGGATGAGGACTGGCATGAGGATGTGGTTGAGAGTTCTCTAGATCTTCTACATATTCGGTAGGATGAAATTTCGGTAGCTGAGTATTCATCGAGGTGTACCGACCATTCCTCGTACTTGATTCCTACGATACGATCAGTGCTTTGGGGATCAGAATTTTGAGCGCGGTGTGTTTAAGGATTTCTGAGCTAGTACTATTCATCTATACATTCCAACCTATGTTAGGGTTCAAGAGAAAACCATTCCAGTGGAATGTTATTTTGATGAGCGGATACAACCAGTGAATGTTAGCAGTGGGAAAGCAAGAAACGGGTGCCAGTCTCAGAGACTTGGGCATGTAAAAATGCTTCGAGAAGAAGAATTATTAGGGACATATGAATCTGTAGGGCTGCAGACGTGGAAGTAAAGCTAAGAGAGCAGCATGATGTGGTGTAAATTTGGACATGTTACAACCCTCACCTGAATGTGGTCCCCACCAGGCTCAGGGATATAGAGGACAGAGGAAGGGAGTAGCTGCATGTGGTCAAGGAGTGTGACCCAAGTACTCCAGGAATGATCAGAGGTACGGTCTGTGTCTATTACTTGCTGCTATATCAATAGACATAGGTACCAATCATTCTTTCCTTCCACTAATATATTCCAAGACCTAGAGTTTCCAGTTATATCATTGACTTGACCATCACGACTGGAGATACCTTTGGGAGGAGACTCATAATCACACTTACACTGATGGTGTGATCTGACCCTTGAGGTGAGAGTTTCGGTTGGAACCTCTTGGTGGCAGCGTCGAGGCCTTACGACATTAGTTTGGGTATGGACTAGGAATTCAAAATTCATACATAGATTGACTGTATTAGGAAAAAAGGTTATGGTTTACCTACAACGTTGGAATGGGATTTTCCTTGGTCAGTGAAAAAGGAAACCCATGCAGCACAGGAAGAACTCATGCAAAGGAGGGTGCAGCCGATCACTCTTGAGTCGGCCAGCCCTACCCCTGTGGTAGCGAGAGTTTTGAGTTTTCAGTTCCCAAAAGAAGAAGTAAAGTGTGGGGGATACTGACTGTGAGGCTCGACGTGCTCAGATATCCACAGAATAGGCACCTGATGGATGTTTTGAAGGTGGGGAGCACGTCATCTTCTTTAGAGGACGTACTATGGTACCAGTGGAGCTACGAGAGGAATTTTTGAGTAAGTTCCATACGTCCCCTCTAGCAGTTCATCCAGGAGTGGAAAAGATGTAACAGGACCTTCGACGTCAACACTGGTGGCCAGGGGTGAAGAAAGCAGTGGCGGAATTTGTATCACGATGTCTCACATGTCAGTAAGGGAAGAATACATAGATTTGGAAGAAGTCTTATGCCGACAGGGTAGGGATACCCTTGGAGTTCCATGAAGGGGACCACGTATTCTTGAGATTCTCTCCTCGACAAGGACTATGGATATTTGGATGAGGAGGCAAGTTATCACTATGGTTTATTGGTCTTTTTCTGATACTTCGGAGGACAAGCGATGTATCATACTGCTTGGATCTTCCACCGGAGTTGGAGAGGGTGCACGAAATCTTCCACATATCCCAGCTGAGGAGATACGTGCACGACCCATCTCACATAATCGACCATGTTGAGCAGGAATTCGATGATTTGGTGATGTTTATGGAGGTTCTAGTAAAGATTGAGAATCAACAGGAGCAGGCCCTTCGTGGGCGGATGATACCTATGATGCATGTACACTGGCATCATGAGAACCTCCAGGAGGGCACATGGGATCAGGAGTCTTAGATTCATGCTCAGTAACCTCTTTTGGTTGTTTTGACTTTGTTTTTCCTTTCAAGGACGTAAATCCCTAAGGTTGGGAGAATATAATGTCCCGGAAATTCTGTATAAATTTTTTATTATATGGAGTTATTTCGAGACCGCAAAATCTAATGGCATGCCATTCTGAGGCCCGGAGTGCCTGGAATGATCCGTCAAAGTTTTCTTAAGCTTTAGTTAGCGCGCATAAGAATTTTTCCTAAAAAATGGAATAACTCATAAATGGTTCTTCGGATCAGAAATCCAATGGAACTGTTGTGTTCAGGATGGCAGGTTTACCCTAGGTGTGAATTAAGTTTGGTTAGTGCAGGCCTCTGGTGAGAAAACCAGCAAATGGAATAACCATAAATAAAATAATTAAATATAAGTTATTTTATTTTTAAAATGCTTATAACTCACAAATGGTAACTCGGATTAAAAATCTGAGACCATCGCTGAACTTGGGAGGGTATGTTTTCTTTAGGTATATACTAAACTTGGTCGGCGCGGGCCACTAGTAAAAGTTAGTTTAGGCAATAAATAAAATAATTAAGTGACAATTATTATATTGTAAAATTTCAGAACTTCTAAAAGGTAACTTAGATTTAAAATCTGAGAGTACGGTTGGGTTTTTTTTGGGAGTGTTTCACTTAGGCAGAGCCTAACCTCGACCAGTGTGGGTCGAGGGTGACTGTTATTAATTTTCCAAACTTTTTTTCATGTACATTCATTAAACGTGTGAGTATCAATTTATAACAACAACGTAAGGGGAAATTAGGAAGCTTCCTAATTAATGAGCCCAATTAACTCCCTACAACGTTACTTATCCTCCCCCTCTCCTATATATATGGAGCTAGGGAAGGGGTATCAGATAGTTTCACCAAGAAGTGAATTGCTGAAGGAACGTCGCGATGCCAGACCCTTAGAAGATGAAGCTGAACTTGCGGGAGGTGATGGATGACACCGAACTTTCAATGGGAGACGTGTGAGTGGCGTCTTTGGGAGCCTGTCACGAGAACTAAGAACATGGTCCATCGATAATCATAGATGATTCTCCAATGTTTAAAGGTAGGGGTTATTTCATTTGATCATTTTTTATTCCCTCATCTTCTTTCTTGAAATTACATGAAGAACGTGGCTCAACCGACTAACAGGTTGACCAGAGACTCATTCGTCTATACCGGAGGTTGATGTGGGGTATTTTTGCAGGGTTAATATTGTGTTCAATTCAATAGTTTATTGAAATCCCTTAACATCCTCCATATTACGAGCTAACACAGAGGGTGTGGGCCTAACGAACCCGGCCGAAACCATCCTCTAACTTTCTTTCCTTGTGCCACCTTGGAAGACCGCGAGCACCTCGACGCACGCCGCAAGAGGAGGGCCACGGCTCATCGGCTACGGAAAATGGAGGAGGCGGCTGGCATGACGACCGACTGTAGGAAGGGAGGAGGCACGAATACCATGCCTTCGGTGAATGGAAGATACGGTCGAAGCTGTGGTAGAGGCTGAACCTGCCTCTGGCAGGTTCCGTAGGGACAGAGCGGCGCCACCGCTTCGCCCACCGAATAGCCTCCGGGTGGTTCCGGAATCCGTGTGACCGGGGGGGGGGGGGGGTTACACCTCCCGACGACAAAAATAACTCTGCCACCGCCTTTGGCAGGGAAGCCACTGCCCTCATCCGAGCTGCCCCCTTCGGTCGCGCCACCACCCTAGACCAGTCTACCACCTTCACTGGGCCGCCGCCCTCGAACTGGGCCGCGGCCCCAGCGGGCCGCCGCCTGTCTGCGAGCCGCACTATTCTGCCTGGGCCACCCTTGTGAGCCACCCTATTCTAGAAGAACCGCCCCCTTGCGAGCCAGGCCAGACCTTATCTCAGTTTTCTGAGTCATCCACGACCTATCCTAGACTGGGTCAGGTTGGGTCTGTCCGACCAGGTTGGACCGGTGCCGGGACCAGAATCACATAAAGGGTCATATCTTGAGAACTGAATATCCGTTTGACGAACCGTCCATGACATTGGGATCCTTGGATATAGGAGTTCATTTTGATATAATCCCCTTGATTTTTTTAGATAGTTGGAGTAAGTCCAGGTTTGATCGAGTCTAAATCCAACCGGGCCCCTAGAGATAAAATGCTTATAACTCACAGACCGGGCGTCTGATTGATGCATAATCTATCGTTTTGGAACCCTTACGACATAGCGGTCCTTTGGGTTACTACTTTTTGGAGGCTGGTGACGGTCAGGGTATGACTGATATCTCGTGGGATGATTCTAAGGAACTCAAGCGCACCGAGTGAGAGGAATCCAGTGGCTGGAAGTGAGGAAGAGGTTGGAGACTGATCTTGTGGAGTTCAGTGCTCAGCGATCCTATGTGGGTCAGTGCATACCGATCCTATGTGGTTTAGATCCTGTGTGAGTCAGTGCTCAACAATCCTGTGTGGGTCAGCACATACCGATTCAGTGTGGGTTAGATCCTGTATGGGTCAGCGGGGGTTAGTTACCTATCGACTCTAGGTGGGTCAGATCCTGTGTGGATCAATGCGGGGGTTATTACCTATCGATCCTATGGGGTTAAAACTTTGTATGGTTAGAAGTAGCGCCTCTTGACAGAATAAGATGATCTATCTTCATGACTAATCATATGTACTTCTAAACTTCACTGAAAACCTAGTTTGATTTGACATTCTTTGTGAGTTGTCTTTACTTTGTACTTTTGTTTGAGGTTTTTCTATGTGGTATTATACATGTGTTGTAAACTTTCTTTGTGGTATTACCTATCTGGTACTACTATTGTCTTGGTGTTACTTGTGTGTTACTTCTATCCTCGTGGTGTTAGCTGTGTGGCACTTCTATCTTTGTGGTGTTACCTGTTTGGTACTTCTACCTTCATGCTATTACCTTTGTGGTGTTATCTTCATGGTGTTGCCCGTGTGGTACTTCTATTTTCAGGGTGTTACATGTGTGGTACTTCTATCTTTGTGTTGTTACCTATGTAGTACTTCTACCTTCGTGGTGTTACCTTTGTGGAGTTATCTTTGTGGTGTTACCTGTGTGGAACTTCTACCTTTGTGGTGTTACTAGTGCGGTAATTCTACCTTCATGGTGTTACATGTGTGGTACTTCTACCTTCATGGTGTTATCTTTGTATTATTTTTCCCTCTTGTGTGAGATGATTATATCTTGATAACTTAGGTATATGTATGGGCATATACCTAAGTAGATTTGATGTCTATTGCTTGGTGATTTGTGGTTTTTCCATTGTGGAACCCTTGGAGACCTACAAGGGTCTTGGGGTCCATACTGAGTATCATTATACTCACCCCTGCACTGGATTTTCCTACACCTTGATGTGTCTTGTGAAGACAATGTACAATGTTGATCTAGGCTAAGGGAGCTAGGACTGAACGGTGCTTAGATCTAGGACTGGACAGTGCTTGGAACTAGAACTTTTGGTGTGACATGACGCATGGACTACTGAACGTGAGCTATACCTACCATCAGGTAGGTTCCACAGTGGATGATCCAAGATCTGTTTTGTACCTTTCAGTTGTATTTTTTACTTTTGAATTGTACTTTTACTTTTTCAGTTGGGCTGGTATTCCATTCCCTTTACTTTCAGCACTCTTTTTACTACAACAGCTTACTTTGTGGTTATATCTAGTTGCGTTCTAGTCTGTATAGTTGTTTCTTGTTGTGTTCTTAAACAGTGTGCCTATACAGTAAAAAGGAAATGCCTTCTCATATTAGGGATACACCTTTCTGGTGCTAGTCATCATCCCCTAGCCTATGGAAGGCGGTCTTGAGGTAGTAATGACACGGGCCCTAGGGGACGGTTCGTGACACGTTTATCGAAATTTATCATACTATATAATTAATGGAATGTTGGGATATTCCCTTTGGGAATAATGTACACACTTTGTTTACTTGAAACATTATTTGAAGACTATTTTTTAGGTAATCATGATTTTTTTTCCTCGATTACATTAATATTGATCCGGGATGATATAATTTAATGGGAATACCAACCAAGGTACAACATCATGTCCAAAAATGGGTGATCAAATGTTCGATAAAGTAAAATACATTGAAATTGTTTTTGGTAAAGCATTTTCAAAAAAAAATTACGAAATCGAGTTGGAAAAAGAGATAATTTTCTTTGAATTTCAATATTTTAATTTTTTGTACATCAGACATTTTCTTGATGCCATGTGCGTAGAAAAAGATTTATGTGATAGTCTTATTGGAATGGTACTGAATGTTTCTAACAAAATAAAATAAGGAATCAAGACTAGGTTGGACATTATTAACATGAGAATAAGGATAGAGTTGGCATCGATGAAGAGTAAAGGGTGGAAGTTTCTTCCACTAGTAGCTTACATTTAATCCAGGCTGGAAACAAATGCAATTTTTCATTTTCCTTAAGGGGAAAACGTTTCATAAGGGAAATAATAAAATATCAACAGTGTTGTGTTAATGACTAATTTAATGTTACATGGAATAAAATCACATGAATATCATATTTTTATTCATGATTTTATGCTCTTTGCTTTATATTCCATTTGGAAAAAAAATGACATACATTTACATGAATCACCTTCTTTTTCAAAGACATATGCAGTAAAGTTATATACTCGGAAAAGTTTCTAATCATGAGTAAGGTGTTTGTAGATATATTATGTGACTTATATATATTATTACCATCATAAATATTTGATATAGTGTCCCGCCTGATGCATCAATTAGTCGATGAGGTTCAACAATGCGATTTTATCCATTAGAGATGGATGTACCTGATTGAATAGTATATGAATATTTTGAAAGGGTATGTCAATATTTGAAGGCGGATATAAGGTTATATTTAAAATGATATATTATTTAATATTGTGCTTAATTCTATACTAATTACCAATTAAATTTGATATCATCCGTCTCCAAAAGCCTCATCACAGTGGGTGCATTATAAGAAAATGGATTTCCTAAAGAGATATTGTTACAATTACCATCATAGAGAAGCATCAATTGCACCTTTACATTTTACATAATAATGAATATGTTGATTCAGATGTTGAATCCCACAAATAAATTATTATATATTTTAATCCATTAAGGGTTAAAGGATATATATCAAATACACATAATCAACAGTTTATAGGATGGTTCCGAGATCATATTTATAAGAATTTATCTAAAAATTTGAATTCAATTGCTGAACGAATTTGATTTCTAGATAGGGGATTAAATGAAAATGTTATATCTTAAATTGGTTTTGTAATCAATGGTTATATATTCTGTAAAAAATAATTTGATGACTACAATATGATTCAAAACAATGGATTTATGCTTACGGAGTAAGTGATGAATATATATGGTTCCAAGGATAGAAATCCAATTTATGAGAATATTTAATATTTCAGAATTATCAAACACATGTACGAGTTAGATTATATAACATTTAAAGATCTGATTTCCATTTATAATGGTTTTAAAATTGGAGTGTATTTAATGTTGGTAAAATGGTATTCATGACGGTGAATTTAAATGTGGAAGGGAAAAAAGAAGAGATTTTTATAATGGCATCACAAGAAATGGACATGTTTTATGTCTCAGATCCAAAAAATAAGAATTGGTTGATTATCCTGCTGAGAACTAAAACTACTGTAGAGTCAAATTAAAATTCAATCGAGGATGTCCCTTTCATTGGGAAATCACAATCGTTTCATAGTGGTCCTAATGTAGAAAATTTATTGTACGTTAGAGGGGACCACAAATAGTGGATTTTGGATTCTCAATAGAGAATCAAAATCCCTTTAACCCTTAAAAAACGAAATAGAGTTCAGTGAGAAGGTGAATGTTATTTTTAATATACTATTATTTTCATCATAAAATTATGTGTTCTATAC
Organism: Viscum album; assembly: GCA_963277665.1. Classification (NCBI taxonomy): domain Eukaryota; kingdom Viridiplantae; phylum Streptophyta; class Magnoliopsida; order Santalales; family Viscaceae; genus Viscum; species Viscum album. The sequence goes on along the minus strand of OY728151.1, from coordinate 894,824,501 downwards.
TATATTAAGATAATCTAAATTAAATTCTGGACTACTCATGTATACAATATCTTCTCCACATGATGATATTACCAATTCTGGGGAAGAACAGATAGTTCATACTGAAACTAAAGAATTATTAAGGGATCAATTGAATGTTGATGAAAAAAAATAATGACTTAGTATCATAGTGTTAACTAAAATTATCAAGAAAATATGTAATGGCATAAAATTTCAGGATGGCTTGAATCAACACGATCAACCTAATGACCCCAACAATTAAATGTTAATTTGTTATGTTGGGGTCACAATGATGGTAAATGTGTTGAATGATATAGATTCATGGATCCATGTCCAACCTATAATGAAGGAAACCCTTTGGAAATATATAAAGGTAATGTTACAATAACCTTTCATTATATTACTAAAAAATTACATAGTGAAACATTGATTTAATTTTCATTTTCCTTGTAGAGTTCATTTTTTAGATAGTTTATATAATAAATACGTATTAATGGTCAATAAAAAATCTCATAGAGTCCTCAAGACACTTCTTAATAAATTTTAATTAACCGGTGTTGAGGAGAAAGTAAATACCCTCCCACCAGTTACTTATTCAAACTTTATAAAGTATGAAACATGGAATTATTTTATCAGTAATCATGACGGGAAATCATTTCAGGTGAATTTTAGTCAATAATATATATTTTTAAATTTTATTTAAATTTGTTAATTTATGAAACAGTAATGCATTGCTAAAAATAAAGAATGTGAACCAAAACTGATATACCTCTATCGCAAAGGACGAGATTCACTTTACAAGAGAATAAATTAGTATATATTTGAAATTAAAAATAAAAGTTTTATGTGATATGAAACAAAATATATTCCTATTTTTATATGAAAATTGATGAACCAAAATCTAAACCCACTTTCATCCCATGTCATATGTTATGAAAGGAGGCTTGCATAAATGAGGGTAAACTAGTTAATGAAAACAAAAACGAAGTATTGTAATCATGTGTAAGTATGACATAATAGTTATTCATTATGGTTTATAATAGTATTATGTAAAAATATCTATTTATTTTCATCTATTTTTTATATGGTTCAGACACAAGAATCAGAAGTGGTCATAGCAGAAGAAAAACAACTTTCAATAGCAGTTAAGTGGATGAAACAATCTATTTGTGTTATAGGAGTAGGTTTTGGAGGGTCTACATGAAAATATTTTGAGGAGAAAAATTACAAGAAGATACATATAATATGATGAAAGGATTTTCTGAAAAAATAGATGTTTACCAAGATATTATTTTCTAGTCTAGTTTGGTAGAATAATATATGAGAAAGGATCAATGTGAACCAAAGGTGTAATAAAGATCATCACATGAACAACCAAATGAACACGCTGTATTTGAGGCTAGTCATTCCCCTAAACTAAATACCTTACACAAGGTAATCAATTTTCTCATTACACTTTCTCCTAAATGTGAATCAAGAAACTTCTGCTAACTTTTTATTTCAAAAATTCTACTGGGTAATGTTTTATGTTATTTCTATCTCTCAACACCCATGCACCACCTTGTTGTGAGTTGTTCGATGTATAATATCCTTGGAGAAAAACTATACAATAAATAAATCCCAAAATATTACATTAGAGTAGGGATTGAGGTAGATTAATAGATGACCACTGAGTTTCTTATTCCACTTTATGATCTAGGTATTACAATAGTCAATGATTCTATTGGAACTTTTATAGCATGGTAATTTAATCATATAAAGATAGATGATGTATGTCTTTAAAAAAATTAAAATGAAAAATATAAAGCAGTTGATGAAAGAGTTTTGAAGTGTGTTATGGTATTATGTACAAATAAAGTGGTGTGTTAGCATAAGGTCGAATCAAGACAATATAGTGAATCAACCAAGAAAACAAAAGAACTATCTAGGAGCACCTTCTCCCCCAGCAATTCCATGACAAAATTCATTATCATTAAAAATTCATGCAGCATCCACATTTATATATGGAAATATGTCTTTCATTTTATATAAAGAAGAAATATTTGGAACCATCATTACAGACCCAGTTGGTCTCGAGATTATAAACGAGATCCTCAAGTTTGAATGGTTGGGATTCTCAGTTGTAACTACTTACATGAGGTACATTTTCACAATACATATGTCCAAAAATGATCTAATATGTTCATTAAAGTTAATAATTATTCATATTTTTTATTGGAGTTTATGTTACTACTACCTAAATGGGAAACCCTTTGAATCCCAATTTGGATTCATTAATCCCTATATCATGTCTATGGAAGAAACTAAGTTTGAGTTGAAATAAATTGATATAAAAAAATATAATCAATATGAGGAATTTGAGAAGAAAATAATAAACAAAATACTATTTATGATTCCTATAATGTAGTGGTAAAACTCTAAAATATAATTATATAAATATATTTTAATTTTTTTCAATTTTTTTTTTGTTTTTTATGAAGCACTAGAAGCTGATCGAAATCAATCTATATACCCCAAATATTTATTTTCTTAATCCAATGCAAGTATATCCATAAAACCAACCAAACATGATGGGAATTTTGAATTTTTAATGCGCTAAAATCAATATTTTATAAATAAAAATAAAATTATATGTTTCATTCTGTGTTTTAACAAGAATTTTTTTATAATAGGGTAGTCACTAAATATAGGATAAATCATGGTATGATGCTGGTGACTAGATATAATAATCCTATGGATTATTTCAAAGGGAAATAAATTATAGTGTATATTGAAAGATTTAACTATCAACACTTATTTTAAAACAATTTACTTATTCTGGTCAATGTTTCTATATTTTTCGAAACAAGATTACAATAATGATTGTGGACATTATATTTTCAAATTTATGAGAGATATCATAAACCATGGAAAGACCAATATCCATGAACAGGTAATTTCTGAAGGTAATTAAAATTTCATTAATAATATTTTTTAATTGTTTGTTTTACTATATTTCATAAGTACTACCATGATTTATGACAAACTTCATAATCAAAATAAGAAGTAAATTTGTTTAGATGTGAGTGAGAACCATACATTGTGTTAGAATGTCTGTCAAAATTAAATTTCAGTTATTTCCTACTATTTTTGTGATATATAATGATTTATGAAATTAGAAATATATTTGTGGTGTGAATCAATAGTGTAACATCCCGACCTGGGTACCACACACTGGTGCCCTAATCCGGTTGGTCACATGACCTAAAGCGCGCCTCTTTCTATGCAAAAGGTTGTAGACTAGCAGTGAGGGTTTAATTTCATCAATGGGGAGATTATCCCCTCTTTTTCAAAGTATAAGACTAGAGGAAATAAATATAAAATAACCAAATAGAGATATAACATAAATAGGACAATTCAGTATCATAAGATGACCAAAACAAGAAATGAAATATCAAAACCAAATAATAGATATTCCATGCTAGAGTATGTTTCAAGTGCTAAAATGCAACTCAAAAATAATGAAACTGATAACCCACCAAGCAGGTCCCAACCCCCGTTTGGTTCCCTCATCCATGCTCCAACTAGACTCAGCCATCTAACATTGGTACTTTTCCCTTCTCTTGTCCTACAATCATGAAATATATTTAGGTATCAATCAGGAAGCCCGAGTAGAGTGTGAGGATAACTCAATAGGCCACCACCAATGGCATCTAAAATAATATCCAGTCAATATAGTGTATGTTGTTGTATAAAGGAATAATTAAAATGCATAAGTAAACAGTTATCACATTATCAATTATTCTTTATTTAACCATATAAAATCTGGGGTCCCCGAGGACACCCGAATGATATCACATATCTTAATTTCATTGATACAATTCATAACTCATAATTTAATGCCACTATTAACATTCAGATTTATAATACATGAGTGAATTCCATTTTTACCAATCAATATTTCATAACTAAATGTCATTGTTACCATTCTTATTTATAATACATGACTGAATTACACTATTACCATTCATACTTTCATAATTGAATTCCCTTGTTACTACTCACATTTAATGTCCCACGTTAATTCCATTATAACCATTTTCCATTTAAATTCACATGTATCACAAAATCACATTAATTAAATCACCAATTAATTAATCAAACTCTAAAATTCCATGTTTATATAATTCCATTAATAAATTCAACAATTAATTAATCACTTCAATTCAATTAGTCAATTCAATCATTAACTACTCACATATATTTCATTACTAATTCAAAAATTAGTTTATATCATTTATCCAGTTAATTAATTTCCCAATTAATTAATAACATCAATCCCATTAATTAATTCATCAATTAATTAATCAAAAAACACAAACCAATATCCCATAATTAATTCAAAAATTAATTTTTCAATTCACAATTCAGAATTATGATAATTTAATCAATAATTAATTATCTCCAAATCAACAGTCTCTATATCTGATAAATAATTTATCAATTAATTATCTCAAATTAATAGTCTCAATATCTCATATATAATTCATCAATTAGTCATCTCAAAAAAATGTCAATATATCATAATTAATTCATCAATTAATTATCAAAAATAAAAAATCTCAATATCACATAATTAATTCAATTATTATTTATTCAAAATCAATATTCCCAAAATCCCAAATTTCACATTTCCCTCAATTAGTTAATTCACAAAATTAATTAAATTAATCAAGAACTCAATTTTTAAACATCAAATATCAATTCTACAATTACATACAAGTAAAATAAATCATGAATTTTGAATTTGAATTATAGACCACCTACCTCAATTTGTTGACGATCGATCACCTAATAGAAATCCCCAAATTGAATGGAATAATGACATAGCAGAAATCCAGATCTAAAACCTAAATCCAACATTGTAAAATAAATATCCCTTAATTATAGATCTTTATCCACAATTCCTAGATGTTATATCAAAAAATTGATCTAGGTCTAACCAAAAATAGGCAAGAACAACCTTCAACAAAATGAATAAGAATGGGAAAGATAAATGAAACTATACTAGAAGAGATCATCTTTTTGGGAGGGGTTTAGATCTTCAATCTGGGCATCGAATCATGAAGAACAAAGGTTAGAATGGTTGTAATCTGTCCAGAGGGATCCAAAATCATGAAATAAATGTTAGGGTTGAATGGGGGTTGATTTTGGATTCAAATGGGGTCTTGAAAAATTTTAAAATAATTTTTTTATGTTAATTAAATTATTGTGCATGGTTTGCTGGTCTGGACGTACTATTTTCCTTAAACATGAACCTTAATCACACGCCTCTTCTAGGGTTACATGGTTTTTCCTTTTAGTGTTCATGGTGTGAAAAACTATGTGCCTGCCATGAAAACCCACTTTGTCCAAGGTTACATGGTTTTCTAGGTCATGGTTCATGATTAGGGAAAACCATCTTCTAAATATTCACTACCCTCTATCTTCCATATATTCTCAAATTTTCACCCAAACATACCCTAAAGTAAAACCCAAAAAAAAGTACTCAACGAAAGGAAACATAGTACCTATAAATGAGTCTGAGACATCTCCAGAAAAGTTCAGGGTTTTAGAACTACTATCAGAATTTTTATATATTATTTTTTATCAATTTCCCCAAGATATGTATAATGGATGAAAAAAAAATTTATAAATGAATGTGAAGAATATATTTTTTTCAAAATGTGTATAGACATTAGGAAGAGTTGACTTCCTACTACTTATTTAGTTAATTTTATTATCATTTTATCCACCTTTTTTGTTTAGTTTTACTTATCTTTTTTATCTAATACATACTTTTTAAAATTTATACACTATTTCAAAACACACTTCAAATTCTTGAAACTGATAAAATGATCTTAGAATATCTTCAAATTTAGGGAAATGATCCATAAGTCATTTTTGGTGTGTAGGAATTGATCCCACATCAATATGAAGCATGATGTGGTCATTTTAATTGAAGTATGTTTTACAATAATAAATTGTCATTTTAGTTTAAAACATACATAAATTAATCAAAACTGAAAAAACTAGTATGGATTACTTTCAAACTTTAGCAAAATAATTCATAATCCATTTGTCACATATAGGAATTGACCGCACGTCAACCCAACACCTAATGTGGTTGATATGACTCTAAGTATGTGTTTTTAATACAAAAGATTCATTTTAGTTTAAAAATATATAAAATAGTCCAAACTAAGAAAATGAGATCATACTGTACACATATATAATGAAGATGTGACTTCTTACTACTTATTTAGTTTATTTTTTTATCATTTTATCTTAATTTTTAGTTAATTTACTTATCATTTTTATCTGATACTTATTTTTTTAATTTTCATAGATATAATAAGGAAATTACTTCTTTAACAATGATGATTCACTCATGTACAACGATTATGCACTAATGAAATTTTATATTTATTCTCCAATGAAGTCAAAATTATAGCTTATCAAACAAAAATATTTTTAGATAAACCATAATGTTGAATGCATTATAGTATAAAGAGACATAGTGGAGTCAACCATACCACAATCTGATACATGGTGATCCCGGTATAACTCAAATTGTGTAGTTTTAGTTTAAAATTGATATTTTATTAATGTATTGTTTCATATTTATGTTTAATTTATTTATTTATATTTTTACTAACATATGAATCGTTTTATTATATAAGTGGATTAGTTTTGAAAAGTTGGGGTGGTTTGTTTAAAGATTATCGTCCCCCTGAGAGATCTGGATTTGAAGCTGCAACTGATATAATAGAAATAAGTAAATAGTTGAATAATTTATATATACATCATGAAAAGGTGAATTTCTAATACACATTTAGTTAATTTTGGCATCATTTTATCTATTATTTTTAAATTAATTTCCTTATCATTTTTATCTAATACTTATTTAGTTTTTTTCAAAAAAATTTCTTGATGTTGTATTTTTATTTCAATTATCTGCAAAAATTTATAAAAGAGAGAACATGTTGCTTTTTGATGGAAGTGGAAACCCCATGATACCTCAAACGTTAAGTGTTTTAGGAATAATGGTGTTTCCTCTTTTATCCAAATAGAACACTTTCTCACTTTTATATATTTTTGTAGAAATTTAAAGAAAAACATATATGACATACTCAATAGTCTTCACCTCAATATGATACACAGTGTAATTTCTATGAATTAAACTATTTGTTTTTAGTTTATAATTTACATTTTAGTTCAAAACAAACATCACATACTCAAAACTGATCAAACAAATTCGGATTATTTTGATACTTTTGGAAAATTATATATAATTCATTTTTGATATGTTGGAATTATTCTCACCTAAATCTAATATGTTGTGTGACCAGTATAACTCCAAGTGTATCCTTTTAAATAAAATTTGTATTAATATTAGTAAAAAAGAAATGTGAAATACTCTAAATCGGGCTTGTTCTAATACTTTAATAAAATGATCCATAAGTCATTTTTATGTATATTAATCATCCTCCCCTCAATCTGATACAAGATGTTCCGAATAATACTCAAAGTGTTTTTATCAGTATAGAATTTATATTTTAGTTCAAAACGTGTCTCACTGACATAAAACTAAGAAAAGTAACTCACATTGTATTCATAATTTAGGAAATAAATTGTAATTTATTTTTTCTATATATTACTCATTCTCACATTAAACTAACACACTATGTGACCGGTATGACTCAAAGTGAAAGTTTCTAATTTAAAATAAAAATTTAGTAAAAAAACACAAGTAAAATACTAAAAACCAAGAAAAAAATTTGTTTTGTTTTGATACTTCAATAAAATGATCCACAAGTCAATTTTTATATGTAGAAATCAACCGCACCTCAATCTGATTTATGGTGTGATTCGTATGACACCAAGTGTGTCTTTTTATTTAAAATTGACAATAATTTTAAATAAAAAAGAAAAGTTCCATACTCAAAACCAATAAAACACATTTTTATTTATTTTTATAATTTATTAAAACAATCCATAATTTGTTTTTGATGTGTACAAATTATCCTCACCCCAATCCAATACATGGTGTTCTCGGTATGACTTAAACTATCCATTATCATTTTAAAATTGACATTTTAGTTCAAAATGTCTATCACCCACTGAAAAATGAGAAACCCCCTATAATTATATTTATAATATAGGAAAACAATTCATCATAATTTTTGAGGTATAAGAATCAATCTCATGTTGAACTAATACATGTTGTGACTGGTATGACTCAATGTGTGTGTTTCTAGTTTAAAATGACATTTTAGTAAAAAAACACACGTGATAAACTCAAAACTAAAAAAAATATACATATTATTTTTTAGTTTAGAAAAAATGATTCATAAGTCATTTTTGATTTGTAGGAATCTGTTTCACCTCAATCAAACACATGGTGTGATAGGTATGACTCTAAGTGTGTGTTTTTACATAAGATTGACATTAATTTTAGTAAAAAAGACAAGTGACATACTCAAAACTGAGAAAACACATTTGGATTGTTTTTATACTTTATAAAAAATATTAATAAGTAATTTTTTATGTGTAGAAATTATTTTCACCTCAATATGATACACAGTGTGCCTAGTACAACTGAAAGTGTCCATTATTTATTTAAAATTGACATTTTATTTCAAAACATGTGTCACTCATTGAAAACCAGACAAATGAAATCATATTATCTTTATAATTTAGTAAAATTATTTATAAGACACTTTTCATTTGTATAAATCAGTCTCATGTCAAACCAATATCTGATGTGATCGGTATGACTCAACGTTCTTGTTTCTATATTAAAATGAAATTTTAGTAAGAAACACAGGTGACATACTAAAAACTGAGAAAATTAATTCATATTTTTTTGATACATCAGAAAAATTATCCGTAAGTAATTTTTTATGTTTAAAAATTAGTCTAACATCAATTCGACATAGGGTGTTACTGGTATGACTCCAAGTGTGTCTTTTTATTTAAATTTGACATTAATTGTAGTAAAAAAGATAAGTGACAAACTCAAAACCAAGAAAACACATTTGGATTATTTTGATAATTTGGGAAAATGATCCAAAACTCATTTTTGATGTGTAGGAATTATTTTCACATCAATTGGATACATAGTGTTTTTGGTATGACTCAAATTTTTTATTATGAGTTTAAAATTGACATTTCAGTTCGAAATGTGTTTCACACACCGAAAACTAAGAAAAAGCACTCATATTTTCTTGAAAATTTAGAAAAATTATTCATACGTCATTTTTTAAATTTATGAATCATTCTCACATAAAACTGATACATGATTTGACCCAAATGACTCAAAGTATATGTTTCCAATTTAAAATGACATTTTAGTAAAAAACACAAGTGACATACTCAAACCCGGGAAAACACATCCTAATAGTTTTTATACTTTATAAAAAAGTTCTATGATTCATTTTTGACATGTAAGAATCATCCACACCACAATTTGAGGCACGGTGTGACCAGTATGACTCCAAGTTTGTCTTCTAATTTAAAATTGACATTAATTTGAGTAAAAATGACATATGACACAATCAAAACTGAGCAAGTGCATCTAATTATTTTGATACTTTAGTAAAATGATACATATTCCATTTTTTATGTTTAAGAATTAGATGCACCTCAATATGATACACAATGTTAATAATATGACTCAAAGTGTTTCTCATTAGTTTCAAATTTATATTTTAGTTCAAAACATGTGTCACTAACTAAAAACCAAGAAAAATGCTCTTATGGTCTTGAAAATGTAGTAAAATTATTTATAAGTCCTTTTTGACATTTAGGAATTATTATCACATCAAACAGACACATTTTGTGACCAATATGACTCAAAGTGCATGTTTCTGGATTAAAATTACATTTTAGTAAAAACAAAAGTGACATACTCAAAGTCGATAAATCGGATTCAGATTGTTTTATACTTTAGTAAAATGATCTATAAGTCATTTTGGATGTATAGAAATCATATTCACCTCAATCTAATGTATGGTGTGACTGATATGACTTGGAGTGTGTATTTTTATTTAAAATTGACATTATTTTATGTAAAAAAGACAAGCGACAAACTCAAAATTGAGAAAACATATTCAGAGTATTTTGATACTTTAAGAAAATGATCCATAAGTCAATTTTGATGTTTATGAGTTAGTTGAACCTCAATATGATACATGGTGTTCCCGATATGACTCAAAGTGTTCGTTATCAGTTTAAAATTTATATTTTAGTTCAAAATGTGAGTTACCCACTAAGAAATGAGAAAATGCACTCGAATTATCATGATAATTTAAGAAAATAATTAATATGTCATTTTTTATGTTTATGAATTAGAATCATTTCAAACTGACCCAATATGTGACAGGTATGAATCAACGTTCATGTTTCCAATTTAAGATGAAATTTTAGTTAAAAAACACAAGTGGTACACTAAAAACTCAAAAAATGTATTTGGGTTGTTTTCATACTTTATTACAATCATACATAATCCATTTCTGATGTTTAGGAATAATCCTCAACCGAATATGATGCATGGTGTGACTGGTATTACTTTAAGAGATTCTTTTTATTTAAAAATTTACAATAATTTTAGTAAGAAAGACAAGTGACATTCTCCAAACTGAGAAAACACAATCATATTGTTTTTATACTTTATTAAAATCATCCAAAAGTAATTTTTGAAATATAGGAATCATACTCACTTCAATCCGACTCATGGTGTACTCAGTACGACACAAAGTGTCTGTTATCATTTCAGAAAAGACAATTTCGTTTAAAATGAGTGTCACTCGTAGAAAACAATGAAAACAAGATTTTTTTTTGATAATTTATGAAAATGACTCATAAGTAATTTTTTATATATAGGAATCATTATCACATCAAACAAACACATGATGCGATTGGGATGACTCAAAGTATATGTTTCTAGTTTAAAATGAAATTTTAGTGAAAAACACAAGTGAAATACTCAAAACTAGTTAAAGACATTAGGATTATTTTTATAATTTATTAAAATGATACATAATACATTTTTTATGTATAAGAATTAGCCTTACCTCAATCTGATTCACGATGTGATCGATATGATTCCAAGTGTGTCATTTTATTTAAAATCGACCTTAATTTTAGAAAAAAGGACAAGTGACATACACAAAACCAAGAAAATACATTTTTATTAATTTCATACATTAAAATAATGATCCATAAGTCATTTTTTATGTGAATGAAACATCCCCACCACAATCAAATACATAGTGTTCCCGATATGACTCAATGTTTCGGTTATAAGTTTAAAATTGACATTTTAGTTCAAAACAGGTGTCACTCACTAAAAACTGAGGAAAATCCCTTGGAGTGTCTTGATAATTTATTAAAATGATTCATAATTTATTTATGATGTATAGAAATCATTCTAATGTCATACTAAAGTAATATGTGACTGGTATGACCATAAGTGCATGTTTCCAGTTTAAAGTGACATTTTAGTAAAAAACACAAGTGACATACTCAAAACCAAGAAAACACAATGAATTTATTTTGAAACTTTGGGAAAATGAAACATATGTAATTTTTGATGTGTCTGAATTAGCCCTGCCTCATTTCGATGCACGATGTGACTGGTATGACTCAATGTGTGACTTTTTATTTGAAATTTACAATAATTTTAGTAAAAATGGAATGTGATATACTCAAAATTGAGAAAATGCATTCATATTGCATTGATACTTTAGAAAAATGATTCGTAAGTCATTTTTTATGTGTAGTAATTAGTTGCACCTCAATATAATACATTTTTTTATCAGTATAACTCAATGTTTCTGTTATCAATTTAAACACGAACTTTTAGTTCAAAACTTATTTCATTCACTGAAAGTTGAGAAAACATGCTCTAATTGTATTGCTAAATTACGAAGATGGTCCATAAGTGATTTTTGGTTTTTAAAAATTAGTCTCACATTAAACTGATACATGATGTGACCAGTATGACTCAAAGTGCATGTTTCTAGTTTAAAATGACACTTTGATAAAAAACACAAGTGATATTCTCAAAACTAAGCAAATGCATTAGGATTGTTTTCATAATTTTGGAAAAGGATCCATGAGTAATTTTTTACATGTAGGAATTAGCCTAACTTCAATTGGAAACACAGTATGAACAGTATGAATCCAAGTGTGTCTTTTTGTTTAAAATTGACATTAATTTTACTAATAAAGACAAGTTACATACTTAAAACCGAGAAAATAAATTAGGATTGTTTTGATAATTTAGGAAAATGATACATAATTCATTTTCTGGTTTGTATGAATTCTATGAACCCCAATCTAATACACGGTATTTCCGGTATGACTAAAAGTGTCTGTTGTCAGTTTCAAATTGATATTTTAGTTCAAAACATGTGTTACTCACTAAAAAATAATAAAACTTTCTCGGATTATCTTGATATTTTAGTAAAACAGTTCTTATGTCATTTTTGATTTGTTTTAATTAGTCTCATGCCAATTTGAGACATGATGTGACTGGTATGACTCAAAGTGTGTGTTTCCAGTTTAAAATTACATTTAAGTAAAAAGCACAAGTTACATACTCAAAACTAAGAAAAACATTCATATTATTCTGATACTTTAGTAAAATGAATCATAAGTCATTTTTAATGTTTATTAATCATCCAATCCTCAATCCTACACACAGTGTGACCGATATTACTCTAAGGGTGTCTTTTTATTTAAAATTGATATTAATTTTAGTAAACAAGACAAGTGGAAAACTCAAAACTAATAAAATTCATTCTTATTGTCTTCATACTTTAGGAAAAATATCCATAAGTTGTTTTTGACATCTAGGAATAATCCAATCCATAATCGGATTTGTGGTGTTCTCTGTAAGACTCAAAGTGTCCATTCTCGATTTAAAATTGACATTGTTAGTTAGAAACATCTATTACCCATTGAAAACAAAAAAAAATTTCTCAAATTGTGTTGATAATTTAGGAATATCCATAATTCATTTGTGACATATATAAATTTATTAAACATAAATCTAACACATTTTGTGGTTTCTATGACTCAATGTTCATGTTTTTAATATATATGTTCCATTTTAGTTTAAAATGCACATCACAACATCAAAACCGAGCAAACAAGATCATATTTTATCTCATAATTTTAACAACTATAACTTAATTAATTTCATTATCATTTTTATCTTATAATTATTCATTTAATTTTCAAAGAGATAATGGTTAAAGATGAACAAAAAATGGCATGAAAAATGAAGGTTTTTTTGAAAAATCAAGTGTTATTTAATTGACTAAAATTTGTAGTGAATTTTTTATCATCGCATATGAGAGCCGAGTCAATAGTACCTACTTTTGAGAACAATAATAAATTGTGTGATGTGAATGAATCACCCACAACTCAATATTATGGATTGGGTTCTAGGTATAAATCAAATTACATGTTTTTAGATTAAAATTGACACTTTGGGTTTAATTTATTTCTTTATACTTTTTCTAACATAAGAATTGTTTCTTATATAGGTGAATTCTTTTGCTTGAGTCGGGGTGGTTTGTTCAACAATTTCTTGGCATGGGGTAAAGGTCCAAAGACAGAGGAATATTCATGTTTTTAAATTTCTGTGATAATTCATACTTACTCATGTGATTATACAAACCAATGTTTGAAATGTTTTAAATATAGTTTTTTCTTGTATTTTGGTTGTAAATTTTATTTCATTTAAATTCTGTATTTTCAATCTTTATTTAATATATTTTTCTGCTATTTTTTCTATTATAGTGTGCTATAATTTTAAGAGCACACTATAGTATAATTACACTTTATCTACATTAGTAATATCACTCATAAAGGGACCCTTTATCAACACTATTAAAATCACTAATAAATGGACCCTTTATTAGATCCAATGAAATTGATGATAAAGGGACGATTTTTCAATACCCTTTTTAGTGATAATAAAGGGTCACTTTATCAGCACTTTGAGTTTCACTAATAAAGGGGGTCCTTTATTAGTAGTAAATAAAAGCACTAATAAAGGGGGTCATTTTTAGCTCTTAAATAAGTATTGATAAAGGTAACATTTATCCAAATTTTCCATAGCACTGTAAAATTGTTCCTTTATCAATAATTTTCAAGCACTCATAAAATCCTAGGTATTTTAATCAAACTCTGGTAGTCAGTTCTTTTTGTTGTTGACAATATCCAATTTTAGCTCTATTAAAGGCCATATATATAGTAGTGTTTATTATGGATGATAATTTTTCTCCTTATTATTTAATGATGTCAAGTTTGATTTCAAAATGGAAATTATCCTATCCTATTTTAATGAAAAATACATGTTCTATAAGATTATAGTTTTGATGAACTTTCAGCTTCTTAGGGAATCAATGATTTCTAATGATGGATCATTCATACAATTAAAATCAAATATAGTTTGATAAATTCATCGAGATAGATGAAACACCATAATAAATGTCAAGGAATTATATTGTTAAAGAACATGTTTCCTTTAATTATGTTATTGGAAAAAGTCAATCAAATATAAAAAAGTGAATTCATGTTAATTTAACATCCAATATTAATTGGATAAAGAAAAGAATATTCATTGATTTATCGAGTTGGGAATTGAATTTATTGTAATATTTTTTGGATGTAATTCATATATAGAAAAATATTTGTGGGATTTTACTTTCTACTATTTTAAATTTCAATGGAAAAAAGGCGATTTGTGTTCACATCATGATTTGATGGACAATGGTATAAGAGAAAGACTTCATCCTAGGTTAATTGGTCAAAAAATTGGAAAGTACTTTTTCTTGTTATTCAATGAAAATGAAGAGAAAAAAATTATTTAGGTCTTATAAATTTTTAATGTTTTATATGGTTATTTAAGATACATTTGGAAAAGGGGAATACGTAAGATTTGAAACTAAAATCTCTTGAAACCCATGATTACCATTTATTTTAACATGAGTCAATTCCCATTACCATTTTAAATTTACCTTCACATAATGTTAAGTTTGTTCTGATTAATTTATGTCATTTTTATAGATACCATTGTGATAAAAGACTAAGTAGAAGTGTTGTTAAAAAAAATTTAGAGAGATTCATCGATTATTCTTTACAGCTTAGAGAAAATTTTCTCACCATCATTTTTCACATGTAGGTTACATCTGACTATTCATCATCATGTAGATGTTATTTTTGGTGGTCCTATTTCAAGTTGTTGGATGTATCTAATAGAAATCATTATGTCAACATTTAAATATTATTTGAGAAATAAATATCATCCCTAAGTCTCTATTGTGAAATGATACTTAACAGAAGAATTCATGATTTTATGTTCATCATACATGGATAACATAACTATAAGGTCTAATAAACTAATGAGAACTAAATATGGGAAATATTATCCCATTGAAACTAGATTTCCTTCATTTCCCCAAAAGGGGGGTATCGGGGTTGTACTCATTGTGTACTTTAACCAGGGAAGAGTGAGAAATGTCTCATCATACAGTATTATTCAAATGTGGTGTGCTTGATGATTTCATCAAGTATGTAAACTAAAAAAACTATTTTTTTCATTGTTTGATTTCTTCATAGCCTCTAATATTTTAATGATTTAATATTTGTAGTTAGAATTTAGAAATTATAAAAATGTGACATTTCACTATATCTATTAATAGGAAAGAATAGTTGCATAAAAAAGAATTTACTACTTGGTTGAAGTCAAAGGTAATATATTTCTTTTTTTCTCAGGACATATTCATTGGAATATATTTAATATTTGATGTTTCTATATTTTAGGTTCTAAATTTACAAATTAATGGTGCATTATATGAAATAAGATTCTTTTCCTTTGGTCCAAATAATTTGGTACTCGATTGTGATGTAATGGTTGTTAATGGATTTAAATTCATAATAAATAGTTGTGCAACAAAAAAATGGAAATGTAAAATGATGGTGTCATGATAAGAACCACAATATATTTTTATATGAGTTCATCATACATGAAACCTAGATAAAAAATATATATCATATTATGGGGTTGTCAAAAAAATAATTTTATTAAGTTACTGTACACATGGTTGTGTCATAATGATGAAATGAAAGTTTTTTGATTCAATTACATGTCAAGTCATGAATATAGATAAATATGGATTTATAGTGATTGATATAAACTTTAATCTTTATAATGATGAACCTTATATTCTTGATTCACTAGCTAGATAGGTATTTTATATAAGTGATCCATTAAAATTACAATGTTGTGTTATTATTGGTGTCATTCCAAGACATGTTTTTAATGAAGACATCGATGATAATGATGTTTTGGATGAACCTATCGGTATTTATTCAAAAGTTTCATTTTAGGACATAGATGATTAAATTTTTATAATATATTGAGAACCAGAAATTGTCACACAGAACACATAGAATTAACCCATTTGTAAGTATTCACATGATATTATTGAAATGTTGTATGTGTTTATAAACTTTCATACATCATATCAAATTATCTAGTGTTTCCTCTCATAAAATTGGAAGGTATATAATGTTTTTTTAATAATGATTTTATTGTGAATTAAAGGTCTATTTAGAAGCAGGATAATGTAGTTTGAAGTGCATTGTAATTATAAAATTCTCACAACAGATTAACTGGACAAAAAAGTTAAAAACATCATTAGTAGATAAAACATAATATTCTTAGACATTTAATGGTGAACAATGATATAATATGACCCAAATATTTCCTAAAAGAAATTCAGCTTCAAATTGTATACTAAATAAAATTTTAGCAAAAATATATAGAAAGATGGCTTAAATAGAATCATGTATTACAAACTATAAACAACAAAAAATGCTACTAAGCCATCAAAGCATCAAGATCAGAAGCATAATTTATGATCAAATCAAAATATATTATCTTAATATGAAACTAACTCTATTTATTCTGATTCTAAACATCAACATTCTTATAGGAGGGATAAATTTAAGAATGTATCAAATATTTATTCTGAAAAATACTATAAAAACTACATGAATGCAGTGAAAATTTGGGCTAGAGACCTAATTTTTTATAGAAATTTCATACAATGATAGACCACATATTCTATATATTGGAAATAATTTTGTTACGTAATTATTATATGAAACTATTATTCATGTACATGGTTGTGTAATCTAATAAATTCATATGTAACAATTATGTGTAAATTCTTTTTCTATAAATAATGTAAATATCAATACATTAAAAACAGTGGAATCAACTATAGATCATCTCTGATAACTGGGATAAATTTTTAAGTAATATTTTTTGTGAAACTATTTGTAAAATTTAAAAATATCAAACAGTAGACTGTAAACGATATTTTTAGTGAATTATTGACCAATTGTATAATTTAAACCTAATGGTATAAGGACATATTGGTCTCTCTAGTGATGTTGACTTGGAATGAGAAGTATTACTTGTTTAAAGAGTTTTTTTAGTAGAGGGTGGAGTAATAACCTTGTTTGGGATAATTAATCTAAATAACATATAAAATGTCACATTAATACGAATAAAAATAATAACTATATTTAAATTATTACTTAAGTCTAAGGGAATAATTTTTTGAAGTTAGAATTTGGGGAAATATTTTTTGGCCAACATCTAAACCTTTTTTCATTATATTAGGTGTTATAGTGTAATGTATTCCATTAATTAAATTTATATAGTTACCTTAAATAAAGTACTATCATAGATTATTTGAAAATAATGACTAAAATTTCTCTACCATAATATGTTACCATCAGCTACAAAAGATTCTTTTATTATAGTTTTGAAAAAAATTCAAACATTAGTAGCATGAATCATAGAACCAACCATAGGTTCATTGAATCTTGTATACCATTTCAATGGTATATCATCATATTTTTAAAAAAATAGAAAATAAATTAGTAATGTGATCAAATGTAAAATAGTGATAACACTGTAATTTTTTTTAAAGTGTAGAAGCTGAAAAATGAATATGCAAAATGAACCTCTAAGTAGTCAATGATATCAGGTAATTTTTTTACTAATGGAGAAAACAAATTGGTTTCATGAATTGTATTATGATATGATACAATATGGATTGTAAATTTCTACTAACTTTATTGGTTTTAACCAAAAACATATTAAACATTAAAGTTAGAAAATTAAGATAACCTAAGTAAGGTGTGCTACTACTCCTGTAAAAAATTTCAAGAATAATTTTGTTCTTATAAGTATTATTAGTGTAAACACTACTAGTTTTATGAATTCTATAGTAATCCAGCCATTTATATTAAAGAACTATAAGTATTAACAGTGTAATAGTGTTACTAAGGAATCCAAATGTGATAATATTTAATCATTGTTAGTGTAATTATACTAATAATATTAGATGAAATACTAATGTAATGTACTACTACTAATACTTTCTATTAGAGAGGTATGGTAATGAAATTCTAATAGAGTAGACATGATACTAATGAATTGAAATATGTGAATATGTTACCACTGTTAGTAATTATGATAGTATAATACTTTTATAATGATGATATTGTAATGTTGTCTCTCATCAGTGGTTGTTTTATTTATAGTTGTAAACCTACTAGGAAAAATGAAGATTTTATAAATTTTTATGTTACTAATCATATATCTAAAAAATGAAAATCCACATATGAGGAACATGAATGTTACTAGTGAATAAAACATTAATTTTAATTACATTTCAATAATTTCAAATGAGTTTAAATTGTGGAAAATAAATATAAAACTGTAATGAGATTATTATTTTTAAGTTCGTAACACTTTTCATTAAATATAAATATGTGTATTTCCATTTGTTTTTGAAGTAAAATACTTGTATTTTTTACTATATTCATTATTTATATTTATCTTAGAATTCTATTTTAAATTTTTAGTTTAAATTGTCAAATTATGATGATTTTAAAAGGATAAGAATGTAGAGAAAAGAGAAAAATATTAGAGATTTAGGCAGGTCTCCTATAATAACCATTGTAAATATAATTTATGTTTGGATATTATGTTATTTTATTATATTTATCTCGTTATCTTTTTTTTTATTTATCATCCTTTTTATTTTAAGCAGCATCATTGAGTATATGATTGAATTATGGTGTGGAGGCTGAATGTATAGCGAGGGGTAGTGGTATGATAGATTCTATGGCTCATCATACCACTATGTTGCTTCTTTCACTATGAGGTCATTTTTTTATCCTCCCTTCATCATTTTTTGGTCACCAGTATTCAATCCTAAGATTATTCCATCTCTATATTTTCCATACCCAACTTTTCTATATCCATTTCTTCCCACACCCACATTGGATGGTAGTTCTCATTCTATCATCCCTCATTTTTACCTATTCCAACCATCCACTATATAAGGCATTGGTCCCCCATTTATCCCACTACCATATCCATATCCATAACCACCTTCATATTCATAGAGATATCCACCAGTATTTTTTCCTCCATCAATACATTTATCATTATTGACTATACAAAGTACTCCCACTATAGATATCCCACCTACCATAGGGGATAATCCACCTCCTACTCAAGACACAACACTTCAGGGGTCAACAGATCCCCCATCTGCTGGTAAGTGTTTAAATATTACTAATATTGATTAATGATAAATTTATATATATTATTTTCCTTTTATAATTATTTTTCATGATTAGCCATATCATCAACCAGACAATGAGATCGTACCAAAATGTGATAGTTCTGGAATTGACACACATAGATCATGATTCAATATAATGAGGAAAGTGTTATAATTGGAAAAAATGGTAAGAAATGTATAAGATTTATGGTAACACTTTATAAATATAGAAATATCATTCCAGTTCAACCAATAAGTTGGAGGGAAGTTGGAGACCAAGAAAAGAACAACACCTGGTCATAGATTTGGGTAAGTAATGTTAATAAACATTTACAAATATTAATTTATAATATTTTATTAACAAATATTTATTCCAATACTGCTTTGATATAATTCTCCTGATGGAAAAAATTCCAAGGTTGTAAGTTTATTTGAGATGGGTGATATGTGGTGAGCATACAAGTATGAATTGTATGTTTCTTGTAAAGAGAGAGTTGATATAGAGATTAAATAAATACATATCATTCATGATTTCCCAATATCACAATACAAAGATATGATTGGATATTGTAAGAGTCCATAGTTTAAGGGATGGGTTAAATATATATATTTATATATAATTATTTATTTATTTGAAAATGTTTTTCAAAGTATAAATTACATGTTTTATTTATGTAAATTTAATTATTTAATTTCTTGTTTATTTGATAAATATGACATAAATAAAATAAATTAGAGTGAAATGAAATAAATGCTCACTCTCATACACACTTCACTCCTAGATTGTGAGCAAGAATAGGTAATTTAACATTTAAAATATTCAACTTCATTTTATTAAAATATATATTTATTAACTTTAAGGTTATTCTACCTATCAAAATGGTATTTATTTTTATAAATTTTTATTTTTGGACACAACAATTCACATATTAACTAATTATAATGTATATTTCCACATTAATCTTTATTCTTGTGTGGGGATAATTTCTTTGATGTTATTAATACATTAATTCTATTTATATTCATTCATCCTATTACCAAATTACTTTAATATTACATAGGTTTCATTTATTATTATATTTCCAATTGATATTCTGATTTAATCATAAAAAAATTCAATTTCTACAAATTTTTTATGTAACTAGTTTGGGAATGATTTTTGATCCTCTGATTTTTAGCTACTTTGTACACATTTATCTTTTCTTCATCTCCTTCTTCTTAGAAATTAAATTTACGATTCTTCATGTAAGTTTAATCCAATTTTTAATTTTTAATTATTCATTTGAGGATAATTTAAACATATTAAGTCGCTATCAAATCTATTATATTTATGGAGTGAAGTTCTCCAATGCATTCCACCTCTACTGAAAATATTCACATATTTCTTACATATTTTTTAATTTATCTTAAGATGAAATCCTTCTTGAACAAAACATTAAGAATATTGTTTAATATTTTAATTCATAGACAAAAGATCATTAATTTCATGTTCATTAATATTTGTCCCTAAACCTGTTTTTTGGAATTCATCCACTTATTATTTCATGAATTCTAGGGTAAATGATTTATATGGTTTAAATGTGGTGTTTAGTTGTTTGGATGGAGTCCAAAATTCTTTATTAATTTCAATATATATTGAATTGAATTTTCTCAAAGTTATCCATGATAATTTCATTTCCATTATCATTATTTGTTGATGTTTGGTGCTCTTTATCACTAATTCCAAGTTGAGTTTCCTTATATTCTGTAGGCTAAAAGTTACACTAATTTATAGGAATTAGAGTAATTTGAATTTATCTTGTTAATTAAATGGAATAAAAACATGGATCATCTAATTAATGGTATAAATTTTAAAATGCATCATTATTCACTTGATTCCCCAATTGAATGAGTTGTTTATTTACACTAAATTTTTTTATTTATATCTTCCATGTTTCTATCATGATCCCTCCAATAGGTATTGAATTGATTTATCATAACTGGTTGAAAATTATCATTAGTTCTATAATTTCTATAATTTATTTTACCATAAAAAATGATTCAAAATATTCCTTTTAACAATTATTTTGTTGATTTGAGGATGTCACATTTATTTTGGATTGAATAATAGTACATTCAATGAGTATTTCCTCATTTTTGAAGGGTAAAAATGGTTCTATAAATTTTGAATTCCAACTCAAATTCCATAAAGTGGGAAACATTCCATCTTCTTCATCATCTTTTTGGAACCAACATTCCGATTGTGCAATTTTTTTATTTAAAATATTTGTGAAATTATTTTATTTTTTGATTTAATGAATCTTCAAAAACATTCAATTTCACTTTTTTTATCTCAATTATATTGTTTAATCTATCTGGATTATATAATATAGAATCTTTATGAATCATGTTACTATTCTAAGACCATATTTATAATGTAATGGAAATATCTATCATAACATGTCTATGAACTATGTATAAAATTTGTATAATGTGTGTATAATTTGGAATAATATGTGTAAATTTTGGAGTTGGTGAAATAGAACCAAATTCAGTGTAATTTATAATAACATGTATTCATTATTTTCAATATTAATAAACTCTTTATCACATCATGGTTGTTTTTTATGTGACATAGTATTTGATAATGTCGTAAGAGTAGTTGTCACACTAAAAGGTAATAGTAGTTCCCCATTATGATGAGAACCCATTAGTGCCATGATAGTATTCATAAATATATGTTATATAGCTAGATGATATAATTTTTGGGACAGAAATAATATATTCTATCATGGTTGGAGACTCAAATGACATTGAGGAACCTTCTCATGGTGCACGGCCTTGGAAATCTACAATTTAGGATATTATGAGAACGAGACCCGCTAGTCGAAAATCCACATTTATTTGTGTCATTGAATATTACTATCTAAGGATGTGTGTATTTAACCTCATACTTTAATTTTTTTATTAATAAATATTTTAAGCCATGTAATTTGATGTATAGATGAAAACCATGAAGACATATGTTCGCGATGAGGTATGATACGTTGGGTGTGTCACAAATAATATTTCATTAATGAATAATGGGATAAAGAACGCATCCCTTCTATTCTTTAACAGAAGTTGATTTCTCAATCCCTTTTATGTAAATGATCTATCCTAAATAAATACATTACCATGGTGTTTTATAAGGAAGTTTGATCATTGGAAAGTCAAATAAAGACACATCAATCACATAGGATGATGGTACCAGCATGAAACATGTTCGATTAGAGATATCATGATAATGAGATTATATTACACATTAAGTATGAATATGAGGTATTATGTTTTTGCGGAATTAATTTATTTTTCAATGGGTGTCTTGGTGTGTTTCTAGACACTAACCTTGGAATTCAAACTGCATCACTAAGAAAAATTCCTAGAGGTTTACACACTAAGTGTGTATAGAATATTAGATAGATAATATATATTATTATTTATTCTTTACCAGGTTGAATAAATATTATTCCTACATATGGTTTAATAATTATTCATGTTTTCTTTGTCACATATATTCCATCACCAGTTATTTCAAGAGAATATTATGTGAGAATAATATTTAATAAATAAATATTTTCTATTTAGTGAATATAATATTTATTTAATTATTGATGAATAATGAAGTGGTATTTATTTAATAAATAGACATTATTCAAGTTTGGATTAATATTGTGGAGGAATAGGGTAATGAATTTTTAGTTTTGATGAGAAATAATATATATTGAATACTATTTGAATAAATAATATATAATTTTAAATTCCCAGTTAATTTCATGTTTAGAAATAATATTATAATTATTATTTTAGACATGGGGATCCACAAAGGGACTAAATAAATAATAAATGAAACTTGTGGAATTAGTCATTTCTAACCATAGTGATATATACACCAAATTATATTATTTTTCAAAAGATAAAATTCATTTTTTTTGTTGTGCATAATGAATCTGGAGAATCCTCTCAAAAACCTTGAGAGATCCCTTATCCAAGAATGATTCCAATAATTTAGAGATATGTTCCTCTACCTCCAACTCTAAATTTAAGAGATATCTAGTAGAATTTTGTAGAAGGAATTCTCATGATGATAAAATGAGAACAACACAAGTGATAGGATTTGTCATGCTAGCACCAAGAGATTCATAAGGTGACATTCTAAGATTTATGGAACACATGTGGATCACTGCTAAAGGGAATCTTCTCTTGATTCCTATAAATAAACAATGGTAAAACCTAGATCTATTTTTATATCCATCAATTATTTATTTGATTAAATTAATTATAAACAATGTGTGATGATCCTATGCTTGGTTCTGGTGTTTTAGCCATTATTTGTTTTTCTTTGATTCAATTACAGTGGTCATAGTGTTTATCATTGTGTAAATATTGTATTGATAATCGATCGTGAAAAAAAGATAGCCACAACCCATTGCATACTTCCACTATTCTAGGAACCTACAAGTGGTATCAGAACACTCACTTAATTATTTATAAATATTTATTGATCATTGATTGATTTAAGAATTTTTTATTTAATTTTCAATTAATGTTTAATTGTTATTTTATCTGAATTGAGGTATCTTCTTATTCCTATTTCATTTCTCATAAATATAATTAAATAAATTGATTTTATGAACAAAATTAAATCAAAGATATCACCCAGTGTTGATAAGGTATATAGCAGGAAAAGACAAGAGTAAATGTCATGTAACCTAGAGGTGCACATCATGTACTATTTTTTAATGGACCAAGAATTAATTCATAATTAATTAAATGTGTGTAAATTTAATTTAAACGGTGAATTTAATTATAAATAATTTTTTGAACAGGAAATCACAGTGGGTATCTGATGTGCACACCATGTATCCCACATTCATGGTGTGTATTAATTTAGTCACAAACGTGTCATGTATCTTCTTACATGGCCAGCCTGATTGGAGACTATGTAACTCAGAGGCAACACAGCATGTATCCCATGTACATGTTGTGTGATCCAACATTTTTCATGACACGGTTTACGTGTTGAATCCCAATGCATGTGCCTTGGATAGATGGTGAGAATAGTACATGCCATGTAGCTCGCTTGTACGTGATGTGTACTTATACCAAATTTCAGATAATTATAATTGGTATATTATACTACATAAAAATTATCAACATGTTGTTTCATGTGGTCATTAATTTGATAAGACACGCCATGTGATAGGTTTTTTAATATATATAAATGTTTAATTTATTTTTGTATAATTTTTAGATTTATATATCATGTGTGAGTCATATTATAGTTATTAATCTACCTGCATTAAAGCACAACACATGATAGAAAAATATTGTAATCCATGTAATCATTTTGTTGATAGTACATGTCATGAAAGTACGTGATAAGTCATGTATTCCATATGGAACCATAATAAACAGTATATAGGTATAATACATTTTGGGTATATTTAGATGCATATTCACCATGTTTACTACAAGGTACATTTATGTACATAGTAAATTGTAAATAAATTTATTTAATTTTTTTAAAATTGTTATGGATGAGAATATCAAGTAAATTTAGATGGGAATTTAGATAAAATAATTACTTAATTAAACAAATAATTAATTGAACTTATTGAGATTTATCATAAATAAGAAAGATTATAATTGAAAACTATCTTTATTAAATGGTTTATTTGTTTCATGCTAATGGATTATCATGATCTTAGGCTAAGACCTTTAAATTTAATGGTTTTATTTAATTTATTTTTAAATTAAATTTTTGGATTGTGTACCATCTCTTCTCTTATTATGTAAGGGCATGCATTGAAATTTTTTCTTTTATTTAACCCATTCCCATCATAAAAATTTGAGTAAAAACATATGTAATTGATGGAGCTCCTGATAAAGTATAGGTGGGTCAAGTTTGGAGATGAGGCGATACCAATCTGATAGATACATAGGTGGACTGGTGAGAAGTTGTAACACAAAGCTTAATTGGTTCAAGGTGTTTTCCCCTAGATCAATTATTATTTTATCATGCATTAGATAAAATTACTACTAATAGAATCTCATGATCATACCACTTTATTATTCTATTTCTTTCAAGTTGCATGGTTATTTCATTATGGATGTTTTGTCATGATCACATGGATTATTGAATCAATAAGCATCGAATATGGAACTAAAATAAAATGAATTATGCATAAATATTATCAAATAAATTTTTAATCACATAATTAAATACACTTAATATTTAAAAGCATGTAATAAAGATATTAATTTCAAATTTACTCATAAAAGTTAAAATCCATCAATTATAAATTAGGTTGGTATAGCCTTCCACTAATTCAATTAAAATCTAACCATTGTTCAAAGTGATTGACCAGCCAAAGTTTGGGTGCTTTCAATTATTATGGAATTTTAACATGAAGTTTTGGGTTGAATTAACTTTGTTCATATAAAGGGTTAACTACCTAATTAGAACATGGTTTATCCAAGAGGCACGTGTTGAGGAAGTCCAATTTATGTATTTTGGGATTGGGGAGTCTACTCAACAGATCAAGGAATTGTTTGTTAATGAAGTTGGAATTTTGAATTCCAACCTAAAACCATTCAAGTTTCTTGACCAACTAACATTTTGGTGATGATAAGGGGAATATGGATCATATAAACTTGAATGTCCTAGAAAAAATATATTCTAAATCCAATGGTGGGGGATATTGGGTTTTGATAAAATAGTGGGAGATTAATAAATATATTATTTTTTATTTCTCTAACTTTTTTCAGATAAAGGAAAAAATTATGCTAATATTATTTGTATATACAACAATAAAATGACATCAAATATATCACTATGATCCATACTTGGTAAGAATAAACTTCTCACCAGAACAAATTTCGAAGAGTAGTGAAGGAAATTTCACATTATCCTTCTACATGAAAGGAAATTGTATGTGCAACGTTGGGTAATGAGGCTAGTATTAAAGAGTTATCTCTCTTTGAGAAACATGTGAATAATGATATAGATGTTAAGTGTTTCATGCTATCATCCATGACCAATGAGATTTTTAAGCAACATGAGGATGTGGATGTGTATATCATGATGTCTCGCCTTCAGGATCTTTATAAAGAGAAGGTGAGAAAAGAGGTATACGAGATCTCAAATTATTTATTTCCAACTAATCATGGAGTTTTTTTACGAGATGGTCCTCAACTAGTCAAGATTATTGGAAGCATTGAACACTTAGACTTCTTAGAGATTAAATTACTAGATGAGTTGCAAACATATCTCATACCTTCATACTTCCCAAGATTGTATCCAGTTTTATTATTAATTATAATATGATAAATAATGAGAATATTCTTTTGGAACTTCTTAGTTTAATTCACTAAGTCTACAAGGAAATGGGGTGTGAAAAACATGTGGTCTTTATGGTGAATAATAAAAGTAAGAACAAGATAAAGGTTCCCAAGAATAAAAAAATTTATAAATCTACCGAGTATAGTATTTCCAAGAAGAGGTGGATCCAAAGGCAGGGAAAGGAAAGGGAGTCAGTATGTTTTTCATGTAGCTAGAAATAACACTAGAAGAAGAACTATACCCAAAAGAAATGGGATTCTAATTGTGTGTTAATTATTGAGTGTAATCTTTCAATATCTACACATTGGGTATTAGATACAGCTTGTGGTGCTCACATCTACATACAAATATATGAACCAATTAGATTCTGAATGATTTGTAGAGGAGAGGTGAATCTATGATATGAAAATGGTGTGAGGTTGGATTCTCTATCCATTGGTGACTGCCACCTTTAATTTATAATAGGAATTATTTTTCTCTTAAAGTATTTTAATTATGTAACAACAATTACAAAAAACATAATTTTTGTATCATGCCTGGATGCAAATGGTTTTATTTTCATGTTTTTAAATATAAGTTGTTTCTTTTAAAAATAAAACATGTGTTATTATTTGGAACATTTAAATAATAGTATTTATGTATTAAATTAAAAAACCAAGTATTGGAAATAGACAACTAATCATGTTCACACAAATCATATATCATCCAGTTATGGCATTACCATCTTGGACATATAAATGAGAAGAGTTTGACATAGATCTATCAAGATGGTTATTTAGACTCTTGTGATCTAAAACCAATTGAAAGATGTTTTGCTTGATAATTTGAAAAAAAATGACTAAACTACCATTCATTTGATAGGGTTAAAGGGGCACATAGCTTCTAGGATTGGTATATACTGATGAATGTGGACCATTTATAGTAGAATATAGAGGTGGATATTCTTAATTCTTAGCTTTTATTGATGACTTGAGTAGACATGGATATGTCTATATCATGAGGTATAATTTTCATTCCATTAATAAATTTAAAGAATTCAAGATTGAAGTAGAGAATCAACTTGGAAAGAAGATAAATAACCTTTGATCAGATTGAGGTGCGTAGTATCTTAACCAAGAGTCCATTGAATTTATACAGTATTTTGGATTCTTTCTCAACTCACTCCACCTTACACAACATAGTGGAATAGTGTTTGTGAAATTAGGAACTATACCAGGTTAGAGATGGTATGGTTGATGATGATTTTTTCAGATCATCTATTATCATTTTGGGAATATTCATTACAAACTGTGGAATTTACATTAAACAATGTACCATCAAAAGTGTAAAATGGAATTCTCTTCAATTTATAGAGTGGGAAGAAACATGTTTTTCATATACACATGCATAGGGTTCAGAGGAATTTTTTAATACCTTCTTATGAACCAAACTATCACCTAGGTAAACCAAGTGTATCTTTGTAGGGGATCCCATGGAAACAAAGAGATACTGCCTATAAAACCCATTAGGGAAGAAACTAACTGTCACTAGAAAAAAAAATCTTGAGAGGGATCACATACTCAAGAAGGATAGTGGGATAAATATTAACTTCATTAAATTCAAGTCACACAATAGTTGGTACATGAACAAATTATATAGGTATACATGGAAGAAAGAGTTCCTAAAACACAAGTACTATGTAGAAGCATAAGATAGGTAAGAGAACCAAAGAGATATGGTTTTCCAGTCACCGGAGATTGTGACCTATTATGGGATTAAAATGATAAAACATTATCCAATAAAGAGGAGTTATAGAGCTCATAATCTGTAAGATGGAAGGAATCCATGAATTATGAAATAGATTCAATGTATCATAAGAATGATTGGGTTCTAGTTGATTTTCCAATTTATGTAAATACCTTAGGGTGAAAATGGGTATTCATGAGAAAAATGGACATATAATGTGAATTAAATACTTATAAATCATGTTTAGTGGCTGAAGGGTTTAAATAGAATAAATTAATTGACTACGATGAAACCTTTTCACCAGTTTCCATGTTTAAATCCATCAATATTATACTTTCTATAACATATTACCATGGCAATGAAATTTGGAAAATGGATGTCAAAACTTATTTTATTAACGGGAATCTTCAGGAAGATGTCTATATGATACAACCATAAGGGTTTGTGACTCCAAGTTATATCAAAAGAATTTTCAAGTTGCATAGATCCATATATGGAATAAAGAAAGAGTTTGGTTCATGAAACATTTGACTCAATGAATATATAAAATATTTATGTTTGATTAAGAACTAATGTGATACATGTGTTTACAAGAGGTTTAATAATAATGAAGTCATTATCCCAGTAATATATATTGGTAACATATTACTTATGAAAAACAACATATCAGTCCTACGGTCGATTAAGAACTGGTTAAAAAAGTCTTTCTCAATAAAGGTATTAGGTGAAGTATCATATATTCTAGGGATCAAGATCATTCGTTTTAGATCCAAGAGGCTAATTCAACTAATTAAAAGAATATACATTTACTATATACTAAATAGATTTATTATGGAACAATCCAAGAGAGGATTGGTTCTAGTGTCACATGGTATACATATTTCTAAGAAAATGGGTCCTTGAACACAACAAGATAAATAGAGAATGAGTAAGATCCTGTACGATTCTTCGATAGGATCAATAATTTATGCCATGTTATATACTTAACTTGATGTTCCCTATTCATTGATCATGGTAGGAAGATATCAAGAAAATACATGAGAACAATATTGGACTAAAGGTAAGGATATCCTCAAATATCTGATAAGAACCAAGGATATGATACTAGTGTATGGAGGAGATGAGGATATGGACATCATGGGTTAAACTGATGGTAGTTTTTCGATAGATCATAATGATCTAAAGTCATAGTCAGGATTTGTTGTCTGTCTCAACTGTGGATATGTGGGGGGGAAGAGTTCAAAGCAGCCAATTTTCATTGATTCTAGAATGGAGTATGAGTATATAGCATCTTCTAATGTATCCAATGATTTAGTTTGGATATAAATATTTTTCTATGATATTTATGTGGTTCCTAGAACTAAATACCATATAACATTGTATTGTGATAATATTGTAGTGGTGGATCTTGAAAAAGATCCAAGCTCGTACCAACGGATAAAGAATATACTCTAGAATAATCACCTCTTGAAGATTTTTTCTTAGAAGGGTGAAGTTATATTATGATGAGTTCCCATAAAAGAACAAGTGGTGTACCCCTTCCAAAAAATACAATATCATCAGAAGCATGATTATCATTTGATAGCTAGTGTACATAAGGTTGTTAGCAGTTGGAGCTAGTGCAACTGGGAGTTTGTTGGAGTTAGTTTACTGTAACCAACGTCAATGTACTTTATTATAGCATGTTTTAATTTTATAAAATATTAATAAAATATATATCACAACATGATAGATCTTTTACATGACATAGTATGTGATAATTTTCTAATAGTATATTTCACACAAAAAGTTCATAGTAGTTCCCCGCTATGATGAGAACCCAGAAGTTCCATGATAGTATTATTAAATCTTTTTTCTATATCCAAATGACATCATTTGAGAGAAACAGATGATATAGGCTATCAAGGGTGGAGATTCAGAGGAAATTGAGGAACCTTATAATGCTGCATGTACTTGGTAATATTCAATGTAGGATATTATAATAATGAGACTCAACAGTAGGAAAGCCATATTTATCTGTCTCATTGGATGTCACTATCTATGGATGTGTGTATATATTTCAATAATTTAATATTATTATTAATGAATATTTTAAGATGCGTACTATGTTGTATTGAATAAAACCATAAAACATCTGTTTGCGGTGAGGTAGGATACGTTGGGTGCATCATGAATAATATTACATTAATGAAGAATGTGAGAAAGGATTTTCCCCTTTTGTTCTTTAATGGAAGTTAATATATCAACACATTTTATGGAAATTATATAGCCTAAATAAATCCATGGCCATGGTGTTCTATAGGGAATTTTGATCTCTAGAAAGTCAAAGAAAAATGCATCAAGAACATATGTTGATGGCACTACAATTCAACCTACTTGATTAAAGATATCATGATAAATTGACTATATTATAGAGTAAGCATCTATATAAGGTATTATGCCATCATGGAATTAAATTCATTATCTATGGTTGCCTTAGTGTGTTTCTAGATGCTAACCTTGGGCTTTAGGTTGGTTTTCTTAATGCCAATGAAAAAGAGGTCTACATGGTCATACAGTAGGTGTATCTAGAATCCAATTTAAATAATATATATTATTATTTATTATTTAATAGGTTTAATAAATATTATTACCATATATTAATTATTAATTATTCATGATTACTTTATTTCATATATTTTGTCACCAGTTATTTAAGAGAATATTATGAGGGCATGATATTTCATAAATATTAATTTATTTTTTAGAGAATATAATATTTATTTACTTATTTTTGAATAATGTTGTGATATTTATTTAATAGATAAATAGAAATTATTCAAGGCCTGATAAATATTGTGGAGGAATGGTGGACCAAGTTTTTATGTCTGGGGATAAATAATGTATATTAAATATTATTTGAATAAAATAATATTTAATTTTAATTCACAAGTTAAGAACATGTCGAGAAATAATAATATTTTTATTATTTTAGACATGGGGTTCCTCAAGTGATTAAATAAATAATAAAGGTCACTTGTCCAATTATTTATTTCTAACCCTGGGGATATATAAACTCAATTATATTATTTTTCAAGAGAACCAATTCATTTCTTTTGTTTTGTGCAGTGTCTATAAATAATCCTCTAGTAGACCTATACAGAACCCTTATCCAAGAACACTCCCAAAAATGGGGAGATATATTACTCCACATCCCACTCTCAATGAAAGAGAGATCTATGATAATGCTTTGCAATCAATTCTCATTGTGATCAAAGTCGAACGATGAATGTGATATAATCATCAGTGCTAGAACTCGTAGATTCTTATAGAAATGTTCATATATTTGAGGAACATGTCTAGATCACTACTAGAGGGAATCCTCTCTTGATTTATAAAATGAAAGGATGGTACAATGTAGATCTATTTTCAGATCAATCAATGAAGAAATAATTCTCACAAGTTAATTATTTAATTGATAAGGTTAACTATAAATTGTTTGTGATGATCCTTTGATTAGTTTGAGTGTTTTATCAATTATCGGTTTTTATATGATTAAATTCTATTGATCACAGAATTTATTGTTGGTTAAATCTCAGATTGATCATCGATCATGGAAAAAATAAAAGTTAGGCATGACCCATCGCATGCTTCTACTGCACCTGGAACATACAATCATAACCTGTGCATGATCTGGAATTTTCATTTTTAACAACCTATTTTTTATTTACTGTACACATATTAAAATATATATATATATATAACCAATGTATTATAATTTTTTATATTTATATGTAGTAAAATTTAAGTATAACCGATGTGCCCTAATCTATAATCTACTTCTGATGAAAAATGAATTTAATTTTCAATCATTGTATAAACAATGTATTGTTTTATTTTATTTAACCACAATCTATATATAATATTAGTTGAAGATTTATAAATCTCTCATAAAACATGATTGAATGTCTCATATAAACCACACAAGCCACCCAAAACTATAGGGATTATATAATCATATATACTATCTAGTGCACCATAAATGTCATGAACCAGCCCAGGTTGACCTCGAACCGGGCACCCGAACTGATATGTGGCATGGCCCAAAGGGTGTTCCCAATACCCATGAGTTGGAAACTAGCACTAAAAACCAATATATTACTTAAAGGAATGATATTTTTCAAATATAATCAAGAACTAAGCAGATGAAAGAAAAGGACAACCCAACATGCATTTATATAAAATTGAATTGAACATTATTTACACAAGAAACTGAACGTACAACTAAAAATACAACCAACCAACCAAACCTGAAGAACAAACTAACACTATGTGACCCCACTTTTCACTCTCCAACACAATGAATACTCATCACCCAAAGAGATCAAACTCATGTTGAAACATGTATAGGGTCTAAATAAAGATTAAAACTATAGGCGTGAGTATTAAAACGCAATAGGTTAGCCCGATATTCTATTCCCAATTCACATAATTTAAAATAAAAGAAACATAAATTTCATGTTTCAGATACAATATATAAAAATATGTTTTCCATACGAGGCTCCATGCTATAAAAATTTCCATACAAAAACTTGCAACTTTTATAAACAAGAATGCTAGTAATAATTTTTCAAAGAGGTACAACTTCAAAATGAAAACAGTTTTCAAGAGGGATGCTTTAAAGAATTTATAATTTAAAAAAAACATATATACTTCTTAATTTACCAACTAAACACACTGTATACTAATGCTTAGTACAAAATTTCCAATTAGCACAAGTCACGGGAACACCTCTAGGCACTAGTTTGTTGTGGGCCCCAGGTACCTTGTATCTCAGTGTAAAGGTAAACAAAAAAAATACTCATTCTCGTGAACCCATGAAATTAGTAGGAGAATAATACATAAAATATTTTTCCCCAAAAAAATCATCATAATAGTTTAGTTAGTTTTGTCAAAGTCAAACTTGCTACGTGAAACAAGGATAAAACCACTTTGAATCACTATCACACTAGTACGCGTCTACCCCCTAGATACCCAGGTTTTCCCTTTTGTTCTAAAAAAAGTTAAACATATGTCAAATACCATATTATCATGAATATTAAATTTGAAATTAATACACACATCAAACATCCCACACACATGTCTCAGATTTATTTCACGGATCAATAAACCACCTAAATTTTCATAAAACAATTTCAAGAAGTATAATAATTCCTTGCACATAAAATCCATTCAGAAATGCTATTTTAAGGCCAAAAACCCACCAATACCATATAAATCCAGATTTTTCAGCCCCAAAACCATTTAATAAATCAATTTTATGGTCCATAAAATATTCCAAATTGATACAACAAGAAATAAACATGGAAACCATTTTTTCAAGAAAAATGTCAAACATTCCATTAAGTATTTCTCAAAACTAATATCTTCCAAAGGTAAAAATGTCACTTTTAATAAATAGGTTTATAAACAAAATTAAAAAAAACCACTTTCATAAATTCCTTAAAATATTTAGGTTACACATCCAAATAATGGCCATTTTTATAAGGAATCCAAACTACCCATTTTCCGGCAACTCGGGCCAAAACATATTTACCACCAAAAAACCATTTGTTTTTAAAACCAAAAATTCATTGTAAATCCATAAAAGGACCCATAAATAACATTATTAATTCTTAAAATATATTTATAAATCCAAAAAATCATTTTAAATCGCACTAAGCACATAAAACCCAACCGGGAAATTTACTGAACACTTAGCATGCACTTTAAAACAAACAACTTACTTTAAGAAATTGAAAATTGTTAAAATAACATTTGAATACCATAAATTTATTAAATATAATTAAAAATGTTAAAAATACCATAAACCAGGATCATAATCTAACGTAACATTTAATTAATCAAGTGGTGTACACGTTAACAAAATAGCACTACTTTCCCCAAAATAAGGCTTAAACAACCGTTTTGCACACCAAAAAAATATCCAAAGGCTGAAAAACAATAATAAACATATATATATATATGGTTCTAACAGTAATAAAATTATTAAACATAAATGATAAAGTCATTCTAAAGGGATATCCTACCTCAAAACCATGGTGGAAAGAAACTGCACACCCGATATCACCTGTTGCGGTTCCCAACACTCTAGATCTATGAAGACCAACCCTAAATGAACCAAATATCCATAAAAATATATATGACTAAGATGAAATAAAAATAAGTAAAATGAAACTTTGGGGGTGTGACTATGGTTTTTGGGCTCAAATGAGATGTGAAATTACTAAAAAATTAATAATAATTTATAAGATATAAAAGAAACAGATTATTTTTTTAAAATTAGAAATGGGCTCATAGGATGGGAAAATACATGAATAAATAACCCAAATACATCTTGATTATGAATTACTAATGTAAAAAAGGATATATTGGTTTTAATATGTTATGGGAGGCCAATTGGGAAGTTTAATGAGTGAAAAATGTTGAAAAAAGAAGGAGTTATAAAAGAAACAAATTTTGTTTTTAAATCTGGAAATAGGCTCATGGTTGGACCAAATCTAAAAGTAACCACCATTTTCAACAAAAAAATACCAAAAAATTTTAGTTTCACTCATGGTAGGATGACTAGACATAGATGGAAGTTCAAAACTCAACATTCATCTCACCCAAAACCTAAGAAAATGATCGGGATTTCCAATGAACTGGATAAAAACCAAGACATTAAAAAAAACCGGCTGTGACAATTTTCCTTACCATCAAAGATTTCTGCCCCCGGAAAGCCATAACACATTCCAACTAATTTATCAACACCTATGTATTAATTATCAATATGTTCTATCCTTTTAATCTAATGACACCTCATCCACCATTAACGGAAATTAAGCCTCTTACCTGAACCAAAAAACCAAATCCAAACCACTTCTCCAGAATCAACTGAATGATTGAGTCATTGCCTCCTCAAACAAAAAAAGAACCAGATTATTGGACCTTCTCCAAATGAACCCAAATATCTCCCAAAATAAAGAGAACTCGAGAAAATCAAAGATTAGAGGAGAGTCTGTAATGGACTCCCCACCATTAAGAAACAACTAGCACTCAACAAATTCTAAGGAGGAAACTCTATGAGACCTGTGGTGGTTCTCCCCACCATTAAGAACAAATGATCAATTACCAAATGAGAACTCAACATGAACTAGGAATTGTTATCTCCCACATAGGCCCACCGAAACTCTCCCACAACAACCTACCAACCCATATTAAGAGAAACACAACATGAACATTTCAAACCCCCTCCCACTCCTGAATGGAGGGGACAAGAACTGGGCCAACACTCTCTGCACGAATCCAAATACCCACCACATGGGGAGGGGAGTTAAGGGGACCCAATCATTAGTCCACTGAAACAATGAAATAAATAAACTACTTCACTACAATGGTAGAGGCATGAGCTTAGCAATACCACCCATAGTCCTGGGACTCCTGACTACGCGCCAGCTCCACTCTGAGACCTATGGTTAGAGC
This sequence comes from Viscum album, assembly GCA_963277665.1. Classification (NCBI taxonomy): domain Eukaryota; kingdom Viridiplantae; phylum Streptophyta; class Magnoliopsida; order Santalales; family Viscaceae; genus Viscum; species Viscum album. Next base: position 894,788,219 of record OY728151.1, on the reverse strand, counting down.
ACTGATGGATGAAGTATCTCTTATCATGCAGTCAGGAATTGATAATCCCTAAATTGAACTCTTCCCCTCAGTTACACATGGTGAAACATAACACTCCCAGGATGAAACAACATATCATGTGACACCATGAAACTCTCTTCCTCAAACAACAAACTTTTACCCAAACAAGAACATGAAGATACAAAACACTATTTTCTCTCACTTTTAATGGGGAGAATAATAGAAAACAATACATAGATAATAACATAAACCTCACCAATCATAAATACCCTAATCGATAGGGACACCATAACAAAAAGTGACTTTAAATAGAGCCCGAAAAGCTCTCAATTCTAATAAATGGGCTAAGGCATCATTCGAAGATGTGGATTTAACATTTGGAATGATTACTTAGGTTTATCACCTATAAATCTTTCCAATAGAGAACCATCCATGGCCCAATCACAATATCCAACACATCTTTAGAAACCCACTGAACATTGGTCCAAAACCGATCCACCAATGAGATCTCATATCAAGACATACCAAGATTATGACTTCCATATCTCAAGGATGAAAACCAAATAAACAACACTACTAAGATATAAGAAAAAATAGCCGCATAAAAATTGGTTTAAAAAACAAAATTTTTCAACTTAAAACACTTTTTAAAAAAAAACCATTTTGTGTATTTTCACATTCACCAATGGTGTTTCATAAAGTATCGCTCATATGCACGTTTCTGTGCCACCCCGGGAACCCAACCACCATGTCGTACTGACCATTAAGCCATATATCCATAAATACATGAATGTGATCACCCATGAAAAAAAATTATAAAATAAAACAATCCTCACTCAAAAAAGAAACATGTACCTTCCAAATGTACAATAACTACAAAATAAAAAAAACATTTTCAGATTTCACAAATCAAACCATCATTCATCAATAACCATTTGATTAAAATACAAATCCATTTCATTTAATAGAACTTACAAAAACAACCATTATATTCCAAATATCCCATTTCCATTTTCAAAAATTCATCAAGGTCTCTTTTCATAATCCGAGAACCACAATGGCCAAAACCCCTTTCCAGAAAAACACCAGCTGCTCAAACCCAAATTTCCAAAAACAATTTATTATATTCTAAAACTTTTAAACATACCAAAACATCCCATTTAAAACAATGTTCAGAATCACTTTAAAATAATGCAAGATTTCCAAAAAAATCATTTTAAGAAACCATATGTTTAGATTAAGGAAATTCAATCTCGTTAAATCATTTCCTCCCTATCCCCAAGATTTGTTTCAAAAAAACCAACATTCCAAAACCTTTTTCATATTAAATTTTGAAAAACCATTTTCCACATTTAAAAAAAACCATTACTTTAAAACCAATTTTCACAATTCTCACACAAGGATTTTCAAAACAAAATTCCAAATTCAAGAAAATTCCAATAGACCCACAAAAGGAAACTAGTATCTGTGGGTGACTTGACCATATGGTTGGTGATCATATACCAAACACACCACCAATAGAGAGATCCTTCTTAGGACCAATCCCTGGCCCCACATAGCTTTCCAGGACTTCTGATCTCAGGTAGTCCATTAGTCCAACTCCCCTCGTCAAATCCCAACACAAAAAAAATCAATAAGAACTAAAGATGCTAATAAAACCAGACATCCCATGGACACCCGAGGGTCGGAATGAGCAAGAGTATGCGAAGCTCTTCCCAAACCTACACATAATGTCCCAAAAATCCTACTTCTTCTACCTTGACATACCCAAATAAAAAAAGGGAACTCTTAAAATAATGGTCTTCTAGGATCCAACCTCCCTTGGATGCCATTTTGTCACAAACCATCCTAGGTCGACCACGAACCAGGCACCCAAACCAATCCATGGCATGGCTCGAAGGGCATTCCCGAACCCCACAGTCTGGAAACTAGTACCGAGCATCAATAAAGTACTCAAATATATTATTTCTCTCAAATATAATCAAGAACAATTCAGACGAAATAAACGGACAACACAATATACATTTATATAAAATTGAACTGAACATTATTTATACGGGAAACCAAAAGTACAATTAAACAATACAACCAACTGACCATACCAGATGTCCAAACTAACACCATGTGACCCCATTATTCACTCTCCAACACAATGAGTAATCATCGCCCAAAGTGACCAAACTCAAGCTGAAACCCGCACAATGGACACAAACAGAATAAAACTATAGGAGTGAGTATTAAAACTCTACAGGTTATCCCAATATTCTATTCCCAATGCACATCCTTTAGAATAAAAGAAACATAAATTTAATTTTTGAGATAAAATATATAAAAATATTTTTTCCGAATGTGGTTCCATGCCATAAAATTTACCAAACAAAAACTTTCACCTTTTATAAATAAGAATGATAGTAATAATTTTTCAAAGGGGCGCAACTTCAATATGAAAATAGTTTTCAAGAGGGATGCTTTAAAGAATGTAAAATTTTAAATAAAACACACATGATGCTGAATATACTAAATTAACACATCATATGCTGACAGAGAGTACAAAATATCCAATTAGCACAAGTCACGGGAACACCCCTAGGCACAAGTTCATTGTGGGCCCCTAGTACCTCGTATCTTAGTTTAAAGGTAACCATAACAAATATTTGTTCTCATGCACACAAGAAACAAGTAGTAGAATCATACACAACATAGTTTTCTCCACAATAATCATAATCATAGTTTATTTAGTGTTTTCATCATCAAACATGCTACGTGAAATAAGGAAAAAACCTCTCTGAATCACTAGCATACTTGTACACATCCTCCCAACTAGATACTCAGGTTTTACCTTTTTGTACTCAAAAAACTTTCACATCCATAAAATACCATTTTATCATAAATATTCCATTTACAAACCATACACACATCAAACAATGCAAACACATGTATCACGTTTCTTTCACATCTCAATAAACCACCTAAATTTTCATAAAATAATTTCAAGAAGTATAATGATTCCTTGCACATAAAATCCACTAAAAATTGCTCTTTTAACATAAAAAAACCTCCCATAACATATCAAACCATATTTTTCAGCCCCAAAACCATTTAATTAATAAATATCATGGACCATAAAATGGACCCAAATGATACAACATTAAATTAACATGGAAACTATTTTTACAAGAAAAATGTCAATTGGGCCTTTAAGCATTTCTCAAAACTAACATTTTCCAGACGTACAAATTTAAATTTTAATAAATAGGTGTATAAAAAAATTTAAAGAATAAAATAACTTTCCTAAATCTCTTAAAACATTCAGGTTACACATCCAATGCACTACCATTTTTATAAGGATACCAAACGGGCCATTTTCCGGCAACTCGGGCCAAAACTAGTTTACCACCATAAACCCATTTTTTTATAAAACATAAAATAATTTTCACATCCATAAAAGGACCCCAAAATACCATTTTTCATGCTGAAAATTTATTTAAAAATCCATAAAAATCATTTTAAATGGCACTAATAACATAAAATCTATCCAGGAAATTTACAGAACACATGGCATGCACTTTTAAACAAACTACTTATTTAAATCACTTGAAAAGGGATAAAATAAAATTTAAATTACATAACTTTATTAAAGATACTAAACCATCTTCAAAATAAAATAAAACAGGTGTTTAATCTAATATACTATTTAATTAAGCAAGCTATGTATGTTTTTACAATAAAACAATACTACTTTTCCCAAAAATAAGGACTAAACAACCGTTTTGCACACCAAGAAAATTATCCAAAGGATGAACAACAATACTAAACATATATATCCAGTGATAACAGAAATAAAATGATAAAACATAAATGATAAAGGTATGTTTAGGGTATATCATACCTCAAAACCACAGTGTAAAGGAACCGCACACTCGATATCACCCATCGTGGTTCCCAAAACTCTAGATTTATAAAGACAAGACATAAATGAACCAAAGCCCCATGAAAAACTTCTTTGACTAATATGAGGTAAAAATAGTGAAAAAGGAACATGGTGGTGTGCTCAGGGTTCTTGGGATATATTTAGAGTTGGAATCACTGAAAAATATAAAAAATGAATAAATTATAAAATAAATAAATTATTTTTTTAACTAGAAATGGTCTCACAGGATGGCCCAATATTTGAATAAATAACCCAAATACACCATGGTTATAAATTACTAAGGGGGTAAAAAAGCATATGGTGGTTTTAATAGGTCTGTGGAGGCCAAGTGGTAAGTGGAATGAGTGAAAAACGATGAAAATGAAGGAGTTATAAATGAAACTAATTTTGTTTTTAAATCTAGAAATGGGGTCACGGTTGGCTCAAATCTTGAAGTAACCACCCTTTTCTCAAAAAACTCTTAAAATATATATGGATAACTCATGGTTGGATGATTAGGAATAGATTTAATTTCAAAATTCAACATTCAACTCACCCAAAACCCAAGAAAAGGATCGTTATATCTAACTAATCAGATCAAAACCGAGACATGGAAAAAAACTGGGTGTGACAATAAATCTTGGACATTTTATTAGCCAAGATTCCATGTGTAAGAAAACAATCATAGGTGAGAAATCTTTTGAATAAAATATGAAAACATAATTTCAAATAATTCTCACCTAACTTCTAAATCCATTAAAATAAATATCTCTTATTTCATTATTCACAATGAAATAATAATTGATGTCCCCTCGGAGATCACAAACCATGAAAGCATAGTGTACATACCTTCTATTTTAATCTCTTTATATGATATGATGATATTATAGAATCCTTTTCTTCTTCTTTGATACCTATAGGTGTTCTGATTTTATCAATATCGTATCTATATCACTTTCTTATAATGTTTAATACTATGTATTTTATTTTATTATCTAATCCATCTTCTGGTATATTACACTTTTTTATGCATGTACTTACTTCTAATAATCATAATGTCGCCATATCATCTCATTTTATAGTATTTGGACTAACTCATATTTACGATGCAACTTATTGGATAAAAATCAAGCATAAAATATTCATAGTAATTGAAATTGAGCCTCTCATGATGTTACATGGTAGTGTATTAGCCAGGGTGATTTGAGGAACTATAATTTAATTCCATTAGAGCCATTAACTCTAGGGGTCATCATGCCACCCTGCACGGTGTCTCCCCTTTCCTATCAGTAGCCTATTATGCTATTTTAAACCTATATATACTCTAATAAAGTGCCACTATCAATATACATCTTTTCTTTATTAGAAACTATCTTTTTTTTTGTGTTCCAGCTTGATCAATCTCTATTTTTTCATATAACAAAAATATCAACTTTAGAAGGTAATATAATTTTTCAAATTCAAAGTGTATAATTCCAAGTATCCAACTTGGAAAGATAAATATGTGGTCATTGAATGTGGTATTACTTCTAAAATATTTGATGGATAGAACCATAAAATGGTAATACTTTATTAAAAAAATAGTACGGAAGTCATATATCTCAAATGCAGCAACAACTCACATTGCTTCCACAAATAAATTTTGTATTCATATGAATGAATATCTAAAAACCAAAACACGTTATCAATTTCCATGTGTTCTAAGATCTAATTATCCAATCCATAATGGTAAATATCTAGTTATGGATGGTATGATTCATTTTTAAAATAAATTACAAAACTCAGATATCTCAGATGCAGTACATGAATTATATCTAAAGTGAAAAAATGGTACATATTTTCCTACTTTATTTCATTAATGAATGAATTGTTTCCATGTGTCCATGGTATGTTCTCTATATAGTTCAAAAAGGTCTAATTTGGGTTGGTTTGATCTCAATTATTCATAACATTTTTATTTTATTTGGTTTAATTTTATCCAAAAAAAATTATACTATTTAAATTAGTTCTCATTCATTTAGTTTAGTATGTTCTTTTGGTTTAATTTGGTATGTTATGATTTAAATTTCTTTATCTACACTTTTCTTTGGATTTTATATTCAAATATATATTATTGAGATCAATTTTATTCAATTAAGATTGGTTTACTTTAATTTAATTCACTTCTAATGTTGCTTTATTTTTTTTAGAAAAATGAATTAAATATAGAGGTTCATGTTACTTTATCTAGCATGTTTTTTACAATATGGAAAACGGGAGATGTTATTGTGGTAAATAATGATACCTAGGAGATTATTATAACTATATTTCAATGTATTTAATTTTGACAGAATTTAATTCTTTATATTATTTTATCATTTTAATTTATATTATATATCACTCAATCGATTGATTTGGAGGCATTAGTAGAAAAATAACCCAACAATTTGGGCCCAAATGATCATCTGCATAAGGTATTGGGAAAGAAAATCCTAGAAGAGTGCATTGTTTACCTGGGAAAAAATTATACCATCTAGATAATGGTATTCTGATAGGGTTTCTTTTGGTATTAGTTCTGGTATGGTCACGATGGAATAAATTAATGAAACAATAAAAAATGATTCTAAAAATTTAGAAAAAGATACTAAATTTCGACAGATTATAAATGAATATATAGTGAAATATATGTTTTCTATTTCTTCTGAAATTCCACAAAAAGTTGTTGAATCGGTTGATGCTTGTTTGAAGACGATGAGTTTTATTTATGTAGATTCATATATTCATGCCGGTTTCAATACCAATGTCAATGACAACGTCACTTCTGATCCTCATGATCATAATGATACTGGTGGTGTGAGAGGTTTTGATGGAGTTTTTGTAAGAGGTGTGGATGATGGTTATCATGGTTATGATGATATTGATATTGAGTCTCACTTATTATGTAAATCATATTTCTGGTTTATTTATTTGTTAAATTTTATTATATAGTTTGGTTTTATTATTTTTATATTTAATTTTATTATGGTGTGCATGTTACATCATATATTGAATTATTGTATTCTGGTGTATGTCTGTATCTACAGAGTATCAAGGAAGCTGTATTTTTTTTCATGGTATAGAACTTTATGGACATGGTTTTCAACCATTAAAATAGACCAATTTCCATGATTTACACCTTGTAATTATACCTATAAACCATGGATATATTATTTTGTGGTTGAAGTAATATTCGTGTTTTTAAACCATAGATATAGGTGTATTGCCATAGTGAAAATTGGGGTTGTTTTTATATTTCCATGGTTTCAATCCATGGATATTGATTTTCAATAGATTATTTATATCTATAGTTTTTAATTATGGATATAGGTGTATTTCCACATTGGAATCTATGGATATTAAATATATCCGGGGATTAGTGGCCTATAGCTAGAGTTATAAATCATGGCTATATCTTGACCTTATAGTAGTATAGGGTGGTGGTTTAGGTAACCCTTTTTCCTTACATTCTCATAGGGTGTGGTTCTAATTATTTAGGGAAATAATTATTTTATATGTATTTTATATAAGGGGATGTATCATTTAATCACATTATTTTATGCATTTTAAGTGTTGGAGGTGCTCGATGGAGTCTTTGAGGAGGAAGGAGGGGAGTTAATCTAAAATTTTAGTTGAAATTAATAATGTGTCATGAGGCATGTGTTATTCCATAGAGCTCAGTTGAGAGATAAGTTTTTAGTGTATATTAGGAGTTGCTGCATAAAGGCTTGAGATGGGAAGTTAGTTAGTTTTTAAAATTTTTATACTATTGTAGAATGGAGTATAGACTATGGTGTGGAATTCAATGAGGTAAATTTCAGATGTTTTACCTCTTTCAAGGTTTTTATGCCATAGATTTGGGTTACAGAATAGCCTTATACTTCAGTAATTAGAATTTTGTGTAATAGTGGTCCCTTTGTGTCGTGGTCCTATTCCAAAATTGTAGGATACACAATGTGGAACTCACCATATTTCTCATATGTGTAATTTACCAGGTGTACTACAAGGTATCCACTTCTTTATGTCATAGTTTCATCATATGTCAACATCTTTGCAACGGGGTGTATGGTGTTTCATTATGGTCATCAAATTTCCATTTTTACAATAAATTCTCAAACTAAATTTGAAGTTTTCTTTCTCTCAACTTCTTATCTCAAACCCTATGTTACTAGGAGATATTTTTTAAGGACATTGAATCCCACTTTGATTCGATTCAACCCCTGACTGCTAGATATTGATCCATGGTGATTCATAGTGAGATATACTTATTTTATTTTGTTTTATTCTCTATTTGGTTATGTTTTCTCCAATTATACCTTCCCATGCTATGTAGGTTTATCTCCTTCTTTCTCATGGGGAATTTTTTACCTTTATTGGTGTGTTCATAGTGTGAAATCCATAAGGACCATCATTTAAGTATGGGAGAGGTGATCAATAATCTAAAATTGTGGTTCCATTATCATTTGAAAACTGTTGAAATCCTTGAGGTAGGGGATTCATTTATTTTTATTGTTTATGTGATATCATATAGTTATCATTTCTTATCTCACTAGGTAGTGGTGGAATTAACCTTAATAAATATTAAATCAAAAAAAGAAAGACTTTTTATTTTGGTTGTAGTGATCACATATATATGTTTATTACTTGCTAGAAGCTTACCTATTTATTTTCTAGGTAGTGTGTATATAATTTTTATTCTATGGATTAGTATGTTCTTTATTCTTGGAAATTGGATAAATAAAATAAATATAGTAATTTTTTATATCTAGTTAAATAAAGATGTGTGTTAAATTGTAATAATTCATACTTTAAAAATTTATGAAAATGGAATTTATGCTTAGGGAATGTTTAAATAACTTATAACTATTGATAGTTTATAACATATGTTTTCAATGGTCGTAACATGTGGAAAATGATTTAGTTAATTAAAGAAGAAAATAAATTGGTTGTTTGAAATTGTTTGCGGTAAATCGAGCTTGTTTTCATGTAAAGGTTGGATACCTAGATTCTAAGGCCTAGATTACATGATATTTTTTTTGTTTGATTTATGCCTTGTCAAATTCATTCTGTTAAGGTTAATTATAATTTAAGGTGATGTGATCCCAGGATTTCTGATGGTTTGATGAAACATTGGTGGGGATGCCCAAGTTTTTTGATGATGTTGGTGATAGTGATTGTAACACCCCAGGTAAATATAGAATATGACATTTTTATATTTATCCCTATTTGTGAATAAAATGTTAATATTAATTTAAAGGTAACACAATGCTTGATGTCTTACCCAATATGCGACAACAAGTTCCTTTGAAATCTTACGTTGCACTATAATAATAAAATAATATTATTTTAAATGGTAGTTAACACCTAGCCGTTGTAATGGAGGGAATGAACAGAACTAACTACAAAATTATTATATATATTTGTCAAATATTTTTACTTTTTACAATAAATGTTATAGGATTAAAAATGTGAATGAATTCAATTTTAAGCGTAAACATTCTAATATTCTTTAGAAGGTCGATTAACCGCCTTTTGATGGAGAACCTCTTTTAAATCCACTTTATGACAATTTTATGTGTTATATTTGAAAAAATAAAATTATTCTTTAGAATCGAGACATCAAAATTTACTTTGTGTAAATTTTTGGTATCTTTATGATAAAGTTCATTTTTTATGAATAGTGAAAAATGTTGTATTTTAATTCAAAACCTCTTTTTAATATAATTTATTTATATAATTAGATTATCTTTTGAAATGTTTTTAAAGTAAAATTAGAATATATTTTTACCATTTAATCCAATAGTGGTCATTGGAATTAATTTCACTTTTAAATTGGACTTAAACTAGTGTCAATCTTTTAATAGATATTGTTTCTTAAAAACATACTATTTGTTTCGATAGCAGGAATTAATTATTAAATTAATTAATGCAACTTATATGTTTTGAATTTTTCAAAATAGAAATCATTTTTTAGTTCGGAATATCAAATATAGCTTAGTGTAAATTTTTGGTATTTTTCGGAAAAACTTCAATTTTTGAAGAATAGTGAAACCAATAAGTGGTAGTTAAAGAAACTGATTTTTCATTTAAATGAAACTTTACCACTTCTGTGATTTTAATTTCAAAAATCCGATATACATGGTTGTCATTAATAAGTAAAATGTGGATCAATGGGATTAAAATAATTTTTTGGTGAATAGTAACTTTTAAGTTTATTAATCGCGATTAGAGGTAATTAGTGTAATTTAAGGTAAAAATAATGTTTTAATAATATTAAATGACCTAGACACATGTCCTACCATCATTGGATGTGTCATGGCCTACCAAGACAATCCAGGGGTCAACTTGGGGACCCCATGGAGCCACTTTGGTAGGAAAATGACATTAATACCTTCTTATTTAATGTTAAAATTAAAATGTCACAAACATGTGTTGTTTTACTAAAAAAAATTATATGGGGTTATACAAGTAATGTATTTGACTATAAATATTAGTTTGAAATATAAAAAGATTTCCTACATCATAGAATTTTTTTATAATTTTTAGACATTAACTAAATTAAATTATTTATGACACCATGATGATGCAGCGATTACCTCATTATTTAACGATTTAAATAAAATGGAAGGATAATGTAAACTCTAAGACCTACACATGTCCAAAACCTATTGGATGAGTGGATTTCGAACTATTATCACCTTATCCTAGAAACACATCAATGTGGGACCTTTAAAATCTGAAACTCATTCTAAAATTAACTAACATTTCCTTACTTTCCAAGAGTGCCCCTCCTCTCCTCTTATAAAAGGGCCCCACCTCTACCTCCTTACCCACACCACTAAAGCCTTTTCCTCGGCCAACCCCTACCCATTTTGTCTCTCCACATCCCTCTCTTACTCCTATAATCCTCACTTTGGGAATAAGTCTTCCCAAGGAAGCCTTTGAGCTCAAATCAAAGAGAGTTACCCGATTTAAAGGTAGTGTCTTCTCTTGTGTTCTTTTGTTTTATTTTGCTTCTCCAACCCCCTAAACTCATTTTATTATTTTCTTTTGTAACAACTAGAGTATCTTCAATATACTAGGATGTTGTTATAATAATAATTAGAGCTACACGTACACACACCTACATCTAATGGTTAAGGAACATACAGTTTCTGGGGATTGCGAATTTCTGCCTCACAAAACGATGATTGTTTAACACTCATATAACACCTTCAAAGGTGGCCATTAAGATGTCACTATATTTATATTTATATATAATATTTTTATGTTTTACTTAAGCTTATTTATTTTTCTTTTGTGGCATACCTTTATGGTTTCTATTATGGGTAAACACGATAATTTCATTTTAGGAAGTGCGGACTACCGCCCCCTCAAAGTGATTTGATTCGTTAATGCCATATGTGGGATGTATAAAATATGGATTTAAAGTTGTTATATATTATGTATGTTACATATAAATTATGAATATAATTATGGAATTAAAATATACATACCTCTCATTTGGTTTTAATTCCATTAATATGACATAGAAATGAAAGTAGCGTTCATGCGTACGTACGGCTTACCGTCTCCATGAACGGTGCATTTCATTTCTTAAATCTAAATGATTATGTAATATTATAAATACATGTATATTCTGGATATATATGATATATATGATATCCAAATCATGAATATAATTATGGATATAATGAACCTTTGACCACATGAACAACAGGTAATTGTAAGAAGTCCACTTTCGACTTAAGAACCAAATATCGACAAAACAAACATTATTAACTTAAATGATTAAATAATGTTTATAACATGGAAATAAGTGATATAAAAGGGATAATGAACTTGAAAAAGGTTCTTAAGCAAGTGGAAATTAACTCAAGTTTATTATCCAGGACGTTAAAGAATGATCGAGTCAAGTCGGACCCGATGTAAGGGATCCAACCTCTCTCGTTCTTTTTAAGTAATCTCTTTTATGTTATTTCTTATAAGCTCGTCATTCTTATGTTTGGGATGTTCTTTTATATTCATAATACTGTATTTTTTCATATTATTAGAGACCCTATTTGATCTCATAAATCCATTTTTGGAAGTATTAAGTGGCGTCGTTAGGCTGCTGAGTTTTCGTAAGGGATTTTCATCTCACTTTTATTCCCGTGAGATTTATGCTACATTTGCCCCCATTTCCTTTGAGTGGTGTATGTAATACTCATTATTATAATCTTTGTTTAATATAATTTCGTTTATGAGTATTTACATCAATGTTTTATAGTCCTTTATTCATGGGTTGTACGTTTCGAAAGTTACCCAAGTCGGTAAGGGAACCTTTCACCCTCCTCATTTTAAAAGACTTCTTTTGTTATGTATTTTAATTTACATATTATTATGTTGGGATATGTTCTTATATATCCTTATTTATGAAAAGTTTATTTCCATGTGATGAGATACCATTCACTCTCTCATCGCCTAATTTTCTGAATTTTGAAGTGACGCCGTTAGGCTGTCGAATTTTTACAAGGGAACGTCTTAACCTAATTTCGATTTCATTGGGTACAACCAGTACTTCTTGAACATGTCATCCTATGAATATGTGTGAATGAACTCTTATTATTTCACACTTAATATCCACTTATATTTTTTGTATTTATATTTCTCACACATAATTATGTGATCGATTTATCCTTAATTTAAGGATACCATCTTTATAATGGATTTCATCTCAATTTACATTTCCATTGAGACTTCATTGTTGTTATGCACCAATTCAATCTTATATGGTGTGTATACTGTCCTTTGACATATTGTATCAGGAATCCCTTTATTCTCATGATAATATAAAGTTATGATTAAATTTTATTCCGCAATTATTTGTATTCAAGAGTCTCTCATTTTGTTAAAAACTCTTTAACAAAAATATCGTCTTAAATGTTTTAAAGATTTATTTTTCTAAATCTTTATCTTTAATGTCCATGTTTTCGAAATGGTTTTCAGTATTTATTTATATGGACATTAATTTTTTAAAATTATAATTCCATTAAAATCTTCAAAGTGGTATGGGACACTTTGATTCCAAAAACTCTTTTAAATGGTTTTTGAAAATGGATTGATTGATTCAATATCTTGGAATTACCTATTGTGATTGCAAATGAAATTTTGTTATTGAAATGTTTATATTTTCAATATTTTAAGTGTAATGATGGTACTTGTACATTTTATGGGTGGTTACATGATAAACCATATGACAGGTGGTGCCGTGAATACCAGGACGGGTGGTTACGTTATAACCTCCAATGCATTGGGTATGGAAGTCGGCCGTATGGCTATTCCATTAAGTATGTGTGGAAGTCGAACGTATGGGTATTCCATTTAAGTATGTTTATGTCCCAAGTTACCTTTATATGTTATGTGTCCATTATATGGGTTTTATGGTAATCCTTTGGTTACAAAATGGTAAGTAATGATATTTTATTTAGTGAAGAGTTTTTACTACTTCCTAAAGGTGAAAGGTATTATTTTGATAAAGTGTACATGGTTTACTTGTTGCTTTGAAAAACTAATAGTTTTCATTCTTTGTGTATCCCTTGCTCAGATTTTTATGCTCACCCCAAGTTTTTTTGAAATTGGTTTCATGGGACTTAATGTGGAATAGGTTCAAGGATGGGATCATGGGAAAGTCATGTTATCTAATACATGGAACTAGACATGTTTCTTTTTAAGGGTTTTTATTTTATGGAAATTTATTATAAGTGACTACATTGTAATCTTTTGAGATGTAATATTAATGTCCTAATTCTCTAAAACTCTAAACCTGAAAAGATCCTCAATTTGAATTATTCATTTAATTAAATATTAAGTAAGGTTTAAGGTCGAGGCCTTATAGTGATATCAAGAGGATGGTAATAAGCATAGTGGGGTCTGGGACTGCATTGAGACTGATAGAATTGGATAAATATTGTATTTTACATTTTTTATTGGGGTAAAATTTCAGATTATTTTCTATTAATGAATATTATTTAATGGTCGGATGAATGGTATTCTTATATCTACATTATTTTCCTCATTTCTTAACATGTATGGTTGTGTATGGTTATGCATATTTTATGGTATCTTAGGATGAGTTCTAGAGTACCTGGAATTATGAAATGGAAATGTTAAAAACTTAACCCATTGGTATAGAAGTTCAACTGAATACTAAATGATGATAATTATTTGGGAACCTTATAAGATTTTGGATTATTTTTAATGAGTATTGAAACTTGTTGATAATTAATATAATTAAGAACTGTTAATGTTAATAATTAAGTAAATGTCTATTGAAATTTTTGTGCTCTTATAGGATATATAGTCCTTATAAGTTTTATTTTGGTATCTGAGAATCTATATATCAATTCCTATGTTTTGTTATTTCATACATCACCCCACCCATTTTAGTGTCTTAATCCACATTAGTGTACTCTAGCGGGTGTTTTTTCCAACATCCAGGTCAGTGAGGAACAGATAGTTGACTACCCCATCTTTCTCCACTCTAATATATTAGTAGTATTATGTGCTTGTATACATAGTGTTTATCATTAACATATATTCATGTAGAGGTATGTTGATGGTTTTTATTATTTCACACACGTGTATCTCTAGATATAGTATCATGAGGATTATTATAGGTATATTGTGTATGGGTTATGATTGATTGAGCAATAATACACGATGTACGGGTTGTGGTGGCTCCCAAAAAAATATGGTTACAATATAATGATTTTAATGTTGATGATGATTTTATGTGATTCATGGGGTGCATAATATATTATAGTTTCCCAATTGTTTTTTGGGAATATTTTTTATTTGAGAGAGATGGCTAAAGACATGTGACATTGGGGAAAATAAAAAACACGTGGGGAAGTGGTTATGTAATACCTTCATTTTCATACTATAATGGATATAATATTATTAATTGTATGTAATAATTGGTGAGAGGTCCATGGTGAGGATAAAAACTTATTATATCTATTTAGGTGATGATTTAGTTTCACTAATTTCTTCATTAGGCTTTATTATACATTCTTTATCTTTTACACAAGTGGATTCAAGGATAAACCTACTTAGTATAGAGGTTATTCTCACCCTACATATATTCAAACTATTTTTCTAGTCTAAAGGAGCTGGTTGATGATCAGGATGAACATTACTATCTTTTGGTACCATAGAATCCTATTTTTAGTTGTTTTAGTTGTATAATATAACATGCATTCTTGGGATTTCTCTTCATTTTTTTATGATTTGGAGTTATTTGGTGGTATATCCTATCTTGTGTTCTTTATTATTCTTAGATGGTAATGACTCTCATCTGGGTGTATGATATACCCTTTGTGTTGTTCATTGACATGTGGCCTATTAGAGGTGGTCTTTGGGCATAATTATCTCTCTCCCTTAATTGAAGGCCCAATATAGGTTCCATTAAGAGGTTTCTTGACATATTTGTTCTCATTGGGTTTCTGAGGATATTTTAAATTTATTATATATTGAACACTAATTCATTTTATTAAATTTTTCTTATAAAAATTCGTGAATGAAACATCATGTGTTTATTTGGGGTCTTCTAATAGTTTTCCTTCAATTTTAAATCTTTAGTCAACTAATTTGGATTGTGAGAGTAATTATTATAATTCCATCCTGGTGTGAAACAAGAAAACCTATCATAGATTGATCTTTTGGACCGAATTATCTCTTAGAAAAATTGCAAGTTCAATTGGAATGTCTCTTTTCATGGATGGGTTTATAGCTTCTAGAATCTATTTGACTTATACTATTGTGTGTGTTTAAATTACTCTTGAATGTACCAGTCAAAATAATTTTTTTATTTTAAATAATGATGCTAATGTGTGATAATAATAGTTAATTTATAAATGTGAACTTGATATCTTTCATACATGTAAAATTTTTAGGCAGTCTATGTCTAATTTTATTTTTTCTAATAAAACCCTTTACAATGGATCATGTAGCCAATTATTGAGAAAAAACTTATGAAACAATTGATAAGATAGAGGATAGGAGATCAAGAAAGTTTTAACAGTTGTTGGGGGCCTATATATCTATTTATAAATGGGTAGTGTTATACCTAAACCTAATATAGGTAAGGGATTCCTTATAGTAAGTGATACCATGTAATCATGGATTCTTAATCTGCAATATAGTTTCCATGAGGATAATTCTCAAGTTGGATGAATAGACATAATTATATGTATCCTCCTACAGTTTACCTTAAGGATTTTAATTTGGATAATAATCTAGTGTGATCAAATGCTACCCCTCCATCACATCGAGCATTGGATTCAAATAATAATGGTTTTATTATTCACTATTTTAAATCAAATTTGAATAAATAAAAGTAAGATGTGAAGATTCCCAATTCCAATATGTAGTTTTATGATTGGGAATTTTGGGGGATACTTTGGACATTGATATTAGTGATCTCTATTTAATGGAACATCCATGGTTTAAAAACCCTAGAAAATTGATTGTTCTAAAGGGTATTAATTTTAGTTTAAAATTATAGCTTGTTGTTGTTATGGAAACTATATTTTATTTAAATAATTTTGAAACTCTAGATAAGTCCTAAAATTAATTTTATTGATTCTCTATTAATAATGTTTTTCAATGTGGAAATGGGAGGATTATTATTCTCCAAACCCTTGATTATATCATTCAGTAATAGATGTTTGTTTCTTCCTATATTTTACCCTATAATATTATATGGGACAACATGTTGTGTTTCATTTCTTTGGTTTATACCATCAATAATATGAACCATTGAGAATATTTGTGCTCTATCTTTTGGAATTTATCTATTAACAATCTAACAAGGATTATTTTAGATGATTTTAATTGTCGAGAATCAGTGGTATACTATCTATTTTAGGTAAATGTTACTATTAGAGATATTTAGGAGCATAATAAATTTAAATTTAGATTTAATATTGATGAACATGCCTCCTCCAGATTCCATTTTACTTCATCCAATAAATATAATGGTGGGAATTTATTTTTAGTAATTTGGACCAAGATTTCATTAATAGTAGATGTTATTAAGCTTATAATATATTTTTCATATTCCTATGTGTATGAATTTATGATCACTCTCATTTTGTGGTGAATTCCTCACATGGTTTTCAAATGATGGATCCTTTTAAATTTTTAATGTTTTGGAAAAAAGAGGAAATTTTTCAAAATATTATTCACTATATATGACTCTCTTACTTTTCTCACCCTTCCCTCTATTACATTACTATCACTCTAATGAATTTAAAGAAATATTTGGTCAATTTTTTAAGAAATATAGGTAAAGTATAAATCATATGATAAAACATCTTAAAAGTGGGTTAAAACCTATTAAATCACTAATTCTAAATGCGTTTACCAATATTTGCCTACGTAAAAAAAAATTTGAATATTACTAATAATAAACTTTTCACCCATGATAAAATATTCTTCAAGTGGAGGGATAAAGTTCAGTGGTCAAAATAAAGTGATTTAAATTCCCAAAAAAATCATGCTTGTTTCAAAGACCATAATTCTAAGAAATATTTATTTATTTTTGAAAATAGTGATGGATTATGGGTATAGAATTTTAAGGATATAGAAAATGTATTTTTTGACCATTTTGTTAGGTTCCTTCTGTCATAAGGCCCTAAAAAGTGAATTGATTTCAATCTGTTTAATGATGAAGATGTTTTTCAAGAGCATAATTATTTTAATCTTTGTTCTACCTTTATTGATAAATAGATTAAAGAAAATTTGTTTAATGTATAAATGACAAGGACTTGATTCTTGATGTTTTCGTTTCATAATTTTTTTAAGGAATCATGGGTTATTTTTATCTCTAGTATTTTAGTGGTAATAAAAAATATATAAAACTTTATATTCCTCTGTGTCTCGATGCTACTATTATTTATCATATCCTTAAAGTGGATAAGCCTAAAACTAGTACCAAATTTAGTAAAATCTCTTGTTTCAATGTAATATTTAAGTGTGTTTCTAATTTCACTGCTTCAAGGTTGAATCGTGTATTACCTAATAATATTAGTAAAGAACAAGGGATTTTTGTTTCTAAGAATAATATTTCTGGCAACACCTTGATTGTGTAAGAACTTTTCTATAAGTACACTAAGAGTAAAATTATCTCTAAGTGTGTTTTAAATATTTATACGTTGAATTACTATGAATTATTCTCATGTATTTTTTAGAGATCACCCTCTAGGACTTTAAATTTCCTTTTAAATTAAATTTCCATTTAAATTAAATTTCTTTTTAAATTTATTAATTGGATTATGACTTATGTCACCACAACTCATTACTATGTTATTATTAATGGTAATCTTGGAGGGTTCTTATTTGGAATAATGTATTTATGAAAAGGAAACTCTATTTCCCTATATAATTTAATTTTTTATATGGAATAATTATGTGTCTAATTGCATAGCTGAATATGTGTGGTTTCTAGAAATATTAAATTATTATTTCCAAAACTACACTCGGCTACTATGGCGTAGAAAGTGGCAGTCCGGGGTTAAACCCAATAAAACAACTTGTTTGGACATGAAACCCAGTAGATAAAACCTCTTTTAGGGGAGTCTTCATTATCACTATTCTTGGTTTAATTATACTATAACTAGGTTTCATTATTTTTAAAATAGATTAATGGAAGGTTTTGGGGTCAGTTTCATAGTATAGGAAAATCTAACTTGGGATAGACATATGGAATAGACTAAGAAGCGGTGAAAAGGACACCAATTGACCTTGGTCAATCCAATTGAATCATTCTATGTTGGAAAAGACTCCTTGGTATAATGTAATTGGAAACTAAGTATAATAATCTTGGCTTCTTGGAAAAATAAATACAAATTATTAGTCCTACCCTAATCTTTCCTAACATGGTCCTCGTCATTCAATTTACACCTCTGATGGTTAGGTATAATGAAAAAAATGGGATTGACAATTATTTTAAATCTGATTACAATATATGGGGCTACCCAGTTTCGATATTTGGAAATTTATTAGGTTCAAACCACCCCTACTCTCAACCCTAACCCTAAGAAAATTAGCCGCATTTAACGGCAATGATCAAAAGAAAAGGAATATAAGAAATGAAAAACATAATCATGAACTCATTTATAAATAAGAAATCCATAATTTATAACAAGAAAGAATCATGATAAAGTAATTAAAATAAATTTAAATATTAATAGAAAACTCATTGTGCATGAAGAAATAATGAATAACCATGTAGGTGTTGATGAATAATGGAAAGAAATGATAAAACAGTTGTTGAAAATGGAAACAAATTTTCCATGGATGAAGAATATTTGTATATTAAGAAAAAATGTGAAAGGATTGACTAAAATATGGAAAGTAATGGATTGAAACATTATTATAATGAAAAAAATGAAACATAGGAGAAATAAAAAAGATGAAACCAAGGTATTTCAAACTATTTATACATGAAAGTGTGCCTAAAATATAAATAGACCAAAATTTACATAGCCTGTAATTTGTTCACATCATGTACTAGCTTAATTAAAATTTTTCCCAACATATTCACATCGTGTAAGTTGTATTAATGTTGTGTATTTGATATCCACAATTCCCACTAGAAAATTTGATCATGTATTTTACTAGGCAAACCTTCAAAATTTTAACATCGTGTATTCTCTTCATGTCATGTAAGTGATTAACTTTTAGCAAGATTCTGATATTTGAAATATGATCATAATGTAATTAATTTACACAACATATATTGTCTTCACATCATGTAAATTCTTCAAAGGTTGTTCTATGGATCTATATGCAGATTTCAAATGAGGACTACATGTCATGTATGAGGTACACTATGTGGAAACCATTTTTTGGTACATTTTTAGAATTTCTTCATTTAAGTCCAAAATTTTTAATTCTTGTGAAAATAAACCAAAACCTAGTGCATTATAAAATAAAATATGAATAACATCTAATTAAAAGTATTCAATATGTATATATAAATTAATCTTATAAAATTACCCCACACTTGAACAATTGATTATCCTTAATCAAAAAACAACTCAACAAGGATTCCAAAGGGAAAAAATTTAAAATCCAGAAACTTGAATTACAACCAAGAAAACAAAACTAAGTGTAAAAAAAGAAAAATTTAGTCCTCTAGAGTCAATATTACTAAGAAAATTAGTCATGCCGAATAGTTGAACTATTTAACCAGATTCTATATTCTTTTAATAATAATTTTAAAACTGTTCCTTAAATACTATACCCATTTTTCAATTTACCTCAAAATAAATTTTCTCTCATCATCTATGGTAAAATGAAACTAGAGTTATGATCATACCATGAATATATTTTCCTAACCATAGGTTTTAATTGATCCTAACATATCCACATCATAAATACGAATACAAAATAAATCATGCCGTATTTAAAAAAGGTTCAAATGACTCGGAGGCTAAGGGTAGGTGGGGAAGTGATAAAAATAAATCTCAAAAGGAGGGGAAGAACTAAAGTAAAATGCATTCAAGTCATGAATTGTGTAATGATGTGACTCTTCCTTGACAAAGTGTGTATATTCTTCAACAGATCATGTTGGGTCCATGAGTATATCAATTAAGTATAAAAAATGTAAGATGTTTATTTCATTTTCTTATATTTTATTTTTTAAAAATTACATCTAGGTCAGGTATCACATACATAACATAACCACACATCGCTCATCATACGATTCCTTGATCTGGTAATGATTGTTTTTAACCTTCCTAATATATATCCAAATATCTTTTTCTCTTTTTTCATAATTGTTATTTTTATCTATTTTTTCAAAATATTAGGGTAGGCATAGAAAATGACAAAAGTAATCGTGGATCACATAATATATGTCTGGTGAAAGTGCCATAATACATTTCCTCAATACCAACATATTGTGTCCATAATTATTGAAAATTCCCCCACACTTGGTCAAAGTATAATCTGGAATCAAACCAAGATCAGGGTAGAAAGGGATAATCGACTAGAAATGAAACCAACCTAATAAGGTTATTCATGGATACTACATGATAAATAAATAAATTTGTGTAAGTGTGTATCTAGAAAACGTTTCTCACAAATATTGCCTTAATAGTTTTAAAAAATGTATTTTCTTCATAATATCCTCAATAAGATCTCAATTCAAGTTCCAATAGGATTACATTCCCCAGGTATCTCTCAAGAAAATGATCAAAAAATAATATGACCGTGTAAGTCTATAATCCTCTCAAGAATGGGGGAATATAAAATAACTAGAAATCACCCAGGGTATAAAATCCAATAATAATTCAATAAAAATTAATTTAAAGAATATAGAATTACTATTGAAGTATCAAACTCATCAATCATGATAAAAATTATAAATAGGAATAAAAATGGATTTCAAAAATATATAACATAACTTTGAATTTTATTTAAATGGGTTCAATTAGATTTCAATATTAAATAATTATTTCAAAGAAAAATGTCTCTTAGATAAGTGAAAACAAAGATTAATCCAAGTTTATGGATAATTAAGCTTAAGAAAGACTCTCCTACACTTAAAAAGGGACGTTGTCCACACTATTCAGGAAATCATCATGGGAGAGATATCATATAATGAATATATGAAAATGAAATAGAAATTTTAAAATGAGATTAGGGAATCAATATCCCCCTGTATTAAATTTCATTACACGGGGAACCTTTTTGGATTTTGAGTGTATTTTTTTCAACCAAAAAAACGTTTTAAAAATGAAAAGCTTGTACTAGATGAAACATTATTCCATGGGGTTTTAAAAAGTTGGAAGTAGAAAAATGGTAGGTCAAAAAAGTAAAAACAATGATAAATCACCTCAAAAAAATGTATAAATTAAATCACTGTGTTTTTTAGGGATGAAATATGAACAATAATTCAAGAAAAAGGAAAACAAAGATCCTAAGAATGTTATTGAATGTAAATAAAAAAAATGGTTGCCTATGATAAAGAACTAACAAACACGTTGTCAGCCAAATGGATGGAAATAGGAATTAGTTGAAATATAAATAAAGATAATTCCCTCCATGAAATGGTTCTTGATAAATTTTTAGTCTCTTTTAATTGACCTTGAAGTGCGATTATTTTCATTGAATAATTTCAATTTCCCCTTAGGGAAACACTTTGAATATTTTAAAGGGATCAGACCATTGAGATTTTAACTTCCTAGGGAAACATTTCATTTAGGAATTAAAAAGTATAACATTATCCCCATGTGTGAATATTCATTTCACAATGCATGGGTCATTCCATTTATTATTATTTTTCTTTATAAACGTGAGCATTATCATAAGTGTTCCTTCTGATCTCTTCAAGATCATCGAGTTGTAGCATTCTAACTTATCAGGATTTTGAGAATCCATATTGAAAATCTTAATTTCCCAATAAGAGAGATTCTCAAGTTTGATAGGTAAGTGACATGGATGTCAATAAAAAAACAGATTAGTTTCAATGGGTGTTTTATATGCTCTTCGATACTCCCAAAGTGTTTCATCCAATTTGAGGCACCACTCCTTTCTATTTGTAGCCACAATCTTATTAAGAATTTGTTTGATTTCCATATTATACAATTCATCTTTCCAGCTTGTCTGTGGGTGGTAGGGATTTCCATTTTATAAAGAATTATATACTTTCCAAGAAAATATCTCACATAATTTTTCTCAAAGTGAGTTCCATGATCACTAATGAGTAATCGGGGAAATATTATTCTCAAGAAAAAAAAATTCCTTAAAAATTTTGATCACCACTACAGTTGTGTCATTGGTGGTGGCCTCCTTTTCCAACCACTTTGAAATGTTATCCACATTGAACATGATGTAAAAATTATAATACAAATTTGATAATGGTCCTATAAAATATATTCCCCATATATCAAAGATTTCAAATTCAAGAATGAGGTTCAGGTGCATTTTGGTTCTTTTTCCCATGGTGCTAGTTTTTTGAAATCGATCATATATTTGAAGTAATCTTCTTATATAACTAAGTAGTGTGGGCCAGAAGGAGAACTCTTTTTAGGATTTTATCCATGGTGCATTTGGACCTTTTAATTCCTCCAACTAGAGATGTATGAAACATGTCGATTACTCTATGTATTTTCTCCTCTATGATTCAGTGTTTCATTAATAGTATAACACTTAAATATCATAAGCTCATCCTAGTAATTGTATAAGGTCTCAGCCAAAAATATTTTTTTCAAATGGTAGGAGAATCAGGTGCAATGTGATTCCTTGGATAGATAGTTTACAATATTATAAAACTGTGGTTGCGCTTGTGAACATATTTAATAAATCATTTAATTAGGAAGGTCCTCATTAATATCTTGATTATCATTATCCTTAATACTAGGTGGTGGGTGTGTGGATAAGTGATCAGCAATGAAGTTCTCTATCTTTTTTATCCTTTATTATTATTTCAAATTATTTAAGTAGTAAGATCCACTATACTAGCTGTGTTTTGGAATCATTTTTTCTTAGTATATGTTTTAGTGTAGAAATATTTGTGTAGACAACTACTTTTGATAGTATGATATAAGATCAAAACTTTTCAAAAGAATAGATGGCTTTCGAAAGTTCCTTTCTATTGTCATATAATTCACCAAAACAACATTTAGTATGTAAATAGAATAGTAAATGGGACCAAAGATATGTCCAAATCACTGTCCTAAGATAGATACAATCACAAATTCACTGGCATCGCACATTAGCTCAAATTTCTTATCACAATTTGGTGAAATGATAATAGGGGTGACCACCAGACTAGTCTTTAGGGTACTAAATTCTTATCGACACACTTTTTTAATTCTAATAGAGCCTCCTTCGACTATAATTATGTTAGGGGTAGACTAATTTTTCAAAGTCTTTTACAAAGTGTCATTAAAACCATGTCTGGCCAATAAAGCTCCATATTTCATTTACTATTGTAGGATTAGGTAAGTATTTTATTTATTTAATTTTTACTGGGTGAATTTAGATGTCATTCTTTGAGATTTTATGTTCGAGTACTATGCCACCTTGGACCATGAAGTGACATTTTACCAGTTTAAAAATAGGCATTTTTTCTCTCAACATTTTAAGACTAGATCCAAATTATTTAGTCACACCTCGAAGGATCTTCTACAAACCAAGAAATATTCAATAAAGATCTCTAGAAACTCCTCTGTCATATCATGGAATATATGGGTCATGGATCATTGAAAATTGGTTGGTTCATTACAAATTCCAGATGAGATATGTTTGTAGGTGAAGGTTTTGATGGGATAAGTAAATATAGTTTTGGATTCGTCATCTTGATCAGCTTCAATTTGATTGTTTCCTGAATATCTATCCATAAAATAATATAATTTGTGCCCTAATAGTATTTACAGAATTTGATCATAAAGGGTAGTGAAAAATGATCTTTTGGGATAAGATATTTAGGTGCCTATTATCAATGCATACTCACCATCCAGTGATGGTTTGAGTAGTGATAAACTCATTTTTGGAATTTTTTACAATGGTTAGGACACCCTTCTTTCATATGACTTATAGAGGACTCACCCATTACCTATTAGAAATTGAAAATATTATTCCACCATCTAGAAGTTTCAGAACTTTTTTTTATTAATAACCACTTTCATTGGCGGGGTGAGTCACCCATGGGGTTGATATTTTGGTTTAATACCGTTGTCTAACAATATATTTTGATTGTATATAAGAGGGATGATTCCTTAAATGTCATCTAATCCCTAAGATATTGATTCCATGTGCCTTATTATCACTCTATCAACTTTTCTTCTTGAATATGGGTCGTCTTTGAGCTAATAATCATTGGTAGTGTAGTTGAAGTCTCTAGGAACGAGTACTTGATTG
The DNA here is from genome assembly GCA_963277665.1 of Viscum album. Classification (NCBI taxonomy): domain Eukaryota; kingdom Viridiplantae; phylum Streptophyta; class Magnoliopsida; order Santalales; family Viscaceae; genus Viscum; species Viscum album. The sequence continues at coordinate 894,763,378 of OY728151.1, read as the reverse complement.
TTCTCAGTGGTGGTTTTAGTTCCAATGTCAGTAGTTTGATGACAGAGGATATAAATAGTGTGATAGTGTCCCTTGTCATATGTTCAGTGTAATTTAAATAATCGTATTCACTGCATTCATCTTCCTCTAAATACTAGGTCTATATATTTTCTTCAATGGTTATATTATCCTTTTTCTCATAACTAGGAAAGATGGACTTACAATAAAATGAGTCATCTACCTGATTGGAGGACTTTGCTAAGTCAGAAAGTATATTCTCATCACCATCTCTGAATATCATTTCCCATTTATTTACATTAATAAAATCATTCCCTATTGTGAGAAATGGTATCCCTAGGATGATAGAAACGTATCCCTCTTCCTCCATGTCTAATATTGAGAAATATTTAAGGAAGATGAATTTATCAAATTTTAATAAGATATCCTTAATAAGTATTTGAGGGTTCTTAACTGATTGGTCAGCCAATTTTATTTAAAGCATCATTAGTTTTAACTCTTCAAGAACCATTTTTTTTAACTCTCATACACATGATATTTATGCTCATTCAAAGATCAAACAAGGCCCTTCTGAAATAGCATGTCCCTATAGTAAAAGGAATAGAGAAACTTATGGGTATCGCATATAGGGAGGTGGATTATACTGAAAAATTGTAGAGAATTATTCATTTATGTATATGACTCTTAGGTATTCCATTTTCCTCTTAATTGAGAGAAATCCTTTCAAAAGTTTATTATACAAGAGGATTTTAGCAATTGCTTTTGTGAGGGGAATATTGATATATAATTGTTAAAAATTTTATAAAAACATTATATTGATCATATCTTTTTGAATATCTCATTCTTTCAAGAAATGCGAGATGGATATTATATGGTGGAAGTTCCATATAGAAATATTTCATTTCGGGATGTTCTAGAATTATAGCTTTTTCAACAGGTTCATAATCTTGATTTTTATCCTGACCAACTTTATTTTTTTATCATCACTATGATTTTTGTTGATTGTCTCAGGTTTTTTATGTTCTTTGAGCTTATTTTCTTTACCCATTTATGGATGCTAGAAATGCCACATTTTTATTCTCCTAATAACTACAACTTTTACTTCCTATTTTGGATGAGATCTGGTATTACCAATCAAAGTACTTGGTAGTTGATCTAATTGAGACTTTGAGATTTGGACTACTTAGTTTTCATTGTTATTGAGGGAACCCCTTTAATTTTTTATTTTAGCACCCTTTTTCATCATCCTTAGATATATTATATATAAAAATGTAGACAATAGGTTTTCAACATTATCCTGGAGAGGTTGGGCTAGTTGTGGTGGTCTTAATGGTGTTTTCTAGAATTGGTATTATTGAATTTGAGGAAATTACAAATATATAGCTGTAAAATGTTATTAAAATTGATGATATGATTAATAATTTTGGAATTGTTTTGGTTACTCAGGTGTTCATTCATTCCTTGGTGGTTCTTGAACACTAACCTGGGGAAAATATCCTTGATTTGGTTGTTGAGTCGGCCATTGGTGGGTGTATTTATTCAAGTAATATTGAATTTTTTATTGTAATTAAAGTAATTACAATATTGGATTTTATGATATTCTATTTATTCACTAAAATTTTGATAGGGGAATAGGCCTCCACACATTTCATAAGAATGTATATACATAATAGGAGAAGGAGGGGTGAAGGTGGAGCAGTGGGCAATTGAAAAGATTCAATATTTTTTGTAAGAACCTCAACTTGGTACTCCAATTGGGTAGTCTCCTCCCCTTGGGGGATTCTATGCTAGGGTGGTCCGCTGTCACTTTTAAACAAATTGGAATTATAAGATAATTCATTTAGCAGTGATCTATCATATTCTAGTTTCTTTATTATTGGCCAACATTGACTGGTAGAATCTATAATAGTACAGGTGGAATGTTAGAGTCCCTGATAAAAAGTCTAAAGTTATAGCCACATAGCTAGTCTATGCTGTGGTCATTTTTTTAGTGAGCTCCATAAATCAATATCATGGCTCCAACACTTATTCTCCATTCACCTGGGTGATGTTTTGAAATTCATTTGAGAGTTTCCAACTTTGTATCCGGGGAAAATATTTATACAGAAACTTTTTTGATAGATCATCACAAATTCTTGATTAACACAGGAGCTTGATTTTTTAGCTAATCCTCCGATTTATCATGCATGGATAATAGAAAAACTCTCAATATAATGTAATATGATGATACACCATGGTTTTGAAAGGTATCTCAAACCTCATGAAAAATTGAAATATGTTAATGGGGGTCTTTTCTTTGTAGTCCACCGAACTACCCCATGTTTTGGATCATATGAATGAGTCTAAAAATAATTTTGAAAGTGTTCACCAGAATTGGAGGGTGCACAATGCTGGGTATTGCATCTCTAAGGTATGGAAATCCATAAAAAATTATGGTGTTCTCCTATAGTGCAGGTCACTCTACCTAAAATTCAAGTGGCACATATTGATCATTATTCGAGTGAGTTGGGGAAAGATCAATGTGCTCGGCCATTTCAGAACATCAGCATACAGAAATTGATCTATCAATCATGGGGTAAAATAAAAAAAATTATTCATCTTTAAGGATCCTTGAATGATTTATTGGGCCCTTAATCAAGAAAAATTTAGAATTAAGAGAAAGATAGTATGGAAGTTCACCCCATGGAGAAAATTTTAAAATGGAAAAAAGGGGGACAAAGAAGAGGGGGGAATGGGTGAGGTAGTCTAAGATTCATTCCATAGGTCGTCATGCCTAAGCATATCAGTCCCCGAAAATGGCACCAAAATTTGATTCACCCACACTCATAATTGAATACACATAGTTGTTGATCAAATTAAATTATTATTTCCCAAACTACACTCAACTACTAAGGCATAACAAGTGGTAGTCTGGGGTCGAACTCACAAAAAAAAATTGTTTAGACCGGAATCCCAGCAGACATACCTTCTTCTAGGGGATTCCCCAAGATCACTCATCCACATTTTGTTATACTAAAACAAGGTATATTGGGTCTTAAATTAGATTAAAGGAAGTTTTCGAGGTCAATTTCAGGGTATAGGCAAAGGAGTAATCTCAAATGTAAAATTGGATAGACCAATGGTGTAGGCTGCAAAGTGGAAAAAATGAGACTAATTGACCTTGGTCTAGCCAATTGGATCAACCTAATAAGGAAAATACTCCTTGGAATAGAGTAATTGAAAACATAAGCTTATGATTGTTGGATTCTAGAAAGAAATAATTACATGATATTTGTCCTACCCTGATATTTTCCAACTAGATCATTTTCATTCAATTTTAACCTCAAATAGTCAGGAATAAAAAAATAATGATATTGAAAATTGTTATAAACCAAGTTACCGGACATATGGTTTCCTAGTTTCAATATTTAGATATTAATTAGGCTGAAACCACCCCAAATTTTGACTCTTAACCCTAAGAGGATTATCTAAACAAGACGGTAAATATCAAAAGAACAAGAATATAATACATATTAAACATAATCATGAAGTGATTCAGAAACAAGCAATCCAAAATTGAGAAAAATAAAGAATAATGGATAAACAATTAAAATCAATGAACAATTTAATCAAAAACTCATTGTGCATGAAGAAAAAAGAATAATTGTGAAGGCGTTGATGAAACAAGGTGAACAACGTTGAACCATATATCAAAAATAGAAAATAATTTTCAATAGATGAAGAACGAACATAGATTAACCAACAACACAAAAGGATTTACTAAAATGAAAAATAATGAATTAAAACAGATTTAGAATGAAAATACACGTAAAATGGGAGAAAACAACAAGAGAAAAAAAAGGTATATCAAAATATGTGTATGTTAAAGATAACCTAAAATATAAATAGGCCAAAATTTACATGATGTGAAAGTCCTTCACGTTATGTACTAGATTAAGGTAATTTTGTCCCAACATCTACACGCTGTGAATTTTTTCCATATTGTGTATTTGAGATTCAAAATTCCCACTTGAAAATTAGTTTGTATCTTTGACAGGGTGGGCCTTAAAACTTTTCATGTTGTGTATTCTATATATGTCATGTATGTGATTCACTTTTAGTGAGATTTTGATCTTTGAAATATGCATGTAGTGCAATCAATGTACACATCATGTATTGTCTTTATTTCATATAAGGTCTTCATAGGTTGGTTTGTGGCTCTACAGGCATTTTATGAATGAGGACTACACATTTTTTATGATGTATACAGCATGCAAATCATATTTTTGGAAAAATTTCATCATTTCTTCCATTACATCCATAATTTAAAATTACAATTAAAAACCAAAACCTAGTGCATTATTGAATAAAACATGAATAATTTATTATTAAATGTATCCAATATGTACATATAAATTAAGCCTATCAAATACCTTTCTACAATTCTTATAAAATCCAAGAGTTCTGAAGGATTCATATTTCATCCTAAATTTCATAGACTAAAAATTTCCCATGTTATGTTTGGTAATGATTTTTCTTTTTTTTTTCTAGATTTAATATTTGCCCAACTGGTATTTTGTTTAAATATCATAATTTTTTTATTAGTGTGTATGAGCTACCCATCAATAATATGAGAAGAAATATATTTTTTATGGTTTTCCCAGGATGTGATGGGGATCATTTTTAAAAACTTCAACATTATTGAAGGGTAAACTCTTATAAAATATTTGGAAGTCCCCCTCTCTTCTAAGATTCTTTCTATATTAGAGTGTATTCTATTATTGTAAAAAATCACCTCTAGTATTTTTTCTTATCCTTCTTTATTATTGATTTGTGCAAGGAGATAGGTTCTTATTAATGTTGACATGAACACTATTTTTTTATTGTGGTAATAATTGTACTCTTCCCATAACCACTCTTAAAATGATTAATGTTTTGTGTAGGGGTTTTATTTTAATTGTGAGGGATGAATCTAAATATTTTTTTAAATTAATTAATATTCTTCTTCTTATTAATTTGGGTGGCTTGGGTATCAACTTTGGTTTGAAATATGAAATTTTTCTTATGTTTCAACATATCTATAAATTGGTTTGTATAAAAAAATATTTATGGGGTTGTTAGATTCGCCATTATTATGTTTGTGGTACCTATTTTTTAAATATATCTATTAAAATATCCTTCTCCTGGTATTTAAGATAATAATCAAATTAAGAAACAAATCTCAATGTTGAGTAAACATTGTTAGTGACTATATTAAGGGAAAAAAATAGACTCTCACACCTCGTCCCGATACTTTTTGATTATTTTATTTATCTTTGTGTTCTATTTAATTTTATTCATTTTTTTAGTTTTTTTAATAAATAAATAAATAAATAAATAATAACCTAATCTCTAACCCCTACCCCTTACCTCGAGGCTTACGCCCCCCCCCCCTCCCTTCATGTTGTGCGATGGTGACCTCCCCCTTCCCCTTCCTATTGCGCGATGCTGACCCCCCTCCCGTTCCTCGGTCTGAGTTCCCCTCTGTAAGATGCACCTATCTCTCCTAGAATCATGTTGCATCAATCACGGCCTCCTATACCATCACCCCCTAAAACCCGCACGGTGAAACCCCCTTGGCTGAAACCCCTGGATGTGCGACCCCCCGTAGTGTGCACCCCATCTCTTCCAGATTTTCTCTTCGGTCTGACGAGTTATGGTCCTTTTTACCATCATCTACTTATTTATAATGGTTTTGTTGCTCTCTGTCACCGCTTCCTATTCAGTATAACCCCCTAGTATAGGGTTTGTTCTATTTTTTTTTATTCTTCTGGTGCCAAGGTGTGTAGTACCTCTCCCGGTACCCCTTCATATGTGGTTGGACGTTTTCCGCCAAAGGTGAAGATAATTCGCTTCATTTCGATCTACCAGTTTTGTCTCAGGGTAAATTTAATGTTCTTTTATTGGTTTCTCATCTATTGAATTAGATTATTTATGTGTTTTAAGGTTCCTAGTAATTATCTTGTAGTGCAAAAGCCATATTTGGTAGGATGGATTAAGAATTCGATTATAAAGTAGTGTTTTTACCTAAGATTGAGTGTCTTTCTTTTGTAACCCCTATTGTATTATTTTAGGTCATTTTACAATATATGAAATTGGTTTATTAAATGATTAAAGGGATTAGTTTTTTGTTTTGGTATGATGTTGGAGTGTTTTTAATTCAAAAAGAGGATTTTAAGCTGGTCTTAGTGTGTAAAATGATGTAATTCACCTTGGACTTGTTTTATAAAAATTTTAATTGGTTTATTAAATCATATAAAGGGTGTGAAAAATGTTTTCAGGGATGTTTCTATTGTTTCCTTGTTTAAATTGGTTTTTTTGGAGCTCTTGGTAATTTCTAGACTCCTTTATATTGTACTAGTGTGTTTTGTTCTTCGCGGTGTGGATTTTGGTCCTCAGTGGAAAAGACATATATTTATATACATGGGTAAGCATGTATATATGTAAATCCCCCTTGCACGTATTCCCTCATGGCGTAGGGAATATGTACTTGGGTCAAAGAATATATATATATATATTTATTTAAAAATATATATTCATGTATGGTGAAGCGGTCTCGAGCTGCCATCGTCAAAAACTGTGTGTTTTGAGGTATAGACTTTTATGTCACTTGTTGGTTTCATAATTGATTTATGGTGTTCTTTTGATGTTTTAAGGTTTATTCTAATTGTTGTGTAGTGAAGTGGACTATTTGGTGCAGTTTTGAGTGACCAAGTCAATGGCGACTCACCTGCGTATGCATAGGTATGAATATATATATATGTGTGTGTGTATATATATATATAGGTTTCCCGATTACACATGTATTCATGAATGGTAGTGTTTATACGTGTATGGGGCTAGGTGTGCCTATGTATATATATAAAATTGCCAGTGTAGGTGAGTGGATACTAGAATATTCATATAAGTGTATATGTAAGGATCCCCTTGCACATTCCCATGGCCATGAAGGTGTGTTCATAGGGGATAGGCGTCCTTGCATGTATGTGAAAGTGTGTGTGCTTAGTGGGGGAGAAGAAGCATTAAGTTAGAAAGTGCCAAGAGCTAAAGTGGATGGCTTGATTCCACTCTGAGTTAGGTCCCCTATGCCAATTCCTTCAGTTTGAATTGCATAATTTCTTGCTTTTTTTAAAAACATGTTTTATATATATGCAATATACACATGCAATGAAATCTAGGTCTGGTTTCTAGTTACAGTTATGCATTTGTTTTGGAAAATGTAATGTATTACTAATTCCCATTTTGAATTAAGTGATTTTTCTTGAAAATCGATTTCCTAAGTGGTTTTGAATTAGTAATTAATATTTTAAAATATGATTTTTGGTAAGAAATCATGGTCATATGGTGGTTTTACTTTAATAAATGGATTGCATAATTGTATGTAAGGGTTCAAGCATGTTTTTAGATATTAAACACATAGACTGTTTAACAGGGATTTTAAAAGGTTTTGGAAAGATTTTGGGTGATTATGTTTTATAAAATGAAAACTATACTTTCTAAAACAACAAAACCTATTTGAAACCTTTAAAATGGTTTGTAAAACTGGAAAATCCCTCTTATAGAAGACCCCTTGCTTTTAGAAAATTATTTGTATGTAGAATGTGTAATTATGTTCCAAATTTTGAGGCTTATGCATTGTGTGACCTGAAATAGGGGGAAAGCGCATAAGGAGGGAGAACAGTGGTGTGAGGTTGAATGGGTTTTGGATAAAGAAAGTGTTATGTACATACATGTTTTCTTGATAAAGAAAACTCACCACCACTTGAAGTAGTGCACAATGGGAAACCTGGGTATCTAGGTTGGTGGACTAGGACTAGTATGCTAGATGACATGGCAGGGGTATGTCCTGGTTTCTTCTAGAAGTATTGATTTATCAACACTAATTTAACATATGAATGACTTAGGGTCATGGTTTTTAAGTCATAGTTACTGAGGGTCGTGATTTCTAAGCCACAATTACTAAGGGTCATGGTTTCTAAGCCATTTTTTCTTAGGGGTGTAGTTTATAAGACATGTTTCACTGAGGTATGAGGTCTCTAGGGTCCCACTTGTGCTAGTTACCTATAATGATTCACATGGTGCTCGTTTGTGACATGTTGATTGTGATGTCATTTTTGTTTTAGTTATTTTAAACTTTATGTCTCATTTGTGAAAAACCATCATTTATTCTACACTTTTTTTCATAAATGTATGCTTGGAATATATTTTGAAAATATAGTGGAATAGAAGTGTTTTCCTTTAAAATTTTAACTTGTGACTTGAACTTGAAAAAAGGAAAAACATTATTTTATTAAATCTTATTTTCAAACCGACATGATTGGATTTCTTATTAAAGTCAGGGGAATAAGACATTATTATATTTTGGATTTCTTACTAAGCATCTCATTGCTCATGCCTAATTTACTTTTTAGTTGTAGGTTCTAGTCTGGGATCGTGGTTCTATGTTGGTGGTGACCCATGGGGTCACATGGAGGTATGTCTAGCTGGTTATCTTTACTTTATTCTAAAATTCTAGTTTTTACCTATTTTGACCAGTTTATTTCTTTTTATCTATCTTTTATTTTTATGTGTCAAATTGTTACCAACTGCTTGTTTTGATGCCCATCACTAGTTTCCAACCCGAGGGGATTGTGAACATCCTTCGGGCCATGCTGAAGACCAGCTCCTATGACCAGTTCATGGTCAACCTAGGTTGGTTCGTGAAAAAATGGTATCAAAGGATGTTTAGCCCATATTATTTGGGGATGTCCAATAGTTTGGAGTTTGGAGTGTTGGAATTAAAGTGGTCAATTGTGGTTAGGTGCTTGATCACCACCTATTCATAATGACACTTGAATTTTCAGGGTGGTCGGGGATGGTCTTTCCTCAAATTATGTGTCTGTATCTCAATTGTTTTCACGATCCTTAGTCATGTTTGCATGTTTCTGGTTATTTGTGAGATTTTATGGCCATTATGGAGGGGTGCATGGATGTTTTGAATGGAATTAAAGCAATGTGCAGACCATGCAATCGCCTCTGATGACTTCCTATGTGCTCACCCGGTTGGTGTACGGTCTGCCAAACTGTGTGACCAAACTGTGTATAGCAGTTTTTTATTTGATAATTTGGAATCTTGATTTATGGAGTGAATTGGATACTTTGGGAATTTCTTGGTGTGATTTTTAGTTGGTTTTGTGGTGTTTTTCTCTTATTTCAAAATTGATTATCGGTCTTTTGAAATTGGATTTCCAAAATGAAAATCTTGGTTTGTTTAAAAATTTAATGTGTTTTTTTGGTAATGAATGTGTTTTAGAAAATGCTTTGATATCTTGAAATTTTTTTCGAAAAGTTAAATTTAAAATGTTTTGGAAAGTGTTTTGGGGGTTTTTGGAAGTTATTGTGGAATGTAAAATGGGATTTTCTTATAAACATAAATTTAGAGATGCTTCATTTTAGAATTATAAATTATGTCTTTAAAATTTGTTTGGAGTTTCAAATCTGGGTTAGAAATTATTTTTAGAAATGAGAAGGTTTTGTTTTGATTTTGAATTCCTATATATTCCCACATGTTCAGATGAATGTAATTGTATGTGGATGGCTATTGTTATGTGTGGATGGGTGACCGAGTTGGAACGAGAATGTATGTATGTGAGGTTTCATGGAATACCAATGGTGGGTGCTCAGTTTTCAAGGCCTGTTTTGTTTTCCAAAAGCATGTTTTGATTAATGATGTGCGAGGATGATTTCTATTTAAGAAAATTTTAAAAGGGAAGTGAGTTTTAAAAATGGTTTTTTAGCATTCGGATGGTTTTGAGATGAGATGGTTTTGAAAATGGTCATTTGTGAAAGAGGGGTTTAGGGTTGGATGGTGATGTTCCTTTGGTATTATTTTGGTTTCTATTTGATTTGGTTTGGTTTTCTGATTTATTATTTTATGGGTCTGATGCTTGTTTTCAAGCTGTCATTTCAATGTTTAAATGATGTTTTGAGTTTGAGTTAATGATTTATGGTAAAATTTGGAGGCTTGTTTTGTGATGTGCTTCAGGTTGGTTTTGTGCTTCTTGTTTAAAGTATGCCACCCAGGAATGTTCAAAGGTCCCCGAGGGGTCATTTTTAGTTGTTATTTTTACCCAGACCCCCAATGGAGTGGTGGGGTTATTTTCTTTTCCTTGTTGCTTGTTTTTTCTGTGGCAGTCAAGGTTCGATAGGGTTGCGATGTAACATGAAGAAGTTGAGTGTTTCTTTGGGTTGTTATGAATTCTTGATGTTGTGAAGGAAAATTTGTCCTAGTTTTTTTTATAGGGTAATGTTCGGGCTAGAGAAAGGTGATTGCAACCTTGTCCTTGCAAGTTGGGGTCACATATTGGGACAAATGACAATATTGTTTTTCAAGGTGCTTGTGAAGGGTTCCCCATCTGGTGAAGAGGGTGAATTGAAGGCATATGTTCATGGAATGAGTCTTTCATCAGTTATTGTTTCTCATTCCTATGACCACACAATCATTTGTTTCCAATGTGGTCTATTTGGGAACTCAAAGTCGTTTGTCGTAATCTTTTGAAGGCTTATCAACAGTGTGGATGTTTGGGTCACTTGGGGAAGTTTGTAAGTGGTATTTCTAGAAGATGAAGCCTCAGTTGGAGGATGTTGGTTCATGAATGTGGTGCATTAGATGCTTCAATACATTAGAGCTCTAGCCATAGGTCTCAGAGTGAAGCTTCTCATGAAGTCTGGCAGTTTCCAGGTGTGAAGGATGCACGTCCAACCTGTCTTCTATGGTTTGGGAAGAGACCAGTTATGTTTTCGCTTCATGTAGTTATTTTTTTGGGAGGGGGGCTTGTTTTGGAGGTCTTGGTGTCCACTTTTATAAGATTTCAATGGTTACACCTTGTTAGTGTAAAATTTAAATGGTTTTTCTTTCTTTGGACCAATTCCAGCTTCTCGGTGACGCTCTATTGGAGATGTATGTGGTTTATGGATCTTATGAATCATGGTTTTGTTAGGTATTTGTCTGAAGATTCTTTTTTTAGATTCCAATTGGACTGAGGGTTTTAGGATGGTATTTGTTGACGTTTCTCCCTATGTTTGGGGTCGCCTCATGTAAGTGGGTTTATGATTGGAAATTAAACCTGCATTGTTGAAGCTGAATTGAGTGTTCCCATGTGGGTTCCATTATACTAATCAGTTTCTAATATGGTGTGGAGTCCCACTCTGGGCCTCACCAATGTATTTCCTCAAGCTGGTCAGGTGAGACTTGGGAAGTTGAGGGGTCAGTGTCAAGTGTCTTTTTTGGTTTTCTAATTTGTTTTGATTTAGGAAGTTAGTATTTGACAAGAGTCCTACTATTATGATGAGACCAACATAGGACAAAATATCGGAGAACTTAATTTTCAAGGTGTTCTTGTCGGGGAAACTCTTTGCCTCTGCTCTGCCTTACCCTGATCAATGTAGATGGTTTGTTGAGATGATAGGTCATACGGAAAATTTTCATCAGAGATCCCAAGAAGACTCTACCGATTTCTATGTTAGGGTTCGGGGTGTTCCAGGTTGTGGTTTTTTTTGGGAAATGTGAGCCATGTGTTGTTGGTTCTTTCTCTTGGCAGTTCAGGTCTCCAGATTTTGGGTTTTTTGTGATGTGTTCCCTAGATGTTTGGCTTCTTTAAGGATGACCTAATTGTTTATTTTGGGATTTCTTATTTCCACATTTTGAACAAGTGCGAGTGTGGTTTTCTGGTCTTTGAGTTTTCAGGTTTTTCCATGGTTGTAAATCATCTTTGCTTTGGTTTTGATCAACTGAATCTCTTGGGACTTTCTTGGGGCAGAAAGTTTCATGGTGGGTATAATTGTCACACCCCCTCCAAAAACATTGCGATTATATTATTTATCTTTGATTTCTAGTTAATTTTATTCATTTTTTTCTTTTTTTTAAATTAAATAAATAATTAAATAAATAACCTAATCTATATATGCTTCCCCCTTACCTCACATCCGACCCCCCCCCCTTCCAGTTGTGCGATGCCAACCCCCCTTCCCTTTCCTGTCACGTGACGTTGACCCCCCCCCCCAGACCTCCGACCGAACTCCCCTCTCCTAGCATTGTACCACATGAACCACGACCTCCTCTCCCAACCCCCCCCCCCCCCCCTTAAACCCACATGGCGTAACCCCTTTGGCCGAACCCCCTGTATGTGCAACCCCCCCCCCTAGAGCGCACCCCATCTCCTATGAATTTCCTCTTTGGTCTGGCGATTTATTGTCCATTTTCCCATCTTATAATCATTTCGGATGGTTTCGTTGCTCCTTGTCACCCCTTCTTATTCAGTCGAACCCCCTAGGTTAGGGTTTGATCCATTTTTGTGGATTCTTCTTATTCCAAGGTGTGTAGTGCCACTCCCAGTACCCCTTCGGATGAGGTTGGACGTTCGCCACCAAAGGAAAAGTGAATTCTCTTCGTTTTAATCCACTTGTTTCATATCGAGGTAAGTTTTATGTCTGTTTCTTGGTTTCACACCTATTAAATTAGAGTCTTTATGTGTTTTAAGGTTATTAATGATTATCTTATAGTGTGAAAACATTTTTGATAGGATGGATTAAGAATTTGATTTTAAAGTGGTGTTTTTACCTAAAATTGAGTGTCTTTCTTTTGTAACCCCTATTGTGTTATTTGAGGTCATTTTATAATACATGAAATTGGTTTATTAAATGATGATGGGGACACATTTTTTGTTTTGGTATGATGTTGGTGTGCGTTTAATTCAAAAAGAGGCTTTTAAGTGGGTCTTTGTGTGTAAAATGATGTGATTCTCCTTGGACGTGTTTTATAAAAATTTTCATTGGTTTATTAAATCATATAACTTGTGAGAAACATTTTTGGGGTGAGGTTTCAATTTATTATATGTTTAATTTAGTTTTTTTTAGCCATTGGTAATTTCTAGATTCATTTTTATTGTCGTAGTGTGTTTTTCTCATCATAGTGTGGATTTTGGTCGTCAGTGGCAAATAAATATATGTATATATATGAGTAATCATGTAAATATTTATATCCTCCTTACGCATATTCCCTCATGGCGTGGGGAATATGTTCTTGGGTCAAAGGGGATATATATATATATATATATATATATATATATATATATATGAAAATGTATATGCGTGTAAGGTGAAGCGGTCTCAGGCTACCATCGTCAAAAGCTCCGTGTTTTGAGGTTTGTACTTTTATGTCTCTGGTTAGTTTCTCACTTGATTTATAGTGTTCATTTGATTTTTCAAGGTTTTTTATAATTTTTGTGTAGTGATACAGACTATTTGGTTTTGTTTTGAGCCGCCAAATCAAGGGAGCCTCACATGCGTATGCATATGTAGGTATATATATATATATAGGTTCCCATGTTATATGTATATTCATGCATGGAAGTGTTTATACGTGTATGGGGATAGGTGTTCCTATTTATATATATATATATAATTTCATGCGTAGGTTAGTGGAGACGGGAATATTCATATAAGCGTATATGTAAAGATCCCCTTGCACATGCCCATGGCCATGTGGGTGTGTGTATATGGGCTAGGTGTTCTTTCTTGTATGTAAATGTGTGTATGCATAGTGGGGAGAAACATCCTTGACTTAGAAAGTTCCAAGAGCCGAAGTGGACTGCTTTATTCCACTCTAAGGTAGGTCCCCTATGCCAATGCCTTTAGTATGAATTACCTAATTGCTTGCTTGTTTTGGAAAACATGTTTTATTTATATATGATATATATGCATGCTATGAAATATGGGTTCGGTTGTTATTAACATTTATGCCTTTGTTTAGGAAAATGTAATTTATTACTAATTCCCATTTGGGATTAAGTGATTTTCCAAGAATAGTGATTTCCTAAGTGGTATTGAATTGGTAATGAATATTTTCAAAGATTGGTTTTGGTATGAAATCATTTTCATATGGTGGTTTGACTCTCATAAATGGATTTCATCTTTTTAAGCAAGGTTTTGAGCTTTTTTTTTAAATATGAAACACATTGATTGTTTAATTGGGTGTTTAAAAGGTTTTGGAAAGAGTTTGGGTGATTATATTTTATAAAATAAAAACTATTCTTTGTAAAACAACAGATCCTGTTTGACACTATGAAAATGGATTTGTAAAACTAGAAAACCCCTCTTATGGAAGAACCCTTTGTTTTAGAAAATTATTTGTATGTTGAATGTGTTATTATGTGCCTAATTTTGAGGCTTATGCATTGTGTGATGTGAAAGAGGGGGAAAGCTCTTAAGGAGGGAGAACAATGGTCAGAGGATGAATAGGTTTTGGATAGAGAAAGTGTTATGTACATACATGTTTTCTTGATAAAGAAAAATCACCACCACTTGAAGTATAGCACAATGGTAAACCTAGGTATCTCGGTGGGTGGACCGGGACTAGTATGCTAGATGAAATTGTAGAGGTTCATTGCGGTTTCATCTATAAGGATTGACACAACAACACTAACTAAATATATAAATGACTGAGGGTTGTGGTTTTTAATCTACGGTTACTAAGGGTCATGGTTTCTAATCCATGGTTACTAAGGGTCATGGTTTCTAATCCATGTTTTCTGAGGGCTGTGTTTTTTAAGACATGTTTCACTGAGGTACAAGGTCTCTAGGGTCCCACTTGGGCTAGTTACATATATTGATTTCCCACGGTGCTCATTTGCAACATTATGCTTGTGATGTGATTTTCATTTTAGTTGTTTTATAATTTATGTCTCATTTGTGAAAAAACATCATTTAATCTAAAATTTTTCCGTTAATGTATGCTTGGAAGATATTTTGAAAATATATTTGAATAGAAGTGTCTTCCTTAAAAATGTTTACTTGTGAATTGAACTTGAAAATAAGGAAAACCATTATTTTATTATAACTTATTTTTAAACTAGCATGATTGGATTTCTTGCTAAAGGTTGGGGCATAGGTCATTGTTATATTTTGGATTTCTTAGTGAGAATCTCGGTGATAAGGCCTACATTAATTTTCAGTTGCAGGTTCTAGTTTGGGTCATGGTTTTATATCGGTGGCAACCCATGGGGTCACATGGAGGTATGTCTAGCTTGTTATCTTTACTTTATTCTCTGTTGTTAGTGTTTACCTGTTTTGACTAGTTTATTTATGTTTATCAATATTTTATTTTTCTAGGATAAATCATTCCCAACTGATTTTTGTGATGCCCAACACGAGTTTCTAGCCCATGGGGATCAGTAATTCCCTTCAGACCATGCTGCGGACAAGATTGGGTGACACATTCATGGTCAACCGATATTGGTTCATGACAGGGACACTATTTTAACACTACAAAAAATTAGGAAAAACATTTCCTAGTAGTGATGACCAAAATCCCAAATTTACATTGGTTTTTGGGGCCCATTTTTTACACCTTAACATGGGTTCATTTTGTATTTGTTGGCTCAAGGTTAGTTTTTTACATGGGAGAAATTTTACCAAATTAATTTTATTGACTTAGTTTTATTACTATTTCATAAATAGGTTCCTAAAAATAGATTTCACCAATATTTTAAGGATTTTTACCTCTCAGGTTAGTATTAAGATCAATAATATTATATATACTTCAATGAAATTTTGAAAACGAAATAATTTTATTGAATTTTTGTTGAAGCACTTAGTATCTTCATGTGCCTTTCATCAATTATGAAGAAGTATGATTGGTTGGTCTATCTATCAGATCTAAAAATCTATAAATTTGATTATGTTCCCTTATAATGAGATATTAGATACTAATAGTATTCTTCATGATTTTTATTTATGTTTTAGAAAGAATATTTCTGGAATAATTAATATTAAAGATAATCATTATAATAAAAAGTGGACTAAAATTCTAAAATATACTTTCTTTTCCAAGTTTTTTCATTGAATTTCTTTTTGGGTTTGATGATGGGTTTTTTATCCCAATTGGGGATGGTAGTTTTTTTTTTGATTATGGTGATCAAACATTGGTTGATTTTTTTTCTAGTTCTTTTTCTCATTTTTACCCACTTTCTAGTTTTGGTTTCAAGTTTGGAGTATATGGTTTCTATTTCCATGGTGGAAAATAATTTGAGTCCAATTTTACAATTATATGTCTATCATACTTTATTATATCTGGAGATAGGGTTGTATACCAATGAAAAGTGTGAGGGCTATCATTTTTGGGTGTGTTGGTTGTGACTGGGGATATTTTCTATAATTTTATTAGGTTTTTTGGGATAATTCATACATAACTCCATAACTAGTATCCAGATGAGTTTCTGGGCTATTTTCATGCATTTTAGTGGTATACTTTTTAGGTACCTTGGTTTTTGGGTACCTATGTTGTGTAGGTATACCATTTTGGTACTATTTTTCTATTTTATTTTTAGTAATTGTCCATGGATTCTTGTTTGCTTCCTGTTTGGGTTTCATTGGAATGGAAATCCAAGATGTAGTTTTCTTAGATACTTATCATTATTAATAGTCTAGGAGATCAATTCCTTATTATTGAGGCTCATTATGTTCTCTTTTTTAAGGATACTTGTACTTTTTTTATTATTTATAAAAAATTAAATCTATTAAAAATATAATAATAATATAATTAATGATAGTTCATGTAATGATAACTAATGGATGAACCACATTAATTGTATATTCAAAATTTGGGAAAATTCATCAACTCATACATGGGTCTTTAGTAAAATTTAATACTTGAACAAAGTTAGGGTAGACAAATCATTGAGGGGGTGGTCCAATTCAAATTTTCCCCATGAGTTTGTGTTTATGTTTTTGTTTGATTTTCAACACCTCAAACCAAATATACTTAATTATTATATTTTAAAGTAAATCAAAAGTATGAAAAAATTTCACTCTTTTTATAGGAATACTAAGCCATTATCATGAAATTATTTTTCAACTTTACAAGAAAAATAATTATCTAAATGGTTGAAATAATTTAACATTTTTTGTGACCAATATCCTTAATTATTTTAAACATGGTTGAAAAATAATAAAAATAATTCCAAAATTTAACCCTACTACCAAGCCATCATTAAGCTAGCTATTCAAGGAAATATTTTGGTTACTCTTTATACCAACCATAAAATTTAATGATTTTTTGGGATATTATTAAATATAATATATTTATAACATCCCATGAATGAAAAGGTCTCATTTCACCATTTATAGTAATATTTTCATGTAATCCTCAAATATTAAAGGATAGTGTGCCCTTATAAGACCTTAAAACCCTTAATCTAAAAAAATGGGTTAAATTTTATAATCAAAATTATATGTAACTAGGTCAATAACCAAATATTTTGTAAAAACATAAAAATTTATTAGTATAAAACTTGAGAAAAACATATGTGTTTTGTGTCTTATATTTACCTTTTTCTAATGAGATAATGTTTTGTTGTTTATTACTCGTGATGGAACATAAAATCTGCAACCTTTATGTAATTTTTTTAATACATTAAATTTTCTTGTACTTCCCTAACCCATTCCATTTTAGTGTTAAAATTCCAAACTACCATAGGGTTCCCCAACCCAACTGTGTTTCTAATTCCATTTTGTTGCATTTCTACAGTGTAAAACCAAATTTGATTTTTCACTATATAAGCACCAACACTATTACATTTTTTTCATTTTTTTATATAAAGTAGTTATATTTAATTAAAAATAATAATAATATTCATATAACATTATTTTTTGGTTAGACATAATATAATGTATTAGAATTTTCTTTACTATACATACTTTATTTTAGAGTAAGAGTACTCCATTTAGGAGTAACCCTACTACATTTTAGGGCATTATTTTATAGATAGTCTGATCTAAAACATGATATGTGAGAATGAAATTTCATATAAATGAAATAATTTCACATAAGGAATTTAAGTTTAAAATTTTTTAAAGAAAACTTCAATTTTGAAACTATATAATATTATAAATTTAAAATTTAAAAAATTACACTTAATGACCTTTATTTATAATTAATTCTATTCAATGATCTTAATTTTAGTAATCTAAAAAAAAAATTGTGTTTGAGTGTTACAAAAGTTATTTTATATACTTACATGAATTTTTATCATGTGTTTACACAAGAATGTGTATCTACCTAAATAAAATAAATTATAATAAAGTTTATATTGAATAAAAGTATGATTATATTTAATAAAATATAAAATATTAAAAATAGAAATGATACATTTAATGGATTGGTTTATAATATTGAACATTGAGGGAAAATGAATAAGAAATAAAAATAGAAAATAGTATTTATAAAATATATGAATATTAATACCGAAGTTTAACACTATGGTTCTTATTGAAAAATTTTCTATACAATTAAAAATATTATATTTTAGAAAATAAAAACTTGTAAGTGAAAATATGTTTTCATATAATAGTTACAATGCTTTCATGAAATCGTATTCATGAATTTTTTGAATCCTATTTCTAAAGGATTTTTATTTTACAATGTTCATTGGTCTACAAGTAGTTGAAAATATGAATATAGTCTACTAAAAATATATTATTATAAGACCAATATCATATTTTTATTCAATGTGAACCCCATATAGTCAATTTTATAAGAAATTCAAGGGAAAAATAAAGAAGTAAAAAAAATACATTTTTATGAAAACCAACCACATTATTTCTATTGAAAATTATAAACAATCCTTTTATCCCAATATTATAGGGTGAGATATACAAAATGAAAGAAAAAATTAATTAACAAAACACCACTTAGAACTATGGGTTCCACTAATTCATATCTCCAATTCCTAATCCATTATAATCGTTGGGTTTGGTTCCCTATAAAATATTACCTTATAATTTCAATTACTTGTTTATTCGAGGATTTTTCATGATGTATATCATTATACGTAACATTAATTTTATAATGTTATAGAGTATCTATCACATTAAAAGGTCATAGCAGTTCCACATTAGGATGGAAAGATTGAAGTGTTATGATGATATTTTAAAAAAACATATAGTTTGGATTAAATTATATAAAGGGACACATAGTATTTTTTATTTCTAGTTTTTTGATACTCATAAGTTTAGAAGACTTAATTTCATTAAGTTTTTACTCAATAATTACCAGGTTGGGGGATTATGAGGAAATACCCATGAGTATGAATTCCGCATGTTTATGTTTCATTCGATATTTTTGTCTATGAATGTGTGTAACGATCCTTCAAATTGAGATTATTATTAATTAAAATCATGATTCACATACTTTGATGTATTTTCCAAATTCATTATGACCTATGATCACAGTGAAGTTAGATATGTTCGGTCCATCATGAGTTATATTTCAATAATGAATAAGTCAATAGAGGATTTGTCCCTTCCATTTTAAGAATGTCCATATCTTAAGACCTTTGATCTAAATCAATCTTTTGAAAAAAAAATATTTGGCCATGGTATATTCAAATTCTCATTTCAAATAGTAAAATAAAGAGAGAACAAGTATATATGTTGATTAAATGAGTATGAATCTTTATTAATGAGATATCAATACAAGGGTATTATAATACATAGTGAATGTTCATATGTGGTTTTTTTCATTGAAAATTTAACTTCTTCCTCTATGGGTGTCTATACATGTTTTTAGACACCGATCAAGTAATTTTGGTAATTCCCCCTAATGCCAATGAGTAAGAGGCGGAGAGGGTGGAACACTTAGTGTATCCATCGATCTCAGTTAAATTCTATTTTAATCTTATAATTAAAATAAATATTATTATTAAGACCAATTAATAATATTTATTTAAGATTTTTTAATCTAAAAATCACTAGTTTTATTTGAATCAGGAAATGTAAGTGAGGAATATCAAATAAAATAATTATTTTTGAGAATATTGAATATAATTTTTATTTATATCTTTTTTCAGTTCATAAGATAATAAATATGATTAATTTAGTCAGATAAATACTAAAATAAATTTCTATTCTTAAAAAATTAATATAATATTTATTCATTTTTCTAATGAATAATATTAATTTATTATTATATGATTGGTAAATTCCTAGGTGGGTGGATGGCTCAAGTTAAGAATCCAGGAAAAAAAGTGATAATCGTAAATGTCATTTATATAAATAATAAATTATTTAGTTTATAAAAATATATTTGTTTGTGTAAGTTGGTAAAATCCATTATATAATATTATTATTATTTATAATCTTGAATATATTGGATTTATTATTTTATGAAGGCCCATTGTGTAATTTTCAATAATAAATCTTAATTATATATTCCTATGTTGTATCATTTTCAAGTTTGGGGAATCATTTGTTGTGATTTTCATATTTCATCCCCATAGAGTTTTATTTAGAATGAATTTTCTAGGTCTTCTCTCAATACTAAGAAAAGATTCCACCACATTCCTCCATCTCAATATTGATAGTTCATAAACTCTGTTTTTCCCTTATAAGACTTTGAAATATATTAAAAACTATTTTTGAAGCCAATCACTGAGACGGCGCGTGATTTCAAGTCCTGGGGATCCCAAAATTAATTTTATAAAAATATTAAATATATATTATATCACATGCACATATTTTATAACAAATAATGGAATATATATTTAAATGAGTATCAGATCACAAATCTAAGACTGTGGTTGAATCTAGAGTACGGGGTTTAACCTAGGAACGGCCTAAAGTTTGTCAGCATCAGACGTTCGGATGAGGTATTCATTGGTTGATGTATTTAAATTAAAATAAATGATTAATTTATGTAATTTATTTTAACTAAAATAAATATAATCCTCTATAAATATGACATTATTAAATTTCTACAGGGTTAGTCACATAACCCATGTAGGATCTTGAGAGGAGCATTGATGACGTTCATTGGTAAATTGATATGTGACGATGACCGATGATCGGATAGAGGTTATTCAACACGGAGAATATGAATAGGGTCATCCTCATCACTATATAAGGCTTTATTCACTAATTAATGATCAAATCTTGAGGTAGTTCTTGTCAATTGTGGTTCTCTTCTCCTTTTGATTAAATCTTTTAAGCATGGATTGTAATCTACTTTGGGTTCTACATTTTCGCACTCATCACATGAGCCCCATTGATGAATAATATATTTATTTGATTTATTCTTGATTATTCCATATTTACCACCCTAAATATCCCTGATCAATGTTCATTGGAAAAGAATGCTTGAACAATTATTGGTGTAACTTTGTTCTTGTTCTTTTCCCCCATCTTTCTTCGTGCTCATCATCATTGGAATATGGGGTCATGGTTCAAAATTTCAAGGTTGGTCCGAGTGTTATCAGACCCCAATATTTGTGATATATGTACACAAAATTACCATATCAAAGTTTTTTCATATATATCGAGATGGATTGAATTTATCGCTGATGAATTCAGGGATCCAGGATCCGAGTCAGTGATGTTAGTGGCACAGGAGGTGTGTGGGACATGATATGGGATATCCAGAGGTGTATGGTTTTCGATATCCATCCAGTAGTGGCTAGTAAATTAATGGATTGAAATGTTATCTTCATTTCTAGTGAGAATAAAAGTGGAATTGGGTGGATTCAATGGTGGAGTGGTAGATTTGGCAACCGTTTGATGGATCTAGAGTTTTAGGAAAATCCCGTCTATATGATAAGTAATGGATGAACACATGTCTTGTATTCCCATAGTTATTATATTTAGGGTTTCAATAAAAATATAAGTATCACACACCATGGGTCTAGGCCACATGCCATGTGACCCTCCCCAGGTAGCTAAGCTATGTGATAGGTTCACAAACATATGACCCTGTGTGGGAGGACACACTGTATACTCTAAGAGTATATGGTAATTCTCTGAGGTAAACAAGCCTGGAAGTGTAATTTTTCATGGCTAGATACATGGTTGTGTACACGATCATAGGCTGAGGTACACAGACACAACTAGTAGAGAACGAACAGACCCCAGACATATGATAAATTTGGTGTGACAGCACTACACACCATGTGGTACTACATGGTTGGTATGTTGTGTGTTGGAAAAGACATGGCCAAGAGGTCAGGGGATTCCACACAATGTGTAGACCCCTTACTTATAATTTACTTCTTTCTAAAACTTCTACCTCTGGTATCTCCTTCATTTTGACTCAGATTTGGCATGTGGGTATGCTATCTAGAGTGACTTTCTATGTAGAATGTGATGGTGGCCTTTGTAGTGGATTTTTAGATATGATGATATATTTTCATAGAATGGTGCTTGCTTAGAAAATGTTTATAATGACAACGATCGGGCAGGATCATCATAGATGGTACTCTCCTATTGCACTAGGGTGTGGGTCCTATATACTCACTGTGCTGATATAAAGGTAGAACTCCCCTTTCATACTAGGTCTCAGGTCCTGTATCCATATCGACAGTAAACCCCTATCATAGTAGGGAATGGGTATGTCATAATTATTCTACATATACATAGGTGACACTCCCATATTGCACAATCTTGTGGGTCCTCTATCCATAAAGATGCTACTCCTCTATTTTACCAAGGATAGGGTCATATATACTCATTATATAGATTCATAGGAGGCTCTCCCCTATCACACTAGGTCTTAGGTCCTTCATCCATGTAGACAGTACACCCATGTCACACCAGGGTGAAGGTCCTCCATACTGGTTGTGTGGAAGTAGATGTAGAACTCCCCTATCATACTAAGGCATGAATCCTCTATCTATCAATATGATACTCCTCTATCATAATAGGTCATAGGTTATCTATATTCTATGCTGAAATATAGATTTGACACTTCTCTATCGTAATAGGGTTTGTGTCTTATATCTTTTGGATATTAAACCCCATTGGGCTTTATATCAATGTTGAGGTGTGGACACTCCTCATGACTACTATGGGCAGACACGTGAGATGTTGGCCATCAATGATTGACCTTTGGAGTTATAGAAAAAATTATTTTCATAGGTTGGGTTATGTTATGGAGATACCCTTTCTCTTTCATCTTCATTTATTTTATGAGAATGTATTTATATCATTGTGTTTCTTCCAATTTTTCATTTTTTTGAGCTGACTACATCTATCGTGTCTCATATTACTCCCTCTTCGGTTTTGGGGAGTCCTAATGGGTATTTTTTTTTAAAGGTTGGGGTCGAAGCCTCAATTTATTATTTGAAATCAAAGACCTCTTTAGACTGGGTAGAGGGAGACCCATTACATAGCCCGAAGGCCCAAGGCCAAGTGGCCTGAATATAAGGCTTGAAAGTCCATTTTTTTGGCCCAAAGGACCCCTCGGTGAACAGTACTACTACAGTACCAGTGCTTCTACAGTACCTGCTATAGTACCACCACCGCTACAGTATCTGCTACAGTCCCTCCACCGCTACAGTGTTGTCGCTGCTACAGTGCCGCCTCTGCAATAGTGCCTGCTACAGTACTGCTACAGTACCTTGGAAATTTGCCCCTTCCCGGATTCGATCCTGGGTCTTTTGGATGCCAAGCAGGAGCCTGTACCACTAGGGTACAGGCTCGTTGGCACCTAATGGGTATATATATACTCACACCTTCATGGCATTTTCCTAAACATGTCATGTAACATATACATGATGGACATAATGGTGGATATTTTAGAAGATATTAGGGATACTCGAGTTCATAGACCATGTATGGTGGCTGGACTTGGAGATCTACAATTAAGCTCTCAGGATTTATTTTCTGATTATTGTCAGGTTGGGGAATCTTTTCAGGGTGGTCATGTATTTTTTCATTTTCATTTTGGATTACTATGTCACATTCTTTTGTATTCCCTAGATATTATTACATGCATGGTTTCTTATTCTACATTTTACTGTTTTTATTATTATTCCTTTGTACATTTTCATGGACATGGTTGGGTTCTTGTGTATATGTAATTTAGGAAAAGGCCTCCCATTTTAGTTATGTCAATTAGTGCTTGTCTCCAAACCATATCCTATAGAGGCAGGCCTGGGGGTGGTTGCGGCTCGGCCTTCTGCCATCTAGGTGGGCCCTAGAGGTTCAGTTCATGACTGATTGGTATCAGAAGTGGTTTGACCTTAGGAGAGTGTTTGGTGTTTTTTCCCCTAATGTTTTTTGTTGGGAATTTAGGGAAATGGTTTTAAAGTGTATTTAGTGTAGTATTTATTCCAGGGAACCCGGTGTTAGTGCATCGACCGACGTTTCCATTCACTATGACCCTAATACATACTTTTCAACTTGGAATACGGGTACATTAGATGCAAGGAACATTGGTACATTCATCATGTAGGATTGATTCTTTTGACTATCCTTCTTGAGTCATATCCCCATATATATATGCTCATATGACCATAGTATTTATTGATTAATTTTTATGATGATTTTGTGAATACATCTATATAGGTTACTAACTGATGATCATGATGATGATCTGATGAGTGAATAGGCCTTCGTTTAGAGGCCATCTTGTGATATTTTTCCTCTAGGCGGGCTGGTAACAGATTCCCTGCCTATTGAGTGGCGGATTATACTATAAGATCAAGATGATTATGCATTTAGGCTTAAGGAACTCTATCAGTTCTAGTACCAGAGACCTCTGAGGTTCCATATTTATCTATATCCCCAGGCAGTAGAGTATTGGATTTAGTTAGTGATCCAAGTTTTTAGACTTATACAGACCATGACCGGTCATATGGTTGCACTGGTATCCAATCTTTTCCTTAGATAAATTGGGAACTACTAGAGTTTATCACAAAAACAAATGATGATTTTGAACTTTCATGCTCTAAATTTCAATATCCATTTCATGAGGAGTACTACACCTCAAGCTTATACTCAGTTCGGATTCTGAAGCTGTTGGATATGTAGCGATGGTGGATGATAGTTTCTAAGTATGTTGTGAGGTTTTAAAACCTTACACAACACTCTCTCAATATGATTTGGGATGGTTACTTCTAGGAAAGGAATTTTGAGTAGGGTATCCGCAAAGACATTTGTTTCAATGTGGTACCCCTATGCAATCCCACATATACTGAAGTGCTAAAGAGGAATCTAGTGATGGATAGCTTCCAATATAAGTTATTTCATATATATGGATCCATTAGTAATCATCCTAGGGTTGATTTATCTATAGTGGTTGGTAGATGATAGGTGTGGAGGCAGAGAAGGTGTACACATGCTTGGAATTAGGCACATGGTCATGAAGCATAGGGATAATTCAGTGGACCAGGGATGCTCATATATGGGTGATGTTATGAATGTGAAAGGAAATATCACATGGTAAGAAATTTCCCGACCCGTTGTGCTGAGGAGGGAAACAATACAGTGGATGGACCACCAAAACAGAGCCAGTTTCATGATGACAGTTCTTCCAGGAATACCTAGGGTACCATTTACAGAGGTAGATCTGGCATAGGATTGGGTGGGGATCTTGATGTTGGATATGGTAGTGGTGGACAATTTTATGAGAAACTTCTACTACCACCACCAAGATACCCACACTAGGCTTAGGGAGCTAGTGGTTGGGGCCATGGAATGCTACATTCTATGGAGGCTTATGACTCGGCTACTCACAAGATGATTAGAGGTATGATCTGTTTTTATTCTACACTTACTTCAGTACTATTAGACATAGTTGTGATTTATTTTTTCATCCCCTTAATCCTATTTTGAGATCTAGAGTTCCCAGTTGGGATTTTATTCTAGTCACTTGGTCTTGAGGTTACTACAAGGAACACTTCTATGATATTTCTTATCTTTCATTAGTGAAAACTATTTCTTATTATAGGTATATTCTCATGGGGCCTATTGGTCATCATGATGAGAGTATATGACATCATCTTGGGTATGTACTAGTTTTCTGCGGTCTGAGCCCAGATCAACTATCACCAAAGATGAGTCAGATTCATTTGGAAAGGTATGATGATATTATACTTTGAGGAAAAGATAGATCTCATGATGGAGATATATTGTATGGCCCCTACTATATTCTGAGGTATGATTGTGAAGTTGGAGGACCATAGAGTGAAGAGTTTTATTAGACCTATTATGTCCCCCTACGCAACTTCGGTTTTCTTTCTGAAAAAGGAAAAAAGATATATTTCAACTTTATATTGATTATTATATCCTAGACTAGGCCATTATAAAGAACATGTACCCATTTCCGAGGATTGATGACCTCTCTGATCAGTTTTGAGGCACAATATGGTTCTCAAAGATCGATCTCAGGTCCTGATACCACTAGTTGAAGGTTCATGGGGATGATATTAAAAGGGTGGTATTTTTATATCACTAAATTATGATTTTTATTTGATGTCTTCCAGTGTGAGAAATTCCAACATTGTAATTATAGAAATGATGAACTGGATCTTCTAGCAATACATGGACTAAGTTTTTTGTTGAATTCATTGATGATATACTCATATACTTTTCATCGTAATAGTATCATGTAGAGAACTTGATGATGGTTCTATACTTACTTTGGGATCACCATATTTAGGTTAATTTATCAGATTGATAGTTCTAGATCCATGAGGTTCACTTTTTTTGGGTGTTTCATGTTTGATCAAGGATTGGTTGTATACTTGGTGAAGATCAATGCGGTGATTTCTTGGGATCCATACAAGAGTGTGTCAGAGGTGCAATGTTTTATTATCTTTGTGGTGTACTATAGGATTTTTATCGTAGAATTCTCTAGGATTACATCCCCATTGACCAAATTGATGTGGAAAGGTCAACCATTTACCTGGACTGAGTAGTGAAAGAGATCCTTTGAAGAGTTGAGACTGAGATTGACTAGTGCTTCTATTTTGAGACTACCGGAAGAGGGTGTGGAGTATATAGTAAATTTCAATGCCTCTAGAACCGGGCTCAAATGTGTGTTGATGTAGAGGAAAGTAGTTATCACATATGGGTTAAGGAATTTGATACCCTACAAGTATAAATATATGATTCATGACTTTGAGTTAGCAATGGTAATCTTCTCTCTATATATGAAGAGTCAATATATTCAGGGGGAGTTATTTTTTTACTCGGACCATAATAGTGTCAAGTATGTCTTCATGTAGTGATACATAAACCTGAGATATAGGCGCTAGTTGGAGTTTCGGTAATACTATGACTTTGGGATAGATAATACTCCTAGTAACGACAACATGGTGAAAGATTCCATAAGTAGTAATTCTCATTCTCATCTGGTGGAGGATACATTTGAGTAGTTGGCTTCATTGTATCTAACCCTAGTAGAGGAGGTGGGTTCAACTGTTATTCATTTTATGGTGTTGAATCCTTTTCTTCTCCAGTGTTTTAGAAATAATATTTTGGGTTACAATAACTATGAGGTTCTTCATGACCATATATCCTCATTAGATTCACCATATGGATTCTATGACAAAGGTAGTCATGTTATACTTTACTGATGATGGATGGAGAATCCAATCACAATGTGAGAGGAATTGATGAGGGAGTTCCCCACTTCTACTTTGGTTGTACATCCTAGTGTATGGAATATTTATAGGGACATTTATTGGTAGTTTTGGTGGGATTTCATGAGGTATAGCTTTATTGGGATCATCTCGTGGTGTATCACATTCCAGTAGGTGAAGGCTAGGCACCAGGTTTTGGAAGGTTTGTTGTAGCCTCTTGAGATCTCTGTGTGGAAATGGGATAGAATATCCATGGAATTTATGATAGTTCTTCTATGGAAATCAAGAGGTCATGATTCCATTTGGTTGATAGTTGAATAACTTACCAAGTCGGTGTGCTTACTTTCTATCAGATTGAAAAGTTTGGCAGAGAGTTTAGGGTGGTTATATATATGGGAGATCTTATTTCTTCATGGGGTTACCTCAATGATTGTCTATGACTGTGATGTGTAGTTCATATCATGGTTATAGAGAGTCCTGAATGAGGATTTTGAGACCTATTTGAGGATGAGTATAGGTTTTCACTCCCAAAAGGATGGGAATACGGAGCATATTATCCATGTGTTAGAGGATATAGTTAGAGATTGTGTATTAGACTTCATCTAGAGATGATAGGATCACTTACCTTTGGTATTGTTTTCTTATAATAATATATATCACTCTATTATCATCATGTCACCTTTCAAGGACCTATACAAGAGATCATTAAGGTCACCTTTATATAGGTCTAAGTTTGGTGAGGTATCTCTTGTTGGGCTAGAGATGGTGTAAGAGGCAATGGAGAAGGTCTAGGTAATCTATTAGTGGATGGGGACCACTCAGAGTAGGATGAAATTTTATACAGATTGATGTCATAGGCCCTTAGAGTTTGAGTAGGGGAACCATGTTTTCCGGAGATTCTCCTCGTGATAAGGATTGTGGAGATTAGGTTGAGGGGGAAAGTTATCCCTAAGGTTCATCAGGCCATTCAAGATCCTTTAGTGGGTTTTAGTGGTTTCTTTTGTCATAGATTTACCTCCATAGTTGTAGAAGGAGCATGACATCTTCCATGTGTAGAAACTGAAGCAGTACATGCATGATCTTATGCATGATATTGATAGAGATGAGTTGAAGATCAAAGATGGATCCACCTTTGTAGAGTACCAGGTGGTGATTAAGGATTTATTAGACGGGATCCTACATGGATAGACCATTTCCTTTTTTTGTATATTGTGGTAGCATGGGAGCATGCAAGAGAGATCCTTGAAGTGGGAGAGCCATATGTAGGCTCAGTATCCCCACCTTTTTGAATATTTTATACTTAATAGGGAAGAAAATATTGAATAAGGGAATAATGTAAAGGCTCTATTATTTCCTTACAATAATTTGAAATATATTAAGGAATATTTTATTATCTATGCACTAAGGCGGTGTGAAATTCTGAGGCCTAGAGAGCTCGAAATTATTTAAAAAAAATATTAAATGTATTTTACAGCACGCATAGGTATTTTTTTTAGAAATAATGGAATATCTCCTGAACAATGTATTATATCGGAAATATGAGAGCACGGTTGAATCCAAAGAATGGGTTTTTCCCTAGTAATGACCTAATGTTAGCAGTCATTGTGTGTTTGGATGAGGTAGCCGTCGGTGGGTGCATTTAAATTAAAATAAATAATTTAATTATTTATTTAAATTTAAATGACCTAAATATAGTCCTCTATAAATATGTCTTTATGAAATTTCACAGGGGTTAGTCTCAGATCCCTATGAAAAGTTTCATAGGATCTTTGATGAACATTATTATCAGATCGAGATCAGACAAATACCGATTATTAGATTAAGGATAATCGATAGATAGTGGATCATCATCATCATTGGCGAATGCAGTTTTCACAAAATATTAATCCAATATTTAGGTAGGTCTCATAAATTATTGTTTTAAACCCATTTTGATTAAATATTTGAATCATGGATTGTAAATTTTTTTGATTCTGTGTTTTTTCACCCATCTCATGAGCCCCTTTGATGAATAATTTTTTTATTCAATTTATTCTTGGCTATGACATATTTCTGAACCTGAATATCCCTGATTGATGGTCATTGTCCAATAACCCTTGATCAAAAATTGATGCATCACCATTCTTGTAAATTTCCCCAATTATTCTTCATGTTCTTCATTATCAGCCTAATGGTTCATGGTTCGATGTTGGCGACTGGGTTTCAGTATGATCGGACCCATGAATTCATAGTGGAGTGTGCATTATGGACGAATCAGAGTTTTGTGGATAGATCGAGACGGATTTTCGGTAGTGGTGATTTATTCATGGATTTGGGGTCTAAGGTGGAGATATCAGTAGTATTGTACGCATGATAGATGTGTTATTGGATTCCCATGGGTGGCCAGATTTTGATTTTTGAACATCAGAGGCTGGTAAATTAATGTTCATCATTGTTATCCTCATTTTTTATGAGATTCAATGTTGAATCGGGTAGATTCAGCAGGATGAGTGGAAGATATAGAGATTGCATGATAAATCTGGAGTTTTTTGAAAATCATGATCACATGTAATGTACTAGATAAGAAAATATTGTGTAGTCCCATGGCTGTGGTATATAGGGTTTGAGTAAAAAGATAATTATCACACACCATGTGTCCAGGAAACATGCCATGAGAACCTCCCCAGGTAGACAAGTTTTCTGGAAGCTACACATGCTTAAGACCCCATGTGGGAGGACACATCATGTACTCTCAGAGTACAGGGGAACACCCTGATGTACATAGGCATGACCCGGTACCCAAGCATGGCAAGATACACTATGGGGTACACAGACACAACCTGAGGTACACAGACATAGCCTGAAGAGCATGGGAATACCCCAAGTGAATATGATATATGGTGTGATGGAATTACACGCCATGTAAGACTACATGGCCTGCAATCCATGTGTTTGTGAGGACATGTCCAGTTGGCCAGGTGAGGTCACAAACCATGTGGATCCCCTTACACACCTTGTACTTTTTTGTGAAACTTCTACCTCTCATATCTCCTTCATTTTGACTCGGATTTTGGCTATTAGTATCCTATCCAGAGTGTTTTTTCACATAGACCAAAATGGTGTCCTTCATAGTGGATTTTTAGATACAATGTGAGACGTTCTTAGTAGTATTCTTCCTTAGGTGACATTTGATGATGACAATGATTGGAAAGGACAATCAGAGATAGTACTTCCTTGTTAAAATGGGGTGTGCTTCATCTATACTCATTCTGAAAATACAATTAAGTCAATCCCCTATCGTACAAGGGTGTGGGTCCTCTATTCCTGGAGATGGTACTACCATGTCGCACTAGGGAGCGATTCCTCCAAACTCATTGTGCAGATACAGAGGTGGCACTCCCCTATAACACTAAGGCATGAATCCTTTATCCATGGAGATGGTACTCCCCTAACACAATAGGGAACGGTTCCTACATGCTCATTATGAAAATACAATGGTGGAACTCCACTATCTCTCTAGGGTGTGGGCGCTCTCTCCATGGAGATGGTACACCCTTGTCACACTAGGGTGTACGTCCTCCATAATTGTAACGACCCAAACTTTTATAAATGAAATATTTCCCTTATTATAATTATGTAATATGGTATAAAACACATAAAAATCATAGATATCCTAATAAAAACATTATTCTCATAAATTAAGAGTATGATAAGTGATATTCATATAAATTAAAGAACTTATATCAATGTAATTGTAACATGACCCTTCGAATAGTAACATGATCACTATGAATAGTAATCCGACCAATAGAATAATTACCTAACTTATGAAAGTATAAATAAAATCTAGTAATCTTATAAATGAAGATGTGATATAATTATATCATACTATAAGTAAATAAATGTTTTAAAAATGACAAATTAAGTGTTTGTATTTTTGTAAAACATAAATGTTTATTAAAAATATTTTAATTTATATAATGATTTAAAAGAAAATTTATTTTCATTAAATATATTCATAAATTAATTTTTTTATTATGATTATATTATATTTTTATGATACCTTAATTTTTTTTTAATGTTTTTTAAAATAGATTATAATATTAAAATTGGTATTTTTCAAATAATTGATGGTTTTACTTAAAAATTAAATTTATCATATTTATAAAGTTAATTTCATAAAATGGAGTCTAATTTTTAATTATACATGTTTAAAAATGGTTAGGTTTAATTTTTTGGTTTTTTCTAAAATCGTAAAAAATTTGTGAATAGTGAAATATGATTATTTATGATATAATCTAAATACATGAATTTTTTAGTCGTAAATTTTGTGTGGATGATGTAAGACTATAATATAATACTATCCTTTGTTATTTAATATATTTAGTGATAAGGTTAAACACTATTTATATTCTTCATCGAAAATAATGAATATAATGAATATAATAAATAAAAAACACCCCTCTCATCCCCTATAAATACCACCCCTCACCTCATATTCTCCTCACGCCTCTAAAGAATTCATGCTTGTAAGAATTATAAAAAATACTCTTCACAATACCCTCTCAAATTTCCAAGAGATTCTGGTCTCAAAAAATACCAAACTTAATTTCATTAAAGTGGTTCTCAAGGAGAATAAATCCAAGAGGTAAAATCCTCTTTCGTTCTCTTTTAATTTCTTTTAATTTATTTTATTTTCTTATCCTCTCCATACCTACTATATCTAAACATTAATGATAACTTCGACATATTATATATACTAAAATTTTATTATGTTAATTTAATATCCATCATCAAACCCCTTCTCCTCTCCCTATTACTCTAAAAATGAAACATCTTCCGTGATGTGATGATTTATTGCCATCATGGATGATGAATTTTCATTTTCCATTCTGCCTTCAAGTATAGTCATAAAACAATTATTATGATACAATTAGATTTTAATATATGTATTATATGTTAAATAATGTTATGGAACCAATATATAAACATGATATTAAATAAAATGATATTACTTCAAGATGGTCGTAAAAACCACCAAAATAAATGAAATAATTTTTATTAACATTTTATCTAATGAATCATCCCCATACCATATAAAAAACGATATATAAGATCATTTAAAATAGGGAAGTACATTAATAACATATAATTTAAATTCGGTATAATTATTTCAATTTTACATGAAATTCTATACTTGTATACAAGCAAACTGATCTTGAAATCCAAGAAAACAAACACCCTCAGAATGATTAAATTGACCTTTATAACTCTTCAAAATGGACGTAAATGAACTTAAAAAAATTATAATAAATAAAATAAAATTATAAGAGGTTCTAGATTTAGTAATTAATGAATATAATTTTATTATCCATGATATTAAAGTGAATAAATCTTTCAAACATAAGGTAAGGGGATTCTAGAACCAAACTCATTTTCTTTGGGTTATTCATCTTTTATGCCAAATTTCAGTATGGATATTTCTTTAATTTTAATAAAATAAAATTTCATTCTCCTTTTATTTTCTTTTTAGGGTTATAAATTTTTAAATTCTTATTTTATGAAAAATATAATTGTTTTCCAAAATAACAATTCTTTCCAAAACACATTTTGACTTCTCTTGAGTTGTTTTTTTTTCTCAAGAATGATGAATCTTATAAAAAATATGATTTTCCCTTTTCATTGGAGAACCCTAAGTTAATTCATGATTGATGAAACACATAAGAAACTCATTCCTTTATATGGGTTAATTCGTGAATTAAGTTGAAATATTTTCTATCTTCCATGAATGACTATATATATGTTATGATGTGAGGGGTTCACACAGAATTATATAGCGCTCTATTTCATTGTGTAACGTGATTTATTTCATGAAATGATGTGAAAAATTCATGAACATGATGCTATATTTTTTTTATAATGATGATGTTATGATTATTCACATATTTTATTTAGTTACATGATTCTATCTTTGTTCACAACCATGTGTGGTATTTGACCCCTAAGACATGATGTTTTATTTTTATGCATTGCCACATTCCATGGATTTATCTAATTCTTCCACACATGATTGATATTATGATGCTATTCTTATATTATGATGACGATTATTATACCCACTCATGTTATATGGATTCATTTCCTTATCTATCCTCTTACTGGGATTTTAGCTCACCCCTTTTGTTGATGTATATCCTTGAGTTTTTTAAGGATAAATAATAAGATTTTAAATAAATGTTTATGTTTCATTATGCATAAGTTATGTATGGTTCTAATTTTCCCAAGATATTAAACATTTGGACCCTAGTTTTGTTACACTATTATGTTTTTTATCTTCAAAATGATGTAATAGTTATGTATGAAAACCGTGGTCATTATAGTTGGTATTAGAGCATGGTTTAGTTAATTTTGGAATTAGAATTACATAACATTAGTGAAAACCCTTGGTATGAGACTAATTATATATCAGTACCCAAGAACCTTTTTCTTAAAAAAATCTAAACATAGGGATCCCACAAGATATTCCTTTAGAGTTAATTTCATAAAGAAATAAATTATTTATTCATGACTTGTTGAATTACATTGTTTTCAAACATTTTCTGTTTTATAAAATGATGTGAACTAGGAGAAACCAAGCTAACAACCCATTTAAGGGACAATACAGCAAATTCCCAAACAACATCACCAATTAATTGGGAGGTGGAGTTCAAATTTCATGGAAATATGTACCCATATGTCTCAGGCTATAAACAATAACCTAAATAATGTGGAACGTCTACCTTCACCTCAGAGGGAGAAACTAACTACTAAATATTTTATACAGTAATGACCACATACATTTAGTGGATCTTTCAATCCATTTGTTTCAAAATAGTCGGTTAACTAAATGGATAAGATCTATTCTATTCTCCACTTTTCTAAAAAGGATAAGATGACTCTAGAATTCTATCATTTATATTGAGAGGAAAATAAATGGTGGGAATTAATTAAAAACACAAGATGAAGGAAAAAATTGAAGAGATGGAGTGGGAAGACATTAAGAAAGTATTTCTTAACATGTGTTTCCATAGAACTCTTCATACAAAGATATATAGATAATTCATTGATATAAAGAAAAAGGAAGTGGAATCTATCATGTATTATGAATGAAACATCAAAATTATTTCATGATATGAATTGGGTTTTTATATAAATAATGATAAAAAATAGATAGATAATTTAGTGGTTTAAAATGATACCTTTTAAAGACTCTAACTATCAGAGACTTACAAAATTATGAAGAATTTATTTGATGTGATCTAAAATTGGATATGGACTTTGGAGAATGTTAACATGGATTTGGAGATAAGAAATTAAATATGTAATTTCAAGATGAAGGTTCTAAAGATATATGTGGAAAGAAATCTCAACCACTCACATATCAAAAACTTTGAAAGAAGCATCATGGTAAATACCTCAAAGGGATTGAAAAATGATATAAGTGTGGGAGAGAAGGACACAAATATCATGAATCTCTATTAGTCATGGATAAATTGTCCAATGTGATGGAGGAATATAGATAACCACCCTTGGTTCAACGACTCAACTGTGTTAAATAAGGTCATTATGAAAGACAATGCACTAAACCTTGAATCCTTGAGGGTAATTAGTGTTAGAAGCCACCAAAGTCAAAGGATCAAGGGAAAGATTATATCATCACTACCACTAAAGTATAGAAAGAAAATGAATTCATACAAGGTACAATTCCTTTTCACTCAATAATGGAAGAATTATTATTTGATTCTTGTTCAGTACATTACTTTATATCTTGAAGTCTTCTAGTAATATTAATCGAAGCCCTGAAATCTTAAATTAGAGATCTTAATAAAAACACCTAGTGGTGAGATCATTTCGACCCAAGTGTTGGAATATTCTATTGTTGGAATATGTGGGACGATTCATCTAGTGAATCTCATGATACTACCATTAGTGGAATTCAATGCTATACTGTTCATAGATTGGATCTCATTATATAGAACACATATAAATTATCAGGAAAATGAAATATCTTTTAAAATTCAGAACCATCCCATTATTCTCTATAAATGCAAGGAAGACCATGAATCTCTTTTATAAAATACTTTAACAGTGTGGGTGTTCATTCCCTGTAAATAATCATACCTTGATCAAATGTTTGAGTCAAAGGAATGTATCAACCTAGAGAAAAATCCCATTCTGAGGGAGTATACTGATGTATTTCTTGAAGAATTTACAATAGTTCCCCCTAATGGTTAGGTATATTTATCAAAAGAACATATACCTGGAGCTACTCCTATATCAAAATGTCCATATAGGATGGCTTCTATCAAACTGGATGTGTTAAAGAAGC
Organism: Viscum album; assembly: GCA_963277665.1. Taxonomy (NCBI): domain Eukaryota; kingdom Viridiplantae; phylum Streptophyta; class Magnoliopsida; order Santalales; family Viscaceae; genus Viscum; species Viscum album. The sequence goes on along the minus strand of OY728151.1, from coordinate 894,727,627 downwards.
AACTTCAAGAGTATTTGGACAAACGTTCCATATTCCCTAGTGCATCACCTTGGGGTGTGCCAGAACTCTTTGTAAAGAAAAGGGATGGATCAATGTGGTTTTCTATTGATTAATGAGAGCTCAACAAGATCCTCAAAAATAAAAATTGTCCTCTTTCAATGATTCATGACTTCTTTGATCAACTACAAGGAGCTCAGTACTACTCAAATGTGAATCTTCATCCTATATATCATCAATTTATGTTGAACAAAGAAGATATTTATAAGGCTTATTTCCACATAAGGTATAGGAACTATGAGTTTCTAATGATACTCTTTAGTCTTATTAATTCCCCTGAAATCTTCATGGATTTGATGAATAGAGACTTTAGACACTAAATTGACAAATATTTGGTAGTTTTTATTGATAATAGCCTAATATACTCTAAGATAAAGGAGGAACATATAGAAAATCTAAGGATTGTTCTGGAGAATTTAAGGAAGGATAGATTGTACATCAAGTTTAGAAAGTGTGAATTTTGGAAATAGTAAGTCGCATTTTTGGGACACATGATCACAAGTGAGGGAATTTATGTGGACCCTTATAACATAAAGGAAATTGAGGAATGTCTTAGACCCAGTAGTTTCATGGAAATCAATAGTTTTTTTAACACCCCAATCTTCCACGGTACGCTTCTCTTTGAATAATATAGTAGCATGTGTTGTACGCAACTTCGAGATTCTAACACTCCACGACCAATCAAAGTAGCCATTATGAATAGTAATACCTAATTTTTGAAATTTTATACATTTTATCTTTTAAAATGGACTTCATTTTTGGATTCATAATATCAAAATTATCCTAGGATGAAATTTTGGTACTTTTCGGATAACTTTTATATTTTGATGAATAGTGAAATTTACTAAATTTTTATTAAAAACAACTTTTTAATTGAAATAATTAATAGTGATAAATTATTAATTTGAGTGGTTTAAAATTATATTTAGAATATATTTTTACCATTTAATACAATTTTGGTCATTGTACATAATTTCACATTTAAATCGGACATAAACAAGGTTCAATATTTTGATAGTTATTATCTCTTAAAAACACGCTTTTTGTTTTGACAACGGGAATTAATTTTAAATTAATTTATGCCACTTCTGTGTTTTTAATTTATAAAAATGGATTCCATATTTTCAATAAGGATGTCCAAATTTTGTAAATAGGTAACTTTCATTTTTAGAAATTTTGAATAATTACTTCGGTAAATATTTTATTTATCATGGTTAAAGGGTAAATCCGGTAAATAAGGGTAAAAAATATTATTATAATAATAATAAATTACCATAAAATGTGTCTTAACCCTATTTTTTGATACATTTCCGAACATGGGCATCTTTGGGTTGATTTTGGGACCCCATGGATCCACTTGTAAGTGATAATGACACTTTATATTAATTAAGTTAAAGTAAATACAAAAATGGCATAAGCATATATCTTTTAGAAAAACAATTTTTACATAGGGTTATATATGTTGTCTTTTAGACTATAAATATTCATTAGAAAGATAAAAGGATTTCCTAGATAAAGGTATTTTATTTATTATTTTTATACATTAAATAATTTAATTTATTTATGACACAATGATGATGCAGTAATTACCATATTAGTGAAATATTAAAATAATTGATCTTATAAATACCCAAATAAATATAATTTGAGACTTTTAATGAATTCAAAGAATTTTATAGGTTAATATGACATATTATTATTTCTTAAAGGAATTTTTTTCGAATTAATAAAGTTTTTATGACTTTAAAAAAAATCAATTATTGAATAGTGTCAAAATTGACATAATAGAGATTTTAAAACAAATATTATATTATTAAATGATATTCAATTCCTAAAAATCTATGATTCGGAAAAGAGACTTATATCATGATATGTGTATCATTAATGGACCACTTTGGGGTCTCTTGGAGGTATATAGTATGTTTATTAACTATATAATATAAAAATACAAAGTGACATGGTAAGTGTCAAACTAATTAACTAAGAGTTAAAACTAAAAGATAAGGTTAATATAACGACCCTAACCTGTATAAATTCTATTGGATGAGTGGTTTGAAACCCATAACCGCCTTAAACTTTAAATAATCCACTTTGGAGCCACTAGAAACCGAATATGAGTTTATTATAAAATAATATTTCTAGATTTTCCTAAGGTGCCCCTCCTCCCCCTTATAAAAGGACACCAATTATAACCAATTCTTCACACCTTAAAAGCTTTTGGCTTGGCCAACCACTCCCCAAATATCCTTCCAACATACCTAAATTTATCCTAGAGACATTATTTTGATCATAAATCCAACCTAAGGAGTCATTTTGATCAAATCAAAAGGAAGAACCCGAAGAAGAGGTAACGTCTTCACCACCCTCTTTAAAGTTCCTTTCTTCTTCAACTTATTCTTTCCTTGTTATTTCTATTATAAAATAATAAATCCAGTACCTTATATATACTGTGATGTTATTATAATTATGGAACAAACAAATTCATTATTCTATCCATCCCTTGAATGACATGTCACCGTATGTGCGTACGTACAACCTACCGTCTCTACGTCATGGTGTAATTGTTATTCAATATAATATTATTTGGATGGGTATAATAATGATGTGTAATTCATTTAAATAATAAATATAACATTATAATTATTCTATATATATGATATACCATCCAATTATATATTATTTTAATATCAAAAGAAGGATATTGTCGCTCGTGCGTACGTACGGACTACCGTCTCCACGAACGCGATAAGATTCATTCCCCATTGTATCCATTCAAGAATGATTTTCATTTGATGGTTAAAAATAATGTTTAAAGACTTAATATCATTCTGGATATAAATATGATAAAACATATTCATAACAAACATGGCTTATGTAACAAAACATATAAAAGAAAACGAGTAAGTTAACACCCAAAACGACGATAATACTAAGATTTTATTAACAAATAAATGTTAAAAGATCATATATGATATCATATTAATATATATGATTATTTTATAATTAAATAAAAATTATTTCACTATTATACAGGAGGTTAACCTACCATCAACCAAGGAAAATTACAAGGTAAGGGGTTTTCATCTCACTCCTTATTCCCGTGAGATTCGTACCATAATGCCACTATTAACTTTTGTGTGGTGTATGTACTGCCCATAATTGTATTCTTTGTATAATACACTTTAATTTATGTGTTTTTACATATTAATTGTATGATACCTCTTTCATGGGGTGTATGTTTCGTAAGTTACCAAATTGGTAAGGGTTTATTTCACAATCTCTTCATTATCTGAGGTTGTTTATACGTAATTATCTACTGGGACCTCATTATCATCCACATCCATATTTCGTAAAAATGTATTTCAAAACATTCTTACTATTTTAAATAATATGGGTTAAAGTAATTTTTACCCTTTTTTGACTTTTTATAAGAATTTTATAAAGTAATCATTCTCTCATTTTCCAAACAAGGTCCTTTTTAACCTTTTCGACAGAATTAAGGTAAGAATGTATTTTTTTTAACTTATACGGCGGGTGCGGCTATTTTCTGCAGTTATAAAATCGTTCAATATTCCCTTACAAGATTATAAGAACATTTTCAAAGTAAATGTTTTCTTTTACAATTATGTGACTTTTAAATGATTTCAAAAAAAGATATTTCTCTCAAATATTTTTTATTTCATCTATGTCAACATCCTTTGATGGATTTTAATATTATTTGAAGTTGATTTATTATGATTCAAAACTTCATAATTTTATTGAAGGTTTGGTGATATGATTGACTATGGATGTGTTATTTTTATACCATTCATGGTTTATGGAGAAATTATTGACATTTCATATTCTAGTTTTGATACAAATGTTTATGTATTGTTTAAACCTGTTCATATGAGGAATGCATTGGACATAATAAGTGATGGGTGGAGTCTGCTATAGCTCCTTGATGCATTGGTAGGTCTCATGAGACAAACTAGTGTCTTGGCATGAGTCCTTGACAAAATAATATTTGTATTCTTTGCATGAGGTCTTGGTTACGCGGTTATGATAGTCTGGAATTATGAATTCCGTCATTATGAAAGTGGTTATTGATATTGCATGTGATTATTCGACTAGTAGAATATCCATGTGAAGAATTAAATGGAATTATTTCATTTTATTTTTTCCATATTATGCTAAAGTTCAAGTTTAAAAGGCTTTTGTTTTAGTTGTACATTTCCTTAAATGTTTATTCTTATTTATGAAAGTTATCGCTATATTGTTATCCTTACTGAGAATCTGAGCTCACCCCTTTCAAGGTTTTATTTTTCCCAGGATGTGAAGAATTAAATTATGAATGACCTGCAGGGATAGTATATGGGGATATGAGTGTGGCCTATGGAGACTATGTTGTTGTAGTTTTCATTTTTATGATGTAATGTAAGACTTATGAATATATCTAGTGTTTCCAAGGATACTAAACTCATCGATATTTTGAGATTTGATATTTCTTGTGATCATGACAATGTTATGTAATAATACACCGAATCCAAGTAATTGGGGTCGGGGCGTTACAGTTGGTATCAGAGGAATTTTAGTACAATCCTTGGAAGCTATATTTAGATAAACTCTGATTAGAGCACATAGACCTAAGATGGACTTTGAGGATTAGTATAGAAGAACTTTCTAGAATTTTGGTATTGTAGAGATTTTGTGAGTCTTCCGAGCAGTACATCCCTGTCTGGATACGAGCTGGTAGAGGCGGCTCTGGCACAGATGTACCTAGGGGTAAATCCTGAAAACACCATTTTGAGCTAGACTCGAACGGGAACTGGGGCACGACAACGAGCCTTGCTGCACTCTTGGTTACGACACTCCCGCGGGATATGCTTAGGATAACTCTAATTTTCTTTACAAATCATTATGAAGGGTTTATGAGTATATAATTCCTCAAAGAAAACATTTTTATGATTATGGATTATATCAATAAATAGTTCAATTTATGTTAAGTGTTTTATAAGTATGGAATTATGTATTTTGATTCACAAACTGATCTAGTTTATGACATTGTTTTGAAATGACTCCTAGTGGAAGAAATGGAAACCGTATCAATGCACGCACTCCATGTAGGGATTTCCCTCCTGATCAAGATAATTATAGTGGAGCTAGTGATGAAACTGGTGCGGACCAGCTAATCACCATACTGGGACAACTCACTCAGGTTATGAATATTAACCTTACCCGTATAGAGTACCCTGATCCGCAGCGTGGAGGATCAATGTTAGATCTATTCATGAGGCAACAAACACCAACATTAAATGGGAGTACAAATACCATAGTAGCTGAGCAATGGATAAATTCCTTAGAGAAATTATTCCATTCCTTGGGGAGTAGTGAAAGGGAAAAAGTTTTCATCGTTGTTTATCACCTCACGAGAGATGCTGATCAATGGTGGTCATTTATAAAAAACACAAAGGAAGATGATGAAGTATCAAATATGGAATGGAGGGAGTTCAAAGAGCTGTTCTTGGAAAAAAACATTCCTCGAGACCATCAAGCAGATATGGAAAGGAATTTTCTGAGTCTAAGAAAAAAGGAGGATGAAAATGTCTCAAAGTATGAGGATAACTTTACAAGGTTAGTGAGGTATGATGTAGATTATATACGTAACCCAAGAAGTAAGATTGATCATTTCTTCGATTAGTTAAAACCATTTCTCCATCAATCATTAGTATCACTATCCTTCTCATCATATGAAGATATTGTCTCGTGTGCAATCAAGACAGAAAAGGAATTCTCTAAGTCTTATGACATTAAATCAAAGCAAGAGAAGAAGAGATCTACTGAACACTCTGGGAAAAGAAATAAGGAAATAGGGAAGAAGGGTAGAATTGAATTTACACCCTATGATAATTGTGGAAGGAAGCACCTTGGTTCCTGTCTAAAAGGAAAATAAGTATGCTACAAATGTGGAAAGAAAGGCCATCTAGCTGGTGATTTTAAAGGAAAGAAAGATGCTACCGATGTTTAATGCTATAATTGCAGGGTGATGGGACATTATGCAAATGAATGTCCTAAGAGTCAGGGGAACTTACCTCAAAAAAGGCCAGGGGATCAAGGCCAAGCTTATGTTATCACTACTACTAAGGTAGAAGCTCTGAAAGACGTGGTGGCAGGTAATTTAATGGTTTCCTCAAGTTTAGAAAATGCATTATTTGATTCTGGATCATCGCATTGTTTCATATCTTCTCAGTTTTCTAAGAAAATTAGATATTTCCAATTTGATTTAACAAGGGTGTTGTCAGTCAAAACCCCTAAGGGAAGTATCCTTGCTACAAAGTTTTGTCAATCAGACCCCATTAAGTCACACAAATGTTCTTTATCTGCTGATCTCATCGTCATGCTTATGATTGAATTTGATATAATCCTCGATATGGATTGGATTTAGGACCATGATGTAAAGATTTATTGTAAGAATAAGGAGGTTACAATTTTTGATGATGATGATAAGGAACACCTTATCTTTAGAGCGGAATCATCACCACCTAATTCTTATCTAGATCCACCCCCAGTAGCTCAACTAAATTCAATTATTAGGGAGGAAGAGAATGAAATGACTGTGGGTGAGGAAAGTAATGTTAAAATAGAGGATGTACCTATTGTGAAAGAATATGTAGATGTGTTTCTGGAAGATTTACCTGGACATCCTCTAGAACGAGAAGTTGAGTTTTCCAATGATTTAATTTCTGGTCCAAAGCCTATATCAAAGACCCCTTATAGAATGGCCACTGTAGAATTAGTTGAAATAAAGGAACAACTAGAGTAATTGAGAAATAAGGGATTTATTCCCCCTAGTGTTTCTCCATGGGGAGCCCCTGTTCTTTTTTTAAAAAAGACAGATGGATCCATGAGGTTATGTATCGACTACAGGAAGATCAATGATATAACAATAAAGAACAAGTATCCCCTACCTCACATTGATGGTTTATTTGACCAACTGCATGGAGCTCAATACTTTTCAAAGATTGACCTTCGATATAGATATAATTAGTTTTGTGTGAAGAAGGAAGACATTCTGAAGACAGCATTTCGAACAAGGTACGGGTATTACGAGTTTACAATAATGCCTTTTGGATTGACTAATGCACCCTCTATATTCATGGATCTAATGAATAGAGTTTTCAAGGAATATCTCGATTATTTTTTGGTGGTATTTATTGATGATATCTTGGTATACTCTAAAAGCTACAAATATCATGAAAATCACTTACGAATTATCCTGAAGACTCTTAGAAGAAATGAATTATATGGGAAGTTTAGTAAGTGTGAATTCTGGATTCAAGAGATTTCTTTTCTTGGCCATATTGTCTCTAAGGATGGAATCTCTATTGATCCTTCTAAGACCAAGGTAATCCAAGAATGGCCAGCACCGACGAGTATAACTGAGGTACATAGTTTTATTGGTTTGGATGGTTATTATCGACGTTTAGTCCATAATTTTTCCCGATTAACTAACCCATTAATTAAGCTCACATGTAAAGGGGGTAAACTTGTATGGACAAAAGAGTGTGAAGAATTTTTTGAAGAACTGAAGAGAAGATTAGTCAATGATCCTATATTGACTCTACCATCGGGGAATGATGGGTTCATTATTTATAGTGATGCATTGAAAAAAGGACTTGGTTGTGTCCTTATGTAGAATGATAGGGTTATTTCCTATGCATCACGACAACTGAAAATTCATGAGAAAAACAATCCTACTCATGATATTGAGTTAGCCGCTGTAATATTTTCTCTGAATATTTAGAGACACTATCTCTACGGTGAAAAATGTTAGATTTATACTAATCACAAGAGTTTGAAGTATATTTTCTCACAGAAAGAACTCAACATGAGGAAAAGGATATGGCTTGAACTAATCAAGGATTATGATTGTATGATACACTACCACCCTGGGAAGGAAAATAAGGTGTTAGATGCTTTGAGAAGAAAGGATCATGGAGTTTTGAACAAGATGAGAGTTGAAAAGGATCCTATATACATGGATCTAGTAAAGATGGATATACCATGGAAGGTGAAACATCAATACTTTTTCAAATGGTTTTCAAACCATCTTTACTATAAAGTATAAAGAGTTCTCAAGCTGATGATGAAGCATTTAAAAAGAAGATTAAATCTGTGAATGATGAGATATTGAGTAAATTTGTGTATGAAGATGGAATTTTGAAATTTGGGAGGAGACTTTGTGTTCCCGATATACCTGATTTAAAAAGGGAATTGTTGGAAGATGATCATAGTTCCAATTTATCTATACACCCTGGGAGCACCAAAATGTATAGATATTTAAAGGAACATTTTTAGTGGGAAAATATGAAGAGGGAGATTTCTGATTTTGTGTCAAGATGTATAGTTTTTCCACAAGTGAAAGCTGGGAGGCAATAGCCTACAGGAGTCATGCAACCTCTTCCCATACCTGAGTGTAAATGGGATAATATCATGATGGACTTTGTCATGGGACTACCAAAGACTCCTAGAAGGAACAACGCAATATGGTTCATTGTTGATCGTCTTACCATGTCAACACATTTCCATGCTATAAGGGAGGATTTACCACTTGAACGTCTAGCGAGAATATATATTAATGAAGTTGTGAGACTTCATGGAGTTCCCCTATCGATTGTCTCGGATCGTGATCCCCGTTTTACATCAAGATTCTAAAAAAGTCTTCAAAAGTCCTTTGATACTGAACTTTGTTTTAGCACTGCTTACCACCCTCAAACAGATGGAAAATCAGAACGAACTATTCAAACCTTATAAGACTTGTTGAAATCATGCTCACTTTAATTTAAGGGTATGTGGGATCAATATTTACCTCTGGTAGAATTTTCCTATAACAATAGCTTACATTCAAGTATTCGGATGGCACCATATGAAACGTTATACAGAAAGAGATGTCACACACCAACCTGTTGGGATGACGTTGGTGAAAGAAAACTTGTAGGCCCAGAACTGGTGGAGGAAACGATGGAAAAGGTAAAGGTAATCCAAAACCACATCAAAGCATCTCAAAGTAGGAAGAAGAGCTACGCCGATAACTGAAGGAAGGATTTGGAATTTCAGGTAGGAGATCATGTTTTCTTGAAGGTATCTCCATGGAAGGAAGTTATACGTTTTGGAAAGAAAGGTAAATTGAGTCCAATGTACATCGATCCTTTTGAAATTCTAGAATGAATTGGGGCTATAGCTTACCGTTTAGCAATGTCGCCAAATCTCTCCAAAGTTCACGATGTGTTCCACGTATCACTGTTGAGAAAATACATGCCTGACCCAACACATGTACTCACCTATGAGGAATTAGAACTGGAACCCAATCTCTCTTATTGCGAAGAGACCTTTAGGATTCTTGATACGAGAGAACAAGTGCTGAGAAACCAGATGACTCATCTGGTAAAAGTTCTATAGAGAACCCATAAAATGGAAGAGGCAACGTGGGAACCCGAGGAACTTATGATAAAGAACCACCCGAGTCTTTTTATCCAGAAATATTCTAGAAATTTTGAGGACGAAATTATTTGAAGGATGGGAGAATGTAACACCCCAAGCTTCCACGGTACACTTCTCTTTGAATAATATAGTAGCGTGTGTTGTATGTAACTTCGAGATTCTGACACGTCGCGATCAATCAAAGTAGCTGTTATGAATAGAAATACCTAATTTTTGAAGATTTATACATTTTATCTTTCAAAATGGACTTCATCTTTGGATTTGTAATATTGAAATTATCCTAGGATGAAATTTTGGTACTTTTCGGATAATTTTTATAATTTGATGAATAGTGAAAATTACTAAATTTTTATTAAAAACAACTTTTTTAATCGAAATAATTAATGGTGATAAATTATGAATTTGAGTGGTTTTAATGTATATTTAGAATATATTTTTACAATTTATTAAAATTCTTGTCATTGGACATAATTTCACATTTAAAATGGACATAAACAAGTGTCAATGTTTTGATAGTTATTATCTCTTAAAAACACGCTTTTTGTTTTTAAAGCGGGAATTAATTTTAAATTAATTTTTGCCACTTCTGTGTTTTGAATTTGGAAAATGGATTCCATATTTTTAATCAGGATTTCCAAATTTTGTAAATAGGTCACTTTTATTTTTAGACATTTTGAATAATTACTTCGGTAAATATTTTATTTACAATGGTTAAAGGGTAAATACGGTAAATAAGGGTAAACAAATAATATTATAATAATAATAAATTAACCTAAAATGTGTCTTAACCCTATTGGTTGATACATGTCCGACCATGGGCATATTTGGGTCGATTTTGGGACCCCATAGATCCACTTGTAAGTGATAATGACACTTTATATTAATTAAGTTAAAGTAAATACAAAAATGACATAAGCATATATCTTTTAGAAAAAAAAATTACATAGGGTTATATATGTTGGATTTTAGACTATAAATATTCATTAGTAAGATAAAAATATTTCCTATGTAATGGTATTTTATTTATAATTTTTATCTATTACATAATTTAATTTATTTATGACACAATGATGATACAGTAATTACCTTATTAGTGAAATATTAAAATAATTGATATTATAAATACCCAAATAAATATAATTTGAGACTTCTAAAAAATTCCATGAATTTTATAGGTTAATATGATATTTTATGACTTATTAAATGAATTTTTTTATAATTAATAAATTTTTTAAGACTTTAAAAAAAATAAATTATTGAATGGTGTCAAAATTGACATAATAGAGATTTTAAAAAAAATATTATATTATTAATTGATATTCAATTCCTAAAAATATAATATTTGTTCAATAGACTTATATCATGATAGTTGTATCATTAATGGACCACTTGGGGGTCTCTTGTAGGTATATAGTAAGTTTATTAACTATATAATATAAAATTACAAAGTGACATGGTAAGTGTCAAACTAATTAACTAAGAGTTAAAACTAAAAGATAAGGTTAATATAATGAACCAAACCTATCAAAATTCTATTTCTTGAGTGGTTTTCGAACCATACCCACCTTATACTTTAAATAATACACTTTTGAGCCATTAGAAACCGAATATGGATTTATTATAAAATAATATTTCTAGATTTTTCTAAGGTTCCCCTCCTCCCCCTTATAAAAGGAAACCACTTCTAACCAATTATTCACACCTTAAAAGCCCTTTGGATCGGCCAACCCCTACCCAAATATCCTCCCAACTTCTCTCACTTCATCCTAGAGGACTTAGTTTGATCAGAAAGACAAACTTAGGATCCCTTTTGATCAAATCAAATGAAATAACCCGAAGAAGAGGTAACGTCTTCACCACCCTCTTTAAATTTCCTTTCTTCTTCAACATATTCTTTCCTTGTTATTTCCATTATAAAATAATAAATACAGTACCTTATATATATCGTGATGTTAATATAATTATGGAACAAACAAATTCATTATTCTATCCATCCCTTGAATGGCATGTCACCATACGTGTGTACGTACGACCTACGGTCTCTACGTCGTGGTGTAATTGTTATTCAATATATTATTATTTTTATGGGTATAATAATGATGTTTAATTCATGTAAATAATAAATATAACATGATAATTATTCCGTATATATGATATAACATCCAATTATATATTATTTTAATATGAAAAGAAGGATATTATCGCTCGTGGGTGCGTACGGACTACCGTCTCCACGAACGCGATAAGATTAATTCCCCATCGTATCCATTCAAGAATGATTTTCATTTGATGGTTAAAAATAATGTTTAAAGACTTAATATAATTCTGTATATAAATATGATACAACATATCCATAACAAACACGGATTATGTAACAAAACATATAAAAGAAAACGAGTAAGTTAACACCCAAAATGACGATAATACTAAGCTTTTATTAACAAAGCGATGTTAAAAGAGCATATATGATATCATATTAATATATATGATTATTGTATAATTAAATAACAATTATTTCACCATTATACAGGAGTTTGACCTACCATCAACCAAGGAAAAGTACAAGGTAAGGGGTTTTCAGCTCACTCCTTATTCCCGTGAGATTCGTACCATAATGCCACTATTACCTTTTGTGTGGTGTATGTACTTCCCATAATTGTATTCTTTGTGTAATACACATTAATTTATGTGTTTTTAAATATTCATTGTATGATACCTCTTTCATGGGGTGTATGTTTTGTAAGTTACCAATTTGGTAAGGGTTTATTTCACAATCTCTTCATTATCCGAGGTTGTTTATACGTAATTATCTACTGGGACCTCTTTATCATCCACATCCATATTTCTTAAAAATGTATTTAAAAACATTCTTAATATTTTACATAATATGGGTTAAAGTAATTTTTACCCTTTTTTGACTTTTTATAAGATGTTTATAAAGGAATATTTTCGTCGTTTTCCAAACAAGGTCTTTTTTATCCTTTTCGACAGAATTAAGGTAAGAATGTCTTTTTTTTAACTTATACGGCGGGTGCGGCTATTTTCTGCAGTTATAAAATTGTTGAAGCTTCCCTTAAAAGCTTATAAGAAAATTTTCAAATTAAATGTTTTCTTTTACAATTATTTGACTTTTAAATGATTTCAAAAAAAGATATTTCTCTCAAATAGTTTTTATTTCATCTATGTCAACATCCTTTGATGGATTTTAATATTATTTGAAGTTGATTTATTATGATTCAAAACATCCATATTGTATTGATGGTTTTGTGATATGATTGACTATGGATGTGTTGTTTTTATACCATTCATGGTTTATGGAGAAAGTATTGACATTTCATATTCTAGTTTTAATACAAATGTTTATGTATTGTTTAAACCTGTTCATATGAGGAATGCATTGGACATAATAAGTGATGGGTGGAGCCTGCTATAGCTCCTCGATGCATAGGTGGGTCTCATGAGACAAACTAGTGTCTTGGCATGAGGCCTTGACAAAATCTTATTTGTAGTCTTGGCACGAGGTCATGGCTACGCGGTTATGATAGTCTGGCATTATGCATTCTGTGATTATGAAAGTGGTTATTGATATTTCATGTGATTGTTAGACTAGTAGAATATCCATGTGAAGAATTAAATGGCATTATTTCATTTTATTTTTTCCATATTATGCAGAAGTTAAAGTTTAAAAGGCTTTTGTTTTAGTTATACATTGCCTTAAATGTTTATGTTTATTTATGAAAGTTTCTGCTATATTGTTATCCTTACTGAGCATCTGAGATCACCCCTTTCAATGTTTTATTTTTTCCAGGATGTGAAGAAGTAGTTTATGAATGACCTACAGGGATAGTATGTGGGGATATGAGTGTGGACTATGGAGACTATGTGGCTGTAGTTTTCATTTTTATGATGTAATGTAAGACTTATGATTGTATCCAATGTTTACAAGACTACTAAACTAATTGATCATTAGAGATTTGATCTTTCTTGTGATTATGCTAATGTTATATAATAATGATCCGACTCTGGGTAACTGGGGTTGGGGCGTTATAGTTTTCTTAGATTAGCTGGGTACTATAGATGTTTTGTGATAAATTTATCATGATTTTATATCCCAATAACTATGTTAACAAAGTAAAGGTTAAAGTATGTCTAGATAAAAGAATTTGAGGAAATATTGAGGGATCTAAAGAAGAGGCTGATCACTACACCAGTACTCACATTACCAACAAGTGGATAATGTTTTGTGATATATAGTGATGCTTAAAAGAAAGGATTGGGTTGTTTACTCATGAAGAATCATAAAGTGATAGCCAACACCTCACATCAGTTGAAGATACATAATCAAAACTACCATAATCATGATCTAGAACTAGATGCTATGATTTTTCCCTAGAAAAACTAGTGGCACTTCCTCTATGGTGAAAATAGTGACATATATTTCGATCATAAGATTCTAAAGTATATATTCAAATAGAATAAACAAAACATGAATAAAAGGAGATTGTTAGAGATAATAAAAGACTATAATTTCAATATTAACTACCATATTGGGAAGGTAAAAATGGTATTTGATTCTCTAAGAATAAAAGAACTTGCTACTATATCCATGATGTGGATTGAGGAAGACCATATCTTAATGGATATGAAAAGATGGATCTTGAAATTATAACAGTAAGGAATACAACCTGCATTTCCAAAATTATTTCCTAACAATATATCCAAGGGAAGATCAAGGAGGAATAAAGGGATGATCTAGATCTTTTAAAGTAGGTGAATGTAGTAAAGTAAGGGATGATGCAAGAGTTACATATATATGATGATGGTTTTATTCGGTTTGGAATGAGGTTGTGTGTACCTTGATCACCTAAGATAAATAATGATCTATTAGATAATTCACATGGATCACCTTTATCCATCCATACTAGAAGTACCAAGATGTACCATGATCTATTAGAACAATTCTTATTGGATAACATGAGGAATCATATTGCATAATATATCTCACTGTGTTTGGTATTTCGGTGAGTTAAAGTAGAGTGACAAAAGTCCAAAGGGATTTTGCAACCATTTCCTATACCCATGTAGAATTGGGAGAATGTCACTATGAAATTTTTCACCAGTATCCTGAATAAATCCAAAAGAAATAATTTGATATGGGTTGTGGTGGATCGACTCACCAAAAAATCCCACATTATTGCTATTTGGTAACATTTCTTTCTTGAATAACTTCCCAAGATATATATAAAGGAAGTGGTGAGGTGGTTTGGGGTTCCACTTTCGATGATCTCTAATCATGATCCAAGGTTCACATCTAAATTCTGGGGAAATATTCAACATTATTTTGAGTACTGAATTGAATTACATCACTACCTATCCCCCCGAATTGACGTCCAGTCTATAAGGACTATTCAAAGACTCAAAGATATGATAAGATTCTACCTAATGGGTCTTAATGGTCGATGATATCAGCATCTCACATTGGTTGAGTTCTCATTCAACAACAGCTTGCACTCGAGTATTCATATGGTTCCATTTGAAGCTCTATATGGGAATCCATGTAGAACTCCAACCTATTAGGATGAAGATGGTGAAAGAAAGCTACTTGGACCCAATCTCATTCACGATATGACATTGAAGGTTCATTCCATTCAACAACATATCAAATCTACTCAGATTCGGAAAAAGAGTTATGCTAACAACCATCAAAGGGACAAGTATTTTTATGTTAAATACAAATTCTTCCTTCAAATATCACTATGGAAAAGAGTCATATGATCTGGAAAGAAAGGGAAGCTTGGCCCGAGGTATATTGTCCCCTTTGAGATCCTTGATCACATAAGAGCAGTGCACTATCAGCTTTCACTTCCACCAAATATGGCTCAATTTCATGAAATTTTTTATGTATCACTCTTGAGAAAGTACATACATGAAACGTCACATGTACTGAATTTAGAGGTTGTACAACTGGAGAACAACCACTCATATGAAGAGAATCTGGTAAACATCATGGACCAAAGATACAAAGTATTATGCAATAATAAAATTCACCTAGTCAAATATTTGTGGAGGAACCATAAGTATAAAGAAGAAACTTGGGAACTATGGTAAGAAATGAAGGATAAATAACCTTGCTTGTTTATGTAAAATGAAATTTCAAGGGTGAAATTTCTAAAGGGGGAAATATGTAATGACCCAAATTTTTATCAATGGAATTTTTCCCTCTTATAATTATGTCATATAGTATAAAAAAACCATATATCATAGAGATCCCAATAAAAAAATTATTATCATAAATTAATAATGAATTAAGTGATATTAATAGAAATTAAATAACATATATCGATGGAATAGTAACATTACCATTGGAATAGTAACATGACCATTAGGAATAGTAATATGACTAATAAAATAGTAATCGAAATTATGAAAGTATAAATAAAATTTACACATATTATAAATTAAAATTTTATATAATTATTTCATAGTATAAGTAAATAATTGTTTTAAAAATAATAAATTAAGAGTTGGTATTTTTGTAAAAATTAAATGTTAATTTATAATTAATATAATGATTTAAAGAAAATATTTTCATAAAATAGATTGAAAAATTAATATTTTTTTGTCTTATGATAATAAGATAATTTTATGAGGCCTTAATTAATTTTTCAATGTTTTGTAAAATCAATTATAATATTAAAATCAGTATTTTTTTAATAAAAGATGATTTTATTTAAAAATTAAATTTCTCATATTTTGAAAATTATTTTCATAAAACGGATTCCATATTTAAATTATACCAATCAAAAAATGGTTAGTGTTAATTTTTATGATTTATCTAAAATAGTTGAATTTTTTGTGAATAGTTGAATACGATAATTTATGATATAAGCTAAATACAAGATTTTTTAGTCAAGAATGATATATGGATGATCTGAATAAATAATCCCATAAAATCCCTAATTATTTAATATATTTAATGATTAGGTTTAACACTATTGATAGTATTGAGACAAAATAAAAAATATAATAATAAAAAAACACCCCTCTCCTCCCCTATAAATACCACCCCTCATCACCTCTTCTCCTCACACCTCTAAAGCCTGGAATATTGTCCGAATTCTATCCAATATTATTATAAAGCCTCTCCCCATGTCCAAGAGCCTATTTTATCAAAAAAAATACAAAACCTAAGTGTCATAAAGAGGTTCTCAACGAGAAGAAATTCAAGAAGTAAAATCCTCTTTCGTTCTCTTTTAATTTCATTTAATTTATTTTATTGTATTATTCTCTCCTTAACTTCTATATAATAAAATAAACGATAACTAAAGTATAATATATATACTTTAATTTTATTATGTTAATGTAATATCCATCATCAAATCCCTTCTCTCCTCCCAATTATTATAAAAATGAAAGCATTGTCCAAGATGTGTCGATTTACCACAATCATGGATGATGCATTTTCATTTTACAATACCACCTTAAAGGCTGGTTATAAAACCATTATTATGGTTAAATTAGATTTTATTTTACACGTAATAAGTTATATAATGTTCTATAACCAATACATAAGTATGATATTAAATAAAATCATATACGTTTTAGATGGTTGTAAAAACTTCTAAAATAAATTAAATCATTTTCATTAACATTTTATCTAATAAATCATCATAATACCATATAATCAAATGATATATAAGATCATTTTAAATTATGGAATTAAATTAATAACATAAAATTTCTATTATATAGAATTATTACTATTTTACGTGAACCTCAATACTTGTATACAAGAAAACTGGTTATGAAACCCAAGAAAACGAACACTCCTAGAATGATGATATTAAACTATATAACTCTATAAAATGGACAAAAATGAACTTAATAAAATTATAATAAATAAAATAACCCTATAATATGTTATGTATTTACTAATTAATGAATCTAATTTTATCATCCCAGATAATAAAGTGAATAAATCATTCATACATAAAGTAAGGGGATTCTCAAACTCAACTCATTTTCTTTGGGTTATTCCTCCTTTATTCCAAATTTCATTATGAATATTTATTTAAATTTTATAAAATATAATTTCATTATCCTTCCCTTTTCTTTTCTGGGATATATATGTTTTAATTCTGATTTTATGAGAAATAAAAAGGTTTTCCAAAAGAACTCTTATTTCCAAAACACATTTTGACTTCTCTTGAGTTGTTTATTTTTTCCTATAGAATGATGAATCTTATATCAAATATTTTTTCCCTTTTCATTCAAGAACCCCAATTGTATTCCTGAATTATGAAATCCTTATAAAACCTACTCTTTTACATCTTTTACTTCATGACTTTGATTAATATACGTTCTATGTGGCACGCATGATTATATAAATGATATGAGGTGACAGGTGCCCACCGAATTATATAGCTCTCCAAGGCACTAGGTAAGGTGATATATATCATTATATTATGTGAAATATGAATGAATATGATTCTATCTTTGTTTAATATGATGTTCTTATTTTTATTCACATATGTTATGCATGGACATGATGCTATATTTGTTCATAACTATGTGTGGAATTTGACCCAAAAGACCTGATGTTTCATTTTTATGCATTCCGAGATTCCATGGATTTATCTAATGCTTCCTCACATGATTATGATTATAATCCCATTATTATGTTTTGATGAAGATAATTTTTTCTCCTATGTTATATTGATTCATTTCATTATATATCCTCTTACTTGGCTTTCATATCACCGATTTTTATGTTTATCCTTAGGTGACAATAGGTACTAAGGAGATCATGAGATTTAGAGGGATAAAGAAGGAGATTTTAAATAAATTTTTATGTTTCATTATGCATAAGTGATTAATGGTCCTAATTTTTTCATGATATTAAACCTTTAGATCCAATTTTTATAAAAATATTATGTTTTTATCTTTAAAATGATGTAATAGTTATGTAAGAAAAGTAGAGTCACTGTAATACTCATTGTGCAAATTAAAAAGTGGCACTCCCCTATCGTACCATGCAGTGGATACTCTATCCATGGAGGCTGTACTCACTTTTCTCACCAAGGTGTGGATCCTCTATATTTTTTTCTCAGAAATAGATATGGCACTTCCCCATTATACATGTGGATGGGTATTATATATTTTGGATATTGCACCCCATCGGGATATGGAAAACTGGAGAGGTGCATACCCACCTCATGAATTATTTTCATAGACATGGAATATGTTGGGCATTGATTATATACCATTGGATTAGAAAGAATACTTACTTTCTTAGGCTAGGATATGATATGAAGATCCCCTTTATCTCTTGTATGGGTTTATTTTATGATAATATATATGTATGTGTGTCATTGAGTTTCATTACCCTCTTTTTTTGTGTTCAGATGACTACATCTATTGTGTATCCTATTGATCCCTCTTCATTTTTTGTGGTTTCCTACTATATATGTATATAATCACCTATGAATGGGATTTTTTTTCACACGTGTTGTTTCTTACGAAGATGATGGATAGTTTGGTTGTTATTTCAGAGGATCTTAGGGATACTTGTGTGCATATACCATGTATGTTGGTCGGGCTTGGAGATCTGGAGTCAGGATCTCTCACCATTTCTTTTCCATTTGTTTTCATGTTGGGACATCTTTTCTTGGAGGTCATGTATTTTTCCATTTTCATTTTGGATTACTCTAACTCATTCTATTTTATTCCCTAGAGATTATTACAGGCATGGATTTTACTCAATATGTTACTGTATTCTATTATTATTCCTCTACACTTCTTCATGAAGATACTTAGGTAAATATGTATAGGTGCTTTAAGAAAAGGCCTACCATTTTTTATACCTTTTGGCACTTGTTGCCAGCCCTTGGCCTATGGGGGTGGGATTGGTGTCTTTGCGGCTCAAACTTCTTCCATCCCAGTGGCCTTAGTGAGTTTGATCATGATAGATAATATAATTGGTATAATCCTAAAAATTAGAGGATTATGTTTTTATCAAAGAAAAAAATTTAGTTTGATTGGATTGTCTGTGTTAGCACCCAAAATTCCATCAGCATTGTGCTGAGATCATGGATAATGTGTGGTTAGAGCTAGATTGATTTCATATTTGGATCATCATGGAATAATGATAGTATATCTTGAATTTTGTTTTATTAATAAACATTTATAATAAATAAATATCTCAAGACTGGGGTATTTTCTTAATATTAAATTTATTATAAATTTTATTTGAATGGTCATCTCTTCCTAGTTTGAGGATTTTTTATCACGTTTTTTATACAATAATTAGACTTGATGATTATATATCATGTTCATATAGATTTTTCATTGAATCTAACAAAAACTAAGTTGGTAATGGGTTTGATCATTGAATTTTATATGCTCAAAACCTTCAAGTGGTATCAGAGTGGTCAAGTTAATTTTTTTTATTTTTTATCTTTTATCTATATAACCAATCTTTTGTTGTATTTTTTTTTTTAATTATTAATCCATTAAAACAAGGTAATGAGTTTTTTCACTAGTATATGGCCAAAAAAGATAAAAAAACTCATGGAAATTCTATCCATAGGTTCTAGATATCCTGGTTGTACAACCTGAATACATGGCTTGTAACCTAATTACACAACATGTAGTCTCAGTCAACCAAACGTGTATGCAGTTGCACCATTCAGGGTAGGTCATGTCGAGTATCATTATGTGAAATGTATTTACACCAAATATTGAATTCCATAAAGGCACATGGATTGCAGGGTTACATGGAGTGTAACTGGTGTGGAAACCATGAAACCCAACATGACATGATCATCTTATGGTTAATGTATATGGAATGTATTTAATGCACACATCATATGTTCACTGAAAGCTGAGAATCATGGGAAAATTGTATGTAATACACACATCATATGTTCACTACAAGCTGAGAATCATGGGAAAATTGTGTTTACACAGTATATAATTGACATACACACCATGTAACACAATTTTATCCCACAGAGATTATATGATCTCTCGAGGAGTGTAATGATAGATGGAAAAAAAGAATTACACATATTGTAGCTGGCATATATGTCGTGTAATTTGTGGTAGATAATTCAAGGAACCAAGTTTTATAGCCATGTTGAGTGATTTAATGAACATAGACAGAAATTTATTTGGATCAAAACCAAACTACAATGCAAGTAACTATTTATGCATTGTAAAAACCTATACCTTCTTGAGGTATGTTTTTTTAACTTTATGTTGATTTTTGTTTTATTTTATTAATTTATCCTGAATTGGAATGTTTTTCTAGAGTTATAGTGGTCTTGGTGGTGTCCTAGGAATTGGAATCCTAAAAGTATGTAAAATTTTGATTTCAAACTAAGAAGCACTTTTGGAACAAGTTCAGGGATAATTTTGAACCCAACAATGTGGAAGGAAATTTCTTGGTGCACGGTTCCTTAAACCATGTGAATATCCAATTAAATCCAAGAGAAAACTATAATATATTACAGATGTGTGTCTCATGGACTGTGCATGGTTTTTGCAACCATACAGGCTAATCATATTGGGTGTGGTTCCTAAAATGGTGGGAAAAAACATGGTTAGAACATTTTTTTCCATAAAATTTGGAACAACCATGTAGTTTTTGGTTCCTAAACTAGTGGGAACCATATGTTTTGTGCATTGTTTTTCTCAATTGTGAGGTCCAATCGTGTAAGGTGTGGTTCATAATACTTTGGGAACCGCATGGTTAGTGCATAGTTAAAAAATCATGTATCCAAACTATGTGTTGTGAGTAGTGATTTAAATTTTTTTAATTTAATGTTATACCCACCTTGATTTTATATACCTAGGCCCTGAATTTTTCCTACCCTTTTTTACCATCTTCCCCCATGTGTGGCTCTCTCCTTCTTATTCCTACCATCATTGATTTCTCCTTTGGTTGTCCATAGAATCAAGTGTTATTTGTACCTAAGGTGTGTTATATTTTAGTCTATCCTTCCTTATAATATCATTCTCTATTTATTTTTATTTTTATCATTTTCATACTGGTTTCATCTATTATGACCTATTTTAGGATCTTATAATACTTTTGTGATTTCTTCCATTTTAGTCCAAACCAGTGGCTAATAATGTATATATAGACATCTATGAACCTAAGGTAGGTGGTTCTTGAAATATCCATTGATTCTTCCTCAATTTATATGTGTTTAGGATGTGTAGTCATTCCAAACTAATGGGTTCTTGACCCAAAAAATTATAAATAAATAAATTGGTTCCCTAATGAATGTAATTAGACCTTATCTTGGATCATGAAAAATGATTCAATGAGTGTAGTCTTAGACCATGGATTTATTATAACAAGGTGACCTAAGGGGGGTTAAAACAAAATTTTATTGAGTACATGTGTGTGTATTTCAAAGATGTAACCTTGGATCTGATAAAAAAACTTAACAATTAATCATGTAATAATATAATTAATTAAATTAAATAGATTTGAGATATAAATTGTGAATAAATTAATTAATTTAAATTTGATAAAGATACACTTGATTATTGGGGGATATCATGTATTACCTCTGTAAGATCCATTAATACTTGGTGATTAAGAGATGTCAGGGATTACTACTCTTGGATATGTTGATTCTTATTCATTGCTGATTCCATAGATTACCTCCATAGGATACATTGATACTTGGTGATTAGGGGATATTAGGTTTTACATCTCCAAGATCCATTGATAATTGGTGATTGGGTGATTTCGGGTTTACCTCTCTATGATCGAGTAATTCTAGGTGATTAGGGATTGTTGGGGATTACCTTCTTAGGATCCATTAATTCTTGGTGATTGGGGGATATTGGGGATTAAATCCTTAGGATCTAGTGATTCTTAGTGACTGGAGGATGTCGGGGATCACCACACTTGCATTTAATGATGGTGATAGTGATGGATATTTGGGATTACTGCCCTTTAATCTAATGGAGTTTGGTGATTATGGATTCTAGATATTACCTCTCTCAAATTCGTTGTTATTTGATGGTGGTTATATTATTTCGAGGATTACCTACCTTGGAACTATTAATGAAAATGGTTATGTGATTCCTAGGATTACCTCCTAGGATATTGCATCATGTTATGCCTTGGATTTTGTTATGTTAAAAGGTGATTTCCACTATTCAAATCAAGTATGATCAATCCTAGGTTTCACCTTATAACTTGAGGATCAATGATGGTTTATTTATTAGGTTTTTTATTTATAGATTATGAAAATTATCAGGTATTATTAAAAAAAATATATATGTTTATAGATGTTGGTTGTGGTGGATTAATGAGTTGTATGATCACCTTGATCTGGTCACCATAGGAACATGATCACATTTCATGGTTAAAGGATCAGATAAGGTAAAGTTCCCTATAACTAATTCCAAATTATTTTTGTTTGGTGTAGATCATGAGAGATAATAATGAGCCAAGATTTGGGACCATTTTTATAGAGTTTCCCCATTTTTCTTTTTTTTATTTTTGATATATTGGTGTGTTTTTGTTCATTTTTAGGATATTGGTGTATATGATCTACTTTTTATGTACGAATTTTCTAACATTTATATAGATATTTTCATATAACATGAGTTATGTGATTTATTAGAACTTGACATGATGTATGATCTTTTACCAACCTTATTGTATGTGATTGTCATTATTTTTATTGTTATTTTACTCTAATATAAGGATAAAATCTCCCCACAATACCATCATAGACCATTGCTACTAGCCATCATCCTCTGGAATATGGGGAGACACACCATAGGTCCATTAACCCCCACCAGTTCATACATAATTAAGTGGTCCCAGGATGGATACATTACAAAGTGATATCAAAACACTTTCTTTTTCTAGATATTTAAGAAATCTATATGAGAACTAGGAAATCATTAGGACTTGGTATATAACTCATTCACATGAGTAACTGACCCATGTATGAGGGAAATTATAAGTTTATAAGGATGATATTGTTGTTCTTGATTTTATATTTTATGGACGATCTATTTCACCTAGCATAACATACATGATTTCGAGGTTATGATTTATAGGATTTTTTTATCTACTATACATAATTGAAATAGGGTGTGTGAACATGCATCGTGATAGGAACTTAGAGTTTACGTATCATTCACAAGATTTCTTGTGATTGATTACATGGCTACAATACTTATGTGAGTTATTTAAATTGGTTTCATCCACTTATATGGCATTTTACCATTTAAGTTGATGGTGGAATATTATATAACTGATTATTTAAAGCATTGTATGTTTAAATTTATGAATACTAAATCTAGTAACAGTATGGTATTAGTTAAATAAAAAACCAACCACAAATTATTAATTATTTACCTCTAAAACCTATAATTGATATTTTATTTAATGGAACCTCTATTATAAAATTCTTGTTGAAAACTAAATGAATTGAAATTCCATAGATCCTATATGTATCTGAATTTACCTTTAGTATGGGTAGATGAATCTAAATAGAGATAGAACTTGAGTTTTGGGACCTTAAGATATTGGGTGTAAATAATAGTGAGATTTTATGCCTATTATTTCTTTCAATAAACTTTGTTATCAATAACTATTATGATGATGTGTTCTGGGGTGTGTGTTTTGAATTTTATAAAAATGCCTCTATAAAAGCCTCTAATATAATGCCAAGAATTTAATGATGGTAATTCCCCACTGTTGGATGGTTCAAAGCCTCATGCTTCACTAGAGTGGGTGATTGATATTTAGCACATATAGATATTATCGATATTTTTCTAATTGATAGGGAGAGAATCTCGATGAGTTATACCTTTGATGTATAATCTAAATATGGATTTATAGATGCAACATCATATGTTGTTCCCAAGGGAGTGTGGCCTTCAACTAGATATGTTATTGACAGTGTCCATCTTGATGATCTTTGACCATCTAGAGACACCTCCAAAAATAAGTATTAAGCTATCCACTTATATACTTTGAGGTCTAGTGAATTAATGGTGACTTTTTCTAATCTAGGAAGAAAAATATGTTGGATTCTCCTATAAGGTATTCTATACCCAATTCTTTGACAATCTCTTCCATGATACACTATGGGAATATAATTCTACTTAGTGTATATGTAAAGACCCGCAAATTTAAAGGAAATTTTTTCTTAATTTTCTTTGGAATTTTTCTAAGAGCGCAGCTTCAGACGGCACCTGATTCCGAGGCCCGGTGTGCCCGGAATCAATTTCCGAAGTTTGGCTCGGGTACGTTCAGTGAACGGACGAGCGGGTTTTTCTATCTTTTGAACAGGTGCCCAGAATCGAATTCTGAGGGCACCGATGAAATCGCAGCGCCGGTATTTGCTTAGAAACGCCTCTTCCGGAGTTGTGTTTGCTCAACCGTGGTTTTTAAAATTTTGGGCTTTAAGTCGGAAATAAAATAAAGGTTGTGCGACAACTTTATTTTATTTCACTTAAGCCGCTTGGAAGTCACTTGGAAGCCACTTGAACTGAGTTAAAGCGGAAAGGGTGCTATCCGGAAATATCCTACCCCTTGTTAGGATATTTGTGAGGTGGGGCCCGCACGAGCCCCGCCGTTTCTTTCGCTAAGTAACGCACCCGCGAAAACCCGTCAAAGTAACTGAAAAGTCAACCGGCGCGTTTTCTTTAATTCTTAACAGACCATTTAATTGGGCGGTTTATTTCGTGAATTAAATGGGCTGTTTCATTCGTTGAATTAATTCAACAAATTTAATGGGTCGTTACTTACGCGTTTGCGTTCGTTGGAGAATTAATAAAATAGAAAAACTTGTCTATTTTGGAGGATTGCTATCGTTGTGCGAATTCTCTGAGCCTCCACCCTCCTCGCGAAGAACGCGAAGAACGCCGGTGACCGGAATTCGACGACGCACACCGTGATCTGCGACGTCGACGAGCTCTACCCGCGACGTTCTTCGGCGACGCCTCTTCTTCCGCGGCCGATCCTCGTTCGGCAACTAAGGTGAGAAACGGATCGTTTAATTCCCCTTTTAATTTCAATGACGACGGATTTAATTAATTAAATCTGTTTGTTCTAGATCCGGATATCGTCGGCGCGACGTTTTTCCCGCGGTGCGACGAACGTCTCTTTCGCGACGACGCGACGATCCCCTCCTTCCGCGACGAGCGATTCCGCGACGACCTCACGTCCGACGGCGACATCGAGGTAGGGATTTTATTTTTCTTGGTGATTCATTCCCGTGATCTAATTCTTTTTAATTAAAGAACCAAACTTGAACAATTTTATTTTTTGGATAAAATTGTGGCTGCCTTAGTCTCTCCCGATGATTTTATGACTAACGCGGAGGGTGCGGGTCTAACGAACAAGACCCGGCAACCCTCCGCCGATCTTTTTGTTGTGCGGATTTGGCGGACGACGACGAACCGTGTGGCAGGGGCGATCCGTTGATCCCGCAGTGAAGATCGGCCCCCGGGAGGAGCTAAGGCGCAGACGGGAGGCAAAACGGGCCACCGGAGCAACTCCGGCGGCCCGCGGAAGGGGGCGGCGCCCGGCGCGCCGCCGTGGAGGAATCCGCCGCGGCGGCGGCGGCCGGTTCCGCAGCCGCGCGGAACCGTGGAGGGACGCGGCGGCCCGGCCGCGTCCGCGGGACAGGCGACCCCCCGCGGGGCCGCGTTTTCCACCGAGCCGCGGGGCGGCGCCCCGCGGCAGCCCTCTTCGGCCGCTCGGCCGAAGCCGAGCCGGCCGGTCCGGTCGGCCGGGCCGCGCCCAGGCCGGACCGGACCCGGCCTAGCCGGGTCGGGTCGACCCGGTTCGGCCGACCCAGGGGTGGTTCGGGCAGGGTCGCCCCGGGCCCAGAACCCCCCGTTTTCGGGCCCTCTTCGGTCTTTTGCCCATATCTTGGGTCTGGGACCTCCGATTGACGAACCGTCAGCGGCTACGCGATCCTTGGATCGAGACGGTCATTTCTTTATATTACACTCAAGGTTTCGGAAGACTTGGGGTTCGGCCGGGTTGGTTCGTACGCGAAACCAACCGGGCCCTCGGAGCGGAAACGCTCATAACTCGAGCTGCGGACGTCCGATCGACGTACCGTCAGCTGTAGAGGTTTCCTCTAAGTGAGACGGAACTTTTGGCATACTCCGCCCGAGGATCGGACATAGGCGGAGTACGGTCGGGTTGGTTTTTCCCTAAAAACCAACCGGGCCCCTGGGACGAAAATGCCAATAACTCTCAGACCGGGCGTCCGATTGACGCGCCGTCTGTTGCGTTGAGATCCTGTTGTCGATACGGAACTTTTGGATACATCAACTTCGGACTACGTGTCAGTTAATGTATCAGCCTCTTGGCTCGTGGAGCGGACCCTCCTAAACGAGCGCGCTGTGTGCGGGAACCCTAGCGCTGGCTGTGACTTCGACGACAGAGCAGAGATCCTCCGTGGACTGCGACGACGACAGAGCAGAGATCCTTCGTGGACTGCGGCGACGACTGTGCAGAGATCCTCAGTGGACTGCGTCGACTACTGCACTCAGCGATCCTACGTGGATCAGTGCTACAGGTCCTGTGTGGGCCCGATCCTGTGTGGGTCATCACCTTTCGGTTCTGTGTGAGCCATGACTACAGGTCCTGTGTGGGCCCGATCCTGTGTGGGTCATCTCTTACGGTTCTGTGTGAGCCATTGCTACAGGTCCTGTGTGGGTCATTGCCGAGGTTAGTACCTATCGATCCTTCGTGGGTCCGACGACTTAGATGGTTCGGTGATCATCTTGTCGTCATCTGAAAAAGTATACCTGGTTGAGCTGAATCTTATGTTACTCTCCTTTGTGGATTGTGTTGAACTATCCTATGTGGATTTACTATTTACTCTCCCTGGTGGATTTGAGTCTTGCTTTCCTGTGTGGATCGAGTTGACCTTGAGCTCGAGAGCAGAGCTAGAAATGGGGACTTAGGTATATGTATGGGAATATACCTAAGTCGAGTCAGTTGTTTCTTCGTGGTTGTCCCTTTCTTTGTGCTATATCCTTTGTGGATTTCGGGAGACCTTCGGGGGTCTCGGGGTCCTTACTGAGTAGTTTATACTCACCCCTGCACGGGCTATGCCCGCACCTTGTTGTGTTGGATGCAGACGATGGACAGCGCTGATCTCGGTTGGGGCGTGGAGCAGGACGGTACCTGGAGGCGGACCACTGGGCGGGACGTGCTCGGAGCGGACGTGGGACCCGAGGAGCCTAGAGGCTATCTGTACCCACCCTTCAGGTGGGATTGCTAGTGGACGACACGAGGCCGCCGTCTTTTCTTCAGTTGCTATTCTTTACCTTTTCAGTTGTACTTTCAGTTGGGCTTGTATTCCGGCCCCCTTTACTTTTCTGCACTTGGTAGTTACTTTCCACTTGCTGACTCTGTGGTGGTTGTTACTTATAAAGGCAATGCCTTCCCTGTTTACCAGGATTTTACGCCTTGGTGCTAGTCGCCAGCCCCTGGCCTATGGAAGGCGGGCTTGGGGTAGTCACGGCACGGGCCCCGAGGTCGGGTCGTGACAAATTGGTATCAGAGGCGGTCGGTTCTACCGCAGACTCTGATCGTCTTTTCTTTCTATATGAAGCAATAGTGTTTAGTGTATTGAGTGTGGTTATCAGTTCAGGGAGCCCAGTGTTGGTACGGCGGCCGACGTATTCGTACACCAGGACCCTGACTCCTGATTTCCGACTTAATGCATGAAAACATTGATTGCATGTGTGTTTCAAGTTTTCTTTGTGATTACTTGTGTCAGCTCACCGGGTATACTGATCTACTTCATGAAAGTCTCATGTTTTCCTTGTGATTACTTGTGCCAGCTCACCAGGTATACCGTTCTGACTGTGGTACTCTTGTTCTCCTTTTCAGGATGGCCCTGCGACGACAGCCAGCTAGGGTTCCGAGTGTAGGGCGCGACGACAGCCCACCGAGTGACGAGGCCTCGGTGCAGGGCCCTTTGCCAGCAGTGGCACCGGCGGTATCTTTACCCGCCGAGCCACCGATGCTACCAGTACCAGACGCTGACGATGCACGTCGCCTCAGGGCACTGCATGAGTTTCAGAGCCAGCGACCGCCCAGGTTTCGCGGTGAGGCGGACCCCCAGGCCGCCGAGGACTGGCTAGAGGCGGTGGTACGGATCTTTAGGCTAGGGAGGACACCAGCGGATCTCATGGTGATTCTCGCGGCGAGCCTCCTACAGGCGGCGGCAGGACGATGGTGGAGCTTGATGCTCCAGGTTCACGATGAGGCATCCTTGCTCTGGACGGACTTCGAGAGCCTCTTCCGCTCTGAGTTCGTCCCGGCCACCCTCCGAGCGGTGCGCATCCAGGAGCTTCTCCAGCTGCGCCAGGGCAGCATGACGGTCGCTCAGTACGCGGCGAGGTTCACTGACCTATCTCGCTACTCGACCGACATGGTACGGGACCCCTTCTTTCGGGCCCGGACCTTCGATCAGGGCTTACGGCAGGAGATTCGGGCGTCGCTGATCTCCCTCAGCATTCCGACCCAGGCGGGAGTACTAGAGCGAGCCCTCCTGATCGAGAGCTTCCTGGCAGAGCCTTCTTCAGTGGCGAGACCTAGCGCAGGGCGGCAGGTAGCTGAGTCTTCGGCAGCAGGTAGCCGACGGATGACTCTCGGGTCCAGGCAGACCAGACCCCCACGCAGACGGCCTCAAGACACCGGCTCAGCAGTGCGGGGCACACAGCGGAGTGCCAGCCTTCCGAGAGGCAGGCAGTGCTACTCCTGCGGCGGGCAGGGTCACATGGCTCGTGACTGCCCGACTCGCCGACCAGAGGAGCATCAGACGGTGGAGGGGCCACCCAGGCAGAGGCAGAGGGTCGACCGTGGCGGTCCGCAGGGAGGAGGCGGATGAGGCAGAGGAGCTGGCCGAGCAGCGGGTGGTGGGCGACGCTTCCAGGCTCTACCCCCACCACCACCAGGAGGGCCACCTCGACCACAGGGAGCTGGCGGGCAGGGACAGGCCCAGCTCCAGGCAGTGGAGGCCTACGACCCCGACATGCCAGAGATGATTCGAGGTACGATCTGTGTCTATTCCACCCTTGCTGCAGTACTTATAGACACAGGAGCGAGTCACTCTTTCATAGCCTCTGCCCTTGTTCGGAGCTCGGAGATTCCGACTGAGCCGTTGGCTCGATCCTTACGGCTAGAGACTCCTACGGGAGCAGACTCGACGATTACGCACTGGTGCCGGCAGTGTGAGCTTACTCTAGGAGGCGAGATCTTCGGCTGGGATCTCCTTGTAGAGGCGTCGAGGCCTTACGACGTCATCTTGGGCATGGATTGGCTATCCACGGTTCATGCCCAGATCGACTGTTTTAGGCGCAAGGTGCGATGTGTTCGCACCGACGGGAGCAGGTTTACCTTCACCGGCGAGAAGGGAACCTTTGCAGCACCGGATGGACTTCCGTGGAGGAGAGTGCAGCCCATCTCTCATCAGTTGGCTAGCCTCATCCTAGGAGCAGTGGACGTGCGGAGTCCAGTTTTTCCTGCAGTGGTGGACCAGTACGTGGACGTCTTTCCCGACGACGTTCCAGGGCTACCTCCTCGTAGAGAGGTATACTTTTACATCGACTTGTACCCCGGGACAGCCCCGATATCTACTCCAGCATATCGGATGGCCCCCGCCGAGCTTTGAGAGCTACGGGTACAGTTGGAGGACTTGCAGAGAAAGGGGTTTATCCGACCCATTGTTTCACCCTGGGCTTCCCCGATATTGTTCGCCAAGAAGGCAGACGAGAGCTTGCGACTGTGTGTCGACTATCGTCTCCTGAACCAGGTGACAGTGAGGAACAAGTATCCGCTGCCACGGATTGATGACCTCTTCGATCAGCTCAAGGGAGCGCGGTGGTTCTCGAAGATAGACCTCCGGTCAGGCTATCATCAGCTCAGAGTTCGAGACGAGGACGTGCAGAAGACGGCCTTCAGGTGTCGGTATGGCCATTATGAGTTCTTGGTTATGCCATTCGGCGTAACCAATGCTCCAGCAGTGTTCATGAGCCTCATGAACAGGATCTTCCAGCCATACCTCGACCGATTTGTTGTGGTCTTCATTGACGACATTTTGGTATACTCAACGACTGAGGAGGAGCATGCCTACCACCTGCGAGTTGTGCTAGACACACTCCGAGAGCACCAGCTTTATGGAAAGCTCTCAAAATGCCAGTTCTGGTTACGTGAGGTCCATTTCTTGGGGCACGTCATCTCTGAGGCGGGAGTTGCAGTGGATCCCGCGAAGATCGAGGCAGTGCTAGCTTGGGAGCCACCCAGGAGCGTGACGGAGGTGCGGAGCTTCTTGGGCCTAGCCGGATACTATCGGAGATTTGTGCCAGACTTCTCCAAAGTTGCGGCACCACTCTCAGCCTTGACAAAGAAGGGGAAACCCTTTGTGTGGTCAGGCAGATGTCAGCAGAGCTTCCAGGAGCTGAGACAGAGATTGACCAGCGCACCTATCTTGAGGTTGCCTGCGGAGGGAGTTGGATACGTAGTTTACTGCGATGCATCAGGGACTGGACTCAGGTGCGTCCTGATGCAGGAGCGGGCCGTGATCACCTACGGATCACGTCAGTTGAGGCCGCATGAGCAGAACTACGCCACTCATGACCTGGAGTTAGCAGCAGTGGTCTTCGCTCTGAAGACTTGGCGGCACTATCTGATGGGCGAGCGCTTCACAGTCTTTTCTGACCACCAGAGTCTCAGGTATATCTTCTCTCAGAAGGACCTGAACCTGAGACAGCGGAGATGGCTTGAGTTCCTCCAGGACTATGACTTTGAGATAGTCTATACTCCTGGGAAGGGGAACGTGGTAGCCGATGCCCTCAGCAGGAGGACGGGAATTCAGCTACTTGAGGAGGCGACGGAGCAGCTAGCCTCCTTATAGATATCCTTCGTGGATAGAGACGGAGCAGCCTTTCTTCAGTCTCTCACAGTCTCTCCTCCACTCCTACAGCGGGTCAGAGAGGCTCAGCGTGGGGACGCTGACTGTGAGACCCAGCGTGCACTGATATCCTCAGGTCAGGCGCCTGATGGTTTCTCCCTTGGAGCAGAGCACGACATCCTTTTCAGAGGACGTACCTTCGTACCAGTCGCTTTACGAGAGGAGGTGCTGAGAGAGTTTTACACTTCTCCCTTGGCGGTACATCCCGGAGCGGCGAAAATGTACCAGGATCTCAGACGACAGCACTGGTGGCCGGGCATGAAGAAAGCTGTGGCAGAGTTCTTTTCACGATGCCTCACCTGCCAGCAGGTGAATGCAGAGCATCAGGTACCAGCAGGCTTGGTACAGCCCTTGGAGGTCCCGGAGTGGAAGTGGGACGGGATATCTATGGACTTCGTGACTAGACTTCCACGCACTTCCAGAGGTCACGACTCCATTTGGGTGATTGTCGACCGACTCACCAAGTCGGCACACTTCTTACCCATCAGAGAGCAGGGCTCAGTGGAGAGCTTGGGACGTCTTTACGTCCAGGAGATCGTACGGCTTCATGGTGTGCCATCGTCTATCGTCTCCGATCGAGATGCTCGTTTCACTTCCCGGCTTTGGAAGGGGTTGCAGGAGGCGTTCGGGACGCGGCTCCATCTGAGCACGGCCTTCCACCCTCAGACGGATGGTCAGATGGAGAGGACCATACAGACACTCGAGGACATGCTCCGTGCATGTGTTCTCGACTTTGGTCGCAGCTGGGAGGACCACCTACCCTTGGTGGAGTTTGCGTACAACAACAGCTACCACTCCACCATCGGGATGGCACCATACGAGGCGTTGTACGACAGACCCTGCAGATCACCGTTGTGCTGGACAGACCCTGGGGAGTCAGCACTCGTGGGACCAGAGATGGTCCGATCCATGACAGAGAAGGTCCAGATCATCCAGGAGAGGATGAGGACAGCTCAGAGCCGGCAGAAGTCATATGCTGACAGGAGGCGGAGGCCACTGGAATTCAAGGATGGTGACCACGTCTTTCTGCGTGTCTCACCTCGACGTGGTTTACGGAGATTTGGCCGAGGCGGCAAGTTGTATCCACGCTTCATCAGGCCTTTCCAGGTCCTCAGCAGGATAGGAGAGGTGGCTTATCGCCTGGCTCTACCACCTCAGTTGCACCGGGTGCACGACGTCTTCCACGTGTCTCAGCTGAGGAGATACGTGCACGACCCGACGCACATCATCGACTTTGGGGAGCTGGACGTGGACGATGGGGCGACTTTTGCGGAGGTCCCAGTGGAGATCGAGGATCGACAGGAGCAGGTCCTACGTGGGCGGTCGATTCCCCTTGTGCGCGTCAGATGGCAGCACGGGAACCTCCAGGAGAGCACTTGGGAGTGGGAGGCTCAGATGCGTGCTCAGTACCCCCATTTGTTCCCCTAGTTTTTGATGTATCTTTACGGGGACGTAAAGCCCTGAGGTGGGAGTAATGTAAAGACCCGCAAATTTCAAGAAAATTTTTTCTTAATTTTCTTTGGAATTTTTCAAGAGCGCAGCTTCAGACGGCACCTGATTACGAGGCCCGGTGTGCCCGGAATCAATTTCCGAAGTTTGGCTCGGGTACGTTCAGTGAACGGATGAGCGGGTTTTTCTATCTTTTGAACTGGTGCCCGGAATCGAATTCTGAGGGAACCGATGAAATCGCAGCGCCGGTATTTGCTTAGAAACTCCTCTTCCGGAGTTGCGTTTGCTCAACCGTGGTTTTTAAAATTTTGGGCTTTAAGTCGGAAATAAAATAAAGGTTGTGCGACAACTTTATTTTATTTCACTTAAGCCGCTTGGAAGTCACTTGGAAGCCACTTGAACTGAGTAAAAGCAGATAGGGTGCTATCCGGAAATATCCTACCCCTTGTTAGGATATTTGTGAGGTGGGGCCCGCACGAGCCCCGCCGTTTCTTTCGCTAAGTAACGCACCCGCGAAAACCCGTCAAAGTAACTGAAAAGTCAACCGGCGCGTTTTCTTTAATTCTTAACAGACCATTTAATTGGGCGGTTTATTTCGTGAATTAAATGGGTTGTTTCATTCGTTGAATTAATTCAACAAATTTAATGGGTCGTTACTTACGCGTTTGCGTTCGTTGGCGAATTAATAAAATAGACAAACTTGTCTATTTTGGAGGATTTCTATCGTTGTGCGAATTCTCTGAGCCTCCACCCTCCTCGTGAAGAACGCAAAGAATGCGAAGAATGCCGGCGACCGGAATTCGACGACGCACACCGTGATCTGCGACGTCGACGAGCTCTACCCGCGACGTTCTTCGGCGACGCCTCTTCTTCCGCGGCCGATCCTCATTCGGCAACTAAGGTGAGAAACGGATCGTTTAATTCCCCTTTTAATTTCAATGATGACGGATTTAATTAATTAAATCCGTTTGTTCTAGATCCGGAGATCGTCGGCGCGACGTTTTTCCCGCGGTGCGACGAACGTCTCTTCCGCGACGACGCGACGATCCCCTCCTTCCGCGACGAGCGATTCCGCGACGACCTCACGTCCGATGGCGACATCGAGGTAGGGATTTTATTTTTCTTGGTGATTCGTTCCCGTGATCTAATTCTTTTTAATTAAAGAAACAAACTTGAACAATTTTATTTTTTGGATAAAATTGTGGCTGCCTTAGTCCCTCCCGATGATTTTATGACTAACGCGGAGAGTGCGGGTCTAACGAACAAGACCCGGCAACCCTCCGCCGATCTTTTTGTTGTGCTGATTTGGCGGACGATGACGAACCGTGCGGCAGGGGCGATCCGTTGATCCCGCAGTGAAGATCGGCCCCCGGGAGGAGCTAAGGCGCAGACGGGAGGCAAAACGGGCCACCGGAGCAACTCCGGCGGCCCGCGGAAGGCGGCGGCGGCGCCCGGCGCGCCGCCGTGGAGGAATCCGCCGCGGCTGAAGCTGCGGTGGCGGCGGCCGGTTCCGCGGCCGCGCGGAACCGGGGAGGGACGCGGCGGCCCGGCCGCGTCTGCATGATAGGCGGCCCCCCGCGGGTCCGCGTTTTCCACCGAGCCGCGGGGCGGCGCCCCGCGGCAGCCCTCTTCGGCCGCTCGGCCGGGCTGTGCCCAGGCCGGACCGGACCCGACCTAGCCGGGTCGGGTCGACCCGGTTCGGCCGACCCAGGGGTGGTTCGGGCAGGGTCGCCCCGGGCCCAGAACCCCCCTTTTTCGGGCCCTCTTCGATCTTTTGCCCATATCTTGGGCCTGGGACCTCCGATTGACGAACCGTCAGCGGCTACGTGATCCTTGGATCGAGACGGTCATTTCAGTATATTACACTTAAGGTTTCGGAAGACTTGGGGTTCGGCCGGGTTGGTTCGTACGCGAAACCGACCGGGCCCTCGGAGCGGAAACGCTCATAACTCGAGCTGCGGACGTCCGATCGACGTACCGTCAGCTGTGGAAATTTCCTCTAATTGAGACGGAACTTTTGTCATACTCCGCCCGAGGATCGGACACAGGCGGAGTACGGTCGGGTTGGTTTTTCCCTAAAAACCAACCGGGCCCCTCGGACGAAAATGCCAATAACTCTCAGACCGGGCGTCCGATTGACGCGTCGTCTGTTGCGTTGAGATCCTGTTGTCGATACGGAACTTTTGGATACATCAACTTCGGACTACGTGTCAGTTGATGTATCAGCCTCTCGGATCGTGGAGCGGACCCTCCTAAACGAGCTCGCTGTGTGCGGGAACCCTAGCGCTGGCTGTGACTTCGACGACAGAGCAGAGATCCTCCGTGGACTGCGACGACGACAGAGCAGAGATCCTTCGTGGACTGCGGCGACGACTGTGCAGAGATCCTCAGTGGACTGCGTCGACTACTGCACTCAGCGATCCTACGTGGATCAGTGCTACAGGTCCTGTGTGGGCCCGATCCTGTGTGGGTCATCACCTTTCGGTTCTGTGTGAGCCTTGACTACAGGTCCTGTGTGGGCCCGATCCTGTGTGGGTCATCTCTTACGGTTCTGTGTGAGCCATTGCTACAGGTCCTGTGTGGGCCCGATCCTGTGTGGGTCATTGCCGAGGTTAGTACCTATCGATCCTTCGTGGGTCCGGCGACTTAGATGGTTCGGTGATCATCTTGTCGTCATCTGAAAAAGTATACCTGGTTGAGCTGAATCTTATGTTACTCTCCTTTGTGGATTGTGTTGAACTATCCTATGTGGATTTACTATTTACACTCCCTGGTGGATTTGAGTCTTGCTTTCCTGTGTGGATCGAGTTGACCTTGAGCTCGAGAGCAGAGCTAGAAATGGGGACTTAGGTATATGTATGGGCATATACCTAAGTCGAGTCAGTTGTTTCTTCGTGGTTGTCCCTTTCTTTGTGCTATATCCTTTGTGGATTTCGGGAGACCTTCGGGGGTCTCGGGGTCCTTACTGAGTAGTTTATACTCACCCCTGCACGGGCTATGCCCGCACCTTGTTGTGTTGGATGCAGACGACGGACAGCGCTGATCTCGGTTGGGGCGTGGAGCAGGACGGTACCTGGAGGCGGACCACTGGGCGGGACGTGCTCGGAGCGGACGTGGGACCCGAGGAGCCTGAGGCTATCTGTACCCACCCTTCAGGTGGGATTGCCAGTGGACGACACGAGGCCGCCGTCTTTTCTTCAGTTGCTGTTCTTTACCTTTTCAGTTGTACTTTCAGTTGGGCTTGTATTCCGGCCCCCTTTACTTTTCTGCACTTGGTAGTTACTTTCCGCTTGCTGACTCTGTGGTGGTTGTTACTTATAAAGGCAATGCCTTCCCTGTTTACCGGGATTTTATGCCTTGGTGCTAGTCGCCAGCCCCTGGCCTATGGAAGGCGGGCTTGGGGTAGTCACGGCACGGGCCCCGAGGTCGGGTCGTGACAGTATACACCTCGTGAAAGGGAGTATATCAGTGATGAACAATGTTGATCGCTTAATGGATTTACAGAATTTTCCTTGATGGTGAATGGAAATGAGATGGCCAGGTGAGGTGTTTTAAGGATGTCCTAAGGTGTGTTGTCTGAATTTAGGTCAATATGTTTCCTATTCTATCTTTTATAGAGGTTATAGATCAAATTATTGTTACTTAGTAGAACCTGTGATAAGGTTGATGTTTAGGAATGGTGTATTCCATTAGGAGAACTGGAAGTGGGTATTTTGGTAGCAATAAGTTCTTTTTTGATGGTCCATGCTAGGGTGGTGGTGGATAGGGAATACATGATGGATGTTTATTTATTACTCCTTAGGGAGGTAGTCTCACTCAATTCCATCAGTGTGGTAGGACCCAGCCACAGTTGACCTATTTACTGTTGATCACTAGTTTAGTGTAGATATTATGGGCGTATGGGACCCCTATAGATATTTTTTAGAAGTTCCCAGTGTCTTCCTAATTACTAAAAATCTAAGAAACTATAGGGTTTCAGATTGGTATCAGATACATTTTGGTAGGTAGGCATTTGGATCTCCACTAATCATTTAGGTTATGGTCATATATGTGGTGTCTAAGGGAAAGGGTAGCAATGTCATTAGGGTGGTACTTCATAGGGGATACAAATTATATCTCATGGCAGATGAATAATCTTTTTGCATGTTATTTATCCCACTCTCGCATACTAGTTGTTTGTTCTATCTAAAATTTTATGTACAATATTAATTGATTCTACTTTATCATGTGCCTAATTTGACACAGGATAATCTCAATCTTTCATATCATCTCAATTTTGGAATTGATTGGAACAACCCATAGAGTACTTATACGGAGTGATGTCGATTGAGACACTTTTAAGGAATGATCATAAAGAGTCCACTAGTGTATGGAATGCACCATTATGGTTGGTGGTTATAGTTTCCTTTAGGTCACTTGTACTATATATGACTATCTTTGGTTATATTCTCAAGATAGAGTGGTTAGTACCTTATTAAGATTACATAGACTATTATCATGGAATAATATCTTCCAAATCTCACGAGGTTGGTAGTTATTTCCATGTTGATGAATGGAGATGATATGTAGGTCATGTAGGACATGACCATAAGAAGTTGGGTGGGATTATAGATCAGGTTTCTAACCAGATGTTAGATAATTAGGGAATACATCTAACAACTTTTCCTTATTTGGTTGATCTATTTTGGGGTGTTTTTACTACATATTTCATAGGGCTTCTACCGTATATCAAAGTTTATTTTACTATCGAGCTCATATCAAGTGCAATTCTTATTTCCATGCCTCCTTATAGGATGGATTTGTAGGAACATGGGACTTTTCATAAGTGTAAAAATGGTATATTAAGCTTTTATGGTTTTCATTTATATTAGAACGTAAAATATGATATACCCCAACTTCAATTCATCCATGGATCATGTGTAATTTAATAAATCATCAATAATAAAATGGAAAAATAATATGGAAACTATGCCACATCCAATTTTGATTGGAAACATGTTTCACTCATCATAAGTTAATTTCACTTGAAGTAACCAAACCAGAAACCACCTAGATTTTCCAAACATGCTTCATTAGCTAGTCAATAAATTTATCTTCATTTTTAAGGTTCTAGTGTGGAGAATGAAATATTCTGTTGACATTATTTGGATTTCCTTAGCACTGTTCCTTTGATCCGGAATGAAGAACTTATATTGGGGCGCTCATATCTCTTCTTTACCACTCTATAATTTCAAATAGAATATAGATAGGCTCTGAAATTATATATAATGAATTGTACCTTGAATCTGGGCTTTTCAAGTCTTATATAGGTAGGTTTAAAGTCTCATTAAATTAACTTAAGTTCACATGTATCTTAAACCTTTAAAATAAGACCTTAAGGGCACTAAATGACTTATTAAATATGTCAAAACTTTTTTTATAATTTTATCACATACTTATAACATAAAATATATGTTAAATGATAAAATTTGAGTCATTAAATAGACTCACTTATCTCAAAATACGTAATGGACCTTGAATAATAATCTTCATTAAAAAAATATTTATTTCTTATTCACTTAATTACTTGTTAATATAGTGAGTAAATAAATTTCAAACATATTATTTTAAACTCTTATAGTACTGAATTCATTTATTTTCTAGTCTAATTCTAGCATAAACCTAACCTTGTGGTGGGGCCCACTGAGTCATAAAATTCTATTCACAAAGAATAGGTAAAACTCTAGAATATTCTTAGTTTGTGGTGCTCTATTTCCATATCTCAGTATCAGTGAGTACTACTCACAAATTAGTAGTGGATTCTAGCAACCCATCAAAGAAAATAAGAAGATATGGTTTACTCATAGAAATAGTAACCTCTTATGAACACACACCATGGAATATAATCTCTCTATCTCAAAATGTCTTATAATATAGGATTAAAACTTCATTTTATGATCATTTCTTATTTATTTATTTGTGAACTTTCTAGATAGAATTACCTTTAATCACCATGACCTTGTATTTAATAAAGGTACTACCGTCCGAGTCAATTGGGACCAAGACATATCATCCTTTTAGAAGTGAAAAAACTATCTTGATCATTTTTTCAATTTCATACCACAAATGATGCACCCAACACAATTTACTTTTCTATGACACAAATTTCATGATTTTCATCTTGCATCAAAGTATGTAATAAAATGATACACACTAATAATGGTCTCATTTCAAGGTACTAATACACATTTTCACAAATAGTAATTACCAATGACACCCAAAACATGTGGTGTTACTATTGGCAGGTCAGTCCTCATGATCTCCTCTACTTGAGTTCACCAAGTTTGAAATTCATGAGAATAATTATAAATGCTTACGAGCCCCTAGAACATGATATTAATACATCACATGTGTCTAGTTTGTATGATGTATCTTGAACATATGAAATATGTTTAAGATTATTTTTATAGTATCTTGAGGTTATCATTATATATGGGAACTAATATAACATACTGATATAATAAATAATCTATGGACATTACTATATATATAGTGATCAGAAGTGTTAACACTATTATGGTAAGTATTCATCAGGAAAAAATATTTGTATACTTGATTCAATAATTGATAAGTACTTTTCATGTTGGGTCTAGGGCACCCATTTTTTCAAACCTCCCACTTATGCTAGATCCAGCTTGATAAAAATCAATTTTCTATCTCTCACATGATAAGATCATTCTTTTTCTGAGTTATGGATTTAGTCTCTGGGCCTAACAACTTTTTCTATATGGATACTCTGATATATAGGACGCCACATAATCATTTTTTTCAAAAGATATGGTATTCTTGATTATAACCTTTTTTCCTCTATCATAACCATGAAGTCTTGGTTAGTACCTTTAGCATGGTTCTAAGAACTAGAAAAAATTTGTTTCATATTTTATGCTTCATTAGTTGTATCTGAAGTCTCCATGCTCTCAGAATTTATATATACATCTACCACTAGATTGGGTGAGCATATAATACTATTTAACTTATCCTAACTATGATATTAGATCATATTGGTCCTTAGGAAGACTATTTATTATTCCCATATAACTAGTATCCATTCCTCTTTAAGTGTCAGGTACATATCCCATTTACTTTCTAAGGTACAATTAAATAGTTAAAAATTCTTTCCATGCAGTTCTCCAAGATCAAAATAATACTTTCCTTTCATAAACTATATATTGGAAATATCTTATAAATATCGTGGAATATGTGATAGATCCATCACATATTCATATGGTATTATACATACCATTTTAATCTCCTCATATGTCTCATTCATATCTTCTTAGAGTGATTTATTCTAGGTGACATTGAAAATAATTCTCTCTAAAATTGTCCCAATCAATATCAGTATATGTAAATTAATTTGTTCCAAGTAATCCATAGATCTACTATATTAAATGTTATTCCCTAGAACATGGGTTCATACTTTAAGTAAATCGTTGGGGAGTTTCTTTCAAATAAAATTTAGCTAACTGTAAGACTAATAGAAGTTTTCTAAATGTTATCAATGTCACATCCATGACTTATTTTAAAGTTATTTTTCATGTAATTTATAATATTACTTTTTTGTGGGGGTTTCCCATGAATTTTTGAAGGAAATGGTGGGTGTTCAAGATTCGGGCCCAACCATGATCACATTTACAAATTTAAAAACAAATTTTGTTTCTTTTATAAATTATTTGTTTTTCAACATTTTTCATCCATTCCACTTCCTACTTGTCCTTCCATGACCTAACCCTAAATATCCATTTTGACCCCTAAGGAATCCATATTTATGGTTAATTTGGGTGATTTATTCAGGCTTTGGGTCAACCTATGAGCCCATTTCCAATTTTTAAAAAATTATTTCCTTCTTATCTCATTCAGTTTTTAATGTTTTTTATGATTCCACCTCTCACCCAATACCAAAATCCATAGAATAACCCTCCATGTTCGTTTCACCCTCTTTGGATCTCATCTTAATAAAGGATTAGGGAAAATTTTCTTAGTCTTTCTCAAATATTCCGGATTTGAAAAAGTTAATTGTTTCTTTCATAACTCCTTCATTTTTTACTCTTTTTTCCCTATTTCAGTTCCCACTTGACCTCCTCATATTATTAGAACTTCTATATCCTTTTTTTATTCTTTTAGATTCACCTATTGGTTTATTTGGGAAGATTTCTTCATGATATCTTAAGTAAATGGGTTTCCTTCCTTCCTCCTCCCATTTTCTTAGGGTTTCTTCCATTTTACTTGAAGTTCCTAATTTCTATAAAGTAAGGATTCTAACCTAGGGTTTTATCATGGGTTTATTGGTATAATATTGTGGATTTTAGGTTTGATTTAACACCCTTATGGGGAGACGGTGGTGCGTTTGAACTTTCGTATAAGGATTTGGTATTTTTGACACATGTGGTAGATGATTCCATGTGTAAGCACTACCAGATGAGTTATATTTTCTTGTATTTTATTTTTAGAATACTCCTCCTTATTTTTTATTGCTTCAAAAATTATTTTTTGTTTCATTTGTTAAACAATATATTTTTAATTTCCATTTTTCTGTGAAAATGGGTGTTTTATATGTGTGTTCAATGTCGTACCACTTGAGGATATTTTATAATTAATGGGAGGGTCTTATTAAAATGTTTTGATACAACCAATTCTATTTTGGGGTAATATTGGTGTGCAATTTGTTTTAAAATATGGATTTTAGATGGATTTTAAGTGCAAAGTTTGGTTATATTCCTTGAAAATGTTTTATGGAAATTGTAAAGGGTTAATTGAGTTATATAAATGGTGAAAATCATGTTTAGATAATGGTTTGAGTGTGTATGACCATAAATGGTGTTTTTATATAAAAATTTCATTAGGAAGCATGTGGAAATTATTTGATCGCAAAGGGGGAAACCCAGGTATCTAGGTGGGAGGATGTGTACTAGTATGCTAGTGATCCAGAGTGGTTTTCTCCCTATTTTGCT
Source organism: Viscum album (assembly GCA_963277665.1). Lineage (NCBI taxonomy): Eukaryota > Viridiplantae > Streptophyta > Magnoliopsida > Santalales > Viscaceae > Viscum > Viscum album. Next base: position 894,685,662 of record OY728151.1, on the reverse strand, counting down.
TAGAAATTTTGACATTGACAGAACTAACATAACTATAATGATGATTATTTGGGACCAAACATTTATTGGTATATTCACTAAAAGGGGCTCATGCATGAGAATGGATATTATTATGGTTACTTTACACCGAGATACGAGGTACAGGGGGCTTAAAACTAACTAGTTCCTAGGGATGTTCCCAAGATTAGTACTCATAGACTCTTTCGTATTGATAATTATCTTATAGTGTGTATGAATGGAAAATTAAGTAGCTTACATGTTTTATTGAAATGTGTTCATCCTTTGAAATCATCCTTTGAAAATGGTTTACTTTTAAAAGTTTCATTCTTTAGAAATTATCGCCACCATTTCTTGTTAATTAAAACTTGCTTGATTTTTATATTGTATTAATTAATATATTGAATGTTTGGGTGGTATGATATTTATATTAGGCCCACACCCTACTTACACATTTTTGTGTAAGTAGACTTGATCTTGTTTGACATAGGTAAAGGTAAAGCCTTGGATGATGGCAGTTTGGGTTGTCAGTTTCCTTCCATGGTGCGGTGCTATGGAGACAGCTCGTGGGTGATGACCCCTTGTCATGTGGTGTTCCTTGGGAATTTTTATGAAAAGTTAACATATAATTTTTCCTTTTGTGTCATGTTTCATACCACTATTTCAATTCAGAATTTTATTTAAGGCTTGTTTGGTTGATAATTTTCAAATTCGATTTATTGATTGTTTTTTGTTGTTTTATGTATCCATACTAGGGTAAATAGTTCCCAAAACAATATTTATGATACCTAGGAACTTTTTCCAGCCCATGGGGATAGGTAAATCTCTTTAGGATTTTCCATGGACAAGATCAGGTGCCGGTTTTAATAGCGATCAGATTCAGTTCATGACAAAATGGTATCATAGGAGGTTGATGTTTTTGGGTTATATTATTATTTTTGGATGAGTCAGGATAGATAGGAGCTAGGACTATCAGGGCTCTAAGTTTTCTTAATGAGTATGGTTTCTGGCCTACACCTCTAATGATAGACCTTGAGTCACCATCGAATGTTGGAATTGTTTGGTTAACTTCACTTCTAGGTGAGACGTGTGGGATGAAGACTGCACGTGGAAATCATGTGGGGGTGAAGTAGTTGTTTATTTTATTGTTTTAATTTTTTTAAATTATTTATATTTGACGTTATAGATGAAATTTTTTAGAAATTTTGTACTTATTTTTTCTCTTGTGGCTATTTCCTTTTGTAGCAACATGCCTCCCCTGAGAGCTCACATGCACCCACAAGAGGAATCCAAAGATAGTTCTCCCTCGCTGCTTGATATGATGATAATAGAGGTTTTGGCTTTGGTTTTACAAGATCTAGGAAAATTAACGGATCCTATTATAGCTCCAATTAGAGAATATGAGACTGGTACTAAAAAGTAGAAATCCTAGGAGTTTCTGAAAAAGAAACATCCTACCTTCTGAGGTATCAAAGAACCCCAGGAAGTGGAGGAGTGGCTGGAAAAGATCGAGTGAATGTTTGAGTTCTTGGACACACCTGAGGATGTCAGGCTGAAATTTTCCTCTTTCCTATTATAGGGTCCCAACTGAAGGTGTTGGGAATCAGTGCGTCAAGATAGTAAGCATGAGAGATGAGCAAGAAGGACTTTAAGGTTATCTTGAATGACCAGCACTGCCCTAAACTTTTAGCATATTCTATATCTCGATAGTTTATTGAACTTGTTAAGGGGGGTATTTCAGTGATGGAATATGCCAACTGTTTTGCTGAGTTGGTCTCCTATACTCTGGAAATGGTCTCCAATGAGTAGATGAAGGCCTAGAAGTTTGAGAGGGGTTTACAGCCAGTGATTCATTCCTAGGTCTTCCTGTTCAAGCTGAAAACCTATACTAAAGTGGTTGATAGAGATTTCATGGTGTAGATAGACCTAAAGAGGAGGGATGGATTCTCTTGGACAATATTTGGATTGGGTAGTGGCAGTTCTTCTAAAAATAAAAGGAAGTGAGAGGGGTATGGGAAGAAGGGAGATGGCAGCTCCGACCAACCTTCAAGGCAATTTTCTTTGGTGACTTATGTTGCGTGGTCCGTCATGTGCCACAAGTGTGGGAGGCCAAGTCACATCTTACCAGCATGAACATATCCTTTGAATCCTTTTTATCAATGTGGAGGTATGGGGAATTTGTAGTTCTTTTGAAGGATGGAACATCCACTCCAGAATGGGGTAGTATTAGTGTATTCCAGGGGAGTTACATCTCAGTCAGAGCCATTGAGGATGGGGGGATCTATGTTTGGTGGTCATGGAGGTAGGGTGGGATCATATTCTAGGCAGATCCAGTTTAGGGAAGATCCATAGGCTAGTGGTCATTCTTGGGAAGAGGCTAGGCATCTTCATGAGGTGGATCAGGCACCAGGGGATTAGAGGTGGGACCATCAATAGTTCAAGGTTCGATTTTGATTGCATCTTCACTAGTTTTTTCTCTTTTTGATATAGGTGCCTCTGTTTCATTCATATCTTCCCATTTTTCAAACACACTAAATTTTTTAACCGAGATTTTTTCTTTTGCGATGGAGTTTGTGACACCTCTGGAAAAGAAGAAAGAGTAGGGTTTCATGTGCTCAACGTGTGCACTTTCTGTGTCAATGGTTCATATGAAAGGGGGTTTCCTAGTATAAGGTATGCATATATTTGGAATGGTACTTGGAATGGATTGGATGGTACACTTTCTAGTGCACATTGATTTCTATAGGCAATGGTTGAGTTTCACGACACCAGATGGAAGTCATTAGGTTTTCCATGGAAATTGGGATCCCTGTTCAGGTCTCACAGGACCTCCACTCCCATAGTTTGGGAATCTTGTCTTCCAGTTATCATCACTCGTGCTAGAGGACGATGGTCATTCTACTGAAGGTGGACTACCTCATGTAGTGGATGAGTTTTCGGAGGTATTCCCTGATGATTTTTTAGGCTTACCTCTAGAGCGGGATGTGTTATTCTCGATTGATTTGGCACCAGTAAAACATCCAATATCTCTTCCCTCATATTGTATAGACCCAAGTAGATTGATATAATTAAAGATACATATGGATGATTTAGAATCCAAATGATTCATTCACTCGTGCATCTCACTTTGGTCCGCTATTATTTTGTTTGCAAAGAAGGATGACGGGTCCCTCTAGTTGTGTATTGATTACCGGAATCTGAACAAGGTAACCATAAAGAAAAAGTATCTTTTTCCCCGAATAGATGAATTTTTTGATCAGTGGAAGGGGGAAAATTGGTTCTCTAAAATAGATTGGTGTTTGGTTTACCATCAACTCAGGGTGAAAGAGTCAGATATCCCAAAGATAGCCATCTGATGCAGGTACAACCACTTTGAGTACTTGGTAGTGCCCTTCAGATTGACCAATGATCCAGTGGTCTTTATGTCACTCATGAATAGGTTTTTCCACCAATATCTTGACTCCTCCATTGTGGTATTCATGGATGAAATCCTTGATCAATATGGATCTGAGGAAGATCATGAGCATAATTTTCGTATTATGTTGATCACTTTTCGGGATCACCACCTTTATACAGAGATGTCTAAGTGCACCTTCTAGATTGTGGAGGTAAAGTTTCTATGTCATGTGATCTCAGAGTAGGTAGTTTCGGTGCATCATGGGAAGATCAGTGCAGTGATGTCATGGGAGTAGTAGAAGAACGTGTTTGAGTCAGGATTTTCCTCAGCTTGGCAGGATACTACAAGCGATTTTTTTAGGATTTCTCTCAGCTTGCTTCTCCCATGACAGAACTCACCCAAAAAGGGTTGAAGTTTTTTTGGGGACCAGAATGTTGGGAATCCTTCATGGAGCTAAAGAAGATATTTACTACCCCCCCCCCCCCTCGTGTTTATCTTTCCAGAATCTGGAAGGATCTATGTGGTGTATTTTGATGCTTCAACTATGGGTCTCGGGTGCATGCCTAGGCAAGATGATCATGTGGTGTAATATGGATCCCTCGATCTCCGACCACATGAAAAGAATTACCTAACCCATGACGTGGAGATATAAGTTGTGGTTAATTCCTTGAAAACATGGCATCACTATTTATTTGGGTTGAATTTTTTGGGCTATTCTGATCACAAAAGCTTGGCCTGCATCTTCTCTCAGAATGATCTCAATCTAAGGTAGCACTGCTGGATCAAGTACTTTCAGGGGTTCGACATTGACATTGTTTATACCCCAGGCAAGTGAAATGTGGTGGTAGATGATTTGAGTAGAAAAGTACCATCATAATACTTGAGAAATTATAGTGATGAGGGGAATCTGATGGGGCTCCTTTCTTAGATGCATGTGGAAACCAAGGAGCACAGTGGAGGTGCGTTCTAAGTGAGAATTTAGTTGACTCCTTCTCTCTTAAAGTTGATTTAGCGAGAAAATCCCAGTGAAAAGAATTTTTAGTGGTCAAGGAAATTTCTTTATGGGGGGGAGACGTATTCTGCTTGGTTGTCATCTCCCGAGGGAATCTTGTGCTTCAAGGGACGATCAGTAGTTCTGTCATCTCTATAGAAGGTAGTGATGTAGGATAGCCACAAGTCTTAGTGAGTGGTCTATCCTGGTGCCACCAATATGTATTATGTTGTGTGACAACAGTTCCGGGGTCCATGTATGAGATGAGACACATACGACTTTGTGTCGTGAGTCGAGATGCTACAAATGTCTACTGGTGAAAGGGTAGCACCAAAGGCCCTCGGGTTTGCTCCATCCATTATTCATTTCTACTTGGAAGTGGGAAGAGGTGTCCATGGACATCCTTATTGGCTTTCCTCATACACCTCAGGGTAATAATGACATATGGGTAGTGATTGATCATCTGACAAAATCATCCCACTTCATGATGATCAAAGATACCACTAAAGTGGATGAGTTGGTTTGTTTTTATCTTTAGGAGGTGGTAAGGCTTCCTGGTGTTCCATCAAAATTAGTCTCATATAGAGACCTAGGTTTCACTTCTTAGTATTGGGAAGGCCTTCAGAAGGCCTTGGGTCATAGATTACGATGAGCAGGGAATACCATCCTCAAGTGGATGGTCAGATAGATCAGAAGAATTAGATAATGGAGGACATACTTCGTTCATGTGTTTTGGACTTTGGAGGTTCTTGGGATAGCCATTGGGGATTGGTTGAATTTTCCAATAATAATAGTTACCAATCCTTGATTCAAATGGCTCCTTTTTAGGCTCTCTATGGTCAGCCTTGTCGGTCCCCCCTATGTTGGGATAAGATAGGTGAAACTTCACTATTGGGGATGAGCCTTTTTCAAGAGATATCTGAGAAGGTAAAGTTGATCGAGAAATTTTTATTGATAACTCAGAGTCTCCATAAATCAATATCAAATCAAAGGCATCAATACCTAGTGTTTTTTGTGGGTAATTTGGTATTCTTGAAAGTGGACCCTCCTCTAGGTCATCGTCGCATGCGATAGTAGGGAAAGCTAACACCGAGATATGTCAGACCTTTTGATATTATTGAGAGGATTGGAAAGGTGGAATATAAATTATCTTTTCCTTCTCGTTTTACATCTATCCATAATTTCTTCCATGTCTCTCAACTGAATAAGTACAACATGGATCTATCCCATGTGCTGAATTGAGAGGAATTGGATATAGAACCAGATTTGTCAATTTTTGAGAGGTCAGCATGAAAATTTGATTCCCAAGAGAAGTTTATTTGGGGAATGTCTATTCCACTAGTTTGGGTCCTTTGGATCCATGGGAACGATGTCAAGAAAACTTAGGAGTTGAATTTATGGGATGAGAAAGAGTACCCATTCTTGTTTTAAGATCAAGCTTCCGGTTGACTTTCTGGGGAAAAATCATTCATGGTGGGGAGAATTGTCACATACATGACTTATTTTAATGTTATTTTTCATTAAATTTATATTATATATTTTTTTGTGGGGTTTTCAATGCATTTTTGGAGGAAATTGTGGGTTTTCAAGATTTAGGCCCAACTGTGAGCCCATTTCTAGATTTAAAAAAAATGTTTCTTTTATAACATCTTTTATTTTTGACATCTACCATCCATTCCACTTTCTAATTGGCCTCCCCAAACTAATTCAACCCAAAATATCCATTTTTATCCCTTAGGAATCTTTATCCATGGTGGATTTGGGTTATTTATTCAGGCTTTAAGACAACCCGTGAGGCCATTTCCTATTTTAAAAAAATTATTTCTTTCATATTTCACTAAATTTTTAATATTTTTTGGTGATTACACCTCTCACCTAAGTCCAATATCCCTAGGTGCTCCCCCATGTTCGTTTATCCCTCTTTGGAACTCATCTTCATTGCAGATTAGGGGAAAATTCTCAAGCTTTCTCAAATCGTTCAGATTTGAAAAGGTAATATGTTTCTTTCATAACTCTTTCATTTTTTACTCTTTTTCCCCCATTTCAGTTCCCACTAGACCTAATCATCCTTATTAGAACCTATATATCGGTTTTGGCTGCTTGTAGATTCACATATCTGTTTATTGGGGGAGATTTATTCAAGATCTCTTAAGTAAGTGGGTTTCCTTCCTTCCTCCTCCTATTTGCTTAGGGTTTCTTCCTTTTTTCATGAAGTTAATAATGTCCATAAAGTAGGGATTAGAACCTAGGATTTTATCATGGGTTTATTGTTCTAATATTGTGGTTTTTTATTTGATTTAGCACACTTGTGGTGCAGTGGTGGTGAAATTGAACTTCCACATAATAAATTGGTATTTTTGGCATTTGTGGTAGGTTATTCCATGTGTAAGAACTACTAGATGAGCTAGCCTTGATTGATTTATATTTTTATCATACTACTACTTTATTATGATTTCTATAAAAAATATTTTTGTTTTAATGTGTTAAACAAATTTTAAAATCCATTTTTGTGTGAAAATGGGTGTTTTACATTTGTGTTTGATGTCTTACAACATAGGGTTGTTTTATAATTCATGGGAGGGTATTATTAAAATGTTTTTCTGATACCAAATATATTTCGGGGTAATATTAATCTTCATTTGGTTTTCAAATAGGTCTTTTAGATGGATTTTAAGGGCAATGTTTGGTTATATTCCTTGAAAATGTTTTATGGAAATTCTAAATGGTTTATCGAGTTATATAAATGTTGCAAAGCATGTGTAGCTACTCTTTTGAGTGTGTATGAGCACAAATGGTGTTTGTATATGAAAATTTCATTTGGTAACATGTGTAAATTGTTTAATCAAAAAGTGTAAAACCCATGTATCTAGGTGAGCGGATGTATACTAGTATGTTAGTAATCCATAGTGGTTTTGTCCCTATTTCACTTAGAAATTTGGACATTGACAACACTAAAAAAATTATAATGATGATGATTGGGGACCACTAGGTTATGGGTATGTTTCCAACTAGTGGATCGTACATGATAATGGATATTTTTATGGTTACTTTGCATCGAGATACGAGGTACAGGGGGACCAAAACTAATTAGTGCCTAGGGATGTTCCCCATATTAGTGCTTATTGACTCATTCATATTTATCATTGGATTGTGGTGTGTTTGGATGGAAAATTAAGTATCTTACATGTTTTATTGAAATGTTTTCATCCTTTGAAATCATCCTTTGAAAACGGTTTACTTTTAAAAGTTCCATTCTTTACAAATTATTTCCACCATTTCTTTTTTATTAAAAATTGCATGATTTTTATATTGTATTGCTTACTATATGAAATATTTGTGTGGAATCCAATTTTAATTAGGATCACACACTACTTAAACCTTTGGGTGTAAGTAGACTTGATCATGTTTGACACAGGTAAAGGCAAGGCCCTGGGTGATGGCGGTTTGGGTTGTTAGTTTCCCTCTATGGTACGGTGCTCTGGAGACAGCTCGTGGGTGATGATTACTTGTCATGTGGTGTTACTTGGGCTATTTTTCTGATACTTTTCTATATATTTGGACCTCTTATGTCTTTTTTAATACCATTTTTTTAGTTATAATTTTTGTAAGGCTTGTTTGTTGGTAATTTTTAGATTTGATTTATTGATTGTTTTTTGTTTTTATATGTATCCATACTCTGGTAAATCATTCCCAAACCAATATTTATGATACCTGGGCACTTGTTCTAGCCCATGGGGATAGAGAACTACCTTTGGTACTTTCTATGGACTGGGTCGGGTGCCGGTTTTAATGGTGACCAGATTCAGTTTGTGACAAAATGGTATGAGAGGAGGTTAATATTTTTTGTTTATATTATTATAATGGGATGAGTCAGGCTAGAAAGGAGTTAGGACTATCCGGGATCGAAGTTTAGGTCATGATTAGGGTGTCTAGACCACACCTCTTGTGACAGACCTCGAGTCACCATGGTATGTTGGAATTTTTTTTTTGACTTTACTTTCAGGTGAGACGTGTGGGCTGCAGACTACATGTGGACATCAGGTGGAGATGAAGTAGTTATTTATTTTATTATTGTAATGTGTTTAGATTATTTATATTTGATGTTATTGATGAAATTTTTCATAAATTTTTTAATGATTTTTTCTCTTGGGACTATTGCGTTTTTTAGTAACATGCCTCACTGGACAGCTCACACGCACACACAAGAGGAAACCGGAGAGATTTCCCCCTAGCCTCTTGATAAAAGGCCAGTAGAGGTTGTGGTTTGGGTTTTCCATGCTCTAGGACAAATAAAGGACCCTATTCTATATTCTGATAGATAATAAAATACTGGTCCTAGGAAGGAAAAAATCCCAGGAGTTTCTGAAAAATAAACCTCCTACTTTTCGAGGTAGCATAGAACCCCTGGAAGTGGAGGAGTGGCTTGAAAAGAACGAGTGTATGTTTGAGTTTCTGGAAGCACCCAAGGAGATCAGGATAAAATTTTCCTCTTTCCTATTATAGGGTCCCAACAGAAGGTGGTGGGAATCACTGATTCAAGCTGGGAAGCACGAGCATATGATTTGGAAGGACATCAAGTTTATCTTCAATGACCAGTACTACCATAAAGTTTTGGAATATGTTCGATCTCAAGAGTTTATGTAACTTTCTCAGGGGGGGTCTTTTAGTGATGGATTATGCCCGCTGTTTTTTTTATTTGGTCTGGTATGCTCTGGAAATGGTCTCCAATGAGCAGATGAAGGCCCAGAAGTTCGAGAGGGGTTTGCAGCCAGAGATTTATTCTCAGGTCTACCTGTTCAAGCTGAAAACCTATACTAAAGTGGTTAATAGAGCTTTCATGATAGAGGTAGACCAAAAGGGGAGGGCTTTTTTCTCTGGGAAAGTATCAGGATTGAGAATTGGTAGTTATTCTGAGAATAAAAGGGAGCCATAGGAGCAGGGGAAGAAGGGAGGTGGTAGCTCAGGCCAACCTTCAAGGCAGTTTTATTTAGTGACTTATGATGTGAGGTACATTGTGTGCAATAACGGTGGTAGGCTAGGCTACATTGACTATCAGGACATATTTTCTAAATCCTTGTTATTATTGTGGAGGTATGGGGCACTTGAAGCACTTTTGTAAGATGGCATGTCCACTCCAGAGTGGGGTGGGATCAGTTTCTTCCAGGGGAGTGACAGCTCGGTTGGAGCCATTGAGGATGGGGGGATCTCGGTTTGGTATTCATGGAGGTAGGGCCAGATCATCTTCTAGGTGGATCCAGTTTGGGGTAGATCCACATGTTGTCAGTCATTCTCAGGTAGAGGCTAGGAATATTCATGCGGTGGATCAGGCACAAGTGGGATTAGAGGCTAGACCATCGATAGTTCGAGGTACCGTTTTGATTGTATCTTCTATAGCTATTTCTCTTTTTGATACTGATTCCACTGTTTCATTCATCTATTTCCATTTTGTGAACACTCATAATTTTTTAACCGAGCTTTTGACTTTGGTGATGGAGTTGGTGAGGCCACTGGGAAAGAAAAAAGAGCAGGGTCTCAGGTCTCCATCATGTGTGCTTTCAGTGTCAGGGGTTCAAATGGAGTGGGACCTTCTAGTATTAGATATGGATCTATATTACAAGATACTTGGAATTGATTGGCTGGTACACTTTCCAGTTCACATCGATTCCTATAGGCGACGGGTTAGTTTCATGACACTAGATGGGAGTCGTCGGGTTTCCCTTGGGGATTGGGATCCTCGGTTGGGTCGCGCAGGACCACCACTCCCAGAGTTAGGGAATCTTGTCTTCTAGTTATCGTCACTTGTGCTACAGGATGATGGTATTTCTTTTGAAGGTGGACCACCTCGTTTAGTGGATGAGTTTTTGGAGTTATTCCCATATGATTTTTTAGTCTTACCTCCGAAGCAAGATGTGAAGTTCTCAATAGATTTGGCACTGGTAACATGGCCAATATTTATTACCTCATATTGTATGCCCCCCACTGAGTTGATGGAATTAAATATACAGCTATATGATTTAGAATCCAAAGGATTCATTTGCAGGAGTGTCTATCCTTGGTCCGCTCTTATTTTGTTTATGAATAAGGATGATAAGACCCTCCTGTTGTGTATTGATTATCGAAAGATGAACAAGGTAACCATAAAGAACAAATATAATTTTCCCTGAATATATGACTTTTTTGATCATTTTAAGGGGGAAAAGTGTTTTTCTAAATTATATTTGTGTTTGGGTTACCATCAACTCAGGGTGAAAGAGTCAGATATCCTGAAGACAGCCTTCCAAAGCATGTGAAGCCACTTTGAGTACTTATTCATTCCCTTCGGATTGACCTATAATCTATCAGTCCTTATAGAACTCATAAATAGGGTGTCCCACAAATATCTAGAATCATTCTTTGTGGTATTCGTGGATGATACTCTGGATCCGAGGAAGGGCATGAGCATTATTTGCGGATCGTGTTGAGCACTTTGTGGGATCACCGCCTTTATCAAAAGTTGTCCAAGTGATCCTTCTGGATCAGGGAGGTAAAGATTCTATGTAACTTGATCTTAGAGTAGGGAGTTTTAGTTGATCATGGGAAGATCAGTGTAGTAATGTCATGGGAGTATCCCAAGAACGTGTTTGAGATCAGGATTTTCCTCATCTTGGAAGGATACTACAGGCGGTATGTTGGGGATTTCTCTTGGCTAGTTTCTCCCATGACCATGCTCACCCAGAAATGGGTGAAGTTTATTTGGGTCCAAAATATTAGGAAACCTTTGAGGAGCTGAATAGGTGGTTAACTAACGCCCTCATATTGATCTTGCAAGAATTTGGAATGATCTATCTGGTGTATTGTGATTCTTCAGGTATGGGTCTCAGGTGCGTGCTTATGCCGGATGATCATGTGGTGGTGTATGGATCCCGCTAACTTTGACCACATGAAAATAATTACCCAACCCATGACTTGAAGCTAGCAGTTTTGATGCATGCTTTGAAAACATAACATCACTACCTCTTTGGGGAGAAGTTTTTTGTCTATTATGATCATAAAAGCTTGGCCTACATCTTCTCTTAGAAGGATCTAAATCTAAGGCAGTGCCGCTAGATCAAGTACTTGAAGGGGTTCAACATTGACATTATTTATACCCCAGTAAAGTGAAATTTGGTGGCAGATGATTTGATTAGAAAAGTACCAGTGTAAGCCTTGAGGAATTTTAGTGATGAGTGTACTCTAATGAGGATATTTGCTCAGATTCATGCGGAGACCAAGGAGCATAGTGGAGTTTTTTTTCTTGGTGATCATTCAGTTGAATCCTTCCCTCTTAGAGATGATTCAGGGTTGAGTCAGTTTCTTCATGTTTGGGAGACATCTGCTAGTTGTTTTTCATCTCCTGGAGGAATCTTGTGCTTCAAGGGCCAATCAATAGTTATGTCATCTCTGCAGAAGGATGTGATGTATGACAACCCATGTATTAGTGTGTTGTCCATCTTGGTGCCACCAAGATGTATTATGATGTGCTTTGGTAGTTCTGGTGGCCATGTATGAGAGGATACATAGCTGACTTCGTGTCGAGATGCTACATATGTCAGCATGTGAAAGGGGAGAACCAAAGGACCTCCGGTTTGCTCCAACCATTACCCATTCCTACTTAAAAGTGGGAAGAGTTATCTATGGACATAATTATTGTCTTTCCTCGTACACCTCGGGTATGAATGAAATATTGGTAGTGATTGATCGTCTAACCAAATCGACCCACTTCATTCCGATCAAAGATACAACTAAAGTGGATGATTTGGTTCGTTTGTATCATCAGGTGGTGGTATGTATTCATGGTGTCCCATCAGAATTTGTCTCATATAGAGACCCTGATTTCACTTATTGGTTTTGGGAAGGCCTTCATAAGGCCTTGGGGTAGCAGATTAATATGAGCATGACATACCATCCTCAAATGGATGGTAAGACAGAGTGGGTGAATCAGATACTTGAAGACATGCTCCGTGCATGTGTTTTGGACTTTGGAGGTTATTAGGATAACCATTTGGGATTGGTTTAATTTTGATATAATAATAGTTACCAATCCATGATTTTAATGGCTTCTTTTGAGGCTCTCCATGGTCAGCCTTTTCGGCCCCCCGTATGTTGGACTGAGATAGATGATACGCCAATGTTGGGGACAAGCCTTGTTCAAGAGACGTATTAGAATATCAAGTTGATTAGGAAGTGTTTATTGATATCTAAGAGTCACCAGAAATCATATGCTAATCAAAGGAGTTGAGACTGGGAGTTTGTGGTGGGTGATCAGGTATTCTTGAAAGTGGCCCCTTGTCTGGGTCATCGTTGCTTGGGAAAGCAGGGCAATCAAACACCGAGATATGCCATACCTTTTGAAATTACAGAGAGCATTGGAAATGTGTCTTATAGATTATCTTTTCCTTCTCATTTTAAATCTATCCATGGTGTCTTCCATGTATCACAAATAAATAATTATAACCTGGATCTATCCCATATGTTGTATTGAGAGGAGTTGGATATAGAACCCAATTTGTCTATTTTTGAGAAGCCGGTGGGAAAAGTTGATTCCCAAGAGAAGTTTCATGTGGAAAGTATATTCCAATTTTTTGGGTTCTTTGGAAGCATGGGAACAATGTCCATGAAACTTGGGAGTGGAATTTGTGGGTTAAGAAAGAGTACCCAATCTTGTTTTCCGATCAAGCTTCGGGTTGACTTTCTAGGGAATAAAATTGTTCATGGTGGGGAGAATTGTCACTTCCAAGACTTGTTGTAAAGATATTTTTCATTTAATTTATATTATTTCTTTTTTTTTGGGGGGTTTTCATTACATTTTTTGAGGAAATTGTGGGTTTTTAGGATTTGGGCCCAGCTGTGGGCCTATTTCCAGATTTCAAAACAAATTTTGTTTCTTTTATAACTTCTTCTTTTGTCAACATTTATCATCCATTCCACTTCCTAATTGGCCTTAACTAGCCGATTAAAACCACCATAACCATTCTTACCCCTAATCAATCCATATTCATTTTGGATTTGGGTTATTTATTCAGGATTTGGGCCAACTCATGAGCCCATTTCCTATTTTAAAAAAACTATTTCTTTAATATCTCATTCAATTTTTAATATATTTTAATGATTCCACCTCACATATGTGACCAATATCCCTAGAATCTCCCCTATATTCGTTTATCCCTATTTTAATCTCATATTCATCATGGATTAGGGCAAAATGTTTCAAGCTTTCTCAAATCTTTCTAATTTTAAAAGAAAATATGGTTCTTTCATAACTCCTTCATTGTTTACTTTTTCACCCATTTCTGTTCCCACTTGACCTACACAGACTTATTAGAACCTAAATATCAAATTTTAATGCTTCTAGATTCACCTATTGGTGTATTTGGGGTGATTTCTTCAAGATCTCTCAAGTAAGTGGGTTTCCTTCCTTCATCCTCCGTTTTTCTTAGGGTTTCTTCAATTTTTCTTGAAGTTTCTAATATCCAGCAAGTAGTTATTATAACCTAGGGTTTTATAATTGGTTTTTTGGTCTAATATTGTGGTTTTTGATTGGATTTAACACCCTTGTGGTGCAGCGGTGGTGTGGTTGAACTTTCAAATAAGGATTTGGTATTTTTGGCACTTGTGGTAGGTGATTACATGTGTAAGAACTACTAGATGAGTTATCCTTGATTGATTTCTATTTTTATCATACTCCGCCTTCATTTTTATTTCAAAAAAAATTATTTTTGGTGGCATTTGTTAAACAATTGATTTTTAAATGCCATTTTTGTGATAAAATGGGTGTTTTACATGCGTGTTTGATGTTTTACTACTTGGGGTTGTTTTATAATTCATGGAAGGTTATTAATAAAAAAAATTTCTTCTAAAAATTATAGTTTGGGGTAATATTGGTGTGAATTTTGTTTTAAAATAGGTCTTTTAGATGGATTTTAAGTGCCAAGTTTGGTTATATTCCTTGAAAATGTTTTATGAAATTATAAATGGTTTATTGAGTGGTATAAATGGTAAAGAACATGTGTAGCTATTGTTTTGAATGTGTATGAACAGAAATTGTGTTTTTATATGAAAATTTAATTTGGTAACATGTGGAAATTGTTTGAGCACAAATGGAGAGGCTTAGGTATCTCGGTGGGTGGATGTGTACTAGTATGGTAGTGATCCATAGTGGTTTTGTCTCTATTTAACTTAGCAAGTTGTACATTTACAACAATAATAACACTATATTGATGGTGATTGGCGACCTCTAGGTTATGGGTATGTTCTCCGCTAGTTGATATAGATATATAATGGATATTTTTATGGTTACTTTACATCGAGATACGAGGTACACGGGGCCCTAAACTAACTAGTGCCTAGGGATGTTCCCAAGATTAGTGCTCATTGACTCTTTCATAATTATCATTGGAATACGGTGTTTTTGGATGAAAAATTAATTATAAATTTTTTTTATTGAAATTCTTTCATCCTTTGAAATCATCCTTTAAAAATGGTTTACTTTTAAAAGTTTTATTCATTAGAAATTATTGCCACCATTTCTGGTTTATTAAAACTTGCATGATTTTTATCATGTATTTCTTACTATATGGAATATTTTGGTGGTATACTATTGGTGTTAGGCTCGCACCCTATTGACACCTTTAGGTGTAAGTATACTTGATCATTTTTTGACACAGGTAAAGGTAAGGCCTTGGGTGATGGTAGTTCGGGTTGTTAGATTCCTTTTATGGTTTAGTGTTGTGGAGACGACTCGTGGGTGATGACCCCTTGTCTTGTGGTGTTCCTTGGGATATTTTTCTAATACTTTTATATATATTTGGACCTCTTGTGTAATTTTTATGACCATGTTTTCAGTTATGAATTTTATTTAAGTCTTGTTTGGTTGGTAATTTTTAGATTTTATTTATTCATTGTTTTATGTTGTTTTATGTATCCATACTCGGGTAAATCGTTTCCAAACCAATATTTATGATACCTAGGCACTTTTATCAGTCCTTGGGGATAGGTAATGCCCTTCTGGGCATAACATGGACTGATTCAGCTTCTGGTTTTAATGAATACCAGATTCAGTTCGTTACAATCAATATATTTTACATGGAAACTGTATCACTTTCACTAACCTCTTGTAGACACTTGGAACACTTTTATTATAAATAAAAAAATTATGATCAAAATGATTTCATTAATCCATAAATATATCTCCATAATTTTCATTCCATATTGGAATTATACGGTGTCACTGACCCATTCTAGTTTTGTCATACATACACCTTATATGAAAGGTTGTTTTCATATATAATACCCAATAAAATGATCATAAAAAAGTTGATATAAAAAGTGGAATTAAAATGGATTTATGTGTGAATATTTTTCATAACAAATTTTTTTATATTGGTACGATACATGTAAAACTCATTTATAGTTTCCCTTGAATACCCACTAATGGATTTAAATTAGTTACAGAAACTTCCAAAATACAGACTTGGTTTCGTTACATAGAATCAATTTTCATGTATTCATATTACATTATAAGTAATAATTTATTTTAATTTACTAATTTCTTGTAGGATCCTTTATTATCATCTAATAATATATCACTGATTGTGGTGAATTTAAAACCACCTCTCTTTTTTTTATTTTTCTTCGGAAATATGTGTCTCTAGAACATTTTTTTCCATGATCTACTCCAGAACTTGTTCCTATGAAAACTATTTGTGTATCTCTATCCTTGAATTAACCCATGTCAATAATTCACCCACTATCTCCAATGGAGATGTGAACCCTTTTATAAAAATATATTTTATCGCATGACTATAACTATTCTATCATATGAATTTATATAATATCATATATGAACTTCAGGATAATTATAGAGATACTTGTTTTTTTCTTCTTGATGTAATTTTTTTATTGAATTAGTATTAACAAACTCTTTACATATAAACACATTGAACATGAAACAATGGATTTATTTAAAATTATAAATCATATGATATCCATTTTTTGTAATAATTTTCTTATGGTTATGGTTGAATACTTCAATTTTCAAAGCCCGTCTTAAAAGATAATGGAATATTTTTCAATGCTTCTAAGTCTCATCATTGATGTTTCATTTACTAACATCGTAACATTGATGTGTATAAGGAAATATGATTTTATAAATTTATTTATGTTACATATTAATGATAAATTTACATATGTAGGACTCTTTATCAATCTTCCAAAAATAGATATGTAAATATGCAAATAATACCTAATAGTTTTTAGCTCCAAAGAGTCTAAAGACCATTATGGGTATACCCTTGATAACTAATTTCATATTTACTAGGTAGAGAGTAATTTTTAACTATAAATTTAATTCATACATTTTAAAATCATTAGATATTTACAATGATTCAAGCATTACAAAAAAAGTGGATGATTATTTGGTACCATAAATAGTATGTATTCCAAAATGGAATAATGTCTTCATGTATCCAATGGACACCTAACATGAATTTTTTGGTAGTAATAAATAAAATTTAAACTATAATAATTACACATTTAATTAAGATATAGTTTAATTCTTACTACTAACTTGGGAGTCACCCTTTCCTGGACACTTAGAGAATTCACCATACTTATTTTAATGTTTTTATACTTAGTATATTTGGATACAAATATATGAAACATTATTAGTATATAATACCCTAAAAGTAAAATAGAAACATCACATAAAATTATGAATATAAACTAAGTTTAATCCTTTTATTGATTTTACTTCAATTCACTGGGTTTTATCTTTTATAGACATATCTCATGACATGAAAAGTGAAAAACCAATGATATTATACTTTTCCTCTTTTATTTTGAGGATGTTGAGAATATTCCTTTTGCATCACACATTTAATTGGCCTTTCCTCCCTTTTCTTTCAACTTATTCACCATAAGTATTAAATATTAATATTTATTTAAGTTATTAGTTTCTTGGAGAACCATAACCAAAAGGGAATGAATCATTTTTATCCATATTGTCCATTTTATAAATTCCTAAATTAAATTGCAGTAATTAGATTATAAGGATATTAGATAGGGATGTATTGAAAGATCATGATACATATTTAGATTTACATGTGTTTAGTGTAATCATCATCTAATTCATTTCTCACTTCACTTTCTCCTCATAGACTTCTTGAAATTGAGAAAACATTTTTCATCATCAAATTCTTGATATTGTTTTCACAACTCATTGAACATAAATGATACCATTATGTTGTAAAAAAAATGCATCATTCATGTGTCTCATGTAAGCTTAATTTTTACCCTAACTTCATGAGGTGGCTTAAAAAGTAGTGGGTACTCCAGTATATTGAATTTCCTTTCACATCATATTACATTACGCAAGAACCTATATTAGACTTGCAAATTCATGCTTATTAGGAATTGTTTGTTTCAAAAATTGATCATAGTGAACCTGTAATATTACTAGCCATAATTTTAAAAACTAAATCATAAATAGATTAGTACATTATCTTGATTACCAGTTATTATATATTTTATGTTTTATTATCTTAGATGTATCCTAAAGTGTTATTTAATCATAGTATCCCTTGACTTATATATTTGGAATAATCAGTTAGTTGAGTATTCTAATAGAAAGTATCCTTAAAAATTATTCCCATAGTCTAATCTATAGATACTCCACTACTTTAAGAGTCTCAAGTTAGTCTTTCAGTTATACAATCACATTAACTCATGACTCCTTAGTCTACTAAGTAGAGTCATACCTCTTGAAAATGATAAAATTTTATTGATCAGCGGTTGACTCTAAAGTTTCAACAATCTATATATGGATACTTCTTTGCTACCAAATTTAGTTAATTAAAATTACCTATCTCATAAACACTCCCTATTAATAGGAGGTTCCCTCAACTATGGATGATGAGAACCTTGTATAATTGGTTTTATTCAAAACTATGTGATGGAAGGTATTATGAATTAAAAAATTGGTCTTCTATAGTTTTTCTTGTAAAATTTAATTCATTCCTATTAACACTTTATTGTTATATGTGACCATACTCAAATATTAACAATTCCATTAACAGAAAAAAAATTAAAAATGCATGTTAATTTTATCGAAACATGCTTAGGTAATATTTTATATGATCATGAATACTACAAATACATAAAATAATAAACCACGCATAAATAAAATTAAGCTATGTGATCATGATAAGATACTAATGATTGATCTATTGAATAAATAATCGACTAAATGAGACCCTAGGGGTAACTCCTTGGGTTATGATAGTTGTGACTCGAGTTTTAGTACTCACTCATCCAATATGTCAAAATCCTATCTTGTACATCACCAAATCTCAGTGTGAACTATATCATTTTTTATCCACATCATTATATTACAATACTCACACATAGGTGATTGGATCTTAACAATGTAGAATACAGATAAATAACTTTTATCTGGGAATGCAGGCCCTTATATATATAATGAAACAAAATATTATTTGAAGATCATCATTCATTAAATAATTATTACAAACCATGCATTGTAATAATTAAATAAATAAATAATTAAATATAATACATGTATTGTTTAGTCTAAGGATCATGGTCAATCGATACACATTAAACTAATGTAAACAAATTAAATTTTTATTGAATTCATCTTTAGGGTATTTTTTATATATTAAAATAAATTTTATTTTATTTTATTTCACAAACACGTGTTGCATGGTCCCATTAATTATTAAATTAAATATAAAAAATATATATTTTCAGAATTCTTTCATATTTTTTTAGGATCCAAGGAATTTTAACCCCCACCCCCAATAGATTTTAGCTCATGGAAAGATACCTACAAGAGCTCTATGTGTTAGGAAGGACCCTTCCAATCCTAACCAGGGTCAATCTAACATGATAGGGGTGTCGGGTCGATGGCGTGCATACCCCCACACAATTTTCACGTGGGTTGAGGGTATGGAACCCCTCATGGGGTTCGAAATTTTTTTATTATTTAATAAATAAGTTCCCCTTTGAGTGCTACTATTACATACCACCCCCAAAATTGGGGGGGGGGCTTATCACACATGGTAGGGGCAGCTGAATCCCCCCATATTAAAAACATTTTTTTATTATGTGGAGCCTCCTTGGGAATTACTAGTTGACACCCCCACCCAAAAAATGTGGGGGTTTGTTTGATGAATTATGGGTGGTGTTTGTGCCACCCCCAAAGACATATCCATTTTTTATTAAATTGCAGGACTTACCATTTTCCCCCCTATGAGGTGGGGTATTTCCTTTCCATGTAGACCCCATGACTACACTTCCCCTATAGATGGTATATATATATAATATATATGAATTCTAAAAAAAATAATTCTTATATATATAATATATGTTTTATATTATTATATATGTGTATATATATATGAGTATATATATTAAAATGTATTTTTTAAAAAATTAAGTCTGCATTGACTCGGTCTTACCGAGTATTTCATATCATCCAGACAGATCCCATATGGGTAGGGGTATAGCCATCACTTACAACCTTAAATCATCAATCATGGGTGATGGAATACCACCCTAGTGAAATATACATATCATAATATATTAATTCTTAATTTTAAGCCTAAATAGTTATAATTTCAATATTTGGATGCCCATAACTCAATCATCCTATCTCTGATTAATGTTATTTTTTGTGGAAACAAGACAATGAATATGTCATGTTCTCAAATAAATGAAAATTTTAATTTTAATTTGACTTAATTAAATGCACACCTCACTCTAATACCAATTTTAGGAACCTGAGGCTTTGTAAAATCATAAAAAATGGTATTTTAAAAAAAATTGTCCTAATTTATGTCAAAACATAAAATTTGATATAACATAGACCATATTCATCTATGGATCATGAGAAATTTAATTAGTCATAAATAATAAAATTAAAAAATAAAATTGAAATCATGCCACATCAAATTTGGATCGGAACAACATTTCACTCAACATGGTCAATCATCACTCAATGAAACTGAACCTGGAACCCTCAATATCATCCACACGCACTTCAAGATTCATTCATTATGTTAATATTCAGTTTTTGTATTCTATCACAAATAATTGAAGATGATTTTTACATCATTATGATCACTTGAGCATCATTCCTTCAATATGGGACGAAAAAAACAGATCATTGGTGTTTAGATGTCATCTTTCTCACACAATAATTTGGGAGAGAATAAAGATAGGCTCTCAAATTAGAGAGAATGAATAGTACCTTGAATTTGGGATTTTAAAGCCTTATATAGGTTGGTTTAAAGTCCCATAAATTTCACTTAGGCCCCCGGGTAACTTAATCCTTCAAAATAATCCCTTAATGACACTAAATGACTTACTAAATGTGTTCAAAATGTCATTTAAATTTTATCAAAAACATGTAACATAAAATATATATTATGTGATAAAATTGGATTCATTAACTCAACTCGCATCTCCCATTAAATACATAATGATCCTATAATAATAGTATTCTTTTGAAAAATATTTATTTTTTATTCACTTAATTAATTTTGAATAAAAAGAGAAAATAAATTCAAAACATAATATTCTAAACTTTTATAATGATTAATTCATTTATTTATAGGTGATCAGTCAAACCTTTACATAACCTGAACCTCATAGTGGGGTCTACAATGTCCTAAACTCATATTCACTTGGAATAGGCTAAACTCTTTAATACGTTTAGTATGTGACCCTCTACATCCCTATATCAATATTAATGACTGTTACTCTTGAAGTAGGATTTGTGTCTAGAAACCCATCAATGTCTCTAAGGAGATGAGTTTTAGTCCTAGAAATGAAAATATTAAATGAACATGTGCCATGTAATATAATCTCTTAGTCTCATTATATCTCATAAATTAGGATGCACAATTCATGTCATCATCTTTTCTTGCTTTATTTATTCACGACTTTACTGGATAGAGTTACCTTTTATCACCATCTACATGGATATAATAAAGGTACTTCCATATTATTCAACTGTTCCTGAGACATATCATCCTTTCAGAAGTGACCAAAACTTTCTTGATCATTCAATCAATGACATACCACCAAGGATGCACCCAACACAAGCTACATCTCCATGACACAAATTTTGTGGTTTTAATATTTCATAAAAGTTTGTAATCAAATGGTACAGACTAATAGTTATCATAGTTTGAGATACCAATACATATGTTCATGGATAGGAACTACCAATTCCACCAAAAAACATGTGGTGTTCTCATTGGTAGGTCAGTTCTCATGATATCCACTGCTTTAGATCACTAAGTGTGAAATTCATGAGAAGAAGTCTTCATTATTATGATATTCCAACACCTGATAGTCATACATAATCTGTGTCCAGTTAGTATGTAATATCTAAACCATAGTACATATGTTTAAGATTAATTTCATAATATCTCAAGGTTTCCAATATAGCTAATAACTTATATAACCTATTGATAAGATAATAAATATAAGGACATTACAATTTAAATAGTAGGAACAAAATTTCTGACACTATTATGGTATGTATTCATCATACATAACTCTTTTTGTACATGATTCAGTACCAAAAAAGTATATTTCAAGTTGGGTATAGAGAACCCACTTTTAAAATTGCCTCCTATAGATCTATAGGATCTAAAAGATTAGTTGGGGAACTTAGAGGCCAAGGAATTCATATGACTGAGTACATCTCCATGGGGTGATCTAATCCTATTCACCAAAAAGGCAGATGGATCATTGTGATTATACATGAACTATTGTAAGTTAAACTAATTGATAGTTAAAAATTGGTATCCACCTCTTCATATCTATGACTTATTTGATCAGATTAGGGGAGATTATGTATTCTATTACATTTATTTGAGATTGGGTTATCAGTATTTGAGGGTGAAACCATTAGGGATAACTTGTGTTCTCTTTAGAAGTAGGTATGATATATATGAGTACTTGGTGATGTCATTCAATATAATGAATGTGCCAACAGTGTTTACAGCTCTAATAAATTGGGTCTTCCACACATATCTGGATACCTTTATGGTCATTTTTTTATGACGTCCTCATATACTCTATATTGAGGGAGGAGAACACATGATATTTGGTGCTTGTTTTGGGAACACTTAGGTAGCATTGAAAATTACGACAAGCTCTCAAAGTGAAACTTTTTGATCGACCATGTACACTTCTTGGGGAATATTATATCTAAGGTTAGAGTGTCGATAGACCCCCAATAAGGTCAAGGTATTTGTTTCACGGGATTAACCTACATATATTTTAGATATGCACAACTTTTTTTCTATGTATAGTCATTATGGAAGGTTTATACATGACTTATCTTACTTGGAAGCATCAATGATGGGCCTAACCAATAAGTGGGTGAAGTTCATTTTTTCTGATACTTGTGAGTTTTATTTCCCCAATATTATGGGGAGATTGACTGCAATGCTAATCTTAGCCCTAATTGAGTTGGGTAAGGAGTATTTCATTTACTTTTATGTATCTAGGGTCAAGTTGGGAGTAGTCTTGATGTAGGATATTCATGTGGTATCCTAAATTTCAAAGAATTTGAGGTTGTAGGAGTGAAAATATATAACCCATGACATATAATTATCCTTAGTCATATATGAATTAATATGTTTACAAAATTAGTTGTTGGGAAAGAGGTTTATGGTGTACACCAACCACAATATCCATAAATTTCATTTCTAATATTTTTATTTGAACCTATAATAGAGGTGGTCAAGTATTTACATTATTTTGATTTTAGATTGGAATATACCCCTAGAGAGGGTAATGTTGTTAAAATACATTGATATGTAGGAAAAAATATCAGGTAGTCAAAGATTCCAGTAATGAGTGGTAGATAATGACCCTCTTTATGGATATACATCTTGACATAAAAGAGTATCAGGGCTGAGAAACACTTATATATTTCTTGATTATGTCTTCACTAAAAGGACCAATCAAGATCATTATGATAACTGAAAGGAGGAGGAGTGAATCAGTGATATTCTATTATATATTTTATTTCTTAAGAAATATCCTTTTCCTCTTGTTAGTTAGAAATTCATCTACTATAAAACATCCTAAAAATCACAATTTCATGATTATAATAATCAGGGAATATGCATTCACTTGCATAGCATTATAGTTAAACAAGAGTGCATGTTCTCATCAAATAGATAAATGATATAACAATTTTTTGTGAAAAATATAATAACCCTCACTGATAGGATTTAGTTTGTTTCCACTTTAGATATTTAAATTTCTCCCCACTTTATCTTCTTGGAAGTTTTTCTTTATTTTACTATATATTAGTGAGTAATAACCTCTTCCTAGAATTCTATAGGATACTATATGTCTAGTATTTTCTTCGTTTAGTATACACAATCTGATGAAACTCAATATAGTGCTATATTCATCTGATCAACTCTGTTTGTTTTATTGATCCTTTTAAATTGATTTCCCCATCTCACCATTTATCTGGTGTCTCTTCAACCTATTTTTTGGATCGTTTTAACACATATTCCATTTGATAATAATTAATGGGAATACTTTTTTTAGTATTTTTTATATCGATGTCACTTCAATCAGATTATCCAATTGACCCTCCATTTTAGTACCACATATTATAGCAATAAAACAATACACTTTATTCCTTGATGCATCAACCCACCGTATATAAGTAGAGTTCCTCCATGTTTTAAGGGAAACATGTGAACTCTAATTTAAAATTCCCACTCAAAACATTCAATGTCCCTATTAAAAATAACCTTGATTTGACCATATTAAAACATCTTAAAACAAATAATATTTCCTTAAGAACATACGTCAACATTATTTATCTATATTCTTTAAGACTCTATGATAATCATGGTCTTCCTCTATGAATATTGTAACATTGAAAGATTAGATCATCATCATCATTTTTAATATCATTATCAAAAATTTATAAAGTTGTTCAAACCTTCCAAAAGGTAAATATTTGTAACATAATTCCAATTAATGAAACTCCATCAATTATACCTTCCAAACATCATAGGAATATCTCAAATTCATTTTATAAAAATCTTCCTTCAACTGATGACTTGTATCAAAAACCATCAACTATTAACTTTTCTTAGAAACCACTGCCAATGAACATCATATGGTTATTTATGTTAGATGATATTTATTAAGAAACATCAATATGATTAATTTTTAAATAATAATTTAGATTATATGAAACTTTTATTCTATCCAAAGAACTCTAACTAATGGCATTGTCAATATTCAACAAATAGTCTTCATCTGGTGTTATTCTCCATTGACTTGTATCTAGTACTTATAAGATCTTCCTTAGATAAAAAAAATATTCAAAAGGTTTTTCTGATGAAACTTCATATCATCACAACATCATATATTGATAACCTTCAAAATTGGAAACATAAAAATTTATAGCATTAAGATTTATACCTTACACAACCACATCTTTGACCTGTAACATCAGTCTGATATACATCATATAGCTTAGTACCACAATACTAGTACAAGTGAACCAGTATACCCCCTTTGTACTAATTATTCAATCATGAACACTTTAATTAGTAATGTTTTTTATAAATATAATAGAAAAAAAGTATCTACACATTTAAAACATCCCCATATGTTCCATCTGATGTAACTTGAGAGAAAACTTGGATAAACATCCAGCATTAGAATTATGTCCAATCACATCAATCTGAAAAAATTCAACCATTAGACTCAATCAAATACACTCAAACCATTAAACTCCATTAAATAAAATTTAAATAAAAACAAAAAAAAGTGAGGTGATTTAAGTTTAGAAAACAAAATACAAGAATTTGAACAACCCTTCTTCTAGAAACTTCCTTCTTCCTTCATCTTATTCTACAAATATCTCTAAACTTATTGTTCCTATAAATCTCCCCCTTTGGATTTTTTTTTTCAACCAAGGATCATAAATCAATAAAAATATAAAACTTAAGTAGAGTATTACTTATTAAATAATTATAATCCTACATAAGTGAACATAGTGTAAGAATCAATGATTATTGAACAATAACACCATGATATCCATAAGTAGTGATTTTAAAAAAAAATATTACAACTCTTAAAAAACTTTTTTTGTAACTTCAAACATCCCATATTCAAAAATCACTTAAACCTAAAAAAACATCCCATTCCTACTTTAAAAACTTTTAAAATAGTTTATACATGCTGAAATCAAAGCATGCCCCTTTTTAAAAAATCCCTCTAAATATCTTCTTTGCCTTAAAATTAAATAACATACCATTGGATATATTTATATTCTATTTTTTCTTTACCATTGAAAAAAAATATCTAATGATAGGATAAGATAGTGGATGGATATTCACATACCTTATCCTTGAAGATATTGAGGTTTTACACCCATGATCAACCTCATTTTTTGAAATGTTTCCTTCGATAATGGTTTAGTGAATATATCTGCAATGTTCTCAATTGTAGGAACAAACATCAACTTTAGTTCATTTCTTTCCACATTATATTTGATGAAGATATATTTGATATAAATTTTCTTGGATCAATAATGTTGTATTATATTTTTAGTGATATTTATATCACTTTGATTATTACAACCCAAGAGAAGGGGAAACTTCCCATCAACTAACAAACCTTCCAGCTATGCCTTCATCCACATAAGTTGTGTTGAAATTTTATTAGTATCAACATACTAAAATTTTGTAGGGATGAGAGTTACTAAATTTTTCTCTTTTGTAGAATAGTTCACAAATCTTTCTCCCAAGAAGAAAATTTACTAGATGTGGATATTATATCATCCACACAACAATCCCAATCTGTATCTGTGTAATCAAATAGATCAATATTTCTTAAGCTGTGATATTTTATTCTAAAATCAATTACTCCATTGATTTATCTAAGAATTATTATTCCAATAATAAGATGATATTCCTTTATATCACTTTGATATAAGGCACAAAGAGTAATAAAATATATAGTATTTGTTCTTGAAGTAGTTGGATATAACAAGATTCAAAATAACTTTCTAATATCTATAGGATAAACCTAATTTCTTTCACCATATTTTGAAAACATTTTCCCAACTAAAATAGGTATAGAAATAGTTTTTAATCTACTGTGTTAAACTACTTTATAAGTTCCTTGACATACTTCTCTTGGGATAGAAAATTATAATTCTTATTTTTGAGAGATTCATAAGCCAATAAAGTATTTCATTTTACCTAGCATGGAAATATCAATCAACTTATTCATCTCCTCATTAAACTTTTCACACATTTCTTCATAATTCCTTGTAAATATGACATTATCAAAATAAATAATCACATTGAGGGAAAACTATTAATTTTATTTTTTATAGAGGTTTCTATCAAATATTCATTTCATAAAATATAAATCTTTAAAAAATTATCCAAATTATAATACCAATCTCCCAAATATTTCTTTAACTCATATATATATCCTTCTTTAACATGCACACATATATTTTATCTTAAAAAAAAGTCCACGTGGTTGGTCAATACAAATTTCTTCATAGATCTCTATATTAAAAAAATCCGTTATTATATCCATATAGAATATCTTATATTTTCATTGTGTGGTGATAGAAAGAAATATTTTCAAAGATTAAGTCTTTTATATGATCATAAAGATCTCATTAAAATCAATTAATTTAATTTTTGATTGACCTTAATAAACCAGTCGGGACTTGTTTCTTATCACTTCACATTTTTCATTAAAATTGTTACAGAATGCCCATTTTATACCAATAATATTCTTATATTTTGATTTTGGAACAAGTTACCTGGTCTCATTCATCTCAATTTTATCCAAATATTCATTCATATAATCAATACAATCTTTATTCTTTAAAAAATATTTAACATATTTTGACTTAACCTATGAATATAAGGAAGTGTGTAAAACTATCCTCTATGTTCTTCTGGTTTGAACCAGTTTTCCTTGATCACTAATGATATTTTGGAATTCCAATTTCTTCCTTATACTAGGTTTAGATGAATTAAATTTTTCCTCATATCTTGATATAATGGATTCATGAGATTCATCTCAAAAAACGTTTATATTATTACTTTTTTCAAGAACTTTTTCATGTTGTTTAACAACAACAACTATATCTTCCCATTATTTTATATCTATAATTTTATTTGAAACTTTATTATCAAATTGTTCTAGAACTTTCTCATCTAAAGAGTCAATAATATTTCATGTTTCTTTATTATACAGATTACATCCTTTACCAATAGGATGGTA
Organism: Viscum album; assembly: GCA_963277665.1. Classification (NCBI taxonomy): domain Eukaryota; kingdom Viridiplantae; phylum Streptophyta; class Magnoliopsida; order Santalales; family Viscaceae; genus Viscum; species Viscum album. Next base: position 894,657,928 of record OY728151.1, on the reverse strand, counting down.
GCAAATAAATATTCCATCAACACCCCTCTGATCAAACTTCCCATGATTTTATCCCTTGAATTTGATAATTCAAGGAATTCCAAACTCCCATAGGTATTTTATACATGGAATTTGTTTGTAATATATCTCATAAGGAGTCATATAAGAGTTCATCCTATAGAAACAATGATTTTGAATGTGAACTACTGCTCTAATAGATTTCCTGCAAAAGTATCAATAAGTATCATGTTTGGTCAATATCATTCATGTCATCTCAACAAAATTTCTATTTCTCCATTCAGAAACACCATTTTTCATGTGTACGGTGTGATAAATTCATGATAGATGCCATTTGTTTTAATGTAGTCTATAAATTTATCATTTGTATACTCATCACCATTATCAGTTCAAATCTTCTTCATAGAATACCATCATTCCTATTCAATACTTCTCTTGAAACACTTTAATATTTTGAATAAATATGACTTATGTTTTAGATACATAATACATGTAAAGTGATTTAAATAATTAATAGAGGAAATAAAGTACTTATCATCACTTTTAATTTCTTTCTCATAGGCCTTCTTATGTTAAAATGCATCAAATCTGATGGATGAGTTGATGGTATCTCAACTTATGTACAGAGTTTGTAATATTCCTTTTCTGACATATAGAACAATAATAATCTCTTCTTCTTTTCATGTAGTGATTGTACTCAATACTTTCGGACATTTTAATATTTCTTATTTTACTCTGACACATATTCTACAACCTTTTATTTCCTAGCTAATTTTCTTCCATCACGCTCGAATATCATGAACTTTGCACATCAGCACTTGAAACAAGTTTCCCTTTGTTTGAAGTCCTTACGTAACAACTTTACTATATTCTAATTGTTTATAAAAAACCATATATTTTGAACATGAATTTGTTTATTTATTCACATATATGTGAAATACATAACAGATAGTATTTCACCCCATCAATAATGATAGCTATTATGTATTTTAACTTTTCCTCCCCAACAATAGAAGATTCAACGCCTTTCATTATGAGGGACTCATCATTTCCAAATGTAACTATATATTATTTTTAGTATTTTATATTCTTTGATAAAATAAAAGATATAGTCATGTGTGAAAAACCCCATTATCCAATATCCAAGGGCATTCTCCTTTTGTATCTTTTAGAGAAGTTTCAATAACTAAGGCATTTTCATTTCCTTTTTCTTCCTTGTCATAAAGATTTTGAGATTTTTTATATAAACTTTTTTGTGTTGGTAACATAAAAAACATCCTTTAGTAATATTTCTAGGTTATTAAAATATTTCAAAAATATTTTACATAGATTATAATCTCTTTTCTATCTTCTGTTGACTTTCTCAGGTTGTCTTCTTTAAGTGGGTTGACTCCCACTCAAACTCTACCTCCAGTTTCCCCTAGATTTATTATAGTGTTTATGATTGAACCAATACATCTTCCCAGTATACCCAAAGCCTCTAAAATACAATAAATATTTATGTAAATCATATTTTACCTTTAAATTACAAAATTTTCAAAATCATATACCTATTTTTCACTAGCTTCCTTACCATCTATATTGGAACTATTTTGTGTACTAATTTTTTGGTATCATTTAAAAAACTTCTTATGAATAGATTTCTTATCATCCTAACAATATTTTCAATGGTATAAGCTTTTGTATTAAATTTTCAACCTTATAAATTTTAGAATTTTCAACTCTTCTTGATTTGGAAACATTCATGATCTTCTCTACTTTATTATTCTTTTGAAAATCTATAACCTTTTTGTTACCCTCCAAGGATGAATTTTTTCAATCCTTATGAGGATAAAATTTATTAAAACTATAAATAAATTATACAATATATTTTTGGAAGTTTGATATTCCACACTTAGCTTTGATATGTCTTTATTTAATGATATCAAACTCTTTCTGCTTCACCATCAACTTTTCTTTAAGAAAAATTTTGTTATTTTACTCTTCTTCAAATAAATTCCTTTTATTTTAAATCTCCTTTAGAAAATTTGATTTTTATTCAATAAAATTTTATTTCTTGTTTTTAGAATGTTTTTCTTTCTTCAAATTATTTTTCTCCCTTTCATGTTTAAAAATATTTATAAGACATTCTTTCAATTATCCCTTAAGAATAAATTCTATCTAAATCTTTTTTTCATTCAACATTGCATTTTTATTAAAAAAGGACAACAACCCACAGTAAACATGCCATGAGAAAAACACAAACACTTTAAGGTGGTCTAAAATACTAGAGGCCAAGCCGGTCTCCCCTAATTAAGTCCACCCCTTCTAGTTCCATTTTAAGAGAACTTGACAAACAAAGAATATTTTTACCTTGATCTTCCACCATCAAAGAAGTTAAGTAGTTTTCTACTTCGTTACCTTCTCACCATGAATAGGAAAACTATGTTTTGTTGATATCGAGGCTACCACTACATTTCATGATAATATAAGTAATTGACCAAGGAGAATAAATCTTACCACTCATCGAGTCATGGATAATTTTGGAATCGGTTTCAATCTGATGAAGACATAATTTCATTTGAGAACACAATGTTATCCCTATATACATCGCCTCATCTTCAGCCTGTATGGAACTTCCACTCCCATAAAAAGCATTAAAATCAAGAAGAATACTTCCATGTCCATCCCTTACAACACCTCCACCTTGGATAATTCCTCCAATGCATGAGCCATCAAAATTAAGCTTGAGACCCATGCTTGGAGGAATCCAATGAACCAAATTATCCCTTCTCATATGAACTGATTGAATATAATTGGGACTGTATATCTTCATGGTCCTCAAAGATGGATTATCACTAGAAATATTAGAATAATGTACTAGATAAATCAGCAGGCATCTTGTCTTGATTATAACTGATCTTTTAGCACAATTTGCATCCTTTATTTTTCTTCATAGCTACTACTTTAATCACTAGTAAGCATTTCATCACTCACTTATTCGATCATTACTTTTTAAGAAAAATCACCACAAAGTTTTTAGATTTAATTTCACTTTCATTATCTTCCTCATATTTGGAAAAAATTACTTTATTATATTTAGAGAATATATTATTCTTTCCCTTTGAATAAGACTTTGATCATTCTTCCTTATTATTAAAGGATTTTATTGACTTCTAATATTCAACATCAATTTACTCATCTTCCTTTAACCATATTTTGTTTTGAAATTTCCAATTGATCAATGAATAAATAAATTTAGAGGTAACTTTATGTTGTCTGTACCTATGACTCTTTTGACCATTTTATAAAATAAAGACAAAAATTCATCAAATTTTTTACATAACTCATATTCAGTGTAATATTCACTAACTTGTTCCTTGATAACTTTATTAAACATTACTTTCTTGATAGTTTTGAAATAAATTTATCGATCATCATTTTTTTGTTCTTCATAACTGTTTCTATTATCATTTTATAAGTGATGATAATTATATATAGATCATACATAGATACAGTTTTAGTATCCTGATCTTCCAATGATGATACCTTACAATTGAATTTTTTATGAATAATTCTAATAATTATCTCAACAATAGTAGAATATTCTAATTAATCAATAAAAATCTAATGGTTCTTACAAATTCATTAACTCTTGTAAATAAGACACCAATATATTCATATTCACCCATTTCATGATCTTAATACTTCAAAATCGAGATCTATAACTTCTCTTTATTTATGTTTTTATTTACTTCATAGATGTTCTTTAGATTCTCCAAGGTGCCTCTAGCTATTATACTACCTCTGACCCTCATAAATTTGCTTTCATAAAGTGAATAAAGTATGTCATTTCTGGATCACCTGTTATTCTCTATATTCCTCATATCAGAAACTATTAAGATAACACCCTCTACTGGATGAGGGAAACCATAATAAAAGCTTCAAGAACTTCAAAACTAATGGTTATATGATATGGTAACATTATATTCTTATAAATATTGTAGTTCTTCCCAAAAAATATTCGAATTTCTGACTATTCATAGATTTTTGAACGTTCATGACTACTCTCCTTTTCTTCATACTTCAGAAAATAGTTAATAAAGGAAACCTTTTCTTTGATACCAATTAAAAGGAACAATCAGGATTTGTGTGATCACTAAGAGGGTATTGGGGGGGACTAGTGATCTTCTCTTTTTTTATTTTATTTCATAATAAACAACCTTTGCCTCTATTTATTGAGAAATGAAATTTCTGGAAAACAAGTTAACAAACATAGTTATAGGAACACATATATTTACAAGGTTCTCTAATAAATAAGAGTAGTTAGTATTTTTCATGGATTTTAAATATTTCAAGACCACGTACACCACTATGAAATAATCATTTTTGTGGTTATAGCTATCAAGGAATATCCTTTCACTTTCATATCACAAAATTTAATCGACATTCCATATTCTCCTCACACAAATAAAAGATATAAATTTTTTTTTATTATAATTGTAAAAACCTTCACAAACAAAATAAAATTTGTTCTCACTATTCAAATGTAGAATTATCTATAATTTATCTTCTTATAAGTTATTATTCACTTTCTAACACATCACCAAGAAAGAAACTCTTCATAAACTTAATTAGGAAACTATCCATCTGATTTTTTTCTCTATCCAATATTCATGGTCTGATGAAACTCAATATGGTATACTATTCATATGATCAACTCTATTTGTATGATCGATCATGTTAGAATGGTTTCTAATTCTCAATGTTCTTATGTTATCTCTTTAACCTATTTGTTTGATTTCTTATACACACCTTCTGTCTGATACCAACCAATGGGAAGACTCAATATTATATCTGTTAGACTGATACCGCTTAAATTTGTTCACCTGATCTACTCTCCACTTCATCATCACATTAACTAGATAAAATAAAATTCATTTTATTCTAAAAAACATAAACCCCCTTTATATAGTCATAGTTCCTCTATGTTTTTATGGAAGAAAAAAAAATTAATTCAAACATCCCACTAAAAACATTGAATCTACTGCTTGAAAATAACCTTCCATTGACCACATTCAAACCTCCAAAAAAGAAGTATTTTTCCTTAAGACCTGACTTTCACATTATTTATCAAACATCCTTAAGAATCGACAATAATCATAGTCTTCCTCCATGATTATTGGAATGTTGAAAGATTATATTAAAATCATCAAATTCAATATCCTTAAGAAAACATTTTAAATTCCTGAAAACCTTCGATATGGGCCAGTTTGAAGCCATATATGGTTTATATATATATATATATATATTCACCAATATGTTGGTGAGAGTCCATTGATTCTATGATGATTGGTTTGAGTCTCATACTAGAGACCTCAAAGCATATTCAGTTGATTATGAGTTGGCTAGATATTTCAGTGAATAGGAATCTCCCTCTATCAACAAGGTGATGTCTAATTCCCCTTCTGACATGCAGATTTCTACTCTTTTGAAGAATAAGGTGGATAATATTTCTATTATAGTTGATGAAAATGTTGTTAATCTTGATGTTAATTCTGACTCACATACTGCGAATGCTGATTGCATTCATTTGGTGCATAGTATCTCAAAATCTACAGAACTTGAAACTATCCAGTCTCTGACTGACCCTCTTTCCCATTATAAACTTTCCCATGCCCAGGATGCTTCTTTACAGATCAATCAGGACAGTTCTTCTCTAGTTAGAGAGGTGAAAAAGCTCCCTTTCGACCATGACTCTACTCATGCTACTGGAAAAACTCACACAATGGACAATACTGACCCATGAGTACCCCAGTTTCTGTTTCTAATCTAAATACAGATCTGAAATCTGGTTCCTCTCATAGTTCTGAAACTGATGAGAGTCAAAAAAAATCTGCTTCCTTCTCAATAATTACGAGATCCCAAAAGAAGAAGGGCTCTAGTAAATCAAAAAAAAGGGTTAGAACCCAAAACACAATCGAAAATGAATATCCTCTATTGGAACTGCCAAGGTGTTGCCAACAATGACACCCCCACTACACTTAGTAGGTTTTTAAACACTCACAAACCTTTTCTCTTTTCCATTGCTGAACCTAAAGTTGATTTTAAAATGAATTACATTATATTTGGATCTCTTAATTATAGTTTTCTAGGTTCTTGTAAAAATGTTCATCATGCTGATTCAATGTGGATCTTCTCCCACAATACCTTAAATAATATTAACATTTTTAGAGCTTCTCATCAGCAGTTCACATGTGATTGCTCTTGGAATGGACAACATATCTTTTTCACTTTGGTTTATGCCAACAATAGATACCAGGATAAGAGAACTTTATGGTTTGATCTTCTTGATATGGATAAACTTATTCAAGATCCCTGGGTTGTTTTGGGTGATTTTAATGCCATTATTTCCCCTTTTGAAAAAATTGGGCCCTCACATCTCTCTATATCTTCCAGGGAATTTAAATCTACCATTGAAGATTGTAATCTTTTTGAAATCCCTCTAATTGGTGCAAAATACACCTGGTACAGAAAACATTACAATAAAAGTTTTGCGAGTAAACTTTACAGGGCTTTTGTTAACATGAAGGCTCTTGACATCTCGGACAAAATATCTAGTGTTACTCTTCATAGACTCAACTCTGATCATCATCCTATCCTTATTAGCATTTCCATGAATGATCGAAAGCCTTTCACTCCTTTAAAATTTAATAATGCTTGGTCCTCGAATCCTGATTGTGTTACTTTTATTTATAACACCCGGAACTCCATGAAACATCACAAAGACTCCTTTGCTTGTTTACACAAATTGAAAATTCTTAAGAAAGCACTTAAAGGCTGGTGCAAAACCTCAAATTCCCAAATGGATCATGATATCTCTGATCTTGAAGATGAACTAAGTCATTTCCAGACCCAAAACACTAATTCTGATTTTAATATGGATCCTCATTTGGAGGCTAATATCTCCTCTAAACTTAACTCATTTCTTTCCTTTAAAGACAATATCCATAAACAAATGTTTAGGACAAAATGGCTTACTGATGGTGATCACAATACTAAATTTTATAATTTTATTCAAAGAATTAGAAAGGTCAGTCTTCCTCTCTCCTCACTCATTCAAAGTGACATGATCATTGATTCTGAGGAAGCCATTGCAGATCATGTTACCTCGTATTTTTATAACATATTTAATCGTCCGGATATTAATATCGATCTGAAACCTGGTAGTATTCCTTCAATGGTAGATGAAAGAGACAACACGTCTCTTTTAAGTACTCCTCTTGATCATCAAATTAAAGACATTGTCTTTGCTCTTAACTCAGACAGTACTCCGGGTCCGGATGGATTCAATAATGGTTTTTTCCAAAATCATTAGGATATAATTCAAAATGATGTCTGCAACCTTGTTAAGATCTTTTTCACTAATGGATCTCTTCCTCATGGAAGAAATTCTCAATTTCTAACCTTAATACCTAAGGTTGAGAATGATTCTGGGATCCATCAATTCAGACATATTGCCTTGATTAACACTATCTATAAAATCATCACCAAAATTATTGAAAATAGACTTGCTCCTATCTGCAATAGAATCATCTCTTGGAATCAATTTGGTTTTATTAAGGGAAGGTCCATTCAGGACTGCATTTGCCTTGCTTCTGAATGTGCTAATAGTTTAAATAAAAACACTAGAGGGGGTTATGTGGCTATTAAACTAGATATTAAAAAGGCTTTTGACACCATTGACTGGAATTTTATTTTCAAAGTACTTAAAAACTTTGGCTTTTGTGATTCCTTCAATGGTAGAATTAATAATCTTTTTCACTATGCTATTATCTCTATTCTGATTAACGGTACTCCTAGAGGTTATTTTAAATGCTCAAAAGGAGTCAGGCAGGGGGACCTGCTCTCTGCCATCCTCTTTGTTATTGCTGAAGATTACTTTACCAAGCTCCTTAATGATCTGTTTGATAAAAATATGATTAAACCAATTCAAGTTTCCAGGAACTTAAATGCCCCCACCCATCTTTTATATGCTGATGATATTATTCTTTTCATGAAAGGAGACCAGAAAAATATTCATGTTCTCAAAGAAGCTATATCTCACTATGAGGAAATCTCTGGTGAAGCTATCTCCTAGAGTAAATCGTACATTTATTTTGGTAAGAATTTTCCTATTAAAAGGAAATATAGTATCATCACATTTCTGGGTCTTAAGGAGGGACACTTACCTTTATCTTACTTGGGTGTTCCAATATTCTGGGGTCGACCCAAGGCTATCTACTTTTCTAATTCCATATCACAAATCACAAATCAACTCTCCAGCTGGAAAGTGAAATCCCTCTCCATGGCTGGGAGAATTTTTTTAGTCAAATCGACCATTGTTTCTAAAATGGTCTATTCCCTTATGGTCTATAAATGGCATGTTGGCATTATCAAAAAAATTAATACTTATATCAAAAACTTCATTTGGTCTGGAAGCATATTTGAAAATAATCTTGTTACTATCCCTTGGAATTCATGCTATAAACCCATTGCTAATGGTGGAATTGGCATTAAAAATTTACAGATTTTCAATGATGCTCTTCAAGCTCATCTTACTTGGTGCATTATTAACTCCACTTCTAAAGCTACTGAGTTTCTGAAAATTAGATTCTTCTCTAGGATTTTAAAAGGGAACTTTAATTACATTAACTCTTCCATATGGCCTTCAATCCGAGACTCCTATCAAAATATCATTCATAATTCCAGATGGATTGTCAGTGCTGATTCTTCCATTAATTTTTGGTGTGACAAATGGTGTGGTAACCCCCTGATATCATTGTAACCCCCAAATAACCCTCCTGATAATACTAAACAGACTATTAAGGAGGTCTTACATTCCAATCAATGTGATCTCCCTGACAATATTTTGCAAACTATTAATAATTATCCTTTTTCCTCTGATGATGATTTCCTTGTTTGGGAACCTTCTACTAATGGAATTCTTGATTCCAAAAAATTTTATAAGCATAATTTCCCTGAAAGTGAATCTAGTTTTCTTTGGGTAAATCATTTTAAAAAACCTTGGATTAAACCTTCGAGGCTTACCCTTATTTGGTGAATTTCTTATAATAGACTACCTATTGAAACTGGTCTGCAAATATTTGGAATTCAACTCTGTTCTAAGTGTCTCATGTGTAATCAACATAGGGAAGATGCCAATCATCTTTTTCTATCTTGTGCGACGGCCTCTGCCCTGTGGAATTATATTTTTTATTTATTTAATTGCATAAAACTTCTTACTGACTCAATCTCCTTGTTCTTAAAAAACTGCAGTAGACGTGAAGTTTCTCTGCAAATCAAGAATCTGTTTCTTGCGGCAGTGGCGGAACTTCTGCATGAGCTTTGTTATGTTAGAAATGATCTTATTCACAATAATCACTCTCTAAATCTTAATGCAGGAAAATCTCGGATTCTTCTTGCGATTCATGAAGCTGCCTCAATTCAAAAAGACTACTGTGACAACTCGGTTGGTGATTTTGAGATTCTTCGTCATCTCCATATTCCTGGCATCTTCCCAAAGCCTAAACATTCCTTTGAAGTGTTCTGGAAATATCCAATGCCAGGATGGATCAAATTGAACATGGATGGAGTTTCCAAAGGCAACCCAGGCCCTGCCAGTTGTGGTGCTATTTTCAGAGACTCGACTAGCCAGTGCCAAGGATGCTTCTATGTTGATGTGGTTACTCTTCATCTCTGGAGGCGGAAATGATGGGGTCATTCATGTTGTTGATATCGTGCTTCAAAGAGGTTGGAGAAAGCTATAGATTGAAAGTGACTCAACCACTATCATCCATTCCATTTGGAATGAAAACATCCATCTAGCCTGGTCTCTTATAGCTCGTTGGATGAACTACCTCAAATTGCTCCATGGGATTGGTTATATAGCGAATCATGCCTACCGTGAAGCAAATGCAGTTGCTGAATCTCTTTCCAACAAAGGTCTTCATCAGACCATGACTTGGATGGAATCTATTCCTTCTAACTTATTTTATCTCTTTGATAAAAATTGTAAAAAAATACCTTCCTTTCGCCTCTTGTAATCCTTTTTGACTTTCAATAAATTGTTCTTTTATCTTTAAAAAAATCTAACCAATAATTCCATTATCTTGATTTTGCGGTGAGTGGACTGGTGTTTTTATGAGTCTCATATCGATTAGTATAACACTATGTATGAAGACAAGGAAAGATAGAACCCAATTATGTGGGTCTATTCGAGATAGTAGAGAGGGTATATACAGTGGCATACTGATTAGCTCAGCCTTAGTATTTCAGTGCTATGAACAATGTATTAAATATTTTATATCATTGACAGTACTATCCTAATACATTTTAAATGATATATTCTGGTGATATTGAGATTGAGGTTGATGTATAATTTATGGATCATCTAGTTCATATATTAGATTGGAGATAGAATACACTATGTAGAATGATGGTTTTTATGGTATCTATGTGGTGTTAGAATGATCGTATCCAATGGAAGATATTGGAGTGAGAGCCTAAAATGTGGGCTATGTTTCAAAAGTTATTCCTTGATGAGGCTCAGTGAAATTTGGGGGGTGAAACTTTAGGAAGAATGGGTATATAGTGGGGAGGTTATACAAGATCTGATGCATGGTTTCTCAAACTATAATGATCACTTGGGGCCATCATGTGAAACCTTAAATATTTTTTGTGTATCATTCATATGGTTGGAATATGGTTTTCCCAACTGTGTAGGCCAACCATGCTAGGTGTGGTTCCTAAAATAATGGTAACTGCACTGTTGGTGAAAGTTTTTCCCAATATTTTAGGACATCTATGAAAGGTGTGGTTTTAGAAATGATGGGGACCACATAGTTAGTGCATATTTTGGAAAACTATATATACAAACCATGTGGGTATCCTAGTGATTTTGAATTTTGTAATTTATAGTTATACCCGCTTTATCTTTAGGTCCTAACCCATTTTTATTTCCTCCCTCATCTGATCATCAACCTCCCAAATGTGGCTTCCTCCTCCCTCTTCATTCCTATAGTAATTTATCCATTTTTCTCTATATAATCAAGTAATGTTCTTCTCTACAGTTTGATAGAGGTGATTATATCCTTTTTCTAAGATATTTCTTGATTTCTTTTTATATATTTCATTCTACCACTAGATCCAGCTATTATACCTCATTTAAATTTTAATCTTCTTTTTTATTTCCTCCATTTTAATATATACCACTGGCTAATAATAGATGAGTAGACATATATAAACCAAAGGTAGGTGGTTCTTGAAATATGCCTTAATTATTTATTGATTTTTGTTTTTATATGATGTGTGATAGCGCTAACCAAATCAATGCTTGACCAAATATTTTAGAATAGATAAATTAGTTCCCTATTACCTATAAATAGGCCTTTACAAAAATTGATACTAGTTCTTCAATGAGTGTAGACCTAGAACTTGGATTTATTTTAATGAGGTGACCTACAGGGTTCCCAAACTAAATGTTACAAATTACATGTGTGTGGATGTTTAGGATATAACCTCGGATCCAGTGAAATACCCTAAGAAGTAAATCATGACATAAACTTTTCATATAAATTGAATGAATCTAATATATGATTTGTGAAAAATTAGTTAATTAAAATGGGATAAAGTGGTATTTTTTATTATGGGATCTTGAGGATTACCTCCTGGGAATTCATTTATACTTATTGATTGGGTGATTTTAGGGATAACCTCCCTATGATTCATTGATTCTTGGTGATTGGGGATATTGGGGATTACCACACTAGGATCCATTAATATTTAGTGTTTATGGTATTTTAGGGATTATCTCCCAAGTATCCATCAATACATAGTGATTGGAGTATATTGGGGATTACCTTCCTAGGATCTAGTGATTTTTTGTGTTTGGGGGATTCCAGGGATAACTTCCTTAGGATCTATTGGTATTCGGTGATTGGGGGTGTTAGGTATTATCTACCTGTGATCTAATAATTCTTGGTGATTGGGGGATGTTTGGGATCACCTACCTTGGATCCAGTGATGAAGATAGTGGTAGATATAGGGGTTAAATCACTCAAATTTGAGGGAGTTTAGTGATGAGGGATACTATGGATTACCTCCCTTGATCCAATGGAGTTTGATGATGGTTATGAGATTTCAAGGATTAAATCCCTTGTATTTAGTAATAAAAATGGTTATGTGATTTCTAGGATTACCTCCTAGGACCTAAAAGCATGTAATGGATTAGGTTATATTATTTTTAGAGAAATCCATCCTTGGTCAAAGTAGGTATGATCGATCTTAGGTGTCACGTTAGAACATGAGGATAAATGATGGGTTATTTATTATATTGTAATTTTACTAATTATATACATCAACATGAACTATTACTCAAACTAGAAATTTTTATTGAATTAATTGGTGGTGTCCTACTAAGTCACACTCACACATTTCTCAATCCATTGTTAGTACCTAAGAAAATTTCATTATTGTGAGACATTAGAAGACAAATAACCCTATGACTGATCCAAGATTTGTTAGCTAGTGTGGAGAATGAGAGATGGTACTAAGTTAGAACTCAGAGCCGGTTTTCTAAATTTTATGAAATTTTTCCTTTTATTTATTTTTTAAATATTGGTGACCTTTTGTTCATTTTTGGGATATTATTTTATATGATCTTTCTTATATGTATGAATTTTAAAACTAATATATAGATTCATTTTTATATCGAATGAGTTATGTAATTTATTAACATTTTTTGTAATTTATGAAATTTTATCTATTTTTTTGTATGTCATTTTAATTATTTACACTATTATTTAACTCTGATATGAGTGTACTATCTCCAAACCATAGAACCATAGACCCTCACAGTTATTTGAAAGCCTATGAAATTTGGGGAGGCAATCATGGGGTCTAGTAACACAACCGGTTTGAACACTATTGAGTGGTCTTAGTTCGGTGATGTTTTATACATCCTACATGATAAGGTTTTTCCATACACCATGTGATTTATTGGTATCCAAGCTGAATAAATAATTGGATTAATATTTTTTATTTTTTCTATAGTTACATTCCATGTGTTGTTCTAGTAAACATCTTGTACTATAATTGGGTATATCCAGCAATACACACCACACATATTAAGGCACATCATGTGTTCAAAAACATTGTCATAACTACACCACTGAACCCATAGAAGTACATTCCATTTATATCATGACATTACATGTCTAATTACATATTGTGTAAGTATACAGCCTTTAATAAAAACTGCACTCTATGTAAGTGAAGTAGAATGGAACATGTCATGCTTCCTCGTGTACACACCTTGCAGTTGAGTATTTTAAATAAAATTAATTTATTTAAAATTTTAGAGAATGGGAATATCATGTTTTCATAGGATTTATTGGATTAATAATTAAGATAAATATATTATTAATTAATTAGACCATTAATTATTTATTTAAGGGAAATTTATCCTAATTAAAAGAGTGATTTGAGATGCATGTTATCATATATTAATGTTATGTATTTTCTTGTATGTGAATGATCATAAGTTTGACAACCTATTTATATGATTGATTTATATTTAATTTATAACATTGATTTTTATATGTGATAAAGTTTTATTAAATTATATAATATGGTATGTGTGTCATCACTCCCACCTTTATTATATAGGACCTACATGTCTAAAATTTATTTTATATACCCAATAACCCTAGTTTCCCTCACCTATATGTGAGTTAAAAATAAGAAGATGATAGATCTCCAACGATAAGACATGATTTATAAACTGAGATGAGGTGAAACCATCCCAGATGATACTATGGTCAATGGTAGAATGCTAGAACTTATGTTGAACCCTTCTCAGAGAGTTCCCCCTCCCCATGATCATAGGTTAATTTATCATCTTCTCAATAAATAAACCATTATAAAGATTATTATCAAGCCAATTTATTAATTTTATTTTTTCAAATTTATTGTTTTTTTATTTGGATTCACATTATATTATGATCAAATAATATCACATAAATTAAATTAGATAAAAATAATTCATGATAAAGTGTAATGAATGGATTATTTGTAAATCATATTATCAATACGTTTTTAATTAATTTTTTAAAATTCATAAAATATTAACAAGGAATGTAAAGGTTAAAATAAGAAAAATTAATAATAATAAAGAAAAAATTATTTATGAAAATATTTAGTTAGAAAATAATTAAATTATCTAAGTTAAGATGTACCAATAGTTAAAGTTTATCTCATTCCATATTCAGGGGAAATTTAAATTATCAGGCAGTCTAAAGAAAAATGATGGGTCAACATAACCAAACTTGTATTGAATTTAATAACCATAACATGTTTAATGTAAATTTGAAGGTAAGTGATGTGGAAATTAGAGTAGATATTTTAGTAATAGGGAGTCCAATCGATGGATAAAGGAGTTGCGAGATAGTGGTTGGAAAGTCCACTGACCTAAATACATTCTTATAATTTTCCTGGCCATAGTCTGGGTTATGAGAATAGAAATATGGATCTTTGAAACTATAATTTCCATATGATGGGAAATCTCCTGACTAATAGTGAGGGATATTGGGACATGATAGAATAGTGGGAGACTAATGAGATAATTAAAATCATTTTATCTCACATATATTGGTAATTGATATAAATTTCAAATATTCATCTTTAACTATTGTAGAAAAATGGAAAGTTACAACATGAAAGTAATATGATAACTTTTTAAATTAACACATATCCTCACTAACACAAATTTGCCTAAGTGGTATAGTTGTTTATACATAGCTCTACAATAAGAAATTTTTTCCCATTTATTATAATCTCTTATAACTGAACAGCCTTCCCAATGAGTGAGAGAAGGTGAAAAGGATTCCTATATGAGATTCATGGATGATTCATCATATGTTTGTTGCATCATGATATCAACAATGTTAGGAGAGTTTGTGATGCAATATAATGGAATGGTGCTTACTCCATGAAAATTCATCTCATTAATATTTAAAGGAGATTGAGAGTCTTAATATAAATGAGATTTTCACTACACTATATCAGTGTAAACTAGAATATGCAAACCTAGCTAATGATCATTCCTTAAACATGTTTAAATACAATTATCAGTTAGAAAAATTGGGATTATATTTGGAAAATAAATTATCCATTGATCTCATATTATAATCCTTACCACCATGTTATTTATATTAATCCAATATTATATGATGAACAATATGAATAAGTCACTCAAATATATTTTGAATAAGATTCATTTGGTGGGTAAGTATTTTTCATAACTTTCTTCCTCATTATTTAGGATGAATAGATTAAAGAACCAGGTTAGAAAAACCAATACTAGTTCAAAAACATTGGTAACTTTACAAAAAAATTCAAATATACAAATGATTCAAAGTATATTAATGAACAAGGGACTATTTGTTTCTCATGTGCTAAGAAATGACACCGGAATATGAACTATAATAGATTTAAGAAGAAATAAACAGTTACATTTGCTTTAGGAATATTTATCATTACATGTAATACTTATGTTTTACTTCTTGGGTATTAGAATAAAATGTTTTCCCCATATATGTATTTGAATATAAAGACCAAGAAAGTATATAAATATTATAATAATTAATTTACACTCTCAAATGATCAAAAGAAGGGTTATTCATAGATCAATATAGATAATTTCATTACTTCATGATTTTTATATGGATTCAAGTTAATCTATTATTCTATATGTATTATCACAAAAACATATTTCTCAATTTAATTAGTTACAAGAATAAATTATTTCATGTTTGTAATGAATATTTTTGGGGTATTATATACATAACTAATAGTTTGATAATTCTTGAATGATAGATATCAAAAATCGATAATTAATAGTGAATATAAATATAAGACTTGGAGTACCTAATTGTGGAAAGATAATACTTTTTTAATATAAAACTAATAGTAGTTGAAAATTTTATAACCAGAACTGTTTTTTAGTAACTATTTAGCTAATACACAAGTTATACTGAAACTCACTATCATATTTTTGGTAAAGTATCATTTATAAGTAAAATTATACCAAAAATATACTAGAGTTATTTCATAAAGGCAACATAAACTATTCTAAAGTTGAGGCTAAGAGTAATGTTTATGTAATTCTAAATATTATGTTAATAGATCTTAGGAATGATCAGTAAAGAAATGAATACATATGGAAATGGGTATAGGATCCATGCTTGTCATAGTATATCATAACCAAATATTCATAAATCATTGATATATAGAGTGAAGGTAATCAAAAAAATCACATTACCTTATACAGTAGAGTCATAATGGAAGTAAAAGGGGATTGATAAAATATATTATATGTATTAAAAACCTTATATAATTTCTTCATATCCATGTTTTGAAAATATCTGTACAATAACTAACCATATTCCGACAACATTTACTAATGAATATTGTAAAAATTGCAATATGATAAGTAATGAATTAGGAATAGATTCAAGTGATTAGTGAGAAAAATTCATTAAAATATAGATTTAGTAATAAACAAACATAAATGAAACAAAAATTAATCTCTATTAATTCTCTTGTATCTACTATGGATATTAACACCCCTAATATAGAAATATATCATTCAATACCAACTATATTTCTATAAATAGGGGAAAATTTATTTTTGATATATTGGGATATAGATATAATTTAATGAAGTATATGATCTATATGCACATGAGTTGTCATATGAACACAAACTCCTATAAGATTTGTTAGAGGAGTTATTTCAAAAAAGCATTCTATGTAGGAAATTAAATCCAAATATGTAATTTTATATTCATAAATATGGGTGGTATATTATTTATTGAGAGTAATGAAAGCTAAAAGGGAGTAGTAAATTGAAACATGCAAAGACTGAAAAATATGTATGAATTTAGTAATGGGTTCTATGTTCCAAAATTCCAGGGCTCTGTATTTTGGAAGTTTCTAAGCATGATAATTCTAGTGGGTATTCCTAAAAAATTATAAATGGCTAGTAAAATGCAGTACTAAAAAGTTTAATTGATTATTGAAATGTTTAATCGATGCCTAGACAAAGTCTATGATGAAACTTTCATAAAAATAATCATATAAAAATACATTATAATTTTACTACTCATCAAAATAATCTATGATCATTATATTAGAATGTTGTATATAAATACCTATTTTATTAATAGAGACCCTGTGTAATATGTCTCTATGAATCAACCATAAGGGTTGGTGATAAAAAGGAATTCCAATTGGAGATGAAAATTTCAGATGTTTATTTATGGATAGTATCAAGTATAGTGATCATAGAATATTCATTTATAATAAAGGAGTTCCATGTTTCTAGTAGATTTTAGTGGGAATGCTACTATTTTCCAAGAAAGATATGTAGATAACATAAGGAAAATAGATATTTAGTCGTACCAATTTGATAAGACTAAGGTATTAATTTCTCTAATAAAGACATAAAAATATCAACCAAGGTTCTAGGGAACAAGATTTGTAGACATAGATCTAGGTTTTGTTAAATATATTCATATTACATATATTGACCATTTATTGAAAATACATAATTGAACAATTCAATACTAAATTATTTCCCATGTCACGTGGTAAGAAATATCTCTAGGATAACATTTGTGGGAATAAGAGGAGATTATTATTATAAATATAATTCCATATGATTAAATATTTGTAATTTATCTCATACAACATGATGTTTACATAAGTTTGATATTACTTATCCGTGGTACATAGTAGGTAAATATCAAATAGAACTAGGAGAACTACACAGACTTATAATGAAAAATATTTAATAGTACTTGAGAATGTAGAACTGGATGAGTTCCTAGTAAATAGATAAATGGGAATACATATTATCAGATGATATAAAACTAGATTTATTTAAAAATAATTTTATCTAGTATCACAATAACGAAAAGATAATATGAAAGGTAACCTTATTACAATTGATTGTTGCAATATCTACAATAACTGAGTATGTTTTTCCTTATGATGTAGCTTAATAAGTGGTTTAGAAAATATTTTTCAATTTTTTGTTAGACTAAAATACTAAGAGTATTATCATTATTATTATAAGCTTTGATTATGGAATTATAAAAGATTTTAGATCTATGAAAAGGGAATAAGAGGTACATGCTTGGCGATATCACTACTTGAGGGATTTTTTAAGATGGTGAGGTTGTAGTAAGAAAACTCACCATTAAAATGTGTGGAAAGACCATCCCTAGACACAAAATATTGTGGTAGGCCTAGCTATTATAATAATACTCAATTAAATCCTGTTGAACATGTGAGGGCTAACCAATCAGATGACATTTTGATCTAATGTAAGTGGGAGTCTATTGGAGTTAGTTCCCTATAACAAAATATTTTTTAATTTTGATTAATATTATATTAAAGAAATTAAATTTTAATAAAATCGTATCACATGATTTATTTTCTTATGCATAACATTAATGTGATAATGTCCTACAGTATATATATCATTTAAAGGTAATCACATTTCCCCATTATAATGAGAACCTTGAAGTGATATAATAATATTATTAAACTTATGTCTAACAATTAGGATAAAATTATATGATGGGTAAAATAGTATGCTTAACTTTTATGTGTTTGATACTCATAAGCATATGATACCTCATCTCACGATGTTTGCACTTGGTAATCTCCAAGATGTGTGATTATTAGGATAGACCCTCCAATAGAAATTTCACATGTTTATGTGTCATTGGGTATTTCTATCTATTAAGATGTGTAATGATTCTTATATTTGATATTATTATTAATGCATATCATGAGTCTTTTACTTTTATGTATTTATTAAAACTATGATAACCTATTCTCATGGATACATTGGGTGAATTTTGAGTGGTATTACAATAATAAATAAGACAATAAAGGATTTGTACCTTCTATTTTAAAGAATTTAATATCTCAATACCTTTGATTGAAATTGATCTATCAAACTAAGTTTATGGCCATGGTGTATTGAAAAGTTCATTTGAGATAGAAAAAGAAATGGGAATTGAACATATAGGTTAATAACATGAGTATGAAACCAATTTTATGAGACATAAAGACAAAGGGATTGTATTACATAGTGAACTTTTGTATGTGGTTGTTGTCATTGTGACATTAATGTCTTCCTCTATAAGAACCTTGATGTGTTATTAGATGTTAATCTTGGAATTTAGGCATATCCACCCCATTCCACTGAGGAAGAGGCCTAGAGGGTTGCACACATAGTTTTTCCATCGATCTCAATTAAATTTTATTTTAATTTAATGGTCATAATAAATATTAATATCATGACTAATAAATAATATTTATTCAATATTTAATGATTGAAATTATTCAACCATCGGTAATATTCAAGTTAGAATATATATGTGGGTGGAATATTAAATAAATTATTTATTTATCTCTTATTTTATTCACATGGTAATAAATAATATTTATTTAGTTATATAAATACGAAAATAAATATTTATTCATAAGAACATAAATATAAAATTTATTCATTTTTTAATTGAATAATATTTACTTATTATTTAATGATTGGTAAATGGTGAAGAGGGTGGATGGGCTAAGTTAGTCACCTGATAATAAAAATGATATAATCTTATATATCATTTAAATAAATAAGTAATTATTTATTTTATAAAGTGATATATATTAGCACAAGTAAATTTGTGCCATAATATAATAATAATATTATTATTTATATTAATTTTCATAGAGATTATATTGGATTTATTATTTAATGATGGACCTTTGTTCAATTTTCAATAATAAAATCTAAGAAAATATTCCCGAGTTATATTATTTTCTAGTTAGGGAAATAATTTGTAATGTAAAATGCATTTCCCCGCTAATGATTTTTATCAAGAACAAAGAATGTCACTAAGTTTTCTCCCAAAACCAAGATATTATTCCACCTCCCTCCCTCTCAAGATCAAAAGAAAAAGATAGATAATCCTTGATCCTAAAAGATTGTGTTGTGATCAAAGGAAAATAATACATGGTGGTAGGATTTCCTAGATAGAACCTAGAGTTATATAGGAATTATTTCAAGATCATAGAATAAGTTGGGATACCAATAGAAATATTATACTTTGGACCACATTAGTGTAATGACAGAACAACTCAAAGAGGGTTTGATCAATAAATATCTACATTGAAGAAAGATCATATGCCTGAGGCATTTTATAATTATTGAATTAATTATCACTATGGGAAAATAGTTTTTTGCGATAGACTATTTACGACGGTATTATTTCTTGTCACAAATAGTCCATACCATAGGTTATTTGTGATAGGGGTTCGACCTGTCTCAAATAACTGGTTATTTACGACAAGATTTGGGATCCCGTCGCAAAAAGTAAGGTGTGGTTTGCCATGGTTTGTGCGTGAAAGAGGGGGAAGGTTATTTTTGATGGTGTATTCCCCTGTCGCAAATAGTGCGTCGGTCGGAGGGTATTTGTGACGGGTCCGATTGTGAATACCGGCAGTAGTAAATAAGTTTGTTGGGACGGGATGTTGTCCCGTCGCAAAACGTTAGTCTGCAGGAAACTATTTTTCAATGAGGGGATTCCCCCATTGCAAATAGTGCGTCGATCAGAGGGTATTTGCGACAGATCTCGTCACAAATATCAGTGGTGGTAAATAGGTTTTTGTGACGAGATGTTGTCTCGTCACAAAATGTGTGTCGATAGTAAACTATTTGTGATGGGACCCATCGCAAATACACTTTTAACTTCCGACAATAATTAATGCGGGGAAAGGTATTTGCGACGGGATACCTGTCGCAAATAGTACCGTCGCAACTAATCTAACCTATATATACCCCCTTCCGTTTTTCTTTATCTTCATCTCAATTCCCACTTCCTCTCTCCCTCTAAACTCTATTTTTAGAGTGAAATTTTTTCTGAGTTAGTTTTTTTACAAAGAAGTTGTGAATTCATCTACATCAATAGGAGATCAAGATTAAAGGTATTTATATTTTATTTAATTAAATATTTATTTCATTTTTATGTTAATTTTAATTATTGTTGATTAGTTGTAATTAAATTATATTTAAATTGTTTTGTTATCAGTATTTATTTGTAATAATAAATTGAAATTATTAGTACTAATTCTTAATAATTAGTGATAATTAATAATTAGTATTTATTAATAAATATTAACGAAAATTAGTATTGTATAAAAATAATTAGTAGTAATTAGTAGTTAGTAGTTGTAAATTGTAGTTATTAATAGAAATTAATGATAATTAGTAATAATTACGGGTAATTAGTAATAATTAGGGGTAATTAGTAATAATTAGTAATAATTAGGGATAATTAGTAATAATTACAGGTAATTATTAGTAATAAGGGGTAATTAATAATTAGGGTTAAATAGGAATAAGTGGGGGTAATTAGGAATAAGTAGGGGTAATTAGGAATATGTAGGGGTAATTAGGAATAAGTTGGCGTAAATAGGAATAAATAGGGGTAAATAGGAATAAGTAGGGGTAAATATGAATAAGTAGGGGTAAATAGGAATAAGTAGGGGTAAATAGGAATAAGTGGGGGTAATTAGGAATAAGTAGGGGTAAATAGAAATAAGTAGGGGTAAATGGTAATAAGAAGGGGTAACTAGTAATAAATAGGGGTAAATAGTAATACTTTGGGGTAAATAGTAATAAGTAGGGGTAAATAGGAATAATTAGTAATAATTACTAATAATTACTAATAATTACTAATAATTAGTAAAAAATATTAATAATTAGTAATAAATACTAATAAATAGTAATAAATACAAATAATTAGTAATAAATACTAAAAAATACTAATAAAAACTAATAATTACTAATAATTTGTAATAATTTGTAATAATTAGTAATAATTAGTAATAATTAGTAATAATTAGGAATAATTAGGAATAATTAGGAATAATTAGTAATAATGGGTAATTAGAAATAATTTGTAATAATTAGTAATAAATAGTAATAAAGAGTAAAAAAATATTAATAAATAGTAACAAATAGTTAGAAATAGTAAGAAATTGTAAGAAATAGTAATAAATAATAATAATTATTAATAAATAGTAATAATTAGTAATAATTAGTAATAATTAGTAATAAATAATAATAAATAGTAATAAATAGTAGCTGTCAATCCACTGGACATTGTGTCGCCCGTAAATAATGGTAATTATTAAGAAGTAGTTGTAATTATTTATCTTCTATTTCCAGATAGTGTTTTTAAAATTTCAAATTATTCAAAAGTAGTAATGATTTTATATTTTGTAAAAAAATATGAAATAAGGAAGTCAAAAAAAATCATTAATAGATGATCGTACTTGGATAAATCTGTACAGAAATCCAAAGGTTTCAGGTTTAAATCCTTTATATATTGAGGGTGTTGAAGGCTTATTATAATTTGCATCATTAAAACCAAAATATGTTTCAGAAGGAACAATAAAGTTTCCTTGTAAAAAATGTGCTCTGAGAACGTTTGACACGTTTGACAAGGATGGGGGAAATCTCTTGCGGTTTGGTTTTTAACCATATTATGTTTGTTGGTATCAACACAATCAACACAGTTCCAGAGAAGATACTAATAAATTGATTTTGGATCCATCATGGTTTCAAAATTTAGTACATGATGTTGTAGGTCCATCTGTTCAACAAACTGAAACTCAAGATGATGTTGATTTAACTCCTGAGTTGGCACTATCTGAATTTTATGAGTTGTTGAGGTCTGCTAAGGATGCATTATATCTTGGTTGAAAGATAAGAAAATTAGAAGTGGTTAAAAAATTTATTGCTATTAAATCAGATAAAGCAATGTCAAACAGATTTTTTGATCAGATATTCTATTTGGATAAAACACTATTACCTGAAGGAAATGTGTTGCCTACAAATTACTATGAGAGAAAGAGTCTAGTTCATAATATGGGCCTTAGTTATCATAAGATTCAAGCATGTCCAAATGATTGAATCGTATATTCTGGTGAAAATGAGTCATTGGATAGTTGTCCCACATCTGGACAATCGATTTATAAAGAAGTTTAACCAGAAAAGTCTGGATCAATTCCTGTAAAGCAGTTGAGATATTTCCCCCTTACACCCTAGTTGCAGCATTTATTTATGTCTCATAAAACAGCTTCAATTATTTAATCACACAAAACCAAGATTTCAACTGATAAAATCATGAATCATCCATATGATGAATATTCTTGGAAATATTTTGACCATCTGCATCCTTCTTTTGCTTTAGAAGCCCGAAACATGCGATTAGTTCTTCCTACTGACGGTTTCTGTCCATTTTGTTCTTATGGTAGTCAGTATTCATGTTGGCCTGTCTTTATAACTACGTAAAATTTACCTCCTTGGATGTTGATGAAGGAGCCCTATATCTTTTTGGCCTTATTAATCCCAAGAAATCTGAAAAATAATATTGATGTTTATTTGAAACCATTGATTGATGAGTTAAATGCATTTTGGAGTAATGGTGTTAGTACATATGATGTTGCTACGAAACAAAGTTTCTTATTAAAAGTTGCATTAATGTGGATGATTAGTGACTTTATGGAATATGGCATGTTATCTGACTAGAGTACACATGGTCTGAAATCATGTTCTTACTGTATGAAATACAACAAAGCCTTTATGCTCATCAATGGAAAAAACCTTGCTATTTTGACTTTCATTGAAAATTTCTTCCAACCAATCATCCTTTTCAAAAGAACAAACCTCATTTCAGAAAAGGTATAATTAAAAGGGATGAACTGCCAAAAATGATCTCAGGTACAGATTTAAAATCAGTTGTATTTTCATTACCTCTCATCACATTTGGGCCAACAGTAAACCAAAAGAAAATACATGGCTTTGGAAAAGAACATAATTGGATAAAATGAATCATTTTTTGGGATCTTCCATATTGGTTTTATTTGTTGGCCTGCCACATGTTGGATGTCACACATATTGAAAAGAACTATTTTGAGAATTTATTTCATACAATTTGGGATACACCAGGTAAGACCATAGATACTGTAAAGGCACGATTAGATCTTGCCCAAATTTGCAGGTGACCAGAACTTGAACAATTTGAAAATGTCATATCATAGAGGTTAATGAATCCAAAAGTAGCTTATACACTATCCAAAGATATTTCCTTCTTATTTTTTCAGTGGATTGCATATTTGAGACTTCTAGATGGATATGCTTCCAATTTGGGTAGATGTGTTAAGAATGGTTATATTACCCAATTAAAAAGTCATGATTTTCATGTTATAATGGAAAGAATTATGCTGACTGGAATCAGAGGTTTGTTGAATTATATGATTTGGGATTCAATTACAGACATATCATATTTTTTTTGAGACATTTGTGCAGCAACAATAGACTATGATGCACTAAAAAAACTAGAAGAAGATGTTGCTATAATTATAAGTAAACTGGAGAAAAATTTTCCACCAACTTTCTTTAACTTAATGGAGCATCTGATATTAAATTTTCTACATGAATCTAAATGTGGAGGTCCAGTACAGTTTCAATGGATGTATCCATTTGAGATATGCATGCAAAAATTAAAGAAAAAAGTACGTAACAAAGCATTAGTTGAAGGCTCAATTGCTGAATCTTATTTTCAAGAGGAAATTACTTATTTCTACTCTCATTATTTTGAATCTGAATATCCATAAAAACACAACAGCATGGGGCAGAATGAGGGGAATGTTAATGACAAAATGAAAAATCAATTATCATTTTTTAATCATCCAAATCTTGGCTTTGGTAGAGTTCATGAATGATGGATTTCAGATGATGAACATCACAGAGATCATACATATGTTCTGCTCAACTATGAATAAATGAAATTATTTTTATTGTGAGTGCTTCTATCAATTATTCTATAATTTAAGTTAAAGTATGTAAAATTATTTTATTTGTAGGTTATATGATAATCATATCAAGAAACAACTTCCATAAATTACAGCAACTGCTCTTGAAGAACGAAGAAAAAAATTTCTCAATGGTTTCAAAAACTGGTAACATAAATTATTGATGGTTTAATATCAATTCCATTTATTATTTATTTTATTGATAATTGTTTTACAAATTTTCAAGTGTCTCAACATGCTGATAAAATTGAAACGTGATCAGGTATATTGAGTAACCCACCATCCAAAATGGTTAAATATTATAATGCACATGTGGTTAATGGTTTTTGATTTCATACACGTGTATATGGGGAATCAAAAAAAACAATGAACAATGGAGTTTTCTTGCGAGGATCACATCATAGAGAAACTGAAGCTGACTTTTAAGGCATTAATGATGAAATTATTGAGCTGTGTTATCTAGGAAAGAATTACATAACGATGTTTAAATGTCAATGGTTGGATACTGAGAGAGGCTCACGTGTTCATCCGACTCATGGAATCATCGATATTATATATTAAAGTCTTGTTGCAGTAAATGAAACATTTTTACTGGCTCAACAAGCTCATCAAATTTATTATGTAAATTACTGTGCTACTTCAAGAGACTTGAGTGATTGGTGGAGCATAATGAAAAAGAAATCTCGGGAAAATCAGTTGACTCAAACTGAATTTGGTTCCACTGAAGTGGAAGGAATTGAAATTTTTTGAGAGACTACTCAAAATAAAAGTTTTTTACAAAGAGACGTGAATATCAATGATGACACCCCACAATTAAAGATCGATGGTGATGAAGATGTGAATAATGTTACAAATGAATTTGAAATTATAAGAGATGATGAAATTGAAACTCGTATGGATATTGATGATGCCGAAGAGAAATATGAAGACATTGACATCGTCAGATATGAAGATAGTGATGAAGGTGAACATTGACACAGTTAAATGATGGTTATAATCATAACTAATATATATTTATATATAATATTTATTTTTAACTATCTATTAACAACAATCATTTTGTGTTTCAGATGGACCCTGATCTATTTCGCGAGTTGAAAGAGTCTGAGATACCTTTGGATGAGGGTGATTTTGGATCATTTGACCCTCAGCCTACTGGCGGTTTAGGGGGTACGCGGAGGGGTTTCGGTCTTGTGCGATTGATGATTCCTGAACTTATCCCCGAGTGACAACCACATATTGGCTTCGATCCACACACACGGAGGTATGGTAACCTGTATCTTTTAGTTAGATTTCATTAATTTATTTTTACATATACTAATTGTTTGATTATTTGTTCCTCTTTCACATTTTTTCTCATGTAGTTGTTGGATAGGGGAGCGCTATCTTGAACAATTATTTTTCTCAGCCACGGATCACATGAGAACAGATTACCATTGATGTGCAGCTCGGCATATTTAATCATTGGTTGGTACATAAATAAATAATATTTATTTTGAAATTTATTTTATTAATAACTTGATAATATAAATTATTTTTAGGGTTTATAGTATCCCATTGATGATAACATGCATGACGCTATCCACACATCATAGAAGGTGTCTATGCATGACCGTTTCTATCAGTTTTTGCACAATTTGAGTAGGATATCCATTTAGAAAGCAAGAGTGACAGAATTTTATGAGTCGTGTAGAGCCCACCGACCAGAGTACATTTCATCTCACATTTGAGATAGATTATGTTTACACTATTTGGGTGGTGGATTTTAGAGAAGATCTTTAGTGGGTCGGTAGAACCGGGGGAGACAGGAGGGGACACATCGAGCTGGTAGTCGTACATTCAGTACACATAGAGAGCATCTGGTAAATATCTTTTCTAAAAAATTTATACAACTTTAAATATAAACAATTTATTTTATATTTCTATAGGCAGTCGAGCATCTTGATATTATAGAGTACGACGTTTATCAGAGGATGTACAGTGATCCAGGCACTAGAGAGATTAGAGATGATCGCCAGCGTTGGATTGTGGTTAGTATTATTTTTTCAGTTTGATAATTAACTACATATAATATTTTCACAATTTTAATTTCAAATTGGAATTGAAGGAGTCATATGAGGTTGCGACCTCTCAGACACAGGCTGAGAGTTAGGATAAGAAAATTGATCAGACTAGTGCCCACCATTTCGATGAGGTGGTATGGATGCAGGTGAATCAGTATGGCTTTGAGAAGGGCTGAGTAGTTGGTATCGACTCTCATTTGACTCCTAGTACTTATTATGGTACTGCTGCGATGTCAGCATCTAACTCGAGAGGATATCATGGAGAAGCATCATCTTCGGCCTTACAGTATTAGGAGCAGTTTCGAACTCAGACAGAGCTTATAGAGAGTTTGCAGAAGTAGTATGAAGAGATGCGTCAGCAGTAGCAGCAGCAGCAGTAGCGACACGAGGAGGATATGTGTCGATGGAAACAACAGTAGTAGCAGCAGCAACATGTGTAGATGAAGTACATGTGTCGTCTCACTCGTAGTTTAGGGATGGATTTTCTTCCACCATCTCCTACAGCTCCTCCACCTCATCCAGAAGATGACTCCCAATGATTTTTTATGTTAAAAACGTTTGAATTCAAGATTTTTTGTAATATGAATTATTTACAGTTTATGTCTTTCATATTGGTGTGAATATTGCATAATTTAATTTTTTTATTTTTTATATTTTATTATTTATTATTAGTATTATATTTTTTAATATTTTTTTATTTTACTACTAATAATAATAATTATAATTTTTTATAATTTTTTATATATATATTTGTGAATATTGAGAATTTTAATATTTTTTTTATTATTTTAATAATATTAGTATTATTTTTTCATTAATCATAATTTTATTAAATATAGTTTTTTAGTATTATATTTTTTAATGTTTTTTTATTTTACTAATAATAATATTATTATTATTTGATTATTTTTTATATTTTTTTGAGAATATTGAGAATTTTAATATTTTTTATTTTTTTATTATTTTAATAATATTAATATTATTTTTTCATTAATCATAATTTTATTAAATATATTTTTTTACTTTGTTTGGTATTTTTTATGGGACTTGTTGCAATGGGAGCCCATCGCAAATATTTTTAATATGTATTTTTAAAAATAGTATTTGTGACGGGACAAGGGGACAATCACAAAAACTATTTGTGACGGGCCCGTTGCAAAAGGTATTTATAAATAATGTATATAATCGGGGACTTGTTTGAGATGGGGAACTTCCCCATAGATAAAGTTTTATTTATATATAATGTATATAATCCGAAACTTATTTGCGATGAGACGGTTTCCCGTCACAAATACTATTTTTTGTGACGGGCTCGTCATAAAAAAAAAGTATTTGGGGCGCCGTTTTCCGCAACGGGCTATTTGCGACGGGGGCCCATCACTAAAGCTTATTTGCGACGGGATCCCATCACAAATACCTCTAATTCCAGTAGTGTATAAATTTAACATGAAATATCATATCTTTTGGGTTTTAGGATTTTTTTTATCACGTTTATTTTATTACATTGATTATATATGATAATTATTCATCATGCTCTTGAGGATTATTCATTGAATCTGACAAAAACTATGTTTGTTATGGGCCTGGCCAGAACTTCCACTATGCCCAAAATATTCAATAATAAATTTCATATATGTTTTTAGTGACATAGAATTTGTAACCCTCATATATAAATCAACTTACACTATAAATTCTTACTCTAAACAATAGGAATACTATTAGAAGTTATTTGGTTATAAAAATATTAGAGGAATAAATTAGAATTTTTATTTCTATATTTAATTGGAATATTTTTTCTTAAAAATAATATTAGAATCTAGATTCATTAGAATATGAGAATGGTAGAAATTCGTTAATGATAATTACCTGAGAAATATACAAAAATATTATCACATACAAGGAATCCATCCAAATTAATCAAAATGTTCCCAATTTTTATAAGTTGGGTGGGATTGGGGGAGATCTTTTTGTCATTTTATTTTTTTTATGAAAACCCAATATATCAATGTCTTGAATAAATATAACCCTAAACTATGGAATCTCAAGGTCCCTTACATCTTACATAGATGCACTATGATCATCGGTCTATATTTATTCTCTAGGAATAAAAAAAAATATCTTTAATTATATTATATATTTTATTCCATTATTCATTTCTTACAAATATAAAATCATTTATGTGATTTGGAGACAATTAGTAACATGACATAACTACATAAAAGGGGGTGAATATCTACACATGATAAGTTATCTAAAAATTTTAAAAAATAAACATATGATTTTAAGAAATTCTTTCTTGCATGTTGAATACATAAATAAAGGGCATATTGGGATTATAAAATGTCAAAAAAGAAAATAACATTGAGAAAAAAATATATTCTTTATTTTTTTATATAAGTAAAGGGTGAATAAAAATGATTTATTTAAAAATTAAATGTTCATAATGAAAACATAAGTTTATGCTACCACTTAAAAATAGAGGGAATGATAAAAAATATATAAAAAAATCAAACGACAATGTGAAATGGAAAAATCTAAAGTTAGGGAAGAGATCTTAAATATATTATAGGAAATTTCCATAGAGAAAAGAAGTTACATAAACAAATAATTAATCTAAAAAAAATCCCAATAAATTTATTCTCTGAGATAATCTGTTTTGATGGAACTTCATGTGCAAAAATACTTCCAATTATTCCCACACAAATATCTTAAGAGACCCCCAAAAAAGGGTAATAATGGACTCAAAAAATCATATGGAAACTAATTCAATTATTTTTCTTTAGGAAAGTCACATAATAAGAACAAGGATACATATTTTCATTATAAATAAATGTTTGATAAAATTAATAAATAATGAAATGTTTTTATGAGTTCATTTTATGGATTTTACCAAATCAAATTAATTTTGAAACAATGAAATGTCAATTCTTTCTTCAGATTCATCTGATATACAAGAATATTTATAGCAAACTAATCATCTAAGTCCATTTTTTATATTTTCTAAATCCACTTTTTGGTTAAGTGGGAACCAAAAAATGACAAATTACAAAACCAAATAGTAAAATAGTGCGCCATAATGACTCAGATAACATCCAAAAATACAAATTCAAAATTCAAAATAATAATGAAGCATAATCATTTTACACAACCTTGAGGCATAATACCTTGTGCCAAATAGCCTGGCATAAACACACTAGCATCATCTCCTATATTTCTATTTAGAAAAACCCATTTGAAATAGAGTTACCACTACTTAACAAGAAGAATAGATCCACTGAGAATCACTAAAAATAGAAAAAACAATCAACTAGAATCGAAGAGCCATCAAGGAGTTCTAGAAAATTCATGGACCCTATAAATCCTAGACTGAGAATAACAGTCCAACATTGCCTTCCCATTTGAATGTGAGGAATCCAACAATTGATAATGGAAAAATAATGAAGCATGTAACAATTTTCTTTTTCTCTGTCAAACCTGTAAAAACATAACTCATCTTCCAACATTATTGATCTGAATTGGGATGGACTGGTATTTCTAATAAAATCATTTAACATCAGTGGTAGTATACCGATAGAGATATCATTCTATAGATCTAAAAATAAATTTATCAAGAATCAATAAATATAATTGTTGTCCAATCATGTTTATACGATTAACCAATATAAAATATAAGATGCCTGAAACACTGAAAAAGGAGATCATTCTCATTTATAAAACTAAT
The DNA here is from genome assembly GCA_963277665.1 of Viscum album. Classification (NCBI taxonomy): domain Eukaryota; kingdom Viridiplantae; phylum Streptophyta; class Magnoliopsida; order Santalales; family Viscaceae; genus Viscum; species Viscum album. The sequence continues at coordinate 894,627,175 of OY728151.1, read as the reverse complement.
TAAAAAATTTGTATTATCATTATTTCAATCAGCCTATATTAAAAACAAAAACAACCAAAAAAGTAACATAATATTCCTAAAAACTATCCAAAAAATGGAGGTATGACATAATATATGAATCACGCCATCTTTAAAACATAACCTTCTATAATAAACATCAATATTAAATTTATCAAAATGAAAAATTAGATAAGAGGTAGCATGAATTATATTTAAAATGGAGGTGCATCATGAATTATTTAGAGGATAATTTAAGATACCATGCCTCTGAATTTAAGATTAATTGAACCACCAGATACATATAAATATATTTAAAAACATTAATAAAATTTCCTTATAGATGGTAAGGATATCATAAATACCCAAAGGAAATAATTTGGCAATCATCTCCATGTAAAATTTTACTAAAATTATGAAAATCCTATAATTTATATGCATAACATTGTGAAATTTAAACATATATAGATTTACCATCAATGAAAAATAATACATATGATGAAGAAGGGTATTGAAATTTAATGTAAGTTCTCAATACTATAGAAAATAAAAAGGATGGATCTTTCATCACATTTAATGTATATACCAAAAATTACTTATCTTGGGTATTATAAAATATTTAGAAAATAAATCCCAAACATATAATCAATTGATTTATCTAGTCACTTGGATAAAAACTTACAAAAATATTAATATACTCTACATACCTCTATAGATTCTAGAATTAAGAACATATCTCTGTGTATTTTATAATCACTCAAAAACCATGAAATTGTTAGAATTTAAGAACATTCCCCTAATAATAGTAGTGAGACAACATATGTGAAAACAAACCTGATATAGAAAGCCATAAAATTATACATAGACTAGTGAAATAACTATTAAAACCTAGGTAATGTAAACAATAAATTAATTTCATGTCTTATTAATATTAATTATTATATTTTATGTATTTTTATTCTCAATAATAATTTTAAGTAATTTTTCAATTGAAAAAGAAATAGTTTTCTTTTAAATAAATTATTTTCCAAAAAGTATATGGTTTCATTTAAGAGATAAAATTATAATGTTATGAAATTAAAATTAATAAAATAAACAAAATTTTTTATATCATCATATAAATATTTATTAGTGTGATTTTTTGGTATTTTTCTGAATAATTTTTTTGGTTAAATAGTGAAAAAATATCAATTTTTATAAAAACGTTCATTTCTTTTAAAGTATATACAAAGTATAATTATATTTTGGATTGGTTTTAAAGTAAAATTAGTCCCTTTTGGTTAAAAATAATCTAATTAATGCTAAATAAATCGTAATAATACATTATTTTGGTATAAATGAATTTCTAATCTTGAAAACACATTTTTCTAAAAATGGTTTTTCATTGAATTTTTTGAGCTTATATTAAAATTAATTAAATCCTTCTCTATAAATTAAATCTTGAAAAATTGATTTCATATTTGGAATATAGAAGTTCAAATTTATTAATTATCATAATTTTATTTTTGGTTATAAGAAATAGTCTCCACAATAAATATTAGTTGTCATGGTAAATGGTAAAATGGGTTAATTAAGGTAAAAACATTATGATAAAGTCAAAAAAAATATCATATTAATTATTATTGTAAGAGGATATTTCAAATATTATCACCTTATCTTTGAACTTTTTTTTATTTAGTACCACATTATGTTGACATAGAAATTAATAATATTTAAAAGATAAAAATAGTTACAAGGGTTCCACTCCCCTCATTTATAAATGGGATCCTCTTATCATCAATTATTCAGAAACATTGACTACTCTAGCATGTAAAATTTCTTCCCAAAAACCACTCCTAACTCCATACCCTGAATAAAAACCCATATATTTAATACACTTTATTTCATTTATTATTACATAAAGGTACACATAATATAACCCCGTAAGATAATGGGGCCAAGTTTCTTTAGTAAATTTGGTAAATTACCCAATAACATAAAACATGGATACAAAATAATTATTTAAAAAATCAAAAACATTCCAATATAATCCTTAGATATTCTAAAACTACATGGGATAACTTGGGGATGTACATAAGAAAGGGATGAGATATAATGAACGGTAAGGGAATAATTAGAGCATAACATTATGAAAGTAATTCATTTTATTTACTAGTAAAATCAATGAGATGTAAAATGGGTTAGAATTATAAACATGAACATAAAATCATGATATAGAATGATAACATGAAGGCAGCCTGGTAATGTGGCAACAAAATAAAATGTGACATGAGCTTATTTAATGGATAACTACCAAGAAAAAATCATATAGTGGGAAGAGTCCCGCTATGGATTAGGTTCACTCCCCAATCCCATAAATAATGTATAATAAGACAAAAACATTACCCATGTTATTATAGTTCTACATAATTACAAGAGTACCTGTCACATTTATAACATGTACATGCATAAGTGTTCCACATAGATTATAAAGCGTACATATATATTTAATAAATTTTAATCCCATGATTTAGGAGTGTGGGTTACATAAATGGAAGTCCTCAATCAATGAAATATATGTATATCTAGGTTAATAACCCTGAGTGGAAATGGGAATCGTTATTCACTACACAAATGTTTGGTATGGAAAATTGCAGGATAATTTTGACATCATAATGAGGGTATATAAAGATTCATTGAAGGTTTTAATGAGAGTTAAATGGTTCTATAATAACCTTTAAATAAAAATTATAGTAATATGGATGTGTAAAAACATTTCACAACATGAATAATTGATAATAAAATGGTATGAAATAAACAAGGTGATTTAATAAATAGGATCAGGAGAGGATATCATACTTTAGCATAATAATGACTTAGGTAATGTTTATAAAGAGATGGGATAAATGATCTCTAATTCATATAACATCAGTCAAAAAGTTAATGGATATTTATAAATTCATGAAAACTTAATCAACATAAATTCAAAAGGTTAAATAAAAAACAAGGTGATTGAATTGAAAATAAGAAAGAGAGAGAGATACCTTATTTTGGTATAGTAATGGATTAGGTAAAGGTTATTAAGAGAGGGGATAAATGATCTCTCAATGATAGACCATCATTTATAAAGTAAATTGGTATTTATAAATACCTTAAAACATAATAAATTGAGATTCAAAAGGGAAAATACAAAGAAGTTTCTTGAATGGAAAAGAAGAGAGAGAGGGATCCCTTACATCGGCATAGTAACAGCTTAGGTAATGGATATGAAGAGAGGTTAAAATGATATATCATTCATATAACATCAATCAGACAGTAAAGGGATATTTATAAATAAATTAAAACATGAAAAATTAATATTCAAAAGGAAAAATTCAAATATAGTGCATGAATGGAAAACAAGAGAGAGATCTCTTACCATGTTAGGGAACTTCTAAAGACTTGGAAAGATCTTCTTAAGAGTTTTGGGACACATTGGGAATACTATAGAGAGGTAATGGAAGAATAATTTCTCACATAAATGGTTTTTAGTGGAGAGTAATGGGAGTGTGGATGGGTTTATAAAGCAAAATAGAGGGGAATTTTTAATTAATTTCTATACATTTGTTTTGGACTTTGTATAATTAATTAATCCAAACCACAAACCATCCCATGGTTTTTTAACACATTTTCTACCAAATAGGATTGGATTTAATTATTTTATAAGTAGAATAACTGAAATAATTAAAATAATACCCATTGTGATGTGGAAGTGAGTCGTCTTTATAAACAATTGCTTTTAAAACATTTAAATATAATATAGGTTTTGGAGGATTCATAAAGGGTTAACAATATTATTAAGATGAATTTAAAAACACATTATTTAAAAGTTGAAACATAATTATGGTGATGAATAATTTTTATAGTATTTATCATATCACTTTTGGTCTTTTATGATGTCGTAATACAAACCGTCTAATTATACCGTATTTAATTTTTACACAAAAAAATTGACTACCTTGAAAAATTGTAAAAATAATTATAGAATTTCAACATGGTGATTTAAAAAATATTATTTATTTTATCAAAATCACTCTATTAATACGTAAATTTAAACTTTTAAATCAAAAATCCTCATTTTTTAAAAAATACTTGTTTTTTTTAAATAACATTTTTATGACCATTATCCAAATTACATATGAAGTTATAAAATTATATTATAATTTATATTTAAAAAATATTATTTAATTATAATATTTTATTAAAGTTTCATTTATTTTAAAATTTCTTTAATTCATCAAAAATAGTGTCTTAGTTAAAACTATATATTTCCATAAAAAATAAATTTTTTCAGCATATCAAAATCTAATTTTTATAAAGATTATTCATTAATCATGATAAAGTAATAACAAAAAAGATAAATATAATAATTATTTTATTAAAAATAAAAATATGAAAATTCATATTATTAGGGTCTAGATACATAACCCTTTATTTCACCAATGAATTACTTAAGGGAAGGTGTATGATGGTGATATTTTCTTGGGGTTTTTCAGGCCATGATCTTTATTAGCTTGAAATTATCCAATAAATGGTTTTGCTCGTGATTTAGTTATTGAATCATATATTGAGATTGTTCAAGGGAAATTCCCAGTGATTCTATCTCCCTTGGAAGCTCTAATAAATGGGATTCATAGGCTATAATCCTACTAGTTGATTCTATCACTCCTTCCGTCTTTGTCAATTTTACATTATCAAAATCATTAATATATTGTTCTTAATAGTCATTATACACTGGCTATATTATTAATGCTAATGATGCTTAAATGTATTTTAAATCCAACAGACTATAACTGTCTAAAATATCCAAAATAATGAATGTGTTTTCTATAACTCTATTCCTTGATAATACATTTAGTAATTCAAAATGGGAATAAATTTTTATGTCATTTCATGCCCCCCTCCAAAAATTTCGCCCTCGAAATTTTCATTTAATGCTCTAAAAATATTTGGGTATTTTTTTTCATCACTACTTATGATTCCCATATTTCTTTCTCAAACATGGGGTTTCACCATAATACTTTGATTGGTGAGTTTTCTTTTTTGTAGAACCTTACTATATGATCTAAGATCTTAACTGGCTTCTCTTTTTATGAAATATCTTTCTCCAATGGTACCACCTCTGGATTCAGTACATTTGAGGGCTTTGGTATGTACTTCCTTAAGATGGATACATGGATCATGTTGTGTATTTGATATTTGTAACACCCTAATATTTTGTTTTATGTCTCTTTTAAATTTAACATCTACAATAGCTTACATTGCATGCAACACCGAGATTAAAGAAACCATGATATACTATTAGATATTAACATGACTATTAGAATAGTAATGTAATCATTAGGAATAGTAATCTGGTCATTAGAATAATAACCACACCTATGAAACCATAAATAAACTTTATTTATCTCTTAAATTAAAATTTTATATATTTATATCATGTAATAAGTAAATAAATGTTTTAGAAATAATAAATTAAGTGGTGGTATTTTTGTGAAATGTAAATACTTATTTGTAGTATTATAATTAATATAATGATTTATATGAAAATTTATTTTGATAAAATAATATTCAGAAATTAATATTTTATTTCATTATAATTATAAAATAATTTTATGATACCATAATTAATTTTTTAAAGTATCGCAAAATCGATTATAATATTAAAATTGGTTTTTTTCAAATAAATGATGATTTTATTTAAAAATTAAATTTATAATATTTAGAAAATTACTTTCATAAAATTAATTCTATTTTTTAAATCTACATGCCAAAAAATTAGCGTTATTTTTTGGGTTTTTTCTAAAATAGTTGAATTTTTTATGAAAACTGAAATACGGTAATTTACAGTATTTAACATTATAGGTAAATAAATGAATTATTGGGTCATGGATGATGTCTGTATGAGGTAATAACCCATTAATTTTAACTCACATTATCTATTATCTATACTTATCCAAAATAATCAACACCATTCAATGTCTTGGGCCAAAATAATAAATAAATAAATAAAATAATCAAAAACACACTCCTCTCCTCCACTATAAATACCACCCCTCGCTGCCCATTCTCATCATACCTTATAAGCATTGAATATTGTCAGAAAAAATCCCAAATCCTTTAAAAGTATCTTCTCCTTGTCCCAGACATATTTTTCTTACCAAAAGATAAAATCCAAGTGTCTTGAGAAGGATTCTAAATAGACAATATCCAAGAGGTAAAATCCTTCTTCTCTTTTAATTTTTCCCCTTATTATCCTATACTCACCTCCCCTATACAAAGTGTTATGGTAACTCCAGTATCTTAAATATACTATAATTTTATTTTTTTAATGGAATATCCATTATAAAATCTCTTCTCTTCTCCTTTTATTTTAAAAATGAAAACATCGTCCTTGGTGTGTCGATTCAGCGCCTTTGGGGACAATGAGTTTTAATTTTCCACTGACACATTCAAGTCTATTAGTAAAACAATTATTATGATTAAATAATATTTTAATATACATATTATAATTTATATCATTATTTTTAACCAATACATAATCATAATGTTAAATAACATGATACAAGTTCGTGATGGTTGTAAAAAACGGAAAAAATAAATTATGACATTTTGATCAACATTTTATCTAATGGATCATCCTCATACCATATAAAATATTAGATATGAGATCATATAAACTTATATAAGTTAATTAATATTATATAATTTTATTTTTGGAAAATTTATTCCCATTTGGCAAGAATTACCATATTTATACTCAAGGGAACCAACCACAAAACCATGAAACAAACACCCCAGAAATGACAAAATAAAATATTATAACTCATCTAAATGGACATAAATGAACTTAAAAACCATAATAAATCAAATATATGTTCAATAGGTTCTTAATTAAGTAATTAATGAGTCTAATTTGATTATTTAGGACATTAAGTACAAGTGAATAATGCTTTCGAGCATAAGGTAAGGGTTTTCTCATCTCATTTTTATTTCTGGGAGATATTCTTTATTTACCACTTATTATTTATGTGTGGGGTTTGTATACATCCCATTTATATATAATACCATTAATCCACTTATATTTATCATATTAAATGTTTCATTTGAAAATTACTACTTTTATGGGGCATACGGTTTGACTGATTACAAAGTGGTAAGGGAATTCTTAATCCAATTTCCATTCTTTGGGTTAAACTTTTACTCCAATGATTATGACATTATATGATTATTCATGAAACTAATTTTTATTATATTTTTTTTCCACTTTTTTATGTGGATTTACATCTAATAGACATAATTAATTCATTTTTTAATGCTTACGCTTTATTTTAAAAAATACTCTTTTAACTTTTTTTAATGTTTAAATGAAATTTTTTTAAAAAAAAGAATACAACATGACCAGATATTCTTACTTTAATTAATACTTAATTCATTTATAGATCCTTTAACATTTTTACAATGTAATTTTTAAATAAAAATTTTTCAATTATAGTCGTGCATATTTTTAAAAAAATGATTCCAAATTGAAAAAGGGAATTTATCTCAAGAAATTTTCAACAATTTTGTTAGAGTATATTCATATATTTCGACACCCTCTATTGAATATTATACTTAATTGAATTTGATATATTATGAAACCATATAACATATTTTATTGAATGGTTTAGGATAATTTTTTCTAGGGGATATAATATCTTGATACCACTCCCCATATTACTCTAGATATTTTTTTTATTTTGTTTTGGGAAATTATTTACATTCCATATTCAAGTTTCAATATTAATTTATACGTTGATTATATTTCACCCATTTCATATGAGTAATTAATTAGACTTATAAACTGTCAGGCATGGCCCTCTTTATCCCCTTGACACATTGATAGGTCTCATGGGGAAAACTACATCAGGTTTTGGATGAGGCCTTACCCATTTATATAGGCTTCTTGACCAAGGCTTTGATGGTATGTTTTTGATGTCCCACATTATGCATTACCTCATTATGAGATTTTTTATTAATAATCCATGTGACTATTTGACTATTATAATATCCATGGTTAGGTATTATTCTCATGAAATTATTTATATGTCATTATTTTATCATCTTTTATTCCTAAAAATATTATTCTCAATATAATGTTTTAGATGAATGTGTTTGTAGTTATTCACCTTAACTTATTGTTTATATTTATTTATGATAGCTTTTGATGTATTTTTAGCCTTACTAATCATCTAATCTCGCCCATTGATTATATTTTATTTTTTCACTAGGATACCAAGATGTATATTGTGATTGACTTGCATGGTTAATATAGAAGAATATGGGTGTTTCAAATGGAGTTACATTGTTGTATTTTATTTAAAGTTGTAATCCAATACTTATGTGTGTAACTAGTTTTCCAAATCTAATAAATATTTGGTATTTTGGGATATTATCACTTGTACTTAGTACCAATGTAATGGTGTAAGTAACTTACTCCAAGATATTAGGGTTGGGGTCTTAATAGTTGGTATCTAAAGAATTTTAGTAAAAACATTGTAAAATAAATTTATGAAAATATAGATTAAGGAAATATAAACCTATAACTGAATTTGAGAATATTCCCAAGGTAATCAAGCTTATGATTTTTCGATTAGTTATAATTTAAGTGTTTCACTAGTTTTAAAATTTCATAATCTAATATAGTGTATTCCATTGTTTATAAATAGCACTTAGTGGAAGGAATAGAAAATGTATCAATGAAAATATTCTATTTAGGAATTTCACTTATATGTAAGATAATGATATTGGATATAGAGATACAAAAAGATATAAATAACTTATAACTATACTGGGCCATCTAACTCAGGTTATGAATAATAACTTTACTCGTATGGAGCAGCTTGGTCTATAATGTAGTGTAACAATGCTAGAAAGCTTCATGTGATAATAACCTCTAACAACAAATGGGACTAAAAACCATTTATAGGTGAGTAATGTATATTTTCCTTAGAGAAGATATATCTTTCTTTGTGAAGTAATTAAAGGGAGAAGTTTATCATGGTAGTTTACAATCTCTTGGAAGATGTGGATCAATAGTGGTCCTTAATTAAAAACATAAAGGAGGATAAAGAAATTAAAAATATCGAATGGAATAATTTTAAGGAATTTTTTTTGAAAAATATTTTTTTCAAAAATAATGAAAAAATATGGAGAGATAATTATTGAGTGTCAGACTGAAAGAGCATTAAAATTTTTCTAAATATGAATCCAACTTTACAAGTTTATTAAGGAATTACATGAACTACATACATAATCCAAATAGAAATATTGGCCATTTCTTTGATAGTATTAATACAATTTTATAAAGGTTACGAGTCTCCCAAACATTATCATCATATAAGGATATAATATCATGTTCCATAAAGATGGAGAATGAATTTTCCAATTCATATATCTTTGAAGGGAAGCAAGATAAGAAGAGGGATACTGAGTACTCTGTAAAAGTAAATAATGGAAAAGGTAATAAGGGAAGAGTATAATTTACAACTTAAAATAAATGTGGAAAGAAACATCATGGAACATGCCAATTGGAAATGGGAGTTTGTTAACAGTGTGGAGAAAAAGGCCACCCGACCCGTAATTATAAGGGAAATAAATAAGTCAACAATTTGTAATGCTACAATTATAAGGATATGGGAAACTATCTACATTATATGTCAAGGGAACTTTCCCCAAAAAGGGACAAGGGGAAAAGGTCATGCTTATGCACACACAACAACTAAGGTTTAATTTTCTAATGATGTGGTGGTAGTTAATTTAATCATCTCCTGAAATTTAGCTAAAGCTTTATTTGATTCAATATCATCATATTCTTTTATTTATTTCTAGTTTTCTATAAAAATTAAATATTTCCAATTCACCTTAACAGGGAATATTTTAGTAAAAACTCCTAGTGAAAACCTAATTGTAATAAAGATGTGTTAAGATGTTCTGATTATGAAACATAAACATGATATAATTACTAATTTCATTATCATAGCTATGGTTGATTTAGATATAATTCTTGTTATGGATTGGATTTTAAAATATAATAAAATAATTTATTACAAAGAGAATGAAATTATGATTCTTGATGAAGATATGTAATATCTTATCTTTATAGGGGAGAATTCATAATCTTATTCATATCTATATCCACCTCCAGTACCTCATCTAAATGATATTATTTGAGAACAATAGTATATAAAATCTACTGATTGAAAAGAAAATCTTTAAATTGAGTATGTATCAACTGTACTGAAATACATTGATGTACATATAGAGGAATTACCTTAACATCCTATAGAGTGGTAAGTTGAGTTTTCTATTTATTTAATCCCTGGTGAAATACCTATATCAAATAATCCCTATAGAATGGACACAGTAGAGTTAATAGAGTTAAAGAAACAGCTAGTGTAATTGACTGGTAAGGGATGTATATTCCCTAAGGTTTTACCTTGTGAGATCTTATTATTTTTGTTAAAAATAAATATTGATCTATGAGGATGTGCATTGATAGAATGGAGATCAATTCTATTGCAATAAAGAACAAGTATCCTCTTCCAGGCATTGATGACTTATTTGACCAAATTCATGGGGTTCAATATTTTTCAAAGATTTATCTTCATTATGGATATATCCAATTGTGAGTAAAGAAGGAAGATATTCGAAAGACATAATTTTGAACTAGGTATGGACATTGTGATTTTGAAATAACTCCATTTGGACTCACTAATTCACCCTCTATTTTTATGGATATAATAAACAGATTATTTAAGGAATATATTGATAATTTTGTTATGGTATCTATTGAGGATATCTTGGTATGCTCCAAAAACTAAAAGGACCATGAGAACCACTTGTGGATTGTTCTGGAGACTCTTATAAAAAAATTATTTGGGATGTTTAGAAAGTGAGAATTATGGATTCAATCAGTTTCTTTTCATATCCATATTGTCTCTGAGGATGGAATGTCAGTTGATGCTATGAAGAAAAAGGAATTCCAATAATAACCTACACCAACAAACATAATCGAGGTATGTAGTTTCATTGGTTTAGAAGGTTACTATAAACGTTTTGTTTATAATTTTTTTGGATTACCTAACCCATTAACTAAGCTTACTCACAAAGGGGTTCAGTTTATTTGGAAAAATTAATGTGAGTAATGATTTGAATAATTGAGGATCATATTAGTGAATTCTTCAATCATGACTCTACCATCAGAAAATAGTGGTTATTTATTTTTTGTTATGCATCGAATAAAGGGATTGGCTGTGTCCTTATTAAAAATGATAGATTTATTACTTATACATCAAGGCAGTTAAAACATCAGAAATAGAACTATCTAACTCATTATTTTGAGTTTGAAACTATAATCTTTTCTCTAAAGATATGGAGACACTATCTCTATAGTAAAATATGTGACATGTATATGGATCACAAGAGTTTAAAATATATCTTCTAATATAAATATATCAACATGAGGAAAATGAGATGCCTTGATCTACTCAAGGATTATTATTATTCAATAAAATACCTCTCAGAGAAGGAAAATAAGGTAGCAGATGCATTTATAAGGAAGGATCATAGAGTTATTAACAAAATGGGGATTTATGGGGATCATGTATACATGGATATATTAAATATGGATATAGTAATTTTCAAGCAAGGTGAAACATCACTACTTCTTGAAATGGTTACCAAACAATATTTATTGGAAAGGATAAAAATTTCTCAATATAATAATGATAATTTTTAAAAGAAAACTAATGTTGTGAATTATGGGAATTTGGTAGACTTCATATATGAAGATGGAATTTTTAAATTTGTGGAGAGGTTTTGTTCAATATTTACCCAAGATAAAAATAGAATTAATGGATGATTCTCATAGCTAAAATTTCTATATACACCTAGGTGGCACTAAAATGTATAGATATTTGAAGGAACGTTTTTGGTGGGATAATATGAAGAAATAAATTGTTTATTATGTATCAATATGTTTTGTTTGTCAATAGGTGAAGTATGAAATACAACATCATAGATAATTCATGCAGCCTCTACCTATTCCTACATTGAAATGGGATGACATTACTATATATTTTTTCACTATATTACTAATGAATCCATGAAACAATGATTCAATATGGTTAATTTTTGACCAACTTACCAAATATAAATATTTCTTAGCTATAAGGGAGATTTTTCCATTGAATCACCTTGCATGAATCTATATTAATCAAGTTGTAAGACTTCATGGTTCACCTCTATATATTGTGCTTGATTGAGATCTCCATTTTATAACAAAATTCTAGAAATGTCATCAGAAGGATTTGGATACAAAGCTTCATTTGAGTACTACATATCACCCTCAAACTGATGGATAGCCTGAAGTGAATATTCAGACATTAGAAGACATGTTGAGTTCTTTATCACTTGACATTAAAGTCATATGGTATTAGTATTTATCTTTTGTGGAATTTTCTAATAACAATATTTTTTTATTCAAGTATTCAAATGGCACCATATAAATCATTATATGGAAAGATATTTCATACTTAAACTTATTAGGATGAAGTTGGTGAAAGTATGTTTGTAGGACCATAACTTGTGGAGGAAAAAATAGAAAAGGTAAAGACCATTCAAACCCATATCAAATCAGCTCAAATTATGCAAAATAGTTATGCTAAAAACCAGATAAAGGATTTGGATTTTCAAGTGGGAGATCATATTTTTCTGAATGTATCTCCATATAAGGGTTTCATAAGGTATGGTAAGAAAGGGAAACTGAACCCAAGGTACATCAGACCTTTTGAAATTATAGAGAGAATTGGAGTCATGTATTATCATTTTCAATTCCTTATCCTTTTTAAAGTACATGATATGTTCCATATCTCTTTGTTAAGGAAGTACATGTCAGACCCAATGCATGTTCTCCCTTCTAAAGAAATATAATTATAACCTGGTTTATCTTACTATGAAGATCCTATCTAGATTCTGGACACTAAAGAATAGGTTTTGAGGAAAGATATGACTTGTCTAGTAAAGGTACTTTGGAATAATCATAATATTAAAGAGGCAACATGGGAACCAGAGAAAATTATGATGAAGAACTACCCAAATCATTTTATGAGCTGAAATTATAGAAATTTGTTGATGAAATTTTTATTGGAGGGGATAATGTAACACCCCAAGATTTTATGGTATGTCTCTTTTAAATTCAACATCTTACATAGCTTACGTTACATACAATACTGAGCTTAAATGAACCACGATATACTATTATATATTAACATGAATATTAGAATAAAATATGATCGTTAGGAATATTAATCTATCCATTAAAATAATAAATTCACCTATTAAATTATAAATAAAATTTAGTTATCTCATAAATAAAAATATGATATATTTATATCATGGAATAAGTAAATAAATATTTTAAAAATGATAAATTCAGTGTTTGTAGTTTTGTGAAATGTAAATGATTATTTAGAATTTTATAATTAATATAATGATTTAAATTATTATTTTTTCCATAAAATGAGATTCATAAATTATTATTTTTTTCATTTTAATTATAATATAATTTTATGAGACCATAATTATTTTTTCAATGTGTCGCAAAATCGATTCTAATATTAAAATCGGTATTTTTGAATAAATGATGATTTTATTTAAAAATTAAATTTCTCATATCCATAAAATTAATTTCATAAAATGGAATCTATTTTTTAAATCAACACATCAAAAAAATAATTAGGGTTGATTTTTAATATTTAAAAAAAATAGTTGATTTTTTTATGAATAGTGAAATAGCGTAATTTACGGCATTCAACATAATACAAAAATAAATGAATTATTCAGTAATGTATGATGTATGGATGAGGTAATCACCCATTATTTAGAAATCAAATTATCTATTTAATTTAATTAGTTATAAGAATCAACACTATTGATAGTCTTGATCCAAAATAATAAATAAATGAATAAAATAATCAAAAAACACCCATATCCTCTGCTTTAAATACCACCCCTCACCACCCCTTCTCCTCACAAATTATAAGCATTTAATATTGTCTAAATTCTACCCAAATACCTAAACAATACTCTTCCCCATGTCTAATACCTGATGGTCTTACCAAAATACCAAATTCAAGTGTCTTAAGGAGGTTCCCAAGGAGATGGTATCCAAGAGGTAAAACCCTCCTTCTCCTTTATTTTATTTTCCTTTATTATTCTATACTAACCTACTCTAACCAAATAGATATGGTGAATCCATTATCATAAATATATTTTAATTTTATTCTACTAATTAAATATCCAACATCAAATATCTTCACTTCTCCATTTATTTTAAAAATGAAAACATCATTCGTGATGTGTCGATTCACCACCTTTATAGATGATGAGTTTTCATTTTCAAATACCGCCATAAATGCTGGTTATAAAACCATTATTATGATTAAATAATATTTTAATATAAATTTTATAAGTTATATCATGTTTCATAACCAATATATAATCAAAATATTAAATAAAATTATACAACTTCATGATGGTTGTAAAAATACCCAAAATAAATTTAGACATTTTCATCAACATTTTATCTAATGAATCATCCTCATAACATATAACAAAATAATATATGAGATCATATAAACTTATGTAAGTTCATTAATACTATATAATTTCAATTTTTTAGAATTTATTCCCATTTGACATTAACTCCCATATTTATACTCAAGGGAACCGACCATAAACCCATAAAACAAACGCCCCAGAACAATGAAATTAAATATTTTAACTCATAGAAATTTCTATAAATGAACTTAATAAAATTATAATAAATAATATATATATTTAATAGGTTCTTAATTATGTAATTAATTAATCTAATATTATTATATAAGACATTAAGTACAAGTGTAGAACACTTTCGGACATAAGGTAAGGGTTTTCTCATCTCATTCCTATTTCTGTGCAATATGTATTATTCACCACTTATTCCTTGTGTTTGGTGTATTTATAATTAAATTTTATATATAATATCATGAATACCATTATATTCATGGTATTAAATATTTCATTTGATAATAATTACTTTTATAGGGCATACAGTTCGACTGATTACAAAGTGGTAAGGGAATTCTTAACCAAATTTTCATTCTTTGGGTTAAACTTCTACTCCAATGATTATGTCTTGTTGTGATTTTGTGTGAAATGAATTTTTATTATATTATGTTTTATTTAATCTTTTTTTTGTGTATATTTTCATCTGATGCACGAAATTAATTAATTCATTTAATTCTCACGCTTTCTTTTAAAAAATAATCTTTTAAATGTTATTTTTTAATTATAATGGAAATATTTTTTAAGAGAATTTATACAGCATGAGTGGATCTTCCCTCTTTCAGAATACCTCAATTCCTTGATGAATCCTTTAAAATTTTAAAATGTCATATTCAAATAATAAAAATTCTTTTATAATTTTTTGGATTTTTAATTAAATGATTCCAAAGTAATAAAGGGTATTGGTCTAAAGAAATTTTCAATGATTTTGTGAGAATATTTTCATCTATGTGAACACCTTATTTTGAATCTTCTTCTTAACTAAGTTTTATCTCTTATGATACCATATACCATATTTTATTGAATGGTTTATGATCATTTTGATTGGGGATGTACTATCTTGATACCATTCTCCATATTACTCATAATAGTTTATGATTATATTTTGGGGAAATTATTTACATTTCATATGAAAGTTTCCATATGAATGTATATGTTGATTATGTTTCACCCATTTCAAATTAAGAATTTATTTGACATAGTAAGTGTCGGGAGGGTCCTTCTATAGCCCATCAATGAATCGGTAGGTCTCATGAGAAAAACTAGATTGGGTTTTGGACAATTACTTACCAATTTATGTAGAATTCTTGTCTAAAGGCCTGATGGTTTGTTTATGATGTCCCTCATTATGCATTTCCTCACTATGATATTAGTTATTTATAATCCATGTGATTATTTGACTTGAGGAATATCCATGGTTAAGTATCATTCTCATGTGATTATTTATATGGAGTTATTTGATCATGTTTTGTTCCTTCCATATTATGCTCAAGATTATGTTTTAATGGCATGTATTTGTAGTTATTCACCTTTCCTTATTATTTATGATAGCTTTCACTATATGATTATACTTAATGATCATATGAGATCACCCATTTCTTATGTTTTATTTTTTTCCCCATGATGCCAAGATGTATATTATAATTGACTTACATAGATAATCTAGTAGAATATGGGTGTTTCTAATGGAGTTACTTTGTTGTATTTCATTTCAAGTTATAATATAATACTTATTTTTGTATCTAGTTTTGTAAATTTACTTATATATTAATTACTTTTAGATATGATCACATTCATTTAGTACCAAAGTAATCATGTAAGTCACTGGATCTAAGATACTAGGTTTAGTGAATTTACAATATTGGTTAGGTGGGAGTGATTATTGATAGTCCACAACTCTGATGCAATCGAGGATCTCAAAGGGTTTTGTGTATCTTCGATTAAGCATTCCCTTATTCCCAAACCTCATTACTTTATTCCATGGTGGTATATTAAGGAACACATTATCTACAATTTCAAACTCTATGTCTCATTTCATATTACCAACATAGATTTTTTGTTGAATTAGTGTGGATTTCATATGTTTTTTAATGGTTTAAACCTTATTTATAATCTCTTGAACTAGATCGGGTCCAATCAACTTCATCTATTAAACTTAATCCTTGTATTATAGAGTCTAATACCACTTCCCATGTAGATCCTTTTAATGTTCCATTTTAATTACAGAATGGAAACTGCTATTATATGAGAGCTCCTCTAGGGGAATTTATTGATCCCAACATCCATTTAAATCCATTTAACAAGATTTCATCATATCCTCTTGAGTTTGAATGGTTATCTCAGACTGACTATTCACCTAAGAGCGATAAGTAGTTCTAAAACTCATCTCTATATCCAATGCTTACAGAGGGATTATCCAGAACATAAATGTAAACTTTAGATCTCATTTAGATATATTGGAGAGTGTCACTTCATACAGTCTTACCACTTATCTTATGTATATATTACCATTTTTTTAAGAGATAAATATTTCGTGATAAAAATGAAATGAACTGACTTTTCAAGTCAATAGACTATCACCCAGGTGGAGTTATTGCCTTTAGGTGTCCTAGGGATTAATAAGATGAAATACATGGTTATTTTTTCTCATTTAAATACTGGTATAGAAAATGGTTTCATCATACCATTAGACTTGTATTGTTAAACCTTGACTTATTATTATGACAAACAATGATATACAAACTGTATAATATCCCACTTCATGTTATCCCACCAGAAGTTTTTCTTCAAATCTCTATACATCGTAGTGATTCCTATATAAATATAAAAGTATTATCTATGTGAATAATATAGGAGTTCCCTCTTTTGTTATAGTTTTAATGGGACAAAAATCTTGGTTCCATACCTTATAACTACATCTTTAGAAAAGTTGAACTCCAAAATATTTTCTACCTTTTTTAGTGCCTTATCATCCTTATAATCCGCCATGTTCCTTTAAAGATTAGATGGTTGAGAAGTTATTTGAGTAATGTATGATGAATATCCATTTTTCATTCCAATTTTCATCCTTTTTATATCTAATAATTTTGTATCCCATGAATTATTCATCATGTATAGGGTTTTGGGATCCTTTCTACTCGACCATCTACCACTCTTTTCCTTCCCTGGATGGTGATGGATTGAACAATCAAAATTTCTAATCATATTTAACAACCTTAGTTTGTGCATATTAATATCCTTCTGTGTGAATGTACACTTTTGGCTTTTATAATCCATATATATGTCACAATTTTCTCCATAGATATAATGTCACCAAATCTTCAATGTGAAAATCACTATAGCTAATTATAGATCATGATTTGGGTAGTTATACTCCTGGATCATTAATTGGTCATAGGAATAGTCTATTTCTTTTTCAACTTTCATGTGTACACAACCAAATTCCTTTTTGAACACATTATTATAGATCTCAAATCCTTCCCCATTAGTGGGTAATGTGAGAATAGGTGTAGTGATTATAATCTTCTATAGCTCTTTAACACTCCCTTTTCATTCATCAATCCATGAACTTGACACCCTTCTAAGTTAGCTTGGTTAGTGGGATTGAAAATTGTGATAATTTTCTCACTTATCAATAATAGTACCTAGTTAATCCAAGGAAAAAAATTATGTCATAGAGGTGGGTTGGGGTCATCCTTTAATTACCTTTTTTTTTGAAGGGTCCATATATATCCCTTTAATGGTGATAACATGCCCCATAAATGTTACTTACTCAATCCAAAATTTTGTATTTATTGTCATTTTTAGGCATATTTTATTTCTGAAAGGTCTTAAATACATCTTTCAAATGCTCACCGTGTTACTCCTTGTTTTATAGTAGATAAGAATATCACCTCTAAATATTACCAAAAATTAGTCAAGGTAATCCCTAAAGACTCTATTCATCAAGTCCATGAAGATTGTTATAGAATTAGTGATTCAAAATGGCATCACTTTTAACTCATAGAGCTTTTACCTTATATGAAATGAAATCTTAGTGATATCTTCCTTCATCACCTTTACTTGATAATACCCTCACCAAATATCCACCTTGGATAAGTATTGGGCTCCACATAGCTGATTTAATAAGTCATCAGTTTGAAATATAGGATACTTGTTATTTATCGTGATCATGCTGATATCATGATAATAAATGAAGATGTTAATTGATCCATCCTTATTATTTAAGAGGACCGGTACACCCCATGGTGAAGCACTTGGGTATATAAACCCTTTATCTAAGATCTTTTATAGTTTCTTATTCAGTTCCTCAAGTTCAATAATGGTCATTCGATATGAAGTATTAAATATTAGAAAATCTCTAGGTATGAGCTTGATTGTGAACTCGACCTCAAAAATAGAAGGAAGGCTGGGAAATTATTTATGAAATTCATCAGTGAATTCCCTTACATTGGGAATATCATCAAGGATGATATTTTCTTCAGTCCCAATCATTAGAGCAAGATAATATTTCTTAAAATGCAATAATATCCAATATTTATATGATGGTACCAAATAAAACTCATCCTCCTACTTCAACTTGTATAAAATTGGAGGACTAAAATACATATAAAGGGTGATTTCCTTCTCTCAGTAATTTATGTTGGCTCAATATAAGGAAATACAATCTATGCACATAATTGAATCAAATTCCACTAAAGAGAGCATCATAATGTTTGTTGGGAAGTTTAGCCTATAGATATGGATAATAGATGAGTTATATGATTGGGATGAAATAATTGACCAATTATTTTTCTTCACTAATAACTCAAATTCCTTGTTTTAAGGTCATGTTTGGATAGTTATACTAAACTTACATGATATGAAAGAATGTGTAGAATCATGTACGAAAAATCCTTCTTTTCACTATTTGATTTTGGTTCTAATCATTTACCTTATCCAAAATAGAAGTGGTGATGAGAATTTTGAAACAATTAAATATATAAAAGGGAAACTATTAAAATTTAATTGATAACTCATAAGTGACATATATTCTTTAACCTATAAATTTATAGGATTCAATCTAAGTTATCCATGATATATTTCCTAAAATAAAAACCTATGAGAATTCTTTCCCCTCATAATGGTTTATAAAGATCTTGTGAATTTACCAAATCCTATCCTCTATTAGTGTCAAACCAATTCTGTAGCGAGGCCCATTTTTATGCAATAGGTGACGATCAAGTCCAAATCAATGCAACCTTTTCAGGGTTATTATCTCTAGTTAGAACTGTGTCAGAGCCACATCTACTTCTAGTATCCATACATGGATATATTTTGTTAGAAACCACTTACTCTATACTTTACCAAAATTTGAGGATATTTTTCTATGTTTAGTCTTATCCCAAAGGCTTTGACTATAGTATTATAATCCTAATACCTAAATATAACTAGACTTTTCTCTGATACCAACTATGACTACCCATATCTTTAATACAATTTATTTCATGATTTATTACATAGAGGTAGACATAATACAACCCCAAAATATTGTGAAGCCTAGTGTATTTTTGAAATTAGGTACTTGACATGATAACTTAAAAAATGGGTATAATATTGTTATTTAACAAATCTGAAACATGCCCTTATATTCCTTGGATCTTCCAAAACTACATGGGATAACCCAGGTATGTGTATAAAAAAGGATTGAGCTATATATCCCATGAAGGGAATAATATATGAAAAACATGATGAAAGTAATACATGTGATTCAACAGTCATATCAATGAGACTTAAAAGGTTTGATAATCATAAACATGAACATCAAATCATGATTTACACTTATAACAAGAAGGAAACATGGGAATGTCGAAACAACATAGAATATGACATAATCATAAGTTAAGGATAAATGGCAAGACAACATCACATGGTTGATAGTGTCCCATATGGGATTAGGTTCACTCCCTAATTATATAAATAGAATATCATGATACAGAAACATTACCCAATGCATTAGAGTGATATATAATTCTAATCCCACCTGTCACATTTAAAACATGTATATACATAAGTGTGTCACATATATCATACAATATAAGGATGTATTTCATAAATTTTAATCCCATAATTAAGGAATTTGGGTTATATTAATGGAAGTATCTAATCAATTAATGATAGGTATATCTAAGTGAATACCCTTTAGGAGAAATGGGGGAGGGTACTCACAACTTAAATGTTTGGTTGGGAAAATCATAGGATAATTTTGTCATCATAACGGGGGTATATAATAATTCATTTAAGGGTTTAATACGAGTTAAAGGGGTATATAATCACTTATAAAACATAAAAAAGTAAGATATATGTTTAAAAAAATATCCCATCATGAAAAATTGGTAATCAAAATACATAATAAAATAAGTTTCTTGGATATAGAAGAGAATGAGAGGATCCCTTACTTCGGAATAGTAACATCTTAGGTAAAGGTTATAAAGAGAGGGGATAAATAATATATAATTTATATATAAAAATTTTATAGTAAAGGTATATTTATAAATTTATGAAAATATAATTAATTGATATTCAAAAGGCTAAATAGAAAGAAGGTGCTTGAATGGAAGAGAAGAAAGCAAGATCCCTTACTTCGGCATAGTAATAGATTACATAAATGTTATAAAGATACGGGATAAATGATATCAAATTAAAATAATATAAATTTTAAATTAAATGGATTCTTATAATAAAAGAAAAATAATAAATTGATATTAAAAATGAAATATAAAAAGAATGTTCTTGAATTGAAAAGAAGTGAGAGATATCCCTTACTTCCGTATAGTAAAGGCTTGGGTAAAGTTTATAAATAGAGGGGATAAATGATCTTTAATTAATATAAAATTAATTTTATAGTAAATATATATTTAAATAAATATTAAAACATAATAAATAGAGATTGAAAAGTCTATATACAAAGAAAGAGTTAAAATGGAATAGAAGAAAGAGAGAGATCCCCGAGCTTATGAGTGCACTTCTAAAAGATTGGGAGGAGCTTCTTAAGAGCTTTGGGACACATTGGAAGGGATATAGAGATGAAAGAGTATATTGAAGTCATGATATATTTATTTTTAGTTAAGATCAATTGTATTTTTGGTGTGTTTATATAGAAAAATATAGTGGATTTTTTGTTAATTTCTAAATGTAGGTTTTGATCTCTATATAATAAATTAATCAAAACAACAAACCATCCCATTTTTCCCACGGTTTTTATCAAAGAGTATTGGATTTAATTATTTTATAATTAAAAGAACTTAGATAATTAAAATAATACCCATGATGATGTGAAAGTGAATCAAGTTTATAAAGAATTGATTTAAAACATATAATATATAATATAGGTTTTGGAGGATTCATTAAGGGTTTATAAAATTAATCAAATGACTTCAATAAACATTATTTTAAAGTTTAAATAAAATTTTGATCATTAATAATCAATATAGTATTTATTAAATCACTTTTAGAATTTTTTATGTCATAATACATACCTTATAATTATACTGTATTAAATTTTTACCCAAAAATTCGATTGTCTTAGAAAATTATGTAAAATTCATAGTTAGATAATTTCAACATGATGATTTAAAAATAATAATTATTTTATCAAAATAATTATCTAAATATTATAATCTACTCTTTTAAATTAAAAAACCCCATTTATTGAAAAATACTAGGATTTTTTTACAATAACAGTTTTCTGGCCCTTTAAAAAAATACATTTGACTTTATAAAATTAAATTATAATTTATATTTAATAAATATTATTTAATTATAATATTTACTTAAAATTTTTTTTATTTAAAATTTTCTTTAACTCATAAAAAAGATTGTCTTGATTGAAATTATATATATCTTAAAAATACCATTTGTGTTTCATTATATCAAAATATAATTTTTATCAAACTTATTATTTAATCATTATAAAGTAATAATAAAAAGAAAAAATATAATTATTATATTTTTAAAAATAAAAATATAAAAATTTATATCGTTAGGGTTCATATACATAACTCTCTATTACACTAGTGAATGCCCTAAGGGTAAGGTGTGCGACGGTAATATTTTCTTAGGGTGGTTTGGAAAACATGGTTAGGGTTGTGACCTCAAAGAGCTTAGAATTATCCCACAAATAGGTTATCTTGTGATTCTTTTATTGAATATCATCTTTTTGATTTGTCAATAGAACATCCTAATGATTCTATCTCCCTCAAAATCTTCGATAAAGGGGCTTTATAACATAAAATCCTACTGGTTGAGGACATCGCTCTTTTATTCTATGTCAATTGGAATTTATCATAACCCGTAATATACCAATCATAATAGTAATTTTACAGTAGATATATTATCAATAGTTATGATGTTTAATGGGCTTTTAAATCAAATAGACTATAGTTGTTCAAAATAGGCAAATTATTTTGTGTGTTTTCTATAACTACATTACCTGATAATAAATTTATTCATTAAAAATGGGAATAAAATTTTGGGAAGTTACACCACATATTTGTGAGGTTCATTTATCTCCAAAAACTAAAATGAAATACTGAAACTGTAATAAAAATGTGGTTTTTCAAAGAAGGGGTTTAACTTTTAACCGAGTTCTTCCATGTTTACTTTTTCTTCTACTTTCTTCAAACCATTCATAACCATTCTTATATAATAACATCAATATAGACTATATAATTAAATGTTATGATGTCTATGGAAAAACACATTTTCATTTCCTTTTATATATTACTAGTAATGAAAACATTTCTCATTCATACATGTGGACTACCACCTCCATGAAGCGGTGTATTTAATTTCCATCACCACCTCACATGGTAGGTTATAAAAATGTAATTAATGAATATGAAATATTTTTTCAACATTAATAGTATTTTTTAAAGATAATATATTACTTATCTTTTTACCTTTAGATATGTAGCAAAATGATAATGCTGCTCATGTGTATACATGTACTACCATCTCCGTGAAGTGATTTAATTTATTTTTCATGATCGCATTAAATGAATGGTTTGACCATGGTTAATAGACTGATGTTATTTTGAGGTTATAAAACAAATTACCAAAAAACATCCGATGTGAACTTAACTAATTTAGTAACTATATAATAAATGGTAATAAATTAAATAAGAAATATTATGATGAGGGAATAAAACTAAAAATTTATCGTAAATAAGTTTAAAATTAATATAATTTTAAGGACATGTGCAGAAATTCAAGATATGAGGTAAAGGATGTTTCATTAAAAGGTATTTTAAAATGTTTAAAACACTTTTTCATAAATATCCAAGTTATTTAGAAAAATAAAAAATGGTCTTATATATACTACAAGGATTTTTAAAGGTCATTTCAACTAATTTTTACTTTCTTTTCAATGTTTTAAAAATTAATCTTTTCTGTGTTTTTTATAAATGAAATTTTTTATTTTCATTAAAAAAAGTGTCAAAAGAATATTTTTTGTAACATATGCCGCATAAATGTAATTTCACATCATCATGGATGACATTGTTTGATAATATTCCTCTACATTTTTCCTTTTTTCTGAGAATATCTTATCTCTTATTCTTCTGGGAATTTCTCATTTTAAGAGTTTTCAAAGGAAAAAGGGATTATTTTCCTTATTTTTATATAAATCCCAAAAAAAATTATGTATATATGTTAAATAGAATATTTTAAGAAATTTTATAATTGTAATGAAAGATTTTAAATGTTTTTAACATGCTATGGCTCTTGGAAATTTTATATGATTACTGATGAGCTTGATATTGCTCTGATAACTGGTGAACCTGATATAGATAACCAATGCATTGGGTAAAGTGATGTAATTAATGGAAAATAAGTTACTCATATGGTATATTTTAGAATTAACTATTATGGTCATTCTATTTTAATGAAGAACATAAGAATAATGTATGGAGATAACTAGATGGTCTTTCTATGATTTGAATGGGGTTTTATAAAAATATTTTGATTTCATAAGGTAAGATAATGAACTAATGATTGAAAAATTATGATATTCTAAAGTTTAAAGGTTAATTTTCATGAGTTCTCATGTTTTCTCAAGAAAATTTTAGGATTATATTTTTTCCTTCATGATTGAATAAAAAAATTGTGAAATATTTTGGCTTTGAAGTAGATTTCATGATCAAGTAATGATTATTTTGAGCTGAAATTTTATTATGTAAAAAAGTAAAACAATTTTATAGGTTTTCATGAATTTTAAAAAGTAATAACAGGTTTCCTTTATTTTTTACATACACTACTGATATTTTTTTCACAACCCACATTTTCAAATGTTTTTCATAGGGATTAAGAATGTGTAGGGATTTTAACAAGGTTAATTGTGACATTTCTCGAATAAAGTAAAATTATTATGAATGAAATGAGTGTGTAAACATAGGACACTTTTTGTGGAGGAAATAAACACTGTATGGAAAATTACACTATTTTATGTAATGGTTTTACTAATTCTATAAAACTATAAACCTAAAAGATCCTATAAATTTATGAAACTGAAACCCTTATTATAAATCATGTAATTTTTTGTTCATTATGTTGTGGGGAGTTATAGTTGTTCTCAAAGAAAAGGTTTGGATAACTTTATAAGTTAATATGATACTAAAATGCGCTATTAGGATATTATAACATAATCTTATACAATAATGAGAAATATTTTGAAAATTTTCATGTGTCTTAAACTAATCCAAATCTTTTTAGAATAGTTTTCCACATATGGAATAGTTTAAATGGAGTAAAAATTCAATAATAGAATGATATCTTTCCAATTCAGCAACCTTGAAATGTTGGAGTTTGAACTAAATAGTTTTTCCCTATGTTAACTCAATTGATACATTCTATAAATGGTGGATCCCATGAAAGGGAGTGACTGAATTATCCAAAGAGGAACATAACTATAGTGAAACATTTCATTAAATAACACCCTCTATATTTTAGTGAATCTTCAGACCCTATGGTAGCTGAAGGATGGCTCAATGATTTGGAAAATATATTTTATTTTTTTGAATTTTTATAGGCTTATAAGTAATTTTTTCAATTTATCATTTTGAAGTTCAAGTCGATCATTGGTTGACTGTGATTAAGAATACCAAGGATAAAGATGATATTGATTCTATTGAATATAATACATTCGATGATCTTTACTTTGAGTAATATTTTCCTGAAGTTTATTAATATATAATGGAAACAAATTCATGGAATTGATGTATAATGAGGAAGACTTAGTTGCTGCCTAAGAATAAAATTTTACTAGATTGTCCAGGTATGGACCAAATTTCATTCTGGACCATGATAGTAAAATTTATCAATTTTACTTTGGATTGAAAACATATTTGTGAAGGTCTTTGGTTACTCCTGATTTTATAAGTTATGAGGAATTTTTTTGATATGTTGAGAAGGTAAAGACTAAGTATCTTGATTTTTATATCCATAAGGAGAATAAGTTGTCCATATAGAAATCAATAGGGAATAATTTGTAAAAGAAATTCAAAAGTAAGAAAATTAAATTTCCCTTTTGTTATAAGTGTGGTAGTATAATTCTATTAAATGTCTTTTAGGATCTAGAAAGTGTTACTGATGTGGTTATTAGATTTGGTGTTTCCTTGAAACCAACTAACCCTGCACTTTATATTACATTTACATTCATAGTGTTTGAATATAATATAATTTCATATCACATTCTAACTGTTTTTATGTGTGATAATATATATGATAATTTTCCAAGGATATTTGTCGCATCGAAAGTATATAGCAGTTATCTGCTATGATGAGATACTCTAGATGAAATTAAAATATTACTTAAAACCATGTTCTATGATTGGATGATATTGTCGAATGCTCCATGGAAAATACATGTTATTAGGGATGTTAGTTTTATAATACTTTGAAACACCTTCTTGTGGTGTTTTCCCTTGGTAATCTCCGAGAAGGTGGGTTATGAGAACGGACCCACTAATAGAAATTCCACATGTATCATCTTCCATTGGAAATTCCTATTAGTGGACCTATGAAATGATCCTTTTATACTAATATTATTATTAATGTGTATCATGACTAATCTTCTTATATGTAATTCATAAACCATGATAATAATAGTTCATACTGAATTTGGATACATTGGGTTTATCAAGAGTAGCATAGCAATAATGAATACTTAAAAAGAGGGTTTCACTTCTATTACAGGTGAATATCACAGACTATTTAATTGAATATTATAGTTGAATTAAGTCCATTTCCATGGTTTTTTATTAGTGTTTTCATTTTTATAAAGTTAAACAAAAAGGGTAGAATATATAGGTTAATGACACAAGTTATGCAACCTATTTGAAAAGATATATAGGGACAATGGGATTATATTACACAATAATGGTTTGTAGTATATTCAATCTAATTGAGATATTAAATATTTTATATATGGGTGACTTGGGGTGTTTTTAGACACCAACCTTGTACTTTAGTCAATTTATCCTAATATAACTAAAAAAGGGGCCTAAAGGGTTTAAACTAAGTGTGACCAAGAACCTCTATTAAATTATATATGAGTTTAATAAATAGATTAGAATATTATTCTCAAGTTCAAGGAATAATATTTAATCAAGTTTATCATTTGATAGTATGTATTTATTTATTAATGTATAAAATAGTTATATTTATTTATTTAATTAAATAAATAGAGATTATGCTTGCTGTAGTAAGTAATGATAAGGAAGAATGAACTGAGTTATGGTCTAATGAGAATGGAATATTATTTTACTAAATATTTATTTATTTATTTGGGAGAAATAATATTTAATTAGTCTTTAGTTTATGTACATGTCAAGTGAAGAATAATATTATTATTATTATTTAGATATGGTGTATGCTAAGGGTTAAGATAATATTAAAGGGGCTTTCTGTAAAAAATATTTTAACCCTAACTCTATAAATACCATACTATATAATTCACATATACACATGGGTATTTATAAAAAATTGTTGTGCACAATCTTTGGCTCTCTAAAGAACTCTCTTAACCTAGAGATATTCTCAATAATGCTCTAAGTTCTATGAGTATTGTAGATCCTCCTCCTCCTTTGGTTGTGAGATAACTTGGAGAATACAATAGGTATCATTTCTATTATAAGGTGTGATCAATGATGAATGATGCAAGGTTCAAGGACATTCACACAAGAATCTGGAGAACCCTATAGTGGTGTTCAGAGATTTTTGGTGCATTTGTATATCACCACTAGAGGGAATATACCCTTAATTCCCCCCTCATAATGATGGTTCAATAAGAAGTTTCAACCACATTCAATAGTGAAGAAAGAGTTTCAATATGAGGTAATTCTTGATATATCTAAAGTAATAATAAATTACATGTGATATCCCATCTTCATGGATTTTGAGAATGCATTTATATGTAGTTCTGAGGAGAAATCTGAATAAGTTGATGGAAATTTTTTATTGGGCACAGGCCTAACCACTTTCTCCATTCCCCAAGACCTTTAAGTGGTATCAAATCAGTCACATGTTAATTTATAATTATTTATTTTCAATGATAACTTCATGAATTTTTTATTATATTCAATTATATTTTATTCATTCTTAATCTAATTATTGTTAGTATTATCATTAACCTCCATGTAACTAAGAACATGTTAAATATCGATTAAGGATGGGTCCAAGGATGTAATTGGGAAGAGTCGGAGATTTAGGTTGGGATACATGGATGTATGGAATGTATATAGTTCTACACATTGTACCCCAAGGTTCACTATATTATGACACCCCACATGATATATGTGATGACCAACAGATGTAGTGTATTTATTACACTATTGTTGACTGGTTAACTACACACATGCTTTCAAATTACACACTATGTACTCAGTGGTTCACATCATGCATCCTACACAATCTTGCGGCATAAATTACACACTCCAAGTGGTCATTTATACTGACCCAAGATAAAAACATCTTTATTTTCCATCACTTCTATAAGATAAATATTACATCTCAAAAATAATCTTAAAATCCCAAGAATGAAAGGTTTAGTGTCTTTTATGAACTATTACATAGGCATATTATTTTACAAAACTTTTTAACATTTCTCTATAATCAAAACATACTAGACTCCATTCTAGACTTCTTATATAATATACCCATCCTCATAACCTAGGTTAGGGAAACATAATAAAGGGGTGAGATAAAATTCTCACTAAGGGAAATATTACCAACATTATATAAAATTTTAGATCAAAAGTATATGATAAAACATGGGAAAATCTGAAATATCTTATTAAAAAGAATAAGAACAGTTATCCATAATGATGGAAGGTCTTGTAATCTCAAAATAAAAACATGTACCCTGGAAAACAAAGTGTTATAGAAAAATGATATAATAAATATATCCCATAGAGTATAACATAAGTATTTAAAATATAATTATATAATAGATATAATAATAGTTATTTATAGAATTGTAAATATATCAGAACACATTGAGTTCATGCTCATTCTTGTGAATGTAACTAATATACATCATCTTCACACTCAATCATGTGAACGTAGCTAATCTATATCATGTTCATGCTCAATATTGTGAACATAGATAATTCAAGTCATGTTCATAATAAATACTATGAATGTATATGATCCAAATAATATTCATGATTAATCTTGTAAACGTAGATAATTTATATCATTTTCACATTTAATATTTTTAATGTAGTTAATCTGCATCGTGTTCATGCATAACATATTTACTTCATGAGGTATATAACCTTATCAAATTCAATTAAGGTTGATATAGGACAAGAAATATCATTATCCATAAATATGTGTGTAAAATAACATCAGTAATTAAATATATCCTGAAAACCTATGGTAAACAAAATGATTTGCATTCATCACATCATAAAGAACCCAAGAAAGAAAAATGGGTTTCACAACATTTCCATATGGTATCACTAAAACTGACCTCAATAATGTAAATAGTTGATATATAAAATTCAATAACACCAAAATAGTATTTCATAAGATCATTTATAAGGTGATTCATTAAAAATAATTTCCAAATAAACAAATACTTTAGATATAAAGAGGAAAATGGTAGTGAAATCATAAAATCATTTTAGAAAATTCATTTACTGTTGGCATAAAAGAATAAGATTTCGTCAATTTTAAAACTATTATTTTAAATATGAATTGAAAAAATGAGAAACGATTATTTTTGAAAAATTAATTTCCAATACTCTATCCTATAAAAATGCATAATGTTTTCTAAAATTTGAATGTTAAAACACTTCGAAAACTTTAACTTTTAAAAAGAATCCTCAATAATAGAGACTTGAAAATGACACAAAGGTGTCAAAATGTTGAAGTCAAAAAACGTAAAAAACATTTAATTTTAAAAATAATATTAAATAATAAATATTTTAAAAGATAGTATGTTTATCATAAATGAATATGGAGTTAAAGGAAAACCATTTTGTTTTGAATGGATGGGAAACTGTTTGAACATTTTGAAATACCTTTGTTAAAATTGCACGTCAAAAAAGAGTAATTAAAACGTCATTTTTAAAATAGGATAAGGGAAATATAAATTTCACATGATATAAAAAAATTAATTAAAATTATAAAGGATAAAATTTTAAGTAAATGAATATGTGGACAATGAGGGGAAACCATCTTTAAAGAGGATAAGAATTATTCTTAAAAAGAATATACCTTTTTTGGAAGAATTTTATCAAGGTTAAAATGTTGTCTTTAAAATTCATATTACTATAAATAGTAATATAAATCAATATTAAATAGAATATTATGGTGGAATAAATCAATATAATAAGAAATAAGATCCTGAAGAAGCATTTTAAGTCAATGAATTTAGTTGAGTTGACTAAGAACCTTTTGACTTCGATATCCTCTAAATCAAAATCCATTTTAAAAATAAAATTATATGGTTATTAAAACCCAATTAATGGAATTAATATTGTAAAATAAATTCATTAGGCATAAATCAAACCATATCAAATATTTTATGGTGTGAAATAATAAATATGTCTCTAGAATTTAAATTTGAGACACAAAACCCTTACATTGATTTCCCACTTAGTTTATCACACTCAAAATTACATTATAACAAACATAATTATCTTAATAACCTAATTAATAAAATTATTCATATATATAATATTTTATAAAAATAATTTATAATTATTCTCTATATGTACATTAGTTATTTATTATCTATTTTCAATATCAGGTGACTAATCTTGATTGTTTTGAACTAGATTCTTAATAATAGTGTTGTTATTCATTATTATCCCATAATTCATCATTCATGGATCATAAAAGTTAACAAAATTAATTTTTTAGGATATTTTATAAAATTATAATTTAATTCTATATTAGTATTAGTTACAGTTCTTGTCGAATAAATTAGCGATGAGCATGTTTCAATGATTTTTTAACAAATGAATGGTGGTAACTTAATTAATGAGTTTAATGTTTATGTTACCAAAACAGAAATAAAAAATAAAAATGATTTACTTATTAATATCAAATATTAATTTTCCAATTCCATTCTTGATATAAATTTATAGCAATGTTCACATGGCTGGTTAAAACCGACCTAACAAGAACATGTTATGATCTGTGTAAGAGTATGGATATGTAAGAGATTATTTTGTTATAATATCATTGTCATAAACATATAATGTAATTATTTATATGTTATTAATTATATGATTTATTATTTTTTAAATTTATAAGAATAATTTAAATGAAAAATAATTTTTCACTTATAAATAAATCGACATTCCTCTTGGTATGTTTGTTTTATGTGGTTAGTTTTACAATGATTACTTATTGATAATATTAATTATAGAGTGCCTAATTTATATTTATATAATATAAATAATGATATAACTAACATATATATTTACTAAATCCATTTATATAACTATCCATGAAAGGTGATGATGAGAAACATAATGTGTCATTCATATAGGTTGTACTATGCACACACACATGAGAAACATTTCCATTTTTACAATTGAATATGAGGGAAATAAATAATGGTTAAACATAAATATAATAATATTTAATCATATAATTTTTATTTATTTCAGTATATAAATATGGTTATAATGGTTTTTAGTATGTTTTATGAGAATGATAAATAAATGAAGAAAAAGAAAAAGTAATGCTTACATTGGAAATTCAGAACTTCTCTTGATGTATCCTTTGGAAATGAAGGACTTGAGGAACTTTTTTGAGGATAGGGGATTCCAAACGTGTATAGGGAATCTATAAGAATTAAATTATTCATATTTTAATGGGAATTATAAAATAGGGGTTTGGATTTAAAATGGTGTAAGCGAGATCCGTTTATAGGGGAAAACGAGGGACAAATCATTAGAAAAAATGTTAAGTAAGGGGTAAGAATAGAGTTGAATTATAGTTAGGTGAGTTATGTAGGAAATTTTTGGTAAAAAATTTAGTTATAACTTAAAAACCTAAAAATTTATTATATAAGTTCTAAGTGTCAAATTTATTTAGTAAAATTTGAGTCGCATTAGATTACTTATTTTAACGCTTAATAATTTTGGTTAAAATTTAACCATGGTAAATATTTTATCACAGAAAATATAAGATGAACCTTCTAAAAAAATTTATATGTGCTGAATCTTAAGATAGAGTCAATTTAATATAACTAAATCTCTAAATATGAGAAAATTAACATTAAAATTAAAACATATAATATGTTGAAAATGAGTTTTTATAGAAACTTTCATTTTAATCATTAAATGTAATTAATATTATTTAACCTTGATTTACAATTAAATGAGTGTTAATTTATTTTTATTTGGGTTTAAAATAATATTAGAGTCTTAATTTAATACAGATTCAGTTAATTTAAAAACAAACTATATTTAGTAAAGTATTATTCTTTGAAAAAATAATAGTTTTATCACGGAAACTTATATTTACCTTGGTAACATAATTTTATGAATAAAAATGAAACTGATATTTCTTCATAGAATAAAAATCATGATCTAAAATTTTAAATTCATTTTATCAAATAAAATTTCTAAAGAATTATAATATTATCACACATGATGCATAAAAACATGTTTTGAAAAAGTGTAATTGTAATCTTAAAATTTATATGGTGTAAATATATCAATATCATTGACTTTCATGATTCACATTGTTTTTTATAAACCAAATAAGGGTTATGTGGCTTAAAATTCAATCCAAAACTGAATATTACCATTAAAAATTTTAATTAAAATAAAATATTGACAACTATTTTTAAATTAGAATAAAATTTTGATTGTAATAACCCCAACACCAGTAACTAAAATCTTGTGGTTACTTTATTACACTAACATAAGATATAAGGGATCACATCATAAAGGATCAATCCTTTTATCAGTCTTTATGAACTAGATACAAACACAATCCCCAATTTTATATTGGCAATAAAATATAATATATAATAATAGAAAACATTCGGCACCCCTAGACTCATTCAAATAATTATTATTCATATCCTAGGGAAAGGAAAAAAATAAGAGTGAACTAAAATGATTATTAATGGTTATGTAAAGTGGAATATATAATGATTAAATAAGTTATAATCAATATAGAAAGGTAAATGACTGAAAACACATGTCATTTAGTCAATAACTTGAGCACAAAATCCATCTATGGATAATATCAATTCGGCAATCCCATGGATAATAATAATTCAATTCAAAATGAAGTAAATTCTTAATATTAGACATCATGATCCCAAAAATCATGATATATATACCATTAATACCTTTAATCGAGATAGTTTAATCAATGGGTATGTATACACCAAAAACCAATTTAATTTTTCCAGATGATTTGTCTCATTAGACCTATCGATGCGTCAATCATATTTGTAATTTTGGGCCCCACCCATCACTATATTTACAATGATTCCCTCATATATTGAATGATAAATTTAAATTTAAAACAATATGACTTATAAATACATATTTATATTGAGTAAAGAATACATATTTATCAATATTTTCCCCAATCAATCAAATAACATTCATAGAAAAATACCACATGTAAAAATTATATATGGTTTAGGAAATAATAATATCTATGATAAAAATATTATATATATTTAATATAAATTTAATTTTCAATGATCATAACAAAAGTGAATGTTTCAAAAGAAAGTTAAGGACCATAAAATTAATAAGATATAAGAGATGACCATCGGTTTATCAGAAATATAGATTTTGTTATAAAATCATGTCCTATGGAAAAATAAATAAATTGGAAGTGAAATTATAAAATAACAATTATTTATTTATTTTTCTTTATAAAAAAATATAAAACCTATATAATAAGATAAATATCATAAAATTGATATAGCAGTGGGGAAGTCTGTTAAGATCATACACATTAAAAACGTTCTATTTGATTTTTTCTAAGGAAAGTAAAAAAACCTTTTGTAAAACATTATAAAGATTCATTTAAAATATTTTAAAAGAAATTTATAACTTATAATTTTCTTAAAATATAACTTTAGTGATAAAAATAATTTTTGTAAAACAATTTTGAAAAATATGGACATGGAAAAAAATATAGCTGATTAAAAGAGAAATAAATTCAGCATTTTTTTTAAAAATTATTTTCCTGATTAAAGTTTAAAATAGAAGAAAATTTGGAAGAAAATATGGTATATAATTAGATATCTATAGGATAATAAAATAGATGGATTTTATGAGAGGTGAATTATAATATTATTTCAATGAAAATTAAGGCAATCCCAAAAAAATGAGATTTTAAAATAAATCCTCACCACTTTGTTAACTTTTAAATTATAGCCCCTTGAAAAAATAAACTTGAATTGAAAAATTAATAATCATGAATAAATAGGTATTTATTTTATATATATCAAAGGGGTAGTATACAAATCATATAGAAGTAAATAGGTGCATAATATCAAATGTGTCTCAATGGAATGAAAATTGATATGAAATCCACTACCTCACGCTTCTATTTAGTTGAATGTGCTTTAACCTAATGTAAAATTATTTTAAACATGTTATTAATGTTTATATTTGGTGTCTTAAGACCAAATTTTTGTACTTTTATTACGTGTATATTCAATGTATTTAATATTTAATTAACATCTTATTACATATTGTTCAGTGTTTCTGTATGGATTTAATGTAATAATTTCCTAGAGTATTTTTAAAATTGATAAGTTTATAGTGGTTCCTCACTATGATAATAACCTTGAATTTATATGAAAATATTCTTAATGTAGTTTTATGGTTAGATAACATACTATGATGGGACTCATAGTATTTAGACTATCAGGTGTGATTGTTCGTAATATGATGAGGCTTATTTTCATTAATTTTACACTTGGTAATATACAAGATGAGAGATTATGAGAAAAGACCCACCAGTAAGAATTTACATTTTTTTGGTTTCATTGGTTATTAATTTTTACGAGTGTGTGTAATGGTCTATGGACTTTAAGATTATCCTTAGTGTATGCCATGACTCGCATATTTAGATTTACTAAACAACACCATCAGGCCATATGTTAGTAGTAAGTAGTGTACATTGGTTGTGTCATGATTTACATGTCATTAATGTATAATATAAGGAATTATTTTTCCCCTTTATATTTGAGGAAGCTAATATATCATCCCTTTGATTGGAATAGAATTTTTATAAAGACCCCAACCCTAGTAGCCCAAAGCTAGTGCCTTAAAATATTAAATTATCATAGATATAAAAATCTAATCCAAAATGACCGATCATTTTAGTATTTATGGATGAAAGATTACATACAATAACCTTACATTTCAACTTGAAATGAAAAAAAATATCTAAACTCCATCAGAAACACCCGAAATCTCCTATATTATCCCTACAAGTCATTCATCATATACATCTTCACATCCTTGGAAAAAATAAAACATAATAAAGGGTTGATTTTAGATGCTCAGTAAGGGTAAGTAATATAAAAGAAGCTAATATAAATAATAAGTCATGGTGAATGACAAAAAAACATGTGATTATAACATAATATTGATCATAATATAGAAAGAATAATAGATGAATAAATAATCCCATATAAATAATCAAATTAGAATAAATCTTAACTAGGGATATTCTACTACTCGAATAATCACATGGACTAATAAATAATAATATCATAATGAGGTAATGAATAATTCTGTACATCATAGACATATTATTGAGGCCTTGGCAAAGGTGTCTAAAAATAAATGGTTAAGGCCTCAGCCAAATCCATTTCTGATTTGTCTCATTAGACCTCCTGATGCATCAAGGTGATATAGAAGGCCCCATCCATCACTTAATAATTGTGATTAATTCATCAAATCAGTGTGGTTAAACATAAACAACATATACATATGAAATTTAAATAACATTCCCCAGTCTGTAAACATAATCACTAATCACTTTGAGTAGTATGGTAATTCGTAAGATAGTACATCCATAATCAAACTGAACATAAAATATTTAATAAAATATGATAGATGATGATAATAATAATATCCCAATATCAATAAATAATAATATTCAACATAGGTTTTTAAATAGATGAAAATACTCTAATAAAATCATGAAGTATTTCTTGAGAGAAATACCCTTTTTACTTAGCAAAGAAGAGTTCTTTTAGAAAAATCATATATATTTGTTATAATTATTTGTATAAAACCAGAAATAAAAAAAAAAGTTTTTCATGGAAAATTTAATGATTTTATAAAAATAATAATGTATTAAAAAATTATGTATGTCACTTGAAAATGTGTAGGAAATTGAGAAGTTCCCTTTAATCAGGCTTGCATATTGGAAAGAATATAAAAGGGAGCCTCGTAAAACATGTATTCCACCATAAAATAAAGATGAAATGATTTTTATACATGATTTTGGAATATATAAACTTAACTAAGAATAATTATATAAAATTAATTAATAATTACATTGGTGTAAATAGGTACAAATCATAACCCGAATGAAAATGGAGGTTCAGGAAGAAACCCTTACCTTATTTCTGAAAGTGTTTTGTACTTTTACTTAATTTTCTGGAAAATTAAATTAAATAAATTAATAAATAAATTCATATACCTTACTAAATGTATTTGATTTATTATAATTTTATTAAGTTCATTTATGGTATTTTATTTGTTATAAGATTTAATTCTATCGTTCGAGAGTGTTCTTTTCCTTAGTTTTCATGATTGGTTTTCTTGTATAAGAGTATGGATGTTCATATAAAATAAGAATAATTATCTAGAACTGAAATTATATGTTATTAATGATCATATATAATATAAAATGGTTTTATAATTATTTTTTTATATGGTGTGGGGATGAATCATTTGATAATACAACAGTGATAATCGTTTATATTATTTTGGGGGTTTTTCGATCGTCATGAACTAGTTTGGTCTTCTTAATTAATATCATGTATATATACTAGTTATAGATTAATAAAAAAACTTATAATATTTATAATATATTATTATTTAAACATAATTATTGTTTTATGACCATCCTTGAAGGAATTAGTGAAAAATGAAAATGCAGCATCCATGATGTTGGTAAATCTACACACCACAGACAATATTTTCATTTTTAGAAGAAAGGAGAGGGAATATAATTGTTGATATATTATTCCCTAAACACAATAACATTCCATTATATATAAGATAATGTATATATCAAGTAACTTTGGGATAGGGAGGTGAGGATAATATAATAAAATAAAGGAACGTGAAAAGAAATTAAACGAAAAATAAAGAGGTCTTTACCTCTTGATTTTCTCCTCCTTGAGAACCTCCATAGGGAAAAGGAATTGGTCTTTTGATGAGACAAAGGGATCCTGGACATGGGGGAGGGTATTGGGAATATGATTGGGTAGGGATTTCATAAGTTTAAAAGCTTTGAAGGTGTGAGAATAAGAGGTGGTGATTGGTGGTATTTATAGTGGAAGAGAGGGGCATTTTTTAATATTTTATTCATTTATTTATTATTTTGGATCAAGACTATAAATAGTGTCAGAATTATCCCTAACTATTTTAAAATAATTAATTTGAGTTCGAAATTATAGTTCTTACAATAGTTATTACTCAAGGAATAGAAAATTTAACTTATAATTCATTTATACAGTAAATTACCGTATTTTACTATTCAACAAAAATTTAAGTATTTTATAAAAATTAAAAAAATTCACCCTAACCATTTTTTGACATGTATAATTCAAAAATAGAATTAATTTTATGAAAATAATTTTCTAAATATGACAAATTTAATTTTTAATTAAAATCATCATTTATTCAAAGCCATTTCTTAGCTGGAGAATGTGGCACACACTTGGGCTTGGTTGGGGCCCCCATTGGGAGTCGGTGTTAGCAACCCACATTTTAATGATACCCCTATGAAATGATCCTATGATGAGTGTAGATGATTTAGGGTATCCCCATGTCACCGCATCCTCTTCTCATTCTCAGGTTGGCCACAGATCCTTCCTTCAGTGATTATTCATGGCATGATTATAGTGTGCGACTCCTCTATCTGTGGTGAAATTGAGGGTTAGAGATATAGTTATGTTTCCTCTTCGGCTCGTGTCTCAGCTGACATTTTGTTCTCATCTCTGTTCTATGCTCATTGGAGCTCCAACCATCTTCATTTCTCTATTTCTTTCCTAGTTCAACGGAATGACCTTAATGGGATCCTTCGTGTTGGGTTGTTTCATTGATCGTCCTTGGTGGTCTACTCTCGTCTCAGTAATGTTTCTAAATTCCCTAGTGGTGAGGTATTTCTTCCCCTTCCCTATGGATTTTAGGAATTCCTTCAAGTGTTCTATGTGGTGGTGGGTGCGGTTCTTTTTCATTTTTGGCATCAAGGTTCGTCAAGGGTTCATGGGCTCAGTAATTTCATGGTGGCTCGGTGTGGTCAAGATCCTTCCTTCCATGGTCAGATGGTTTTCCTCATCGGTCTTTGTCTTCTGGAGTGCTTTGGGTGTATTGCAGTGACCTTCTTGAGTGGGTTTGGTGGCAGTGACGGGCTCTAAAGGTTTGGACTGGTTTATTTTGTGGAGAGGTCTCTTCCTTGCATCATCTAGAATCTGAGAAGTCTTTCTATGCAGTGATGGTTTTATTTCCTTGAATTGCTGACATCATGAATTGGAATTGGTTATTTTCTTGCATCGGTTGATTTGGAATGGTTGTAGGTGTTTTCTTGAATGGTTTTTTTTCTAAGGTGGGAAGTTTTTGATTCAGAATTGACTCTAGAGGAGGTTTTAGAGCTAGCAGTTTATCTTTTTAGTGATTTCTGGATTTGGTTGTTTGAGAGGGTATGGCGCTATCCATCGGATCAGTCCTGAGCTTTGACTCCAGACACTTGCTTTTTGAATTACCTTGCAACGGTGAAGAGCTTCTTCGTGTTCAAATGTTGGGGAGGAGCAGTTCAGTGATATAAACCTGGTTTTTTATCTTTCTTCCTTGATTTTGATTGTCTTATGTCCATGATTTCATTGGGTTTCCACCCCCTTCATCCCTTAAAAGGGGTCCTTATCGTATAATAAAAAATTTGAAGGCCTTCAGGCCGTTGGATGAATATTATAACCGATTTTATGAAACTTTCAAAAATTAATTAAGGACTCATAAAATTATTCTATAATCATATGAAAAACAAAAATATTAATATATAAATCCTTTTTAAGAAAATAAATTTTATTTCATATAATTATATTAATTATAAAATTGTATTAAAATATTTATTTTTTACGAAAATACCAACACTTAATTTCGTATTTTTAAAATATTTATTTACTTATTCCAAGATATATATATATATATATCATATTTTTATTTATAAGATACCCAAAATTTATTCATAATTTCATAGGTGAGTTTACTATTCTATTGGTCGGTTTACTATTTCTAATAGTCACAATACTATTACATAGTTCAAGTTACTATTCCATTGGTATCGATTCCTTAACTTCTAGAAATACCTCTTATTTCATTCATTATTCACTTATAGAGTTTTAATTGTATTCTATAAGTGATTTTAGGTGTTTTATAATATTTAAAATAACTATAATAATGGAAATTTCATTGATAGAATTATGGTTCATTGTATTCTCTCCTCCTAAAAAAATTCAACCTTAAAATTTCCAAAATGTCACCTCATAAAAATATTTGGATAGTTCATCATATCTTTATTTAGTTCCCACGTCGCCTTGTCAATTTTATGATTTTTTCAAATTACCTTTACCATCCATGTTTTCTGATTCCTCAACACTTGTTCTCCAGTGTCCATAATCCATATAGGCTATTCATAGTAAGATAAATCATGTTTCAATTCTATTTATTTAAAAGTGAGAACATGTGTTACGTATAGAATCTACATTGTAAGGACCCGACCCCAGTTGCCCGAATTTAGTGCCTTATTTGATTACCTTGGAATACATAAAAGTAATAATAGTCCTTAAGGACCGATTAATTTATTATTATTGTAAACAAGATACAAACATAAGTTCAAAAATTACAACTTGAAAAGAAAAACAACATAGAAGCTCCTTAGACAGCATCCATAACTCCTAGGTTATTTCAGCATGTCATTCATAATAAAATTATTCATGTCCTAGGAAAATGAAATATAAGAAAGGGTTGAGCTCAAATTCTAAATAAGAGTAATCAATACAGCAGAAGATAATATAAACATTAGACATGGTGATTAATTGAAAACACATGCCTTTAAAAATAAACTTGACGTAATATAGCGGAAATATGACCTGAGTAAATATTTCCAGAATATAATGTAATCATTGTAATTATACTAGTAGAATTACCAAATTATCCATCAATACTATTTCCATAATGAGGGAATGAAAAATTCCAGACAATATTACTATATCTCCAAGGCCTCGTGCCAAGACCATAAATAATCGTTTTGTCAAGGCCTTGTGCCAAGACCGTAGTTTGTCTCATGAGACCTACTGATGTATCTAGGGGATATAGCAGGACCCACCCAACACTTACTATGTCTAATTCATTCCTCATATGAATGGGGATAAGCATAAACAACATATACATTCATATTTAAATTAATATACGAAATAAAAATAACTTTCCCCGAACATTAAGCATAAATACTAACCATTCAGAGTAAATTGGTGAATGGTTTTAAGATAGCACATCCACAAACAAAATAATCACAAACCATGAAATTAAATATGATATATGATAACATGTAATACTAATCCCAATAATACATAAGAATCAACAAGATTGTTGAAATATATGATGATACTCTTATAAAATATTCGAGTAAATCTTGAGATAAATATTATTTTACTTTGAAAAGAAGAGTTCTTTTGGAAAAATATTTGTATAAAACCATAAGTTAAGTAAGATAGTATTTTAATAATAAAATGGGAAATTTTATAAAGATAATTTTTTCCAAAAATAGATTATTGAGTGTCCTTGAAAATAGATAAGAATTAGAGAAATTCCCTTAGATCGGGCTTGTATTTCAGAAACAATTTCGAAAGATCCTTTTAAAACGTGTAACCATAAATAAAATAAGGAAATATTCTTGTTGGTAAACATATATATATCTCACACATATAATTTTTTATGAGTAAATAATAATAAACAAGTGTTTTATTGAGGTAATTTAGACAATAAAAGTAACCCTAATTGAAATGGAAGTTCATGTGGAAAAACCCTTACCTTAAGTCTGAACGTGTTCCGATCTTGAACTTAAGCTCCTAGAATATAAAATTAGAATTATTAATAACTTATTTCATAACCTATTAGGCATTTATATAGTTTATCATAATTATTTTTAGTTCATTTATTCCCTTAGTTATAAGTTATTATATTGAATTTCCTCGTTCTGGAGTGTACGTTTTCATTATTTTCATAATTGGTTCACTTGTTCTTAAGTAATGGAGTGGAATGGATGTAAATCTACAGAATTGAAATTAAATATAATTTATTAACATAAAGAAGTTTTAATGGTCAATTATATCATTTGGTTACATTTAATGAGGATGAATTATTAGATTAAAACCACTTCGATTATTTGGCGGTATTTGGAATATTATGAACTAGTTTTGTCATAAAAATTAATAATATGAACATATACAAGTTTCTGAATATTATTTACGTTTTAATACATATATTATAGTCTTTTTAGACCATAAAAATGGTTTCATGACCAGTAATGAATGATAAATTGAATAATGAAACTTCATCATCCATGAAGGTTATAAATTCGAACCTCATGGACGTTGATTTTGTTTATAAAAATAAAAGGGAGGGAGAGGATATTGAGGATTTTTAGTCCATTCACATGATATAATTCCAGTATATAGATGATACCGGATCTATAATGGTCATTTGGACAGAGGATGTGAGGATATTATTACAAAATAAAGGAACTTGAAAGGAAACTAACGGAAAAAGAAAGGCGCTTTACCTCTTGATATAACCTCCTTGGGAACCTCCTTAAGGGAAGGGGTTTTGGCCTTTTGGAAAGACCAAGATCTTCCTGGACGTGGGGATTGACTAGGGAAGGCTATTTGTTAAGAACTTTTATGATCTTCAAGGATTTGAAAAGTGAAGAGAAGAGGGAGTGGTGGGGGGTTTTATAGTGGAGGGGAGGAGTGAATTTTAAATATTTAAATAATTATTTTATTATTTCCCTCAAGACAACCAATAGTGTTGTTTCATGTTACCACTAATGGTAATAAGTGTATGTGAGTTCTAAAAAAGTGGCCTTAAATCACTTTTGATTTCATAAATAGTGTATTTAACTGAAAATTTGTATATACGGTATTTTACCGTATTTCACTATTCATCAAAAATTCAAGAATTTCAGAAAAATCCCAAAAATTCACCCCTACAATTTTTCAACATTTAGAATACAAAAATGAACTCCATTTTTCAAAATTAATTTTCTAAATATTATTAATTTAATTTTTGAATAAAATCGTAGTTAATTCGAAAAATAACATTTTTAAACATATAATTAGTTTTATATCATATTGAAAAATTAATTAAGATCTCATTATCTTATTACCTTAATAAAATAAAATAATATAATTATTTACTATTCATAAGGGTCATATTACTATTCCTATTACTATTCATAAGGGAATGTTACTATCCAACAAAAATCAAGTGTGTTTTATCAGACTCCAAATGACTTACTGATCACAACTCAAGATAACCGTTTTTCAAAATTCAAAATATAGAAGAGGTAAAGTTGTGTTTAATAGATATATTATTAAATTTGTTGTTTTGTAGGGACTTATTGTTTCATGAATTCAATATTTATTTTCAAAACATTGGTTTCTTACATTCTCCCCTCACAAAAATTTCGTCCTCGAAATTCAGAAAATGTTACCTAAAAAGATTCGGGTATGTCTTCAACATAAGCTCCTCAGGCTCCCATGTTGCTTCCTCCATCTAATGGTTCCTGCAAAGAACATTTACCAGATGAGTAGTCTGATTTCTCAATACTTGTTCTCTGGTATCAAGAATCTTGATAGGCTCTTCACAATAAGACAGATCGGGCTCAAGTTCTATTTCTTCATAGCTGAGTACATGTATTTGTTCTTTCATGTATTTCCTTAACATTGATACATGGAACACATTGTGAACTTTGGAGAGACTTGGTGTAATTTACAAATGATAAGCTACGGCTCCAATTCGATCCAAATTTTCAAAAGGTCTGATATACCTGGGACTTAATTTCCCCTTCTTACTGAATCATACAATACCCTTCTATGGAGATACCTTTAAGAAAAAGTGATCACCTTCTTGAAATAATAAATCCTTCCTTCGGTTATCAGCATAGCTCTTTTGC
Organism: Viscum album; assembly: GCA_963277665.1. NCBI lineage: Eukaryota > Viridiplantae > Streptophyta > Magnoliopsida > Santalales > Viscaceae > Viscum > Viscum album. The sequence continues at coordinate 894,583,555 of OY728151.1, read as the reverse complement.
CTACTTTGAGCTTCTTTGATAAGGTTTTGGATAATCTTCATCATTTTCGTTATTTCTTCAACAAGTTCTTGGCCTACGAGATTTATTTCACCAACATCATCCCAGCAAGTTGATGTACCACATATTTCTCTATATAATTCTTCATAGGGTTCCATCTGAATACTTGAATGGAAGCTATTGTTGTAGAAAAATTCTACAAGAGGTAAATACTGATCCTACATACCTTGAAATCCACGTGAACAAGACCTCAACATGTCTTCCAATGTTTGAATAGTCTATTCTGATTGTCCATCAGTTTGTGGGTGGTAGGCAGTGCTCAAACAAAGATCAGTATCTAGGGTCTTCTAGAGAATTTTCCAGAATTGTGATGTAAAATGGGGATCACGATTAGAAACAATTGATAAGGGTACACGATGAAGTCTTACAAATTCATTAATATATAGTCTTGCTAAATGTTCTAGTAGTAAATCTTCTCTTCTATCAATAAAATTTTCTAATTTTGTAAGACAATCAATAGTGACCCATATCATATCATTCTTCCTTGAAGTCTTTGGTAGCCCCAAGAAATATTCCATTGCAATATTATCCCATTTCTACATAGGAATATGAAGGGGTTACATGACTCATCTAGGATATTATCTTCCAGCCTTCACCTATTGACAAACCAAACATCTCGACACGTAATTATAAATATTTCTCATCATGTTTTCCCACCAAAAATGTTCCTTTAGATCTCTATACATCTTTGTGCTACTAGGGTGTATAGAGAAATTAGAGTTATGATCATCATCTAATAGTTCCCTCTTTAGCTCAGGAATAGCAGGTGTAGGGTCGAATATATATAGATATTTATGTCTATTAGATGGAACAATACAACAAGGGGGTGAATTTTAGGTTTAAAAACCTTTGAGTTTTAGCAACTAAGAGATTAGTTTAAATGATCTTAAACTAATACAAATACAAACACCCACAATTGTATTGAATATAAAAAGGTATGATGTATTGTAATACTAATGTAATGTAAAACAATTGTATTCAAGATGAACACAATAATCAGAGTTATACAAAGATGAATGATTCTACCTTAAATCGTATAGAATCAACCAATACAATATGTAATAGAATGATTGTAATTGAAACAATTACATGTAAATATGTAAAGAAGAAAGGAAACAATACAAATTCATTTCTATTACAAGTAACAGTGGAAATGTAAAAGAATTACAATTCTTTTAACCCAAAGAGAAGGGTTATCCTTTCACCTAGGATAAAAGGTCTGTCTCACTAACACCTTGGAGAGCCCTCGATACGATGATCGTACTGTCTGTCTGCCTATCCCTGGCAGCCCTCGATATGATGATCAGCACGTCTGTTTGCCTATCCCCGGCAGCCCTCGATACGATGATCGGCACATCTGTCTGCCTATCCCCAGCAGCCCTCAATTTTGTAGGTAATCGGCACCTCTGTCTTTCAATTTCTTGAAAGCCCTCGATACGATGATCGGACGCACAAAGCAGATGAGAGAAGTCACAACATCTCTCTCTAGAATCTTGACTGAAGCAAAGCATCATAGTTGTTCCACAAGGTCTCATTCGTTCTCTTTCTCAGCTTCAAATGACCTCCTATTTATAGGCCTCAGGTTCCAACGGTCATGTTGCCTCCAACGGTCATATTTCTCCGAAAAACTCGGAGGGACTTGGACACCTGGCATTATAACGGTCATATTGAAACAGAAAGAATGACATCATTTTGATTAGTTTGTAACTAACTCAACAACATCATATTAGTTAAAACAAGATATATGTATATGATAAGTAATGGTACGATCCACATGAAACAAGTGTTTTTGACTAAGTACCAAAACAAGTAATGGATGTATGAAAAGCAGAGTCAGTAAAATACATTTTCCATAGTCAGTACGATACATTTGCCAGAGTCAGTACGATACGATTGACAGAGTCAGTACGGTACGATTGACAGAGTCAGTATGGTAAGATTTACAGAGTCAGTATGATAGGATTGACAGAGTCAGTATGGTACGATTAAAAAAACATTTGTGATTTCCAAAACAAAATATAGAAGTCGAAAGAGAACTTTTGACTCAAAAATATCCCCCTTTTTGAAAAGCACAACATATAAAGAAAAATATAACAAGAGATACTTATCTCCCCCTAAGTTATTGGAAACTCTTCTGAATATGAATTTGAATACAACTAACTCCCCCTTAGGTATGGACTTTCCTAAGGATTGTATTCGTAGATTTTCCTTAATAGTGTTTTAAAGCATTCTTCCCCTTTATAAAACATTCTCCCCATTTTTAAACATTCCCCCCCTTTTTGATTTACAAAAAGAAAGGGGTAATATTGAATTGTATGAAGGAGTTAGAAAATAAACACAATAAAATGGATAAAAGAAATTTCATTATGATAACAAACAATACTAAACATGAGAACAAAATATAAGTCACTTGTTTTCTCTTTCTTTCTCCTTTTTGATCAACTCATGAAGTACCACATTCATCTTTTTTATCTCCTTCTTGTATTCAGAAATAGCATCACCCTGAGACTTGAGAAGCTCTTTTTGGTCCGCAAAAATCTGATCTTGATTCTTGATAGTCTCCTCCTGGACTCTGATTACTTCTTCAAGGGTATCAATTTTGTCTTGCAGATTCTTGTTATCTTTGGAAAACATAGAATTTTTATTCTTCAACAAAACCATTTCATCCTTGAAAGATGAAACCTTCGAGAAATCAGATTGAAAAGCGTTCATTATTTCTTGCAAGTCTTTCACTGAAGTAACATCAGCTCTTTGAGAATATAAAAAATTCAACCTTTCAACTGTTTCTTTGTCAAGCTTATTGAAATCAATTTCAAGTTCATTTTACAACCTTATTATATCTTCAATTTCTATCTCAGGATCATTGATTGAGCTCTTTGTTTTGTACGACCACTTGGTCATCTTATTGCAGGCCTTCTTATGAGCAACTGAACTTTCTGAAAGAACTTTCAAATCGGCTTCAACTGACAAAACTTTCTTTCTTAATTATTTTACAGAGCCAAACTTCTTCTTTTGATTTTCAGTAATAAAATCAATATTTCCTTCAAGCCTCTGGAAATATGGAATTTTCTTCTCAACCCTTCTCAAAACATGAACAATGTAATCACTCTTCTTGAGAGAGATTGTATGTTCTGAATCAGTATCTTCATCGTACGATGCCAGTTCATTTGATCATCTTGAGTCAACAACTGGCTGTTTTCCTTTTCCTTTTTCTTTCTGTCTTCTTTCTTCTTCCACTTTATCACTAATGAAAACAACTTTATCAATGTGAGAGGATTGAGCACCTTTCTTTTCTTGAGATGACATTCTGTCCGGAGTTCGTGCTTGATCGGCATGAGGAGTTTGTTGAACACCTTCACTCAGCTTTTGAACCGATTCCTCTCTACTCTTATTCGAACATTGAAGGAATTCTAAAAGAAAATCTCCTTCCTCCCCTTCCACTTCTTCTATCTCTTCCATCATTTGTTTTCCTTTTTCTTTCTTAGGAAGACTCTGTATGATGGGCTCTTGATGCACTTCTTCCATCAGTTGAGCACTAGAATCCTCAACCATTTTCAAAACTTTAGAGATATCAAAGTCTTGAGACTTTATTTTCAAAATAGTTTTCTTTTTCTTTTCAACATTAAGGGTTTCTTCTACCCTTTATCTTTCTGCAAAAGCCTCAGTCGGGTCAAGTCTGAACTTTGGATCACCTTCCTTTCTCTGTTCCTTATCCTTTCTCCATTTGGATACAACCTCCTTACTGTACCTTGTCTTCTTCTTAGGCTTTGAACTGGTTTGCGGATCAGACTTTTGAGTAACACCAGTATATTGATTGTCTTTGGCTGGCATAAGTGCTGATTGATTCTGAGCCAATTCAGCTTCTACATCTCTGACAAAACGTTTTGAATTTGGATCAAAACAAACATTCAGCTTTTTCATCGTACTCTTAATAATCCACGATGGCTTCAAATCTATCGGGTTTCCTTTCAAAGGAATGTTACAAAACTTCATACTTTCAAGAATGAACTTTGTAAGGATGGCTGGATACATAATCATTTGGGACTTAATCCCTCATATCTTGACATTCTTAATGGTTTCAAAAACCTACCCCATGAGATTTACTTTTCTCATATTTACAAGATAGTCAAGCATAAAAATATCAAAAACTTTCAGAGTTTCTCTATCCCCTTTCCTTGGGATAAGAAAACCTTGCATCCATAAAGTCACAAAACGATTGTCTGGTGAAAGATGAGACACTTTTCTCTTTTCTTCATTAATAACAAACAAAGACTTTTCAGCACTTTCTCTATTAAACATACCAACTTCCTCTGGTAGTTTATGAGATGTACAGAAAGAATCCCCTTCTATTGGGACATTCAGAAAATGAGCCACTTGTTTCACAGACATAGATAAATTTCTATCGTACATAGAAAAATTGATAGCCATGTCTTTGTCAAAAGATACGGTTTTATAAAACTGAGAAACTTCATCAAATAGAACTGGATCTTGAGAAACAGGTCTTTCAACACACAAATGTTCCCATCCTTGAAAGAGAATGATTCTTCTGATTGTGGAATCATACAAATCAAAAAAGTCCATAGAAACTAACCTTTCTCTGTTAAAGTCTTTCTCTGTAAAAGTCTTTGAAGACATTTCAGCGGGAATGTTAGCAGAGGATTGAGACATAAAGATGATGCCGATGAAAGATCGTACAATGATTTAAAACCGGTGGAGAAGAGCTTCGCCTCAAAACCTGAAAAACCAGTGTGGGTTTGGGGAGGGGGATATTTATAGGCGAAAAAGGGGTGACCATTGATCTTCTATGGTCAGGATTAGAGAAAAACAAATCAATGGTTAGGATTAAAAACGAAAAAGAGAAAAAAAATAAAAAAATGGAAAGTACCTGCCGGAGAACATAAGGAGGTTGTTGGTTTTTAGGATTAAAGAATACACAACTGTAAGAAATAAAATAAAATAAAAGTATCAATCTACATGCCAATGGAAAACAATCTCGTTACCATGAACTGACAAGTCGATGGAAAAGAAATTTGTTACCATCATCATACAGTACGATGGAAAAGAAATTGATTACCATCATCGGTCGATACGATGGAAAAGAAATTTGTTACCATCATCGGTTTATATGATGGAAAAGAAATTCGTTACCATAATCGGTTGATACGATGGAAAATAAATTCCATAACATTATCGGTTGATACGATGGAAAAGAAATTTGTTACCATCATCGGTCGATATGATGGAAAAGAAATTTGTTACCATCATCAGTTGATATGATGGAAAAGAAATTCGTTACCATCATTGGTCGATACGATGAACAGAAAAATGAATGATACGATAAAACTGTCAATACGATAAATAGAAAAATAAATGATACGATAAAACTCTCAATATGATAAACAGAAAAATAAATTATATGATAAAACTGTCAATACGATAAACAGAAAAGTAAAAACACATACCTGGAGAGTAAATAGTTAAAGAACATAAGATAAAAAGAAACATAAAAAAACATAGAAAGAAAGGTCCTCCCCCTTTCAAAGGGAGTTATTTAATGTTCGGAGAATTGTAAAACATGAAGTAGATAAGAATGATTATTTTAATGTAATCATTCCTAGCTTCTGTTTTATAAACTCAAATCTATCGGATGGTAATGGCTTTGTAAAAATGTCAGCAAGTTGTTCTTGTGTTCCGATAAATTGTAGAACAATATCTCCTTTTTGTGTGTGATAACCTTTTCAAAGAGATATTTGTTTCTAGTCATGTGTCGAGAACAACCACTATCCATGTACCAAATATTCTTATTGGTACACTTCTCATTTTCCTGAAAAAGAAACAATTAGTTTTTCGGAATCCAAACTTGTTTGGATCCAGAAAGGTTAGATAAAAGAATTTTAGGAATCCACATTTTTTTTTGCAAAATGAGCTTTATGAAATCCTAAATATTGAGTTCTATTAAGAGAACAATCTCTTCTCCAGTGTCCACCACATTGACACTTAGAACAGAAAGTGGTTTTTTGAGGAACAAAATAGTTATTGCTAAAAATAGGTTTGGAATAAGTATAACCAAGACCAAAACGATTTCTCAAAGGTCTAAATTGAGAATACATCCTGTAAAAGTTTTTCTTTCCATGAGTAAAGTTTGACAAACATTTCTTCAAGGATAAAATCTTTGACTTTTGTTTTAAAACCAAATTCTTATTTTACAAAACATTTGAATTTGAACTAGAGTTAGGCTCTAAAATATTTTTCTTTGAAATTACAATTTCAAGATCCTTAGAAATTTTATCCTTATCAGATTTAACTTTCTCAAGGGTTTTTAAAATACTTTCAAAATCATAATTTTTCACATTAAGATCTTTAGAAAGATCTGATACTTCTTTAGTCAAGATTGAAATTCTATAATTTTCTTTCTTAAGCCTCTTCTCGAGTTTAGAATTTTCATTTTCAAGTAATTTAGAAAATCTAGAGACTTCTTTAAAAGAATGTAATGTATCATCTTCTGATGATGAAGATTCATCATTTGAAGATTCATAATATCTATTATCAGTACAATTTTTATTTAAGGAGACATTTGTAATGGCTTCAGCATTATGTACCTTAGCCATGAGATAATGATCTTCAATTGGTAATCTGGCTAAGAGTCTGATATTCCTCTATCCTGATGTCTCATATTCTGAAGAATCATATGATGAATCACTACCACTTGCACTCCACGTATCATTTTCTTTCAAGACATTCTTTTTCTTATAAAACCTTTTCTTGTTTCTTTCAGAGTGTTTTTCATTTCTATCTTTCCTTTTCAGTAAAGGACAATCAGGCCTTATATGTCCTGCTTTCTTACATTCATAACAAGTTACCTCTGAATCTTTCCTATCATTCCTATCTTTCTTTTTGAATCTATATTGGAAGTCTTTCTTTCCCAAAATCTTGTTCATCCTTCGAGAAATATTGGCTAACTCATTATCCGAAAGATTACAATCACTTGAATCAGATATAACAACTTTCATGGATTTAGACCTTGTAAGCCTTTCAGGCGTTTTAGCTTTAGATGAAAAGGCTACACTTCCATTCCCATTCTTCTTCTTGTTGAAATCCGCATCTCTATTCATTCTTGTCTCGTTCTGTAGAAGAGTTCCAAAGAGTTCATCAAGAGTAATCTGGGAAACTTTTCTATTTTCATCAATAGCTGTCCTTTTTTACTCCCATTCATTTGGCATTATATCTATAATTTTATCGACTAGAGCTTCATCATCAAGAACTTTTTCTCCCATAGATTGTAAGCTGTTGACAATTGTCATAAACCTTTGTTGCACTTTACATACTGGCTCTCCATAAGGAAAAACAAATCCATGATACTCTTCTCGAATCATTGATCTCCTTGTTTCTATGACCTTGGATGTACCAAAATGAGTGACTTCTAATTTCTTCCCAATACAGTTGGCTACTTCACATGAAGATATCTTACTGTATATATTCCTGGTCATAGAGCATAATAAATTATTGCGTACCTTGTAATTTAGTTGATATTCTTGCTTCTCTTGGTTAGTGAAAGTACTGACTTCTTTGTCATGAATTTTGTAACCTCCAGTAAGCATAATAAAATTTTCTACACCAGTATTAATAAAGAACATCTTAATATGATCTCTCCAATACTCATAATCATTTCCATCAAAGATAGGTGGTCTAGAAGGATTCAGATTGTCTATTGACCCAATATTCACTCCTGGCATCTAATACAACAAAAACTTTTCCACTCCACATGTTAGTGTAGTAAGTATTTAAGACAGTAATATGAAAGAAATAAATCTAGTAATACAAATCAGTGGAAAACCTCATTTGATACCAATTGTAGGATCGAATATATATAGATATGTATGTCTATTAGATGGAACAATACAAGAGGGGGGTGAATTGTAGGTTTAAAAACCTTTGAGTTTTATCAACTAGGAGATTAGTTTAAATGATCTTAAACTAATACAAATACAAACACCCACAATTGTATTGAATATAAAAAGGTATGATGTATTGTAATACTAATGTAATGTAAAACAATTGTATTCAAGATGAACACAATAATCAGAGTTATACAAAGTTTAATGATTCTACCTTAAAGCGTATAGAATCAATCAATACAATATGTAATAGAATGATTGTAATTGAAACAATTATAATTGAATATGTAAAGAAGAAATTAAACAATACAAATTCTTTTCTAATACAAGTAACAGCGGAAATGTAAAAGAATTACAATTCTTCTAACCCAAAGAGAAGGGTTATCCTTTCACCTAGGATAAAAGGTCTGTCTCACCAACACCTTAGAGAGCCCTCGATACGATGATCAGACTGTCTGTCTGCCTATCCCTGGCAGCTCTCGATACGATGATCATCACGTCTGTCTGCCTATCCCCGGCAGCCCTCGATACGATGATCGGCACGTCTGTCTACTTATCCCCGGCAGCCCTTGATTTTGTAGATAATCGGCACCTCTGTCTTTCAATTGCTTGAAATCCCTCGATACGATGATCGGACGCACAAAGCAGATGAGAGAAGTCACAACATCTCTCTCTAGAATCTTGATTGAAGAAAAGCATCACAGTTGTTCCATAAGGTCTCATTCTTTCTCTTTCTCTGCTTCAAATGACCTCCTATTTATAGGCCTCAGGTTCCAACGGTCATATTTCTCCGAAAAACTCAGAGGGACTTGGACACATGGCATCATAACGGTCATATTGAAATAGAAAGAATGACATCGTTTTGATTAATTTGTAACTAACTCAACGACATCGTATTAGTTAAAACAATATATATGTATATGATAAGTAATGGTACGATTCACATGAAACAAGTGTTTTTGACTAAGTACCAAAACAAGTAATGGAAGTATGAAAAGAAGAGTCAGTACAATACATTTTCCATAGTCAGTACGATACATTTTCCAGATTCAGTGCGATATGATTGACAGAGTCAGTACGGTATGATTGACAGAGCCAGTATGGTATGATTTACAGAGTCAGTACAATACGATTGACAGATTCAGTACGGTACGATTGATAGAGTCAGTATGATACGATTGACAGAGTCAGTATGGTACGATTAAAAAAAATTTGTGATTTACAAAACAAAATATAGAAGTCAAAAGAGAACTTTTGACTCAACAGCGGGAACATAAATCCTCTTTCCGAATTTCAAAATTCCACCTTCATTAGAGAATTTAGTCAACTTCCCACCATTTATAGCTGTAATTTTCTTTTGAAACTCCTCATCATCAGCCTAAGAACTATTTATCCTTTACAGTAATGAAGGTTTGGAAACCATTTGAAAAAGTAGTAATGTGTTACCTTCCTTAATAATTCCCTTATCCATCTTTACTAGATCCATAAACATAGGATCCCTTTCAACTCTCATCTTGTTCATAATTTCGTGGTCCTTTCTACTCAAAGCATCTGCTACCTTATTTACCTTCCCCATGTGGTAGTGTATTGTGAAATAATAATCTTTGAGTAGCTCCATTTATCTCTTTTGTCTCATGTTGAGTTATTTTTATGATAATATATATTTCAAACTCTTATGATCTGTATATATCTCACATTTTTAGCCATATAGGTAATGTCTCCAAATATTTAGAGAAAATATTATCACTGCTAACTCAAGATCATGAGTTAGAAAGTTTTGTTCATGAATTTTTAGATGCTCAGATGCATATTCAATCACTCTATCATTCTGTATAAGGACACAACCAAGTCCTTTCTTTAATGCATCACTATAGATAACAAACCCATCATTCCCTGATTGTAGGGTTAGGATCGGATCATTCAATAACCTTGTCATCAATTCTTCAAAACATTCTTCACATTCCTTGGTCCATAAGAACTTAGCCCCTTTTCATGTGAGCTTTTTCATTAGGTTGGCTAAACGGTTGAAGTTCTAAATGAAACATCGATAATAACATGCTAAACTAATAAAATTACGTACCTCAGTTACATTCGTTGGAGTAGGCCATTATTGCATAGCCTTTTTCTTAATAGGATCTATAGATATTCCATCCTTAGAGGAAATGTGGCCCAGAAAGGAAACTGATTGGAGCCAAAAATTACACTTGTTAAACTTCCCATATAATTTTTTTCTTCTAATTTTCTTCAAAATAGTGCGCAAGTGATTTTCATGATCTTCATGGATTTTAGAGTATACTAGGATATCATCAATAAACACCACTAAAAAGTCATCAAAATGTTCCTTAAAAACATTTTTCATTAGATCCATGAAAATAGATAGTGCATTAGTTAGTCCAAAAGGTATTACAGTGAACTCATAAAGTCTGTACCTAGTTCAAAATGATGTTTTTTGGAATTTCTTCCTTCCTCACAAGCAACTGATGATATCCAGATCGAATATCAATCTTCGAAAAATATTGGGCTCCTTGAAGTTGATCAAATAAATCATCAATTCGTGGTAGAGGATACTTATTCTTTATTTTAATAGCATTGATTTCCCTGTAATCAATGCCCAACCTCATGGATCCATCTATCTTCTTGACAAAGAGGACATGGGATCCCCATGGAGAAACATTAAGTCACATAAATCCTTTATCACTCAATTCCCCAAGTTTTTTCTTTAGTTTCTCTAACTCCGTAGTGGCAATTCTATAAGGGTCCTTTGATATGGGCCTTTAACCAAAAATTAATTCAATGGAAAACTCAATTTCCCGCTATGCAGGATATCCAGGTAAATCCTCTGGAAAGACGTCAACATATTCTTGCACAATAGGTACGTCCTATATTTGTACTTTCTTCTCCTTGTCATTATTTATTTCATTCCCTTCCTCCCCAATAATTGAATTCAGTAGATCTACTAGGGGTGGATCTAGATGAGAATCAAATGAAGAGGTCCCTTCTCTAAAAATAAGGGATTCTACACCATTCTCAAAAATTGTAACTTCCTACTTCTTGCAATAGATATTTACATCTTAATTTGATAGCCAATTCATACCGAGAATTGTATCATAGTCAACCATTGGTATGATGATAAGGTTATAAACTAAAGCATGTTTATGTGTCATGAGGGAGACTAATCAACATGCCTTTATTGCAATGATATATCCACTAGAAGTTTTTACTAATAACTCCTTTATTAAATCAAATTGGACATATCTAATTTTCCTGGAAAACTGGTAAGATATAAATGAATGTGACGACCCAAAATCAAATAAATAATTGGTTGAGTTTGATAAAATGATCAATATACCTGACATCACTCCATTAGAAACTTCAACCTTCATGGTTTTGACCACATAATCTTGTCTCTTCTCCCTTGTCCTTCTTTGGGGAACATTTTCCTGACGCTTAAGACATCCATGTGCATAATGTCCCATATCCCTGAAATTTTAGCGCATAACATTGGTAGATTATTTCTTTCCCTTAAAATCATAATCTTACTGGAATATTTCTCTACACTTATAAAAGACTCATGTTTCCTTCAGGCAAGTGCCAGGGTGTTTTTTCCCAAAATTACTGCAGGATTGAAATTCAACTCTTCCCTTCTTTTCCATTTCATTATTTATTTTTCCAGAGTTTCCATCAGCCCTCTTCTTTTCTTGTTTTCCTTTAAAGTCATAAGACTTGGAAAATTCCTTTTCTTTATTGATATCACTTAAGACTATATCTTCATATGAAAAGAAACATTGGGATAAAAGATCCCTTCAGAGGAATGGTTTTAAACCCATAAAAGAATGGACCAATTTTTCTCCTTGGATTATGTATATAGTATAAATCATGCCTTGATAGACTTATAAATTTGGATTCATATTTGGAAACATTTTCATCCCCCTTCTGCCTTAGATTCAAGAATTTCCTCTCCATATCTGCTTTTGTTCATGAGGGAAATATTTTTCTAGGAAGATTTCCTTAAAATCCCTCCATACCATCTCTTCTATTTCTTCCTCCTCTTTTTTGTTTTGGATTAATGACCACCACCGATCCGTATCTCATGATAGAAAATAAAATTCCATGACAACCTTCTCTCTTTCGTTACATCCCAAAGCGAGGAATATCTTCTCGAGAGAACTTATCCACTGCTCAACTACAAATGGGTTTTTAGTCCCATTGAATGATGGAGTTTGCTGTCACATAAAGTGATATAACATAGCTCCTCTACATGGTGGATCTAGATGCTCCATACGGGTAAGGTTATTATTCATAACCTGTATAATTTGTCCTAGTATAGTTATACGTTTCTCACCACCAGTCACGGAACCAGAGCCAACATCATTATCTTGCATCGGTGGTAAATCCTTACATGGGACATGTGCGTTCATGTGGTTTCCATTACTTCCACTAGGATCCATTTCTAGATGATTTCATATACAAGATTAGGGTATGAATCATAATTTATAATCTTAACTTAACAAAATACTTAGCATAAATTGAGATCTTATGCATGGATAATCTCATAATCACAAAAATGATTTCTTTTGGAAAATATTTACATTTAAATCATTTATAATGGCTTGTAAAGAAAATGAAAATTATCTTAATAATATCACCAAGGAGTGTCGTAATCAAGAATGTACCAAGGCTCATTGTCGTGTACCAGGATACCCTGGGTCAAGCATGAAACTCTTTGTCATATCTTTCACTCCTTGGTACATCTCTGCCAGAGCCGCATCTACCTGCTTTTTTCCAGATAGGGATTTATTGCTTGAAAGATCCACATAATATATTACTTACCATAATACTAGGACGTTCTTGAATGTTTATCCTCAAAGACTATCTTAGGGACTATTCCCTAATCTACATTTTCTAAATCTAGTTTCTAAGTTTTCTAATAAACTTCCTCTATTACCAACTGTAAGAACCCGACCCCAGTTGCCCAGAGTCGGTGCCCTCTTTGATTACATTGGAATACATACAAGGAATAAGAATCCAGAAGGACTGAGTAGTTTAGTATTATTGGAAACAAGATACAAACATAATTTCAACAGTTATAACTTGAAAATAAAAACAACATAGAAGCTCCTTAGACAACTTCCATAACTCCTAGGTTATTTCAGCATGTCATTCATAATAAAATTCTTCATGTCCATAAAAGATGAAACATAAAAAATGGGTGATCTCAAATGATTAGTAAGAGTAATCAAATACAGTGGGAGATAACATAAACATTAGACATGGTGAATAATTGAAAACACATGCCTTTAAAAATGAACATGAACATAATATGACAGAAATATGAGATGAGTAAATATTACCATAATATAATGTAATCATTGGTATTCTACTAGTAAAATAACCACAAGATCCATCAATACTATTTTCATAATGGGGGAATTCATAATGCGGGACAATATCAACATACCGTCAAGGCCTCATTCCAAGACCATAAATAATCATTTTGTCAAGGCCTTGTGCCAAGACTGTAGTTTGTCTCATGAGACATACCGATGCACCAAGGGGATATAACGGGACCCACCTAACAATTACTATTTCCAATTCATTCCTCATATGAATTGGGATAAACATAAACTACATATACATTAATATTTAAATTAATATATGAAATGCAAATAACTTTCCCCAAACATTAAGCATAAACACTAACCATTCGAAGTAAATTAGTGAATGGTTTTAAGATAGAACATCCACAGAAAAAATAATCATAACCCATTAAATTAAATATGGTATATGATAACATGTAATACTAATCCCAATAATATAGAATAATCAACAAGATTGTTGAAATAGATGATGATACTCTTATAAAATATTCGAGTAAATCTTGAGATAAATACTCTTTTACTTTGAAAAGAAGAGTTATTTTGGAAAAATATTTGTATAAAACCATAATTTAATTATAATATTATTTTCATAATAAAATTATTAATTTTATAAAGATAATGGTTTCCCAAAAAATATTATAGAGTTCTCTTGAAAATAGGTAAGAATTAGAGAAATTCCCTTGGATTGGGCTTGTATTTCAGAAATAATTTCAAAAGTTTCTTTTAAAATGTGAAACCATCCATAAAATAAGAAAATATTTTGGTTGGTAAACATATATATAAACCAAAAACATAAGTTTTGAGTAGTACATAATAATACACAAGAGTTTCATTGAGGTAATTTAGACAATAAAAGTAACCCGAATGAAAATGGAAGTTCAGGTGGAAAAACCCATACCTTAAGTCCAAATGTGTTCCATACTTGAACTTAAGCTCCTGGAATATGAAATTAGACTTATTAATAACTTATTTCAGAACCTATTATACATTTCTTTAGTTTATCATAAATTGTTTTAGTTTATTTATGCCCTTATCGATAAGTTATTATATTTAATTTCAACGTTCTAGAGTGTTTGTTTTCTTTATTTTCATAATCAGTTCACCTGTTCTTAAGTAATGGAGTGGAATGGATGTAAATATCCAGAATTAAAATTACATATTTTTAATTAACATCCAAAAGTTTTAATGGTCATTTCTATCATTTGGTTACATGGAATGAGGATGAATCATTAGATGAAAAACATTTTGATTATTTGGCGGTATTTGATATATTATGAACTAGTTTTGTCATAAAAATTAATAATATGAACATATATTGGTTCCTGAATCTTATTTAGGTTATAATACATATATTATAGTCTGTTTCAACCATAAAAATGGTTTAATGACTATTAATTAAGGATAAATTGAAGAACGAAACTTCATCGCCCATGATGGTTATAAATTGGAACCCCATGGACGTTGATATCGTTTATAAAAATAAAAGGGAGGGAGAGGATATTTATGATGGTTCTTCCATTATCATGATATAATTATAGTATATAGATTATACTGGATCTATCATGTTAATTTGGATAGAGGAGGTGAGTAGAGTATTACAAAATAAAGGAACTTCAAATGAAACTAAACGGAAAAGAAAGGTGCTTTACCTCTTGATATAACCTCCTTGGGAACCTCCTTAAGGGAAGGAGTTTTGGTCTTTTGGAATGACCAAGAGATTCCTAGATGTGGGGAGTGACTAAGGAAGGCTATTTGAGTATAACTTTGATGAGATTCAAGGATTAGAGGAGTGAAGAGAAGAGGGAGTGGTGGGGGTTTTTATAGTGGAGGAGAGGAGTGAATTTTGAATATTTAATACATTATTTTATTATTTCCCTAAAGACAACCAATAGTGTTGTGTTATGTGACCCCTAATAGTAATAAGTTAATTTTAGTTCTAACCAAGTGGCCTTGCATCACTTATTATTTCATAAATAGTGCATTTAACTGATAATTTGTATATACGGTATTTTACCATATTTCACTATTCATCAAAAATTCAAGAATTTTAGAAAAATACTTAAAATTCACCCCTACCATTTTTCGACATGTATGATTAAAAAAAGAACTCCATATTTCAAAATTAATTTTATAAATAATATTGGTTTTATTTTTAAATAAAATCATAGTTAATTCAAAAAATAACATTTTTAGACATATAATTAGTTTTATATCACATTGAAAAATTAATTAAGATCTTATTATCTTATTTCCATAAGAAAATAAAATAATATAATTATTTACTATTCATAAGGGTAATATTACTATTCATATTACTATTCATAAGGGTATGTTACTATTCACCAAAAATCATGTTTGTTCTATCAGACTCCAAATAACTTACTGATCACAACTCTAGATGCCCATTTTTCAAAATTCAAAACTTAGAAGAGGCAAAGTTGTGTTTAATGGCTAGATTATTAAATTTTTTGTTCTGTAGGGACTCAGTGTTTCATGCATTCAATATTTATTTTCAAAACCTTGGGGTGTTACATACTTCCTTAACAAAGAGATGTGCAACATATCATGGAATTTGGAAATAATAGGTGGCATTTCCAAATTATAATCCACAACTCTAATTCTCCCCAAGATTTCAAAAGGTCCAATGTACCTGAGGATTAGTTTCCCTTTATTTCCAAATCTTATAACACCCTTCCATAGAGATACTTTAAAAAAACATGATATCCCACTTGAAACTCTTGATCCTTTCTTCAGTTATCAGCATTTATTTTTTTTCTACTTTGAGCTACATTGATAAGGGTTTGAATAGTCATTACCTTTACTGTTGTTTCCTCCACAAGTTCTAGTCCTACAAGATTTGTTTCTCCCACTTCATCCTAGTAAGTTGGTGTACAAAATCTCTTTCCATATAGTGCTTTATATGGTTCCATTTGAATACTTTAATGGAAATTATTATTGTAGGAAAAATTTAACAAAGGTAAATATTGATCCCACATACCTTTAAAGTTATGTGATAATGATCTCAACATGTCTTATAAAGTTTGAATTGTCCTCTCTGACTATCTGTCAGTTTGAGGGTGATAAGGAGTACTCAAATGAAGCTCAATATCCAAAGATTTATAATTAATTTTCTTGAATTTCAATGTAAATAATGGATCATGATAAGACAGAATAGAAATAGGTTCTCTATGAAGTCTTACAACTGCATTAATATAGATTCATGTAAGGTGCTCTAGTGAAAAATCCTCCCTTATAGAGATAAAATGAGCAAATTTGGTAAGTCAATCCATAATTACCCATATTGCATCATTATTTCATAGAGTTTTGGGTAATCCAGAGAAAAATCCATAGTAATGTCATCTCATTTCCATGTAGAAATAGGAATAGGTTGCATTAATCCTCTAAGATTTTGTCCTTCATCCTTCACCTATTAAAAAACTAACCATCTTGATACATAATCAGCAATTTCACACTTCATATAATCCCACCAGAAATGTTACATTAAATATATATATATCTTAGTGCTACTAGGGTGTATAGAGAAATTCGAGTTACGGTAATCATCCAATAACTCCCTTTTTATCTGGGGTATAGAGGGGACACACAACTATAACGACCCGAATCCGGAGCCTCATAACTGGTTCCCCATACCCAGTTCACCACACGACCTCAAGTGCGTTTCCCCAAACGTAAGAGGCTACCGACTAGCAGCGAGGGCCTTGGTGAGTCGGTGGGGAAACTATGCCCTCATTGGGTAAAGCATACAGCGGAAGAACAAACATACACAATAGCGGAAGCAATAAACAACACACAAAAACTAAAACTAAAAGTAGAAGCAATGTCCGATATAATAATTATGTAGTATGGTACATGTGTCTATGGAAAGCAGTAAACAAATCAACGTGTTGAAATACAACTGAAACCAAATACTAAAAGTAAACAGCAACTCTAGCAGCATCGCGAGCCAAAACCCGGTCATATGCTCTCCAACTCCAACCAGCAATCAAGTATGTGAGGTGGAAGGGCCACAATCCCTATCCACACCTACAACCAAATAGTCTATTTGGGCCGAAAAGCAGGACCCAAACAGGGTGTGAGACTAATCCCATTAGGCAACCACCACACGATTTTTGCCCTACTGTCAGTGAGCAATATAGAAAAAGTAAAGGAAATAAATACAGTAATGAACTAGGAGTACACTAGTAAAAATCATACCAATTACCATTCACATTAATTTAATTAAACAACCAGGGAAACTAGCAAAGCTATCTATTCCAAGGTAAATCGAGTAACACAGCAGGTAATTCAAAAGGACTGTCTAACCCACAAGCAATACAAAACCAAGCTTGTCCTCTGCCTTGGTGGACTCATCACAACCAACCAAAAAAAAATCACACTGACTCTCTAGGTGGATCAAACTAGCAGACCCCTATAGTCCAGTAATCAAACAAGGCACAAACACTCTGGGAAGCTCACGCGTCAATTCCCCTATGGTCTTACAACGATATCTACAGACTCTCTGAGGAAGCACTTACATCTAATTCCTTCTGTGGTCTCGATACGTGTGTAAACTAAGAACACTCTTGGGAAGCACAAAGTCCTATTCTCATAGGTCCTGCATACGAAACTGAAACCAAAAGACCCTCTAGGGAAGCACTTAATCGTTTATTCCCTCTTTGATCTCCCGCACCAGGTTCTCACAGCCCTGAGCAGTCCAGTCGAGTGTAATCGACTTTCAGCAGCCCTAAGTAAGTTCAATTACTACTTGGCTAATATCTACAAGCATAAAAATCATTTAAACAATAGGCAACCCATGCAATCAGTTATAACAAGTAAACTAGAAATTGCAATAGGGTTTGCCTCACAGGGAAACAGTTCCAAACGGTGATAAACAGCCAAACAGGGAAATAAAAACCCATGGGGTGATCCTCAAACATGCAACCAAGCATACATTAGTATCAATAAATCATAAGAAAACAAGGAATCTATGGAAAACAAACAATATGATCAAAATCCCAAACCCGGGATACCTGATACATGGGTATCCGGCACTTTTTCAAACAAAACACAAATACATTCAACATAGGGAAACGAACCACCTACCATGATGCTAGGAGATCGATATAAGTGAACCACGATGATTGATTCTCCTTAGAATGCCTAAGATCTAAGAAAACATCCAAAACACTCAACCCATGATAACTTGAAAACGAGAAGGAATCATGGAAGGCTAAAGAATAACAGATATCTTACCGAGGTAATCCCAACGCAATCGAAGGCAGCTGAAATGGAGATCAGACGGCAGCTCGGGGTCTCGGAGAACGATCATGGCCGTATGGGAGCTCTCAGCCAAATGAAACCTAGAAGAAGGTCGTTCTGGCGATTAGGCGCGACCCTGGTGCGTTTAGCGAAAAAAAATAAAATACACGGAGTGTACTTATGGGGTACACGGCGTGTACTCTATTTTTCTATACTCTGATTTAAGTGGCCTCCTCATCACCCCCACACACTGTGTGTGTGGCCCGGACACAGTCAGCACACAACTTCGAGTGGAAAATGGGTACACGACGTGTACTTTGAAAGTAAACGGCGTGTACTTCAAAAATTTCCAGAAACTCCTCTTTTCTCAAAAATGACCAGAAAAGGAAAAACATACCTGAAATGAAGATACGGGTTCTTACAAACTTCCCCCTTAAAGAAATTCATCCCTGAATTTCCCTAGCGAGGCGTAGAAGAAGAAACCCTGAACAGATCCGGCCAATGTGATCGTACATCGGCTTCCTGCTCCCAAGTCTCGTCCTACACTCGCCCGTGCTACCATATCACCCGTACTGTAGGAACAGACCATCCACAGAGAACTTTCGTAATGAGATCGAAAATCCGGATTGGATGCTCGTAAAACGATGCATCTGCTTCAAGCTCAACCTCCTCAGGTTGAAAGACATGAGATGGGTCTGAAATGTAACATCAGAGCTGGGAAACGTAGAAGACTTCGTGCATAGATCGGTACCTCTGAGGTAACTGCAACTGATAGGAAACCAGCCCAACTCTCTCCAACACCTCAAACAGCCCGACGTACTGCGGTGAAAGCTTACATTGTCTCCGGATCCTCTTGTTCCCCAACCTCGGTGCGACACGCAGGAAAACCTGATCTCTGACCTCGAACTACATAGGTCATCTCCACTGATCAGCATAAGACTTCTGTCGAGACTGTGTTGTTTTCATCCTCTTTCGAATCAACTCTATTTGATCTGAGGTCTCCTAAACAAGACTAGGTCCCAGCAAAACTTCCTCTCCTTCCTC
Organism: Viscum album; assembly: GCA_963277665.1. NCBI lineage: Eukaryota > Viridiplantae > Streptophyta > Magnoliopsida > Santalales > Viscaceae > Viscum > Viscum album. The sequence goes on along the minus strand of OY728151.1, from coordinate 894,563,922 downwards.
CAGCCAGCATAAAGGTGATCGGTATGGCCTACCGTATAAGTCCTCGTAAGGTTCCATCTGAATAGTCGCCTGAAAACTGTTGTTGTAGAAGAACTCCACAAGAGGGATATGCTTCTCCCAAGAAGAACCAAAGTCCAAAATGAAATCTTAGAGCATATCCTCAAGCACCTGGATCGTACGCTCGGACTGGACATCAGTCTGGGGATGGTATGTTGTACTCAAAAGTACATGTGTACCCAAAGCCCTCTGAAGCCCCTACCAGAACCGAGAAGTAATGAGTGTATCCCTATCTGAAACAATGGAGTGTGGAACTCCACGCAGGCGTACAATCTCTCGGATGTAAATTCATCCCAGATTATCAACACTAAAGGTCTCCTTGATCGAAAAGAAGTGATCAACCTTCGTAAGCCTGTCGACGACAACCCAAACAGCATCATTCCCTCGAGGTGACATAGGAAAACCGGTCACGAAGTCCATCGCAACATCTTTCCACTTCCACTCTGGAATGGGTAACTGCTGTAAAAGCCCTACTAGTCACTGATTCTTTGGTTTCACCTGCTGACAAGTCGAATATCTCATGAAAAAACTAGCAACATCTCTCTTCATACCTGGCCACCAGTACTGGCGGTGTAGATCATGATACATCTTGGTGACGCCAGGATGAACTGCCCAAACTGAGGAATGAAAATCCCGCATCAGCTCCTCGCGTATGTCTGCTGGCACCCATACGCGTCCCTGGAAATGCAAGATCTCATCCTCTCCCACTGTATATCCAAGAAGAGGGTCCTCTCCTGACACACTCTCCCGCAGGACTAAGCCCTCTGAATCTGATAGCTGCCTCATCCGCACCCGATCAAGAAGAGTAGAGGTAACAGCCACAGAGGAGAGAAAGGTTTTTCCCTGTCTTTCATGCACCTCCAAGTGCATCTCTAAGAACAAAGACATGAGCTGCCACTCACTACTGGCCTCCTGAACTACCTAAATATGATTTCTCCTGCTCAACGCATCAGCCACTGGGTTTCCTTTCCTGGACGTATAGGCAAGCTCAAAGTCGAAGGACTGAAGATACTCGACCCACCTATACTGTCTCAGATTCAGATCACGCTAGGTGAAGATTTACTTGAGACTCTTGTGGTCAGTAAAAACCAAAAAGCGCTCTCCCATAAGGTAATGTCTCCAATAGCGTAAGTCGTGAACAATAGGTACCAACTCTAGATCGTGCATTGGGTAGTTCCTCTCGTGTGGCCTCAGCTGCCGAGACCCGTAAGCAATGACCCCATCTCCCTACATAAGCACAGCTCCCAGACCAATACCTGAAGCATCAAAGAAGACAGTATAGCCCTTGCACGGCTCTGGAAAGACCAGTATTGGTGCTAACGTCAACCTCCCCTTCAACTCCTAAAAAGCTGACTCACAAGGATATGGCCATAAAAACTTCGCCCCATTCTTGGTCAGACCTATCAGCAGTGCTGTTAGGCATGAAAATTCATGTATAAACCACATGTAGTAACCATCCAACCCCAAGAAACTCCATACCTCTAAGACATTCTTCAGCTGCTCCCATCTAACTACCACTCTCACCTTTTCTGGGTCTACTGATACTCCTGTCTCTGAGATGACATGACCCAGGAAGTGAATCTCATCCATCCAGAAGTCGCACTTTGAGAGCTTATCATATAACTGATGCTCTCTTAGTGTACTCAATACGATCTCAATATGGGTAGCATGGTCGTGTCAAGTGTGAGAGTACACCAAGATATCATCCATGAAAACCACCATGAAGGAATCCAAGAAAAGATGGAAAACTATGTTCATTAGTGCTATGAAAACTGCTGGCGCATTCGTGAGACCAAACGGAATAACCAAGTACTCATAAAGACTATATCTACTCTAGAAGGCTATAAGAGGTATATCTAATGGTCTGACACGCAACTGATGATATCCGGATCTCCATTCGATCTTTGAGAACACCCTGGCTCCTCAAAGCTGATCAAAAAGATCATAAATCCTCAGAAATGGATATTGGTTCTTGACCTTCAACTGGTTCATCTTCCGATAGTCCACACATAGCCATAGGGTACCATCCGCCTTCTTCACAAACAACACCGGTGAACCCCAAGGGGAAGTACTGGGTCAGATAAAACCCTTATCCTGTAACTCCTCCAACTATTTCTTGAGCTCTTGCAACTCAGGCGTATCCATCCTATAAGGAGGTATGGATACCAGTTCTGCTCCTGGCACAAGCTCAATAGAGAAGTCTACCTCTCACTCCGGAGGCAAACATGAAAAGTCTTCTGGAAATACATCCGGAAAATGATCAAACACTAGAGGAAAATCTATCTGAGAAGTCCCCTGGTCATCCAGATATAAACTAGAAATCTAGGTTGTAACACCGCCCAACCCTGATGCTCTAGTCCAGCTCTGCTCGCCTAGACATCCCATTCTCCATTGTGAAGAAAATATCCGCCCTCCGGTGATGTGAAACTCACCCTTCGGTGATAGCAGTTGACAAAGTCCTGGAAGGAAACTAACCAGTCCATCCCAAGAATGAAATCATAACCCGTCATCTCATGGGAATAAATATCCCACAAGAAGTGACACCCACCAACCTCAAGGGGCACTCCTTGCATGGATGCACACTAGCAGTTCTAAGTCCCAAGGAAGTGTCTAGTGTCATCATATACTCAGAAGTAAAGATAGTAAGTCTAAGGCTCTCCACAGTGTTCATAGAAACAAAGCTATGAGAAGCTCTAGTATCAAAAAGTGAGGAAGATAAAACTGAGGCTACTAAGATCATACCTTGAACTGTGGAAGGTCCAGGATCTCGCCCTTGATGAATCTGCTCTACCGTAAAAGTCTGGACAGTACCGTAACCCTATGTAGCAGCCTAATATGCCTGATCTGATCCTCCCTGAGCCAGACCAAGATGTCCACAGCCTATTCCCTGTCTTGAACAACTGGAAGAACTCCATCCCCCAGTCTGCTGCAGAACTAGTAATCTTGTTTGTATACAAGGAGTAGAAACAGATCCTCTTTACTAACTGCTGGAAGAAGAACCCTGCAAAAAAGCTGCAGATGACCCATCTGGTCCTAAGATCGGAACTCCACTAGGTCTCTCGGGCACTGAGGCTTCTTATGCTCACTCTTTCCACACTGATAGAACACCACCTGGTTGCCAGAAGAAAGATCCCGTCTACCTGAAGAAATACCTCGCTTCCTCGAGTCACCTCGAGTAGACTCTCGGTGGCGCTTCCTACTGTTTGTATGAAATGAATGAGCCTTGGATGCTGAACCGCCCTGGTCAACAGCTCCTGTCTCCCTCAGATTTCGTTTTGTGATCAGTGCCTGGTTGACTATCATAGTAATATAAGTCAACTGGAAGACGTTCACCTGCGATCTGATCTCTAGTTTGATGCCTTCCTCAAACTTCCTTGCCAAAAATAGCTCTTCATTTCCTAGAATGGGAGTGAAGGGTTGTAACTTAGTGAAATGGGAGGAATACTTCATAACATAAAGATTACCCTGCTACAGGTTCAGGAACTCTTTGGCTCTGTCGGCCCTCAGCGTCGCCCGATAAATGTAGTCGTAGAATGTACGCTGGAACTCATCCCAAGCCATAGTCCGTTGGCGCCCTGCCTGCGAAACTACATCCCACCATCTCTTGGCAGAATCTCATAGCAGGTAAGTCGCGAGCTTCACCCTTCTATCTGGGGGTGTCTCCAGATGCTCGAAGATAAAAAGCATGGTTTCCATCCATGACTCTGCAGCCTGAGGTCCTCCATCCCCTGTAAAAGTGAGAGGATGTTACTGCTGAAAAACCTGCATCAGCTCTACCATAGACGGGGCAGGATGCTGAGATCCCTGGATGGTCTGCATGAATATCATGAAACCCTCTCTGAACTGAGTGTCGGTACCAGTGTCTATAATCGCTGCAGGTGCAATGTCTGGAACGATCGGCGGAACTACTAGTAGTCCCAGATCTGCCATATCAAGCGTACGGTCACTGCCTGGTTCCTAACGTGCAACGGGAGGACGTCTTGGTGTCATAGCCCTGAATGGTCAAAAGCACACCTCAGATTTATAATTAACAAGGAAAAAAACACAAGGGTACAAAACAGGATAGGAGAGAGAGAAACACTTATGTTCGAAAAACACGACTACATGGTGTGTATTTAAACTACACGGAGTGTTTTTCAATGCCATTCACATGGGCGTGTACCTCTTCCACGACTGGTCATGTAACACCCCAAACTACACGGCGTGTTGTCCCAACACACGGCATGTACGTGAACTCTACCCACCTGCCCGAGTCTCTTTATACGGATAACCTACATGGTCCCCTTAATCATAAACTACACGGCGTGTTCACTAAGGACACGGCGTGTACTAGACAGGTTCGGAAACCTGTGTAGCAGGTTACACGGCCGGCTACACAGTTAACCCTTACACGGAATGTTCCGAACAAAAACAGCATGTATAAGGACAGATAACATTGACCTGTGTTGTTCGTGACACGTCTAGGTACATAGAACAAGGATACACAGTGTGTTCATAAAAAACACGGCGTGTAGTACACGAGCTTCCCCGATCTGTGTTGTTAGGGACACGGTCGACTACACAGTTGACTACTACATGGCGTGTACTTATCATACACGGCGTGTCCCCAAAGACTTTCTACAACCCCATGTCTCTGTTCACACAGTCAGTAACATGGTAAAAAAAACTACACGGCGTGTATTAATAAAGTACATGTCGTGTATTCAGGGTTTTTCCGGGAAGTAGCTCAGAAACTGCACCGAACACCAGAAACACTGAAAAACAAACATCTATGTTCCAAATTCTGATCCATGGGGGCCCATACTGCCTACAAATCAAATCTTGGCATCATAACAATGCATGCAACAAGTAAACAACATAACAATCCAATGATCCGCCAAATTCCAATCCTTGAGGTCCCATAACACCTCTAATACCAAAGTTTGGCGTCCATGAAAAATTAACTACGAAAATAAACAGCACCCTATCAACATAGCAATATTTCTATAATAGAAAACTACCACAACATCATGCATAATCTATCACGGCATCTATCACAACAACATGCAATCTCTAATGCACCCTAGATGACATGGAAAAAGGCGCGACATGGGATTTCCTAACCAGTTCCTATATGATGCATGAGATGGAATACCCTCATCTCATCGGGTTACAACAAAATAGAACCACAATCATATAAACTGTAACAGCACAAAACACATGCACCACCCAATGGTGAAATATAATAAACTGTAACACTTGCAAAAACTGAAAATTGCAATTACGAGGTAATATAGCTTTTCCCTGTACATGGGTTAATTACTCCAGGGCACATTTAAGTAATAAATACCCATTCCTTCCTATCCCTGTCTATTGTCATAAAATAGTAAGTCAATAGAAAAGAAATAAAACCGCCTCTGGTGCCACTTTGTAACGACCCAGATCCGGAGCCTCATAACTGGTGCCTCGTACCCGGTTCGCGACATGACCTCAAACGAGTTTACCCAAATGCCATAGGATACCAACTAGTATTGAGTTCCTTGGTGAGTCAATGGGGAAACTATGCCCTCATTGGGTAAATCATACAGTGGAATAAAAAACATACACAGTAGCAGAAGCAGTAAAAAATATACAACAACTGAAACTAAAATTAGAAGTAATGTCCGATATAATAATGATGCAGTAAGGTACATGTGTCTTTGGAAAGCAGCAAACAAATCAACTTGCTGAAATACAACTGAAACCAAATACTAAAAGTAAACAGCAACTCCAGAAGCATTGCGAGCCAAAGCCCGGTCCCATGCTCTCCATATCCAACCAGAAATCAAGTACCTAAGGTGGAAGGGCCACAATCCCTATCCACACCTGCAACCAAATAGTCTATTTGGGATGAAAATAAGGACCCAAACAGGGTGTGAGACTAATCCCAATAGGCAACCACCACAAGATTTGTTCCCTACTGTCAGTGAGAAATATAACAAAAGTAAATGAAATAAATATAGTAATGAACTAGGAGTACACCAGTAAAAATCCTACCAATTACCATTCAAATTCATTTAATTAAACAACTAGGGAAACTAGAAAATCTCTCTATTCCAAGGTAAAGCAAGTAACACAGTAGGTAACTCAAAAGGACTGCCTAACCCACAAGCAGTACAAACCCAAGCTTGTCCTTTGACTTGGTGGACTCGTCACAACCAACCAAAAAAAATTCACACTGACTCTCTCGGTGGCTCAAACTAGCAGACCCCTATAGTCCAGTAATCAAACAAGGCACAGTCACTCTGGGAAGCTCTCATGTCAATTCCCCTATGGTCTGGCAACGATAGCTACAGACTCTCTGAGGAAGCACTTACGTCTAATTACTTCTGTGGTCTCGATAGGTGTGTAAACTAAGACCACTCTTGGGAATCGCAAAGTACTATTTCCGTAGGTCCTGCATACAAAACTAAAACCAACAAACCCTCTAGGGAAGCACTTAATCGTATATTCCCTCTTTGATCTCCCGCACCAGGTTCTCACAGCCCTGAGCAGTCCAGTCGAGCGTAATCGACTGTCAGCAGCCCTAAGTAAGTTCAACAACAACTTGGCTAATAGCTACAAGTATGAAAAGCATTTAAATAGTAGGCAACACATGAAATAAGTTATAACAAGTAAACTAGCAATTGCAATAGGGTTTTCCACAAAGGAAAACAGTGCCAAATGGAAATAAACAGCCAAATAGGGAAAGAAACACCCATGGGGTGATCCTCAAACATGCAACCAAGCATACATTAGTATCAATTAATCATAAGCTAATAAGAAATCTATGGAAAACAAACAACAGGATAAAAATCCCAAACCCGGGATACCTAATACATGGTTATCCGACACTTTTGCAACCAAAATTCAAAGATATTCAATGCAGGGCAACAAACCACCTACCTCGATGCTAGGAGATTGATATAAGTGAACCACGATGATTGATTCTCCTTAGAACATTGAAGATATGAGAAAAAGTCCAAAACACTCAACCCATGATAACTTGAAAATGAGGAGGAATCATGGAACAAGGATAAAGCAGAAGAGAGAGCTTACCGAGGTGATCCCAACGCAATCGACGGAGGCTAAAATGGAGATCGGACAGCAGCTCGGGGGATTGGAAAAGGATCACAGCCATACGAGATCTCTTGGTCGAATGAAACCTAGAATAAGGTGGTTCTAGAGATTAGGCATGACCCCAGTGCGTTTAGTGAAAAAAAAAATAGATGGCATGTACTTATGGGGTACATGGTGTGTACTCTGTTTTTTCGTACTCCGCTTTAAGCGGCCTCCTCATCACCCTTACACATCGTGTGTGTGTCCCGGACACGGTCAGCACATGACTTCGAGCGGCAAAGGAGTACACGGCGTGTACCTTGAAAGTACACAGCATGTACTTCAAAAATTTCCAGAAACTCCTCTTTTCTCAAAAAACGAACAAAAAAGGAAAAACATACCTGAAACGAAGATCCTGGTTCTTACAATAACCTCCTCCCAAATGTTAGAATTCCATATTCATACCCAAAGTCTTCCAACTTCCCATAATTCACAGCTTTAATTTTCTTTTGATTATTATCATCATCATAATGAGAACTTTTAATCCTTTCAAATAAATATGGTTGGTAAACCAATTGAAAAAATAACGATGTTTCACCTTCCTTGATAATCCCCATATCCATATTCACTGGATCCATGAAAAAAGTATCCCTTTCAATCCACATTTTGTTTTTAAACTCCATGGAGATTCCTAATCAGTGCATAATCTACCTTATTTTCCTTACTTGGGTGATAGTGTATTGAATAATCATAATCCTCGAGTAGCTTGAGTGATCATTATTTCCCCATGTTAAGTTATTTCTTTGAGAATAAATATTTCAAACTCTTGTGATATTTATATATCTAATATATTACTCAAAAGAGATAATGTCTCCATAAATTTAGAGCATAGATTATAGCTTCTAACTAAATATCATGACTTGGATAGTTTTGTTTAGGAGTTTTTAACTACCCTGATATATAGGCAATAACTCTATCATTCTGCATTAAGACATAGCCAAGTCCTTTCATTGATGCATCACTATAAATCACAAATACACCTTTTGTTAATGGTATAGTTAAGATAGGATCATTCAATAATCTACTTTTAAATTCTTCAAAACATTATTCACATTCGTTTTTCCATATGAACTTAACTCAAGATTGGTTAACAAGTTAGTTAATCCGGAAAATCTCTAAACGAAATGTGGATAGTAACATGCTAACCAATGAAACTACGTACCTTAGTTATGTTTTTTTGTGTGTAGTAAATTCCTTGACTACCTTTGTATTCATAGGATCAATTGAGATTTCATTCTTATAGACAATATTTCCAAGAAAAGAAACTATTTTAAACCATAATTCACACTTTTTAAACTTACCATATAACTCATTTTTACTAAGAGTCTCTATAAAAACTAATAAGTGGACATCATGGTCCTCATAGATTTTGGAATATATAAAGGTATCATCAATAAATACCGAAACAAAATCATCAAGATATTCCTTGAACACTATGTTCATTATATCTATAAAAATAGTGGGTTCATAAGTTATTCCTAATAGAATTAATGTAAACTCGTAATGTCCATATCTCATTCAAAATACTAACTTTGAAATATCTTCCTTCATCAAATGAAATTGATGATATCCATTTCGAAGGTTAATATTTGAAAAATATTTATCTCAGTGAAGTTGATCAAATAAATCATCAATGTGATGCACATGATTCTTTTTATTTATTGTAATAGCATTTATTTCTCTATAATCAATGCATAGCCTCGTGGATCCATCTTTCTTCTTGAAAAAGATAATAAGGGATCCCCACAGAGAAACACTAGGGGAAATAAATCCCTTATCAAACAACTCCTCTAGTTGTTTCTTCATCTCCACTAATTCCACAGTGGACATTCTATAAGGATTATTTGATATTATCCTTGCATTAGGGATTAAATCAATAGAAAACACAATTTCCTGCTCTAGAGGATGTGCGGGTAAATCCTCTGGAAATAAATCAATATATTCTTTCACAATAGGTACAGACTCAATTTTAATATTCAAAGATAATTTTTTCTCTTCCTCCCAAATAATTCCATTTAGAAGAGCTTCAGGAGGTGGATCTAGATGAAAACTAGATGATGAAGTTTCTACTCAAAAGATAAGGGATTCTACATCTTCCTCACAAATTGTAAGTTCCTTCTTCTTGTAATATATTTTCATGTCATATTTTAAAATATATTTCATATCAAGTATTATATAAAAATAAACCTTACGCAAAATTATAAGGTTTGAACCTAAAGCATGTTTATGTGTCATAAAGGTGACTGACCGACACATCTTTATTATAGTGATACTTTACTTATGAGTTTTGACTCAAAACTACATTATTAAATCAAAAGGGAAATGTCTAATTTTCTTGGAAAAATGGGAAGATATAAAAGAATGCAATGATCTAGAATCAAATAAATCATTGGATAAGTTTGAGGAAATGATTAAATTACTTTCCATTGCATCATTATAAACATTAACCTTTGTATTTGGGATTACATAAGCTTGGCATTTCTCCATTTTCCTTTTATAGGGAAATTTTCCCTGATGCTTAGAAAAATCATTTGTATAGTGTTCCATCTCCCAAAAATTATAGCATTAAAAATTGGTATCTTCTTTATTTTCCTTACAATCACAGTCTTAGTGGCCTTTTTCTCCATATATATAATAAACTATTTTTCCTTTTAAGAAAGCACTAGGGTTTTTCGTTTCACAAGTATTGTAAATTGAAAAATTACCATTTTTATTATTACATTTATCAATTATTTCCTTCACCACCCTCTTCTTTTATTTTTTTCCCATAAATTCATAAGACTTTGAGAGTTTTTTCTCTTTCTTGATAGCACATGATACTATATCATTGTATGATTAGAAATTTTGGGAAACTAGTTCCCTTAAAAGGAATAGTTTTAAACCATCAAATAATTTATCAATATTTCTCCTTGGATTTTATATATAGTCTCTGGCATTCCTTGATAACCTTGAAAAGTTGTATTCATACTTGGAAACATTTTCATCTGATTTCTATCTCAAACTCAAGAATTTCCACTCCATATATGCTCACTATTAGTGAGGGAAATATTTTACTAGGAATTTTTCTTTAAAATATTTCCATTCCATATTTGAAATTTCTTCCTCCTCATTTGTGTTTTAAATCAACTACCACCATTGATCTGTATCTCCTACGAGATGATAAACTTCCATGATAACCTTCTTGCTTTCAATCCTTCCCAAAGTAAGAAATATCTTCTCTATAGAACTTATCCACCACTCTCTTACAAATGGGTGTATTGTACCATAGAATGAGGGAGGTTGTTTTTTCATAAACCATTCTAGCATTGCTCCTCCACATTTTGGATTAGGATGCTTCATGTGGGTAAGGTTATTATTTATAACCTGATTCAACTGTCACAGTATAGTTATAAGTTTCTCAACACCAGTCACAGCTCCAATACCAACATCATTATCTTGCATTAGAGGAAAATCAATATATGGGATACGCATGTTGATATAGTTTCTATTCCTTATAATATGTTCCATTTGAAAATAATGTCATACACTAAATTAGTTTATGAATCATAATGCATAATTTTGAACTAGAAATTCACTTAACATAAATTGGAATTTATGTATAGATAATATCATAATCATAAAAATGGTTTATTTGGGGACATATTTACTTTTAAATCCTTCATAATGGTTTGTAAAAAAAATGTGAATTTTCTTAAGCATATATAATGGGATTTTCAAACCAGGTGTGAATTTAGGCCTATTTTCATATACCAGGTTACCCTGAGTTAGGCATGGGACACCTTGTCAGAGAAATTACCCCTAAGTATATCTGTTCAATAACCACATCCAATTATAGTATCCTTAAATTGATGTATTTCTAGGAATAACCAAATTATATATACCTTAACAAAATTCTTGGATTTTATTATATGATAATCCTAAAAATCTATCTTAGGGTTATGTTCCATCATCTTTATTATATAAATCTATTTTCCAATGTTTCTACTAAACTTACTCAGATACCAACTATAAAGACCCTATCCCCAGTAACCCGGAGCTGGTGACTTACTTTATTAAATTGGCATATATACAATACTTGAATCCCAAAGTACTAATCAGTTTATTATTTTTGAATTCTAGATTACATGCATGAACTTCACATTACAACTTTAAAGGAAAAACTACATACCAACTTCATTGGAAATACACTTAAACTCCTAGATTATCTCTCCAACTCAATATACATGTTCACATCCTAGGGGAAAAAACATAAGAATGGGGTGATATTTGATTATCATTAAGGGTAAGTAATATATATTAAGCTAATATAAAAAATAAGTTACAGAGAATGACTAAAAACACATGCCATTATAACATAATCTTGAGCATAATATGGAAAGAAGAAAAGTTGAATAAATAATGCCATATAAATAGTAACATGATAATGGAGCTTAACCATGGATATTCAAATAGTCTAATAATCACATGAATTATCAAATACTAATATCATAATTATATATTTCATGATTCAATACATCATAAACATGTCATCAAGGCCCCATCGAAGATTTCTAAGAATATACGATTAATGCCTCGTCCAAATCCATTTCTGTTTTGTCTCATGAAACCTACTGACGCATCAAGGAGTTGTATAAGTCCCCATCCATGACTTACTAAGTCCAATTAATTCCTAATAAGAATAGGGTTTAACATAAACAAAATATACATATGAACTTTAAATAACATTCCCCAATCTATAAACATTATCACTAACCATTCTGAGTAGTGTGGTGATTGCTAAGATAGCACATCCACAAATAAACTGATCATAAACCATTTAATAGAATATGGTAGATGATAATAATAATAGTTAAATCTCAATAAATAATAATATTAAATAGAGTTTTTTAAATATTTGAAAATACTCTAATAAAATGATAGAGTAATTCTTGAGAAAAATACCCTTTTTACTTAGCAAAGAAGATTTCTTTTGGAAAAATCATTTTTATTTTTCATAATTGTTTGTATAAACCCATAAATGAAAAAACATATATTTTCATTAAAAAAATTAAATTTTATAAATATAATTTTTTATTAAAACATATTATTGATGGTACTTGAAAATGGGTAAGAAATATAGAAGTTCCCTTTAATTGAGCTTGTGTATTGGGAAGAATTGAGAATGGAACCTTGTAAAACATGTATTTACAAAAAAAATAAGATAAAATTATTTGTATCCAAGATTTTTGAATATATACATAGAATTTAGAAGAATTATATAAAAATAATAAATAATTAAATTAGTTTAAATAGGGAGAAATCATAACCTAATTGAAAATGGAGGTTCGGGAAGAAACCCTTACCTTATATCTGAAGGTGTTCTGCAGTTGTTCATAATGTCATAGATAATAAAAAAATGAATTAATTAATTAATTAATTACCTTTCCTATATGTTTTTTATTTATTATAATTTTATTAATTTCATTTATGGTCTTTTTATTAGTTATAAAATTTAATCATGTTGTTCGGGAGTTTTCTTTTCCCTAGTTTTCATGATTAGTTTACTTGTATAAGAGTATAGAGGTTCATATAAAATGAGAATAATTATCCAGAACTAAAATTATATGTTATTAATTAAAATATAGAATATAAAATTTTTATATAAGTATTTTGGTTATAAGGGGTGAGGATTAATCATTTTATAAGATAATAGTGATAATCGTTTAGATTATTTTGGCGGTTTTTTGATCGTCACAAACTAGTTTTGTATTATTGAATAATATCATGTATATATACTAGTAAATGAATAATAAATAACTTATAACATGTATAATAAAATATTATTTAACCATGATTATGGTTTAATTACCATACTTGAAGGCGTTATTGAAAAATAAAATTCATCGTCTACGATGGCGATAAATCAACACACAATGGATGATATTTTCATTTTTAGAACAGAAGGATAGTGAAGACAATAGATGATGGATTATTCCCTCAAAAAAATAAAATTATAGTATATATAATATACTGGAGATATCATTTAAATTTTGGATACGTAGGTTAGTATAAGATAATAAAAGAAAAGAACTTGAAAATATACTAAAAGAAAATGAAAGAGTTGTTTACCTCTTGTTTTCCTCCTCTTTGAGAACCTCATTAGGGAAAATGGTTTGGTATTTTTATGAGACCAAAGGCTCCTAGATATATATTATGGTCTTGGGAAAAGTATTGGTCAGAAATTGGATAGTTATAAAATCTTGGAAGATGTGAGGATAAGAGGTGGTGAGGCGTGGTATTTATAGTGGAGGAGAGAGAGGTGTTTTTGAATATTTTATTCATTTGTTTATTATTTTGGATAAAGATGATTAATAGTTTAATAATTATCAATAAATATATTAAAATAATTTAGGGGGTTTTATATTATGGTTCTTATGTCAATGATGACTCAAGGAATAGTGTATTTGCCTTATAATGTATTTATACTGTAAATTACCGTATTTTACTATTCACCAAACATTCAAGAATTTTATAAAAATCCCAAAAATTTACCCTAACCATTTTTCAATGTATATAATTATAAAATGGAATTAATTTTATGAAAAAAATTTCTAAATATGAGAAAATTAATTTTTAATTAAAATCATCATTTATTCAAAAAAATCCAATTTCAATATATAACTGATTTTATGACACTTTCAAAAATTAACTATGGTCTCATACAATTAGACTATAATAATAAGACAATAAAATATTAATATATGAATCTATTTTAAGAAAATAAATTTAATTTTAAATAAATATATTAATTGTAAAATTGTAATTAAATATTTATCTCTTACAAAAATACCAACACGTAATTTATCATTTTTAAAATATTTATTTACATATTATATGATATAGATATATAATATTTTTATTTATAAGATAACCACATTTTATTTATACCTTAATAGGTGAGGTTAATATTCTATTTTTTAGTTTACTATTCCTAAAGTTCACATTACTATTCCAAAGGTCACGTTACAATTCAATTGGTATATGTTCCTTAACTTCTAGAATACATCTTATTTCATTCATTATTCATTTATAAAGTTTTTATTGTATTCTATAAGTGATTGTATGTGATTTATAATATATTAAATAACTATAAGAAGTGAAATTTCATTGATAGAATTATGGTTCGTTACAACTATTGGATTAAAATTCCATAGTTGTGGTGTAATAAAGTGTTTATTTTGTATAGTCAATAAAAGACATATCGAACAATAGGTTGGTGACATGGATTTTCAACCTACTTGATGATATATTGTGATAAAGGGATTATATTATACAGTGAGTAGTCCTAGGAAATTTTCTATGTTTCAACATAAGTTCTTTCTCTTGGGTTCTTGGACCCATTGGTAGACAGTAATCTTGGACTTTAAGAAATTCCACCTAATGCCAACGAGAAATAACCCTAGAGTATCACACACTAAGTGTTTCCATTGATCTTGATTAAAACCGATATGAGTTTAATTAATGGAATAAATATTATTCTCAATTCCTATGAAAAAAAATTATTCATGTAATGTTGATCGCATTAATTAAATAAATATTTATTCATCAAAATGTGAATAGAAATATATTGATTTATTTTATTTAATGTTTAATAAATATTTATTCACTATTCTATAGATGAAATATTTATTTATGACAAAAAAAATTATTCTAGTGTTCAATAAATGTAAGAGGAGTTCCAAAGGACCAAGACCGTGTTCAGTGACAAGTATTAATTAATAATATTTTTAAATAATATTTTTTATTGAGAAAGTTGGCATGCACCAAAAAAACATTAATATTCTTATTATGTGGAATGGGGTTCAATAAAAGTAATAAATGTTATTTAATGGTGGGGATTCAATTAAATAATATTTTAACATAAATCCTAAATCTATAAATAGATGATTATTTTTTTGTGTAGTGCATCCAAAATTCAGAATATAGAACTGTAGAACACAACAAATTCTCTCTCTACTACTTCTATATCCCTCTCAAGAAGAAGAAGCACCAGATGTATTTATTCAGGACCTAATAATGAGAAATCAAGAATGAACAATGCAAGACATTTGACTCATCATGCTAGCACCTGAAGATCAAGTGGTGTTTATTAGACATCATAGGAGCTTGTGTGGATCACCACTAGAGGGATTATATCCTTGGTTCCTCACGGTACAATGAAGGTGATCTGAAATGGTCTTTTCAAATGATCAATATTCACCATCAAAGAAAATTCCTAAGATTTGGAATATATTTCCTTAAATATTAAATAAATTAATTATAAATTTGATGTGAAATATCATCGCTCTTGGTTTTGATAAATTATTATTAAAATAAATTTTAATATATCTCCCACCATCACACACTTCTACTACGCCTATAACCAACAAGTGTTATCAAAGGGGTCATGTTTTAATTTAAAATTTTTTATTTGATTAGTTATATATGTGAAATTTTGTTAGATTTTCATTTCATTGTATTCATTATTTAATTTTATTTAAATGAACATGTTATAATCATATTATTCATGTTCTTTTAGGGTTTTTTTCTTAAAGATTTAAGAAAAAATGAAGAACAACTAAAGATGCCATCAAAAATTGCCAAATATTTGGACGGTAAAACTGGGTTACATGGTGTGTAGCAAGAGCACATTCTATATACCCATGCACATTGTAAATGGATGTATTTAATAGTTAATTATATGAGGTTAATTTATTGCACACTATATGTTTATTAGTAAAACCTGGCACAAGGAAAGAAGATGCATTCCATGTAGTTGGATTGTACCTACTGTGTAGTTCGTCCGAGTAAACATGTCGAAACCTCAGGCGCATGAATTGAATACATGAAAATCGATGTAAATGGTGTGTATATGAAAGATACATGTTTTTTACTCTCCCACTAAATGAAAAAATTAAAATATAGATTAAATTGAAAATTGCATCATTAAAACCTTATTTTATTTATTGACACATTAATGTTTTTTTACAATATAAGAATGGTTTTAACGAATATTAAATAACTAATTAATCTATTGTAATTAATATGAAATTATTGTTTTTGATGTTTATTTTCCATGAATACCATAAATTATGGGTATCTCTAATTATGTTTGGATGATCATTAAGATGAAAGGGAATTAATTAATTATGTAATTAAAGTCCATTCATCTTAAATAATAAAGAATGAATAAATAAATGAATGATATATAGTTACTTTTATGTATTCAATTCATGTATGGACAATCTTGATTTTCATCAAGATCTATGTATATGTTGGAATTTATTTAATTTAACTTATTACATGGGTATTTAATTATTTAATATTAAATTAAATGATAGCATGTGTGTCATCCCTCCCTCCATTATTATGCAGGACCTATGTGCCCAAGGTTATTTATGTAATCCCCTTTAACAAATCCTTTGGTTCCCCTCACCTGCATGTGAGTAATAAATTCTTATAATTACTGGAACATACTGAGGCGCATAGAGACGGTTCAAGACGGAACCATTCTGATGTCAACTCATCATGTGCATAGGTGGATTGGTGGAATGTTATGACTCATGTCAAGACTGAAAAATGGATTTATTCTACTATTTCAAAGGCTAAATTAATGTTCACTCATAAAATTAACTGTTAGATAATCTCATGGTTGGGTAATTTACTTTAATTATTTATTTCTATCTATGAAATTATTTATGTTAGAAATACAGGCCACGATCACATAAATAAATGGATTAATGTACAAATATGTAAATTAAATTAAGTAATTATGCATAAATGTTTTATCCAACATGGTTAATTAATTAAGTAACATCTAATTAATATTAACAAGATGTTTAAAGGATAAAAAAAGATAAAATTTATGTATAATAAATTAAAATCCCTCAATTAAATATTAATTCTAACTTGGTCTTTCATTACTTGATTAGGAATAAAACTCAATAATACTAAGTGTTTGACCACCCATTATTGGGACACATAATTTTATATAGGGAGTTCTTAATAATGTTTTTTGTAGAATTAACCATTTTACATCAATATAAGTATACCTTTATAGACTTGGTATAATTTGGAGGCAATTGTTAAGAAAATACAAGTTAGGATTTTAGGATTGGGGAATCTGCTCAATGAATCAAGAAGATTCATGCCTGTAGTTGGCAAAGACATACTTACCAAAATACCTTCATGTATCTTTAACAATACTTTTGGGGTTATACAAAGTGTAATATGGATCATTACCACTATAATTTTAAAGAAACTAGATATTCTAAGTTAAATGGTGAGGGATATTTAAACTTGATAAAATATTGAGATATTTAATAAAATAAATTAATTTATTTCTCACATAATTTAAAATAAAGAAAAGGTACTGATAAAAATTGTTTGATCACCTCCATATTATTTACTATGAGAGAGATAAATAATAAATAGTTTTAAAAACATTTGAGTGACTCGTTCGATGTTCAATATTTGATGCTTTCATCAATGTCTAGTGAACTCATAAAGTCTCACAAAAATATTGATGTGTATAGCATGCTTGAGCACCTACATATTCTTTACTATGATAGATATAGATAAAAATGATTTGAGATTTCCTATATTCTCTTTTAGATAAATCTTGTATAGGTTTCCCTATCAGGGCATCATATAGTTAAACTCATTGGGTACATTGAGTTCCTAGAGGTTCTAGGGTTTAAACTCCCTAAAGAAATGGGCACCGATCTTATTCTAGAATCACTCCCTTAGAGCTTTTATATCTTTATTTTTAATTTTAATATTAACAAAATTGGTAAATATATTCTATATATTCTCACTCTTATCCATCACATAGATAAGGATATGAAGTGTGAAAATGCTTTTGTCCTTATAGTGAACAAATAGAAGGGGAAAATGAAGAGATTTAATCCCAAATATTATTTATACCCCTCCAAGAAGAGAAAGATCAAGGGGTGAGAAATGAAACAAGATAATGTTTATTTTTCAAGTGGAAAGAAGGTCCGTTGGAAGAAAAACTACACCCATCCAAAGGATTAAGTGTAAGTTTCAAGTGCATTTTTTATCGAGTGTAATTTATCTATTTCTAAAAATTGGGTATTAGATACAGCTTGTGGTTCTCACATACATATTAAAATATAGGAACCAAGTAGATTCATAAATATTGATTGAATGTAGATAGATCTATGAGCATCCAATAGAGATAAACTCTCTATTGTAGCTATTAGGGACTACCACCTCTTGTTGTCAATCCGAATGATCTTGGTTTTGAAAGGTTTTTATTATGTTTCATTTTTTACAAAGAATATTATATCTATATCCAAACTTGATATGGATGGATTTTTTTCAAATTTGGGAATAAATTTTGCTTCTTTTATAAAGGTATATTTTTTTATCATAAGGTACATTTAAACAATGATCTTTATGTGTTTGATTACACAAATCAAGTAATGGAAATAAATAATGAAGTTAATTCACATGAATTATATCACACCTAACATTGGAATCACTGGATAGGTCATGTAAATAAAAATTGATTAACTAAATTACATCAAGATGGATATTTAGATTCTTTTGAACTAAAACCACTTGGTGTATTTCATGTATATTTACAAGGAAAATAACCAAATCCCTATTTAGTGGGAATGGTGAAAGGGATAAAGAGATTCTTTAATTAGTTATTACCAATGGGTAAATACCATTTTCCTATTGAAGCAAGGTGTGGGTACTTATAATTCATAAATTGTATTGATAATTTTAGTATATATGGATATGTATACTGGATGAGGTATAATTCAGATTCTTTTGATAAATTCAAGGAATAAAAGAATGAAGTTGAGAACCAAATTGGTAAGAAGATTAATAAAATCCACTCAGAACATAGTGGAGAATATCTTAATAAAGACTTAATTGATTACTTACCATATTTTGGGATCTTAACCTAACTCACTCCTTATACGGCTTAGTGGAATAGTGTAATTGAAAGGAGGGACTGCACTTTTTGGACATGGTGAGATCAATGATCAGTCATGCAATTCTTCCATTATCCTTTTGGGGATACGCATTAAAAACAACAGCACATATACTAAACCAAGTAGCAACTAAATTTATAAACAGTATTTTATAAAAAAATTGGAGTTGAATAAAAACCTTGTTATCGAATTTACATGTGTGGGGAAGTAAATCATTTGTTAAGGCCTCTTTATGTTAAAAAATCTCACCCTGAGGCACAAAGTGTACCTTTATAGGATACCCCAAGTAAACAAGGTGATATTACCTATATAAACCCGAATAAAGAAAGTTTATATTGGAAAGACATTCCATATTCTTTAAGAGGGAGAACATATCTAAAAGAGACAGTGGGATAAATGTAGAATTTAATGAAGTTGCGGGTCAAGGTACACAATATTTGGTACAGGAATAGATTCCACAAATCCTTGTGGAAGATAAAACTATTACAGAGACATAAATAATGTGTATAAGTACAAGAAAGGTTAGATAACTAGAATGTTATGTTTTTCTAGTCACCAAGGATGGTGACTCATATTTAGTTGATAATAATAATCCTCTAACCCATAAGAAAGTAGTAAATGGTGCATATATTTCCAAGTTCTAATAATCCTTGAATTGGGAAAAGGATTCCATGTACCAAAACCATGTCTAGATTTTGGTATATACTCTAGTAGATATAAATCACATTAGTTTCAAATTGGTATTCAAGAAGAAACTGTACATAGAAGGACAAGTCAGTACCTATAAGGCATGACTGGTTTCAAATGGCATTGACTTTGATGAAACCTTTTCACTAGTTTCAATACTAAAATCCATCAGAATTATACTTTCTAGTATGGATTACCATTACTATGAGATTTGTAAAATTGATGTCATAATGGTCTAATTTAATGGTAAACTTCAAGAAGATGTCTATAGGACACAACCTAAAGGGTTTGTGACTCCAAATGATGCTAATAAGATATTAAAATTACAAAAAACCATTTCTGGATTAAAGAAAGAATCTCGGTCATAGAAAATTCATTTTTATGAAGCCATAAAAGAATTTAGTTTCATAAAGAATGAGTGTGAGGCTTGGGTCTATAAATGGTTCGGTGAGAGTGCAATAGATTTCTTAATAGTATATATTGATGACATATTACTCATAAGAAATGAAATACAAGTCCAACAGTCTATTAAGATGTGGTTGAATAAATGTTTCTCCATGAAGTACTTGGGAGAATCATCATATATTATTGGGATCAATATCCAACATGACATATCCAAGTGACTGTTTGTCTTAATTTAAAGTACATACATTAATAATATGATGAATAGATTTAGTATAGAATAATATAAGAGGGGGAAATTTCTAGCATCACATGGAATTCATATTTCTAGGAAAATGTGTCCTCAGACACATGAGGAAAGAAAAATAATGTAAAGGATTTGATATAAATAAATGATTAGGTCAGTCATGTATTTTATTCTACATAATAGGCTAGATGTTGTTTATGCATTGAGTGTAACAGTTAGATATCAATCTGATCTAGGTGACCATAATTGGATAGAAGTCAAGAATATCCATAAGTATCTAAGAATACTAAGTATGGGTACATTTTATATAGTGTATATGAGGAAATAGTCATCATATAATATGTAAATTCTAGTTTCTAAACTAATCATGATGACATTAATTCACAAACGGGATACATTTTCACTTTGAATGGATGTGTTTTGATATTGAATATCTCAAAGAAGGCAGTGGTAATCGATTCTACAGCATAGTTTGAGTATATTGCAACTTATGAGGTAGCTAAGGAAGTAGTATAGATGCACAACTCAATCCAAGAGATTGACATTGTTCCTAGTAGTAAAGATCCTATCACACTCTATTGTGATAACACTGTAGTGGTGGCTCTCATCAAAGAGACAAGGTCACATTAACAGATGAAGAAAATACTTCAAAAGTATCATCTATTGAGATATTTTTCTCATATAGGTGAGGTTTTAGTGAGCATTATTTCCACATAAAACAATGTGGAGGACCCCTGGACTAAATCCATGACTCTATAGAAACATGATTATCATGTGAGGTCTAGCATACTAAAATTCATAGGCAGTTTCCTCTAGTCTAGTTAGGTGTTTCTTATAGTTTGGTGTTCAAGTAAAAACTAATTGTACTTTGATTACATGTATATTAGATGTATTAAATATTAAATTAATTTCTTATTACATATTTTAAATTTTTTCTGCATGGCTTTTATGTAATAATGTCTTAGATTATTTGTCACATTGATAATTCCATAGCAGTTCCTTGCTATAATGAGTTCCTTGAAGTGATATGATAATATTATTAATATAGTTATATGGTTAAATAATGTAATATGACAGGAAACATAGTATTTAGACCATAAAGTGTGACCGATCATAAGAGAATGAGGCTTCTTATCATTAAGTTCTCATTTAGTAATCTCTAATAGGGGAGATTATGAGAACAGACTCATTGATATGAATTTCTCATGTTTTGGTATCATTGTATATTCCTTTCTACAAGAATGTTTAATGGTTATTGTACTTTAAGATTTTCATTAATGTATTTCATGACATGCACACTTAGATTTACTAACTAAAACCATCATGCCATATATTGCCGGGATGTATGGTATGTTGGGTGTATCCCGACTTACATGTCATTAATGGAAAAGTCGAGGAAGGATTTTTCCATTCCATTTTTATAGAAGCTAATATCTTGTCCCTTTGATTAAAATATAACCATCACATTAAAATTCTATGTTCATGGCATAACGACGTGTTCATTTTAGATAGTCAAAGAAAGACATATCAAACATACAGGTTGGTGACATGGATGTGAAACCTTCTTGAAGAGATATTGAGATAAAGGGATTATATTGAATAGTGATCATTTTTATGTGGTTTTTGACATTGTGACATTAAGTTATTTTTCTTGGGTTACTTGACCCATTGATGGATAGAAATCTTGGACTTCAGGCAAGTTCTACTAATTTCAACGAGAAATAATCTTAGAGGGTCACACTCTAAGTGTTTCTGTTGATCTTGATTAAATTATATTTTATTTTAATTAATGTAATAAATGTCATTTTCAAGTCCAATGAATAATTTTATTCAAGTAATATTGACCACATAAATTAAATAAATATTTATCTTTCGGTATGTGAATAAAAATATATATATATTTGTTTAATAGAATATTTAATAAATATTTATTTTTGGGTATGTAAATGACATATTTAATTATAAAAAAAATATTTTTGTGTTTAATAAATGCAAGAAGATTTCAAATGAACCAAGATTTTTTTTGGTGAAAAATATTAATTAACAAGTTGGTTAAATAATATTTTTTATTGTGTAAGTTGGAACGCACCACAAAATAATATTATTATTATCATTATTATATGGCATGAATTTTATTAAATATAATAAAGGTTATTTAATAGTCTCCAAGAAATTAAATACTATTTTAACCTAAATTCTAACTCTATAAATAGAAGGTTATATCTACTGTGTAGTGTATCCAAAATTGAGAATAGAGAATTATTACGCACAAATAATTATCTATCAACTATGACTTCTATCTCCCTCTCAAGAACTAGAAGTGCAAGAGATATTTCTTCAAGACTAAAGAACAAGTGATTAAGAACAAATAGTGAAATACATTCTACTTTTCGTGCTATCACTTGAAGATTGAGTGGTGTTTCTCATAGATCATTGGAGAACATACAGATCACCACTAGATGGATTCTATCCATGGATCCTCAAAGAAAAATAAATATAATCCAAAAGGGTATTTTTAAATGATAAATATTCAAAAAATAAGAATTTTTCTGATCCCAAGTATTTATTTCTTTAAATATTAAATAAATTAATTATAAATTTAATGTGCAAGATCCTCACTCTTGGTTTCAGGTAATGATTATTATAAGAAATTTTAATATATCTCCCACCACTTTATTCTTTTTCTACTCCCATAACCAAAAATTAATTTATAAAAAAACTATATTCGTATTTATAATATCATATATTATCCTATAATAACATATTGTCACATGTTCGTTGATAATATTTCATTATGACCATTGTTTCGGGTCTTAACTGTTTGTTTTCTCATGCATGTTTTGTCAAGGAAGCTCTAGATCTTATGAATAGGATATGGTTCCATCATATACATAATTATATTGATATTTTAAATATCATATTTATTCATTAGATGCATTTTTATAATGATTAATGAAATTTGGATATATAAAATGGATCGCATCGCTTCATGGGGATGATAGGTTGTACATATACACGAGCGACATTATCATTTCTTTAATGAGTGGAAGGGTTAATAAATAGATAAAATATTAAGTTTAAATAATCAATATAATGAATTAATTATAATATATATTCATTTTTTCATCATTATGACTATACATGTTATACGGTGATGGAAAACAAATTACATCTATTCACGAGGCGGTAATATGTCGTACACATGAAAGATGGATTTGTTTCCCATTTGATGGAGAAAGTGATTGATAAATATTATTTCATCAACATAATAAAATATAAGTATATGTTAGATTCTAGTTTTATTATATTTTAATTATTAATGCATAATTTAATGTGGTAAAATAAGAAGTAAAAAAGAAAAATCTTGGTGAATACAATTACATTTTCTTAGAAAACCCTCATTTTGATCTCTTATTAAGAACCATGGGGTTCATATTTTAGTAATACCATCATCCCTTTAATTTTTATAAGGATTTTTGGTAGATATTTTTGTATTTTTTTTGAGATAAATTTCTTAATATGTGTGAAAAAATGAGGGGAGGAGGTGCCCTTTTATAATTAAGGCGACTTGCACAATATAGATTTTAAAAGCCTAAAAATAATGTATGGAAACATTCTTGGAAAATTGATCAAAATGAATCATATTTGAATATGATAAGGTTAAGTTATAAATAAAACCAACCAATGGGGTTTCAAAAAAAATTAGGTCTTTTAACCATTTTCTAACCCCCGGTAAACTCGTTTAAACCTTAATCATGGGGACACATTTTTTCTATTTTTATTATTCATAATGACCGAAAATGAAGGTCTTCTTATTAAAAAATTTATAAATTATGATTTAAAATATGGAATCCATTTTATCAAATTTAATTCACATAATTGGTATAATTTAATTTAAAAATAAACTTGCAAATATGTTGAAAAATGGTTTTTTAAGAAATATATTGTTCAAGAATAATATGATATTACATTAACTATATGTATAGTAATAATCTTTATATGGATTTAAATTCATATATTTTGATATATAATCTATAAATTTAATTTAAATAATTCATAATTAAATATTATATTAATTAATTAAAATAGAAAGACATTATTCTTTAAAAATAGTTTTTTGAAAAATATCCCCTCCTACCTGCAAATGATCATATATTTATTTCTATAAAATTAATATTAAATAAATAGTAAATTAAAAATATTATAATTTATTATTATAAAAAATGAGTAATATTCAGATAATAAATTTTTAATTATTCCTAAAATCTTATTTCTAAAGAAATTTTTCAAAAACTCATTTTAGTCTTATTTTGAACAAGTTCAAAATCGATATTCATCCTACCAAATTAAAATTTTTGTTCCATGAAATATTAAAATGTGTATTTTGTTATAATTTTATTAAATTATATTGTTTACAAACTATAATTTAATCTTGTGTGTTACATTCTACCCTCTTATAAAAATTTCATCCTAAAAATTTCCATTGATATTACTTTCAGAAAAATTGAGGGTGGTTATTCTTCATAACATCTTCTAGTTCCCACATTACTTATTCTATTTTATAATTTCTCAAAAGTACATTTACTAGTTTATTCATATTATTTCTCATTAATTTTTCTAGTGTAAATAATATAAATAATCTCTTCACAGTAAGATATATTTGTTTCCAATTCTATTTCTTCATAAGTGAGAACATGTCTTGGGTCTAGCATGTACTTCCTTGACAATGATATATGGAACACATCATGTACTTTAGAGAGGATTGGGGGAATTTCCAAATGGTAATCCATGATTCAAATTTTTCATAATTTCAAAAGGTCATATTTTAACACCCCAAGATTTTATGGTGTGTCTATTTTAAATTTAACATCTTTTATAGCTTATGTTGCATGCAACACCAAGCTTAAATGAACCATGATATACTATTAAATATTAAAATAGTCCTTAAAATAGATATGTGACTATTATAAATAGAAATATGGTCATTATAATAAAAACATCATCTAAGAAAGTATAAATACAATTTAGGTAACTCATAATTGAAAATATGATATATTTATATCATTTAATAAGTAAATAAATGTTTTAAAAATTATAAATTAAGTGTTGGTATTTTTTTGAAGAATAAATGTTTGTTTACAATTTTATAATTAATATAATGATTTAAAGAAAAAATCATTTTCATAAAATAGATTCCTAAATTAATATTTTATTTCATTATAATTATAATATAATTTTATGATACCATAATTAATTTTCCAAAGTGTTGTAAAATCAGTTATAATATTAAAATTGGTGTTTTTTGAATAAATGATAATTTTAATAAAAAATTAAATTTATCATATTTAGAAAAGTATTTTCATAAAATTTATTCCATTTTTGAAATATAAATGTTGAAAAAAAAATTAAGGTGATTTTTTGGTATTTTTCTAAAATAGTTGAATTTTTGTGAATAGTGAAATACGGTAATTTACGGTATTTAACATTATAAGTAAATAACTGAATTTTTAAGTCATGGTTGAGTCATATATGATATAATTGGAAAATATATTGAAATAAAATTATCTAGTTATTGTATTTAGTTACAATAATCAATACTATTGATAGTCTTGAGCCAAAATAGTAAACTATGAATAAAATAATCAAAAAATACATCTCGCCTCCACTATAAATACCACCCCTCACCACTCATTCTCCTCAGACCTTATAAGATTTGTATATTGATTATATTATTCCCAATTCCTATCCTAAATCTCTTCCCCACATTCTGGTCGTACTCTTCACACCAAAAGACCAATCTCAAGTTCCTTAAGAAGGTTCTCAAGGAGACATTTTACAAGAGTTAAAATCATTTTTATTTTTTTTAATTTTTTTAATTTATTTTCTTTTATTATCCTATCCTTAACTCCTATATAAAAACATGAATTATAACTCCAGTATCTTATATATACTGTAATTTTATTATGTTAATGGAATATTCATCATCAAACCCCTTCTCCTCTCCCTTTTATTCTAAAAATGAAAACATCACCCGTGATGTGTTGATTTACCACCATCATGGATGATGAGTTTTCATTTTCCATTATCTCCTTAAAGGTTGGTCATAAAACCATTATTATGGTTAAATAATATTTTATTATACATATTATAATTTATATAATTTTTAATAACCAATATATAAACATTGTATTAAATAAAATGATATTAGTTCGTGATGGTCATAAAAATCGCCAAAATAAATTAAATCATTTTCATTAATGTTTTATCAAATTAATAATTCCCATAAAATATAACTGATTGATATATAAGTTCATTTAAAATTATTTTATTTCATTAATAACATATAATTTCAATTATGGATAACTATCTCCATTTTACATGAACTTCCATACTAGTAAACAAGAAAACCGATCATGAAAACCCAATAAAATAAACACTCCCAGAACGACGAAATTGGATATTATAACTCATCAAAAAGGTTATACATTAAGTTAATAAAATTATAATAAATAAAATATATTTTTAATAGGTTCTTAATTATTTAATTAATGAATCTAATTTTATTATCCAAGATATTAAGCACAAGTGCATAACGCTTTCAGACATAAGGTAAGGTTTTTCTAATCTCACTTTTATTTTTGTGAAATATGACTTATTCACCACTTATTTCTTATGTGTGGTATAAATATAATTAATTTTTATATATAATATCATTAATATATATATATATATATTCATGGCATTCAATGTTTTATTTTATGATCATTGATTTTATGGGGCATACGGTTTGACTATTTGTATAGTGGTAAGGGAATCCCTCTGAACCCTCATTTTTTTCTTCGGGTTATGATTCCTCTCTATATCCCACAATATAATTATTAATTCTTCTTAAGTACTCATAATAAATTATATTCTTATGTTCCAAACATATTTACCTAGTTCAATTATTCTTTTCTTTATGGAGAAGTACATGTTTTATAAGCTTCACTTTTCATTTCCTCCCGAAAAGCAAGCCTGATTAAAGAGAACATCCCCATTTATTACCCATTTTCAAGTACACTCCATAATATTTTTAAGCCACAACTATTTTTATAAAATCACTATTTATATTAGGAATAACTTTCTTAGATCATTTCTGGTTGTATGGAAACAATTATGCCTCTATTCACTTCAAATACTCTTTTATATTTTCCCTTAAACCTCACTAAAGTGGCTCATTTTTAAAGTTGTTTTTACTTTTGTTGGAAAAAAATTATCATGATATATGAATATTTTACCTTATAAGTGTACATGTATGATTTAAATCCATTATTTCAAGAATACCATTATGATATACTGATTTTTTATAACTTATGACATGATTATGATACCCAATTCTTTCCATGGGTAACCCTTATGTTAATTTCTTATGCTTAATTGAGGTTGATATCTTATGACACCATCGGCCATATTTTATCAAATAGCTTATGATCATTTTGATTGGGGATATACTATCTTGATAAAATTAACCATATTAATCTGTATAGTTTATGATTATGTTTACTGGTTGGGGAAATTATTTACATTTCATATACTAGTTTCAATATGAATGTATATGTTGATTATGTTTCACCCCTTTCATATGAGGAGTGAATTGGACTTAGTAAGTGTTGTTTGGGGGCCTCTATATCCCCTTTATTCATTGGTAGGTATGATGATACAATCTAGACTGTTTTTTGGCTGAGACTTTACCCATTTATGTAGACTTCTTGGTTGAGAACATGATGGTATGTTTATGATGTCCAACATTATGCATTCCCTCATTATGATATTACTTATTGATAATCCATGATTATTTGACTAGTAGAATATACATGGGTAAGTATAATTTCAATGTTATTATTTATATGTCGTTCTTTGATCATATTCATTTCCTATCATATTATGATCAATATTGCGTTTTAATGGATTTTATTTTTATTTATTCACCTTATATTATTGTTTATGATTATTTATGATAGATTTTGCTGTATTTTTTATCCTTACTGATCATCTGATATCACCCATTTCTTATGTTTTATTTTTCCCCCAAGAAACCAAGATGCATAATTTGTTTTACATGTGAGGATAATCTAGGATAATATGGATGTTTCCAAAGGAGTTTCTATGTTAAATTTAATTTCCATTTATAAGGTAAAAATTATGTTTGTATCTGGTTTTTCAAAGATACTAAACTATTCAGTCCTTTGTGATGTGATCTCTTGTTCATAGTATCGATATAATAAAGTAATGCACCAACTCTGGGATACTAGAATTGGGCTCTTTATAGTTGGTATCAGAACAAGTTTAGTAGAAACTTTGAAAACTAGATTTAGAAAAACATAGATTAGGGAAATATAACCTTATAAATAACTTTGATAATATTTATAAGATAACCCTAAATATGTTCTTGATGTTGATATAATAATAAATAGGTGTTTTGGGATAATATTGGTGACCTTTAAGGTGGTTATTTATTTTATGGTTTATGTTATGATGGAATTATTAGATTTTTAGCTTTAAGTAATATATTTAACAACTTGAGATTTTACTATTGGAAGCATGAATTTTTTTATAAAGGTTTAAAGTATATTAAGGTATTTATATATTAAGTATGTGATGATAAGAGCTACATTATTTTGGGAAATCTTATGTTAATTTGATTTTGGAAATTTAGTGACCTTCCTTCAAAAAAAATTGATAGACATATTTTTGATGAGTCAAAAGGTAACTACGTATGGAAAGGATTAAGTTTAACTTTGGATATTATTATTTGAGGTTAAATTATAACTTATCATATTGTATAACATTTTATAACAATTTTTATTTTGGTAAATATTTAAAGGCCAATGGAATTAATTATAGATTGTTTTATAAAATTTCTTCAGGCATAAAATTTTTTCTTTAATATCCATTTTATGAAATGAAGTAGATATAGATCAAAGAAAAACCAAAGTATTAGATTATGAAATGGAACGGAATAAATTATGTTTATTTTCTCAAGTGCTTCTCTATATAATAAAATAATCCCTTAACTCTTGTAAAGGGATTTTGGAACAAAAAACTCTTTCATTTACTTTTCCTTCTAATAAATCAATAGTCTTTTCACCGATCACAAATTTATAGTTTTGTGATGATAAACTTTCTAATGACCATGTTCTTTATCACTCTTCTTCATAACATGAGAGTTATATTTATTTTCTATTCACGTGTTTTCAATTCCTACTAATGTTATCCTATAGGTAATCCTAGTTTTTTAGTGACCATCATATTTTTCTTTCCCTCCGTTTAAGTGCATGTTTTATTAACCCAATTTACAATGTGGGTTTCCCATGATGAAATTTTCAGGTATCAATCTTTGATTTTTGAAGAGAAATTTCAAAATTGTTTGGATGAAATTTATTGAATGAGGTGAGAATGTAACACCCCAACATTTTATGGTATGTAGCTTTTAAATTTAATAACATCGAGATTATACGCTGCATGAAACACCGAGCTTAAACAAACCATGATATACTATTAAATATTAACATAATTATTGGAATAGAGATGTGACCATTATAAATTTTAATTTGGAAATTAGAATAATAACCTCACCTATTAAAGTATAAACACAATTTATGTATCGCATAAATAAAAATATTATATATTTATATCATGTAATAAGTAAATAAATGTTTTAAAAATGATAAATTAATTGTTGGTATTTTTGTGAACCATAAATTTTTATTTACAATTTCATAATTAATACAATGATTTAAAATAATATTAGTTTTCAAAAAATATATTCATAAATTAATATTTTACTTCATTATAATTATAAGATAATTTTATGATGCCATAATTATTTTTTCGAAGTGTCGTAAAATCGATTATAATATTAAAATCAGTATTTTTCTAATAACTGGTGATTTAAATTAAAAATTAAATTTATCATATTTAGAAAAATATTTTCATAAAATGGATTCCATTTTAAAAATCCACATTCCAAAAAATTGTTAGGGGGAATTTTTTTGAGATGTTTCTAAAATAGTTGAATTTTTCTAATTAGTGAAATACAATAATTTACAGTATTTAACATTGTAGTAAATAAATGAATTTTTGAGTCATAGTTGAGTCATGTATGATGTAAGTGGAAATTTTCTCAAACTAACATGATATATTTGATGTATTTATTCAAAATAATCAATACTATTTATATTCTTGATCCAAAATAATAAACTAATGAATAAAATAATCAAAAAACTCCCCTCTCCTCCATAATAAATACCACTCATCACTACCCCTTCTAGTCACACCTTCTAAGATTTTGATCTTACTTATATTATGGATAATTAATCTCCCTAAACTATTATACATGTTCTCTTATTTCTAGTCTCACTAAAATAACAATCCCAAGTTCTTTAATAGGTTTTCAAGGAGACATTATATAAGAGGAAAAATCCTTTTTTTCTTTTAATTTATTTTATTTTATTATCCTCTCCTTACCTCCTCGGTAAAAACATGCATGATAACCCCAATATCTTATAAATACTGAAATTTTTTTATGTAAATGTAATATTCATCATCAAATACCCTCTTCTCTCCCTTTTATTATAAAAATTAAAACATCATCAGTGATGTGTCGATTTACCACCATTGTGGATGATGCGTTTTCATTTTCCATTATCGCCTTCAATGGTGGTCATAAGACCATTATTATATTAAAATAATATTTTATTATATATATATATATTATAAGTTATATAATGTTCAGTATCCAATATATAAAACATGATATTAAATAAAAAATGATATAAGTTTGTGATGATTTTAAAAACCGCCAAAATAAATTAAATCATTTTTA
Organism: Viscum album; assembly: GCA_963277665.1. NCBI lineage: Eukaryota > Viridiplantae > Streptophyta > Magnoliopsida > Santalales > Viscaceae > Viscum > Viscum album. The sequence continues at coordinate 894,532,562 of OY728151.1, read as the reverse complement.
TTAACATTTTATCAAATTAATAATTATAATAACATATAAAAATGATCTATAATATCAGTTAAACTTGTTTAATTTAATTAATAACATATAATTTCAATTTTTTATAACTATTCCCATTTTATATGAACTTCTGAACCGATCATGAAAAACCAAGAAAACGAACACTCCTGAAATGATGAAATTGAATCTTGTAACTCATCAAAAGGGCCATAAATGAACTTAATAAAAATTATAATAAATCAAATATAAGTTTAGTATTTTCTTAATTAAGTAATTGATGAATATAATTTTATTATTCAAGACATCAAGTAGAAGTGAAAAGGGTTTTTGGATATAAGGTAAGGCTTTTCTCATCTCACGTTTATTTTTGTTAGATATTCCTAATTCACCACTTATTTATTGTTAGTGGTGTATGTATACTTCAATTTTATATGTAATATAATTAATCTATTTACATTCATAGTATTAAATGTTTCATTTTATGATCATTAATTTTATGGGTCATACAGTTCGACTGTTTGTGTAGTGGTAAGGGATTCTCTCTTAACCCTCATTTTTTTCCTTCGGGCGATGATTTATCTCTGGCTACCACAAATTAATTATTAAATATTCTTATTTAATCCTCCTAGATTCTATTTTTAAGTTCCAAAAATATTTAACTAGTTTAATTATTCTTTCTTTAATGAGTAAATACATTTTTTATATGGTTCTCTTTTTATTTCTTCCCGTAAAGCAAGCCCAATTAAAGGGAACTTCCCAATTTGTTACCCATTTTAAAGTACACTCTATAATATGTTTTAAGCCACAAATATTTTCCTAAAATCAATATTTTTATCATTAAAAACTATCTTAGTTAATTTCTATTTTTATTCTAACAATTATGCCTTTTTATGCTTTAAAGACTCTTTAATATTTTCCCTTAAACCGCACTGAAGTGGTTCATTTATAAAGTTTCTTAAACACACTTTTTGATTGTTTTCACGTAAATTGGACATAAATTTTCATTATATTTTCCTATTTTACATTATTAATGTCCATTTATGATTTAAATCCATTCTTTCATGGACACAATTATGATACACTAATTTGTTATGCCTTATGACATGATTATGATACCCATTTCTTTCCATGGGTAACCCTTATGTAAATTTATTATGATTAATTGATTTTGATTTATAATTATACTATATAACATATTTTATATATATTTTTATGATAATTCTGACTAGGGATTTACTATCTTGATACCATTCATGATATTACTCTAAATATTTTATGATTATGTTAACTGGTTGGGGAAATTATTTACATTTTCTATGTTAGTTTCAATATGAATGTATATGTTGAACTTGTTTCACCCCTTTCATAATTAATTAGAATTATTAAGTGTTGGTCGAGGCCCATTATAACCCCTCAATGTATCGGTATGTATCAGGAGACAAACTATACTAGGTTTTGGCCAAGTCATTACCCATTTATGTAGTCTTATTGGCCAAGGCCTTGAGGGTATATTTATGATGTCTGAAATTATGAATTCCCTCCTTATGAGATTAGTTATTGATAATAAATGTGATTATTTAACTAGTTTAATATTCATGGGTAAGTTTCAATTTCATGTGATTACTTATATGTTTTTATTTTATCATCTTTATTTCCTTCCATATTATTCTCAAAATTATGTTTTAATGGCATGAGTTTTTAGTTATTCACATTGCCTTATTTTCTATAATTATTTATGATAGATTCCACTATATTTATTACCCTTACTATGCATCTAAGATCACCCCTTTCTTATGTTTTATTTTTTTTCCAGGATGAAAATATTTATAGTATGTTTAAAAATCATGTATATTCTAGGAGAATAAGGATGTTTACAAAAGAGTTTCTATATAGTATTTAATTTCAAGTTTTAATGTAACAATTAGGTTTGTATCTAGTTTTATAAAGCTACTAAACTATTCAGTCCTTTAGGATGAGATCTCTTGTTCAAAGAAAAATAAAATAAATTAAGGTTGTGTATCTAAGCTACTAGTGTCTATGTATTTACACTGATGTACCTAGGGATTGATTTTCCTTTCTTACCTAACCTTATAACACCCTTCCATGGAGATACTTTCAATAAAACATGATCTCCCACTTGGAATTAAAAATATTTTCACAGGTTATTTTTATAACTATTTTTACTAATTTGAACTTCTATAATATGAATCTAAATAGTTATTAAATTTGTTTTTGTATCCTCAAAAAGTTTTTGAACCTACAAGTTTCTTTTCACCAACTTCATCCCAGCAAGATGGAGTGCAACATCTCCTTCCATATAATTCTTCATATGACACAGTTTGAATACTTAAATGGAAAATATTATTATTGTAAAACTCAACCAAAGGAAAATATTTAACCCAAACACCTTTAAAGTTAAATGAGAACAATATCAACATGTATTTTAATGTTTTAATAGTCATTTCAGACTGTCTGAAAGTTTAAGGAAGGTAGGTTATGCTTAAATGAAATTAAGTATCAAGAGTATTCTAAAGAATTTTCCATAATTTCGATGTAAATCAGGGATCATGATCATACACAATTGAAATTATTGTATCATTAATTCTTATAAATTCATTAATATAGATTCATTAATTGATAATAAGAGGTGTATCTTCTCTTATATTGAATAAATGATTATATTTTTTAGGAGATCAACAATAACCCATATTGAATCATTATTTCAGGAGTCTTTAGTAATTCAGTGAAAAATTCCATAGTAATGTCATCCCATTTCCATATAAGAATAAACATGGTTTCATGACTCATCTAGGATGATTCCTATAAACCTTTACCTATTGGAAAACCAATAATCTTGATATATAATCCAGAATTTATTTCTTCATATTATCCCACCAAAAAAGTTCTTTCAGATCCCTATACACCTTGGACCTACTATGGTGTATATAGAAATTTGAGCTCTGAGAAATATCAAATAATTCCATTTTTAGTTCGGGTATAGATGGAACACATTTCCTCTTTCAAAATTTTAGAATGTAATTTTTATATATGAAGTCTGCTAATTTCCAATTATTCACATATTTAATTTTATTTTGAAAATTATCATCATTAGGCTAAGAAATTTTTATATTTTCCAATAAATATGCTTTTGAAATAAATTAAAAATAAAGTGATGTTCAACCTTACTTAATAATTTCAATATCCATATTCACTAAATACATGATTATATGATCTCTTTCAATCCTTATTTTGGTCAGGACTCCATGATATTTGATGCTTAATGCATCTATTACCTTATTTTCCTTCTCTAGGTAGTGTATTGATAAATCATAATACTTGAGTATCTTGATGCATATCCTTTGCCTCATATTGATATTATTCTATGAAACTATATATTTTAGGACATTATGGTCTTTTTATATCTCACTATATAGATAATGTATCTGTATCTTCAAAGAAAAGATTATAGTTACCAAATCGTGTTCATGGATTGGATAGTTCTATACATGAGTGTTTAATTACCTTGATGAATACGTAATAAATTTATCATTTTGTATAATCACACAACCAAATCTCTTCTTAAATGCATCACTATATATCACAAATACATCATTTCCTGATGATAGATTCAAAATTAGAACATTGACTAATACTCTGTTGGATTCTTTAAAAAATTCTTCACATTCCTTTTACCATCTGAACATAACCCCTTTACATGTAAGATTGGATAATGGGTTAACCCATCAATAAAAATTTTAACCAAATTATAGATAGTAACGTTCTAAAATAGTGAAACTACATACCTAAATTATGTTTGTTCGTATATTACATTCTTTGACTACCTTTTTCATCATAACATCAACTATTATTCCATCTTTGGAGACAATATGGAGAGGAAAAGAAAATTTATAAATCTAGAATCCACACTTGATGAATTTCCCATAGAAATATTTTCTTATAATATTATCAAGAATGATTTGTAATTTATTATCATGGTCCTCATAGATTTTATAATACACTAATATATCATTAATAAATACCCAAAAAATTGGCAATATATTCCTTTAATACTTTATTCATTAGATCTATAAAAATAGAGGGTGATTTAGTCAATCCAAATGGAATTACTACAAACACATAATGTCAATAACTCATTCAAAATATTGACTTCAGAATATCTTCCTTCTTTACTAGAAATTTATGTTACACAAAATGAAGGTCAATCTTTAAAAAATATTGAGATCCATGAATTTGATCAAATAAGTCATCAATATAAGGTAGAGTATACTTTTTCTTTATCATAATATCATTGATTTCTCTATAATCAATGCATACCCTCATTGGTATATATTTATTCTTGACAAAAAGAATAGGGGATCCCAAAGGTGAAACACTAGGGTGTATAAAACACTGATTATACAATTATTATAGTTATTTCTTAAACTCCACTAATTCCATAGTGGAAATTCTATAGCGGTCTTCTATATAGGTATTTCATTAGGTATTAAATCAATGAAAAACTCAACTTCATTATCTGATGGATGTCTAGGTAATTTCTTAGAAAATAAATCAATTTTTTCCTATATAATTGGTACATCCTCAATTGGAATATTATCTTTTCCATACATAGTTTGTTTCTGATATTCTTCCCCATGAATCTAACTTAGAAGATCTACTAGGTGTGAATATATACATGACTCAAATAATGAAGTATCCCCTCTAAAGATAAGAAATTTTGACATCTTCATCATGAATCATAATTTCCTTCTCTTTGAAATAATTTTTTGAATCATATTTTAAAATATAGTCCATAACAAGGATTATATCAAATTCAATCATAGTTATAATAATAAAGTCTAAAAATATGGAATGTTTATGTGTTATAATAGGAACTACATGACACTTCCTTAATGTGGTGATATTTCCACAATGAGTTTTGACTGGAAACTCCCTTCTTAAGGTGAAAGAGAAATATCTAATTTTATTGAAAAACATGGAAGAAAAAAAATAGTGTGAGGATCAAAAATAAAAAAAATATTTAAATTTTAATATATGATTAAAGTACCTTCCACCATATTTTTAGGAACTTCAACATTGGTAGTAGTGATTACATAAGATTTCCCTTCTACCCTTGGCATCTTTGGTTGTAAGTTCCCTTAATACTTGAGAAATTAGTTTAAATAATGACCCATTTATTTATAGTATAAAAATAAGATCATAGTGGTATATTAATTTCTCTTACATTAATTATAAAGTTGAATCTTATCTCCATACTTGTAATAAACTCTCATATACTCGAAGAATTTTTATGGTGTTTATTTCCACAATTTTAACATGATGTAAATTAATTCATTTTCTTATTATTATTCAACACATTCCCTTTTTCTTGGTGTTAATATGATATATTATTATCTTGATTATCCTAAAATATATATGATTTATAAAATTACTTCTCTATTTTTATGTCACATAAAACTATTCCATCACAGGATAAAAAAGTTTAAAATAATTATTCCTTTTAGAGACTCGGCTTAATCCCTTCAATGAAATGGTCAATCTGGATTTATGTATTACGTATGTAATTTATAAAATTCCTAAGTAGTCTTGTAAATGTACCCTCATACTCCACAACAATTTATTATTTATTTTTATTTAATCTAAGGAACTTTCTCTTAATCTTAGTTCATTGATCATGGTGGAAATATTTGTTAAAGAATATTACATTAAAAGCTCTCCATTCCATGATTTGTTTTTCTTATTCCTACATATAAATATGGATAAATGATCAAAATTTATTTTCATAACCCTTGATACAATATACTTCATGTATAAACGTTTCCCTTTCATCGTATCCTAAGGCCATAAATATATTTTCAAAGGACTTAATCCATTGATGAGCTACCACTGGATTAGTAGTTACACTAAAATATGGGGTCTTTTGTCACATTAAATGATCCAATATGGGTGTATAATGCAGTGCAACATCATGTTTCTCCATACTTTCAAGGTTATTAGTCATAACCTGGGTAAACTTCCCTATATAACCATGATCTTCTTGATCCAACATCATTTGTATTTGCTTGATTAGTAGGGAAATTTCTACATTGGTCATGAGTATTTATATCATTCTTTCTACCAGAAACCACTTATAAACAATAGAATATAATATATTATCTTGTGTCATTATTAATTTTAAATCACAATATATAATTCTAAATTTTATGTATCACTTAACATAAATTGAAAATTTATGCATTGTTAATCCCAAAATTATTAAATTGGTTTCTTTGGGAATATCTTAAAATCATAAAAAATCAAAATATTTCATAATGGTTTGTAAATAAAATTTTAATTATACTAATCATATCCCTAGAGAGTGAAAAAATTGGTGTGAAGTAAGGAAATATTCACCATGCATCAGAATGATGGCTGATATATACTCATCAACTCTTTTCACAGTTATTACCCATTGATTCATTTATACCAAAACCACATCCACTTTTAGTATCTATAGAGGTATTTATTGCTTGGGAAATAACATAATATCTATATTGACAAAACTATTATGATTTTATTCCACAATTAGACATATCCTTAATTTCAATTATAGGGTTATGTTCCCTAATTTAAATTTTCCTAAATCTAGTTCCCAGATTTTCTACAAAACATTCTCCAATACCAGCTATAAAAACCACCACTCCAGTAACCCATAGTGGGTGATTACCTTATAAAATTTTTATAAATACATGAAATAATGTCACAATTTATTAATAAATTTATAAGTCTTGAAGGAATATATACAAACATGATTACCATTTTTACATTGGAAATAAAAATAAAATGTAGTAATAGAAAACATTCATCACCCTTGAACTCATTCTAAGAATTATTCTTCATATAATGGGGAAAAGAAAAAAAATGATGGTGACCTAAAATGATCAATAAGGGTTAAGTATATTTTAATATATCATGAGTAAATAATGTATAATGAATATGGAAAGGTGAATAATTGAAAACACATTCCATTTAATCAATAACATGAGCACGAAATCCATCCATGGAGAATATCAATGGAATAATCTCATGGATAATAATAAATATAATATTAATGAAGTAAATTATTAAAATTTGATGTCAAAATATCATACTTCATGATATCTATACCATAAATACCTTTCACCAAGATATTTTAATCTATGGGTATGTATACACCAAAAACCCATTTAATTTGTCCAACTAATTTGACTCATGAGACTTGTCGATGCATCGAGGGGATATATAATTCTAGGCCCCACCCATCACTGTATGTCCAGCATATTCTTGTATATTTAATGATCAATTTAAATTCATAACAATATTAATTATCGATAAATATCTATATTGAGTAAATAATATGGATTTATCAATATTTTACCCACTCAATCAAATAAATTTCAAAGTAAAACACCATCTGTAAAAATGGTTTACAGTTTAGGAAATAATCATATCCATGGTAGAAAGAATATAGATATTTTTGATAAACTTAATTTCAAATGATCAAAATAAATTTAATGTTTCAATAAAAAGTTAATGACCAAAAAATTAATAATAGATAAGAGATGGTCATCGGTTCATTGGAAATACAGGATTTATATTGAAATCGTTTCCTTTAAAAAATAAATAAAATGGAAGGGAAATATTAAATTAATATTTTATTAAATATTTTTCTCTATAAAACTAATTAAAAATATTTGGAATAATCTAAATATCATAAAATGGTTATGGTGGTGGGGAAGTCTTTTAACATCATATATGTTAAAAACATTCCTTCTGACTTTTTATAAAGAAAGTTGATAACAAAAATTTTAAAAAACATTAGTAAGATACCATTGAAAAATTTTAAAAGTTAATTATAACTTAAAATTTCATTAATAAATCATTTTATTAATAAAAAAATTCATTAAAATAATTTTTAAAAATATGGACAAGGAATAAAAATATATCTAATTAAAATAGAAATAAAATATGTTTATATTTTAAAATATCATTTACTTGATTCAACTTCCAAAGAGATGAAAAGTTAGAATAAAATATAGAAGATTCTTAAATATTCATAGGATAAGAAAATAGATGGATTTTATAAGGGAATGATTATAATATTCCATTAATGAAAATTAAGGCAATCCCAAAAAAATGTGATCGTAAAAAAAATCCTAACCTCTTTGGTAACTTTTAAATTATAACCCATTGAAAAAATAAAATTTAATTGGAAAATTAGTTATAATGAATAAATATTTTTTTAATTTTAAATATGTAAAATAGTTAGTATATAAACCGAAGAAAATTAAATAGGTTCATAATATCAAATATGTCTCAATGGAATAGAAATTGAGACAAAATACCTTTCCTCACGCCTCTCTTTAGTTGAATATAATTTAACCTCATGTATAGTTGCTTTAAACATGTTATTATTTTATACCAACACCATATTAATATTTATAATGTCATATATGATCTCCTAATAACATCTTATCACTCGTTCGTTGATCCATCCAACATTAGATTTTTTATTATTTTAAAGAAATAGATTATAAAAATAGATCGCCAACCACCACAACTCTGATAAGGAGGCCGAAAAAAGTGAAGGCCAAGGGAATCCCCTATAACCAAATCCACCCCCTTAGGTTTTAAGGATTTCACATTGTAGATGAAAATAGGGTTAGAGTTGAGGACATCAAGATATGCAAGATAATTCACAACTTGATTCCCCTCCCACCAGGAGTGAAGCACTCTGGTGTTGTTATTGAAGTCGCCTCTACACTTTCATATGATGTAGGTAATCAACCAAGGGGAAGTGCCCAGGCCATTCATTGCATCATTGAGGATCTTTGAGTCAGTTTCAACTTTCGCCAGTGGAATGTTTTTCTGTTGGCATAGGGTCAAACCTAGAAGCATGGCCTTCACCTCGGCCTGTAGAGAGGAACTGTGTCCGAGATGAGAGGAAAACGCCAAAATAACCGAACCATGTGAGTCACGAACAGCCCCACCTCCTCGGATCACCCCCATGATGCACGACCCATCCGTGTTAAGCTTATAGCCTTTTGGGGGAGGATTCCATCTTACCCAATGGCTGCTAGAGTTGCTGGCACTGGTCTGGAATGGGGGGGAGCTCCCTTGAAGGCACCCAAAGGAGGGGGCTTCCCGCCAACTGTTGCTGAGCCCAGCCATGTCAATGAGAATATTCCTAGTCCTGATGGTAATTAATCTTTGAGAGGATAGGAACTCATCATGCCTTGCCTTATTCCTGGCCTTCCAGATACACCAGCACCCTGTATGTAAAATCATTGTTTGTGCCAACTTCTCGGGGCCCCTGTCGCCCGCACCATGATACCAACTATCCAGAGATGGGAGGGCTTCCAGGTTGGGGTGAAGGATAGCTGTAAAATCACTAAAGGCTCTCCAAAATATATTCACCCAATCACCCCTAAAAAATAGACGATCTGCACTTTCCTATTTATGATTTTTACAGCAAGAGCAACGCGACACCAACGGAATGCCACACTATTTAATGTTTTCATCCATTGGGACTGCTCTGTTTCTAATTCTCTAAGATAGGAAGTTGTATTTCGAAGGGATGAGTTTTAACCACAGAGTTTTGTTCCAATTATCAGCACCCTCCAGCAGGATCCAGGTACGACAGAAATCCCTAGAGGTGAAGGCACCCGAGGAAGAAGAAGTGTAGACACATTTATCTGGATTAGAAGATAGTTCAATGAGGATGAAGGAGACCTACTGGTTTTCATCCAGAACTTCATTAATGAACACCGAGTAAAGGCTGGATTCCTGAAAATAAATGCCGGGAGTGGGGAAACTTAGAAAACCAATTACCTCTCCAGCCCAATTATGAAACCAGAAAGATAAATCAACCCTACTGATGATCCAGTGCACTTTCTATTGAAGGTCGGAGATCAGAGGAGCGATGTTAGACCAAAACATAGAATTGTGCCCCTCTATCCCATTCAGATACCCATGTTGGGGCATGTGCATGGTTTTTCCCCAAAGTGTATGTTGCTCAAGGACTTCCCATTAAATAGATAAGGAGATCATTAAATATTATGAAATAAACATAATAAAATATAAATATATAGTAGATAATGGTTTTATTATATTTTTATAATTAATACATAATTAAAGGTGTTAAAATAATATATAAAAAATAAAGAGCTTGGTGATGGAAATTACCTTCGCTTAGAAAAACATCCTTTTTATATCTTATTATGAATCATGATGTTGGTATTATGGGAATAAAAAAATATATGAAACATCTCTACATATTTTGGGGAGATATTTTTTAGGGTTTTTTTAGGATAAATGGACTAATATGTATAAATTAGTAAGGGGATGAGGTTACCTTTTATAATTGAGGTGCGTGGCACACATTTAATTTTTCAATGTTTTAAAATAATTTTAGGTCAATTTCTTGGAAAATTGACCCAAAATTGGATCATATTAGAATTTTATAAGTTTAAGAGTAAAATAAAACCATCCAATAGGTTTTTATAAATATTTATGTTATTTTAACATTTATCTTTTTATGTTAACCCCTAGATAAACTGTTTTAACCCGAACTGTGGTGCCAAATTGTTACTTTTTTACTATTATTTATGACCAAAAATGAAAGTGGACTTATTAAAAAAATTACATGATGATTAAAATTATTTAATCCATTTTATAAAATTTAATTCATGGAATTAGCATGATTTAATTTAAAAATAAACCTATAATTGTGTCAAAAATGGTTTTTTAAGAAATGATTTTTTCAAACATAAGATGATCATACATTAACTATATGACTATTAGTAATCATTATATGGATTTAAATTAATATATTTAGATATATAATATATAAATTTAAATTAAATCATTCATCGTTAAATATTATTTTAATTAATTAAAATGGAATGACTTTATGCTTTTTCTTAAGCAATTTTTTTGAAAAATATCATCTTTTACCTGCAAATGATCATATATTTATTTCTAAAAAATTATAGTAAATACATGAATAAGTCTAAATATTATAAAATATCATTATAAATAAAATTATTAATAGTTAAATACAACATATTCAATTTTTCATAAAATATTATTTCAATTGGAAATTTTCAAAAACTCATTCTAGGCTTATTTTGACCAAGTAAGTTAAAAATAGAAATTAATCCTACAAAATTAGATTATTTGTGACATGAAATAATAAAATTTGTACTGTATTATAGTTTTATTAAAATATAATGTTCACTTACAATAATTAAAGCTTTAGTGTAACATTAACTATGTTATAAATTGTTGAATATAGGTTTTCTACATTCAAAATGAAAATTTCAAATACATAGTTTTACTAATTAAAAAAATATTTACTCAATTAAAGGGTTTTATAAAATTCTATATCTTTCTTATATATTGATAAAGTCATAAAATTTACAATTTTTATGTAAAACTGCATTTTCATTATTCACTTAAAAATCAATTATTTCATAAATACTAAAAATTCATCTTTAGATAATTTTGATACGTTGAATTCAAAAATAAAATTCATTTTAAAAATTTAAAATTAAAAAAAATATAAATTTATCTTTTAAATGAAATACACTATATAAAAAACTAATTTTATTGAAAAAATTTCTTTTAAAAATTTAAGTATTTGTAATCCTATTTTTTATGAATTTATTATTGATTTTAATATTTTTAGCTACTATAGGTTTTATTGTTATTAAAATTTATTAATAATATTCATCTAATATATCAAAAATCATTTTAGTTCAGCATTGCATGTGGAGAAAGCTGTCGAATATAGTATCAATTTAGAAAAATATATTCCAAAATCTTGGGGTGTTACATAATTAATGTATCAAATTTATTTTTAATCATTAAAATATAAACATGGGAGGAATAAAAGGAATGTGTAAAATGCACACACTATACCCCATAAATGCCTGCATTCAAGAAACTTGTTATGTTCATATATAACACCCCGCTCTGGGAGCCATTAAACCAGTTCCCCAAGACAATTCACCACATGGTCTCAGGTGTTCCTCCCCATACACCATAGGTTTCCGAATAGCATAACGGGTCTAAGGTGCAATTGCAGGAAGACTATACCCACATATCATAGTTACAAAAACAAAATAATAATAATAAATATGTAAAATAGATCAGAAAACCATCACAAATAATCTAGTTAAAGTTCTAAAAATAACTAAAATATCAAAATTATACCACAATTAATAATGAAATACATTCCATAACCAATTCCCATGGGTGTATCACATACAAATGTATAAAATAAAAAATAAAAGTAGTATAAAACTTATCCCCAGTCCGGTCATAAGTCCTTCCTAGTCCTGATGTCCCTAATCCACTCCAATAAAGCACAAAAAAACAATATTAGGCCTTTCCTTAAACCTATAAATGTAAACATAGAGTCTTATACTCAAGTACCCAAGTGTAATGGAAGACCATACAAGGTGTGAGTAAAACTCATTAGGCATCCACCAATGACTTCCCTAAAATAACTGATCCAAAAAAGTGTGTGTTGGAGTACTACTGATAATAAAAATCATTTAACAAAATAATAAGAAAATAAATAAAGCATAGTCTCTAATATCAGGTTTCATGGTGACACCCATGTTTGGACTTACCCACTTCAACCAGTACTGGTGTGTCTCTAATCAAGGTGATGAATAACATAACTCATGTTGGTTACAAGGTGAATAACCAAGGTAAACATAGCCCTGGAATCATAATATAATCCATTGGGGGTCCACTAGGAATTATACTCTTACCATGTCAAGCCAACATTTGAGTAAGTCATCTATGATGTTCCTCAGAGTTCCATCTAGGTGAATCCAAGGAATACAACCTTTGAATTCTCAAAATTGAATCCAAATAACTATCTGTCCAAGAAATTCATAGTATCAATCTTGATTGGAATCTAGGTCCACACCCATGGTATTACATATTGTATAATCAAGCTAAATCTAGGGATCTCATCCCACATCATTCACAATGGTACCTTTATGGAATCCATAACATTAATATATGGCATTTAATACATAATACATCACTTGAATCTAAGGGGGGTCCACCCTGATGCATTCACAATAATGAATCGGTAAAAATATTCAAGGTATCTCATGAAATTCCTTAGATTTATACATCCTTGGATCCAATTAGGCATTCTACCCATGGAATCCAACTGAGTCCCCTAATGTAATTCATGCTCACTCAAGGAATTACACCCATTTCATATCTAAAATTAAACCTAAGGGGTGACACCCAATTCATTCCTCTAATAACAATAATGTATAAAAGAAAAATCATTTACACAAAACCATAACTATAAGTGGATCCCATTTCATTAATCCATCTCATAAAAGACTTATCATTTTCCAATATCTTGATTAAATAGGTAATCATTCACAATTTATAAGGAAAAACACCATTTAGGTTACTTACTGTCTCTCTATTCAACCAACACCATTATTTAACATATCTTTACAATTCAAAAGTTAATAATTATCACATTAAAAAGAATTCACCCAACTCATATTTATGGTTCATCATTTCACTATAAATAGGTTCATTCTATAAAATTGTAAAACATTCACAAAAATCCATTTCAAACATAAAAACAAATCTTCAAAAACATCATTTTTCATTCCATTAGACTCTTCTCAAGGGTCAAATCCATTTTAAAATTCAACACTCAAAAACCAATATATCCAATTTTAAGGTACATCCCATCCTAGAATTACATATGGTTATGAAATTCTATTTCACAACCATCAATCCCAAAGATAACTTTCCATTTTCCTTTAATATTAGATAATCATTTCTCACCTCAATCCCATTTATGGAAAAACTCAACTAAGGTATCCCCTCATGGGATATCATTTTATCTAAAATTCAAGACATTTTAATAGAAAAGTTTAACTAATTTATACTCCTTTTCAAATAAACTAATTAAACTAAGGTAAATACTCAAGAAAACAAGCTTGGCCACACAAATACATCACTATGAAAAAATAATTGGACTATGGTTTTGGATTAGAGACCCCCCACCTAATCCCTAATAAATCCCACATTCCCAATATCAGATTTCATTTTGGATTAAAATGGGGGAAATAAAAAATAGTAAAACACCCTGAAAATATGGAATATTAGACTTTATTAATATAATACCTTTTAGTAGTGAAATGAAACCAAAATAGAGGGAATATGAGAGGTATAATCACTAATGTCTCTTAATCACAATCAATGGAACCTCTAACAGTGAAGAATCAAGTGGAATCTTTCACAAAGTAAGAGAGGGAGGTCTAGTGTATGGGGAGGTGTACCTAGAACCCCAAGGGTTTAAAATATCATGTAAAATAAATAGGGTTAATTCTTGGTGAAAATGCAGGGCTAAAACCAACTTAAAAATATCCTAGGAGGCCATCGAATAATTTTTTTCCTCCACTAGTGAGTCGGCCCTGGGCCACTGGCTAGCTATTGGTTCTATAGCACTATGTTTCATCCCTGATTTCATGCCCCAAACCCCTAGCCCATTTTCATGAAACTTATTTTCAACCTTCTCTCTTCATTCCAAGCATAAATACACATATTCAAGGTACTTTGACCCTCAAATTTTCCTCTTGAATCCTAATTCAAAATTTAGATCATCTACTAAGTTCGAAATTCAAGTTATTTCTCAAATTCCAAAATTACCATATTGAAAAGGGCATTACTAATTTCCCACCATAACACTTTTCTTCCCTGATAATTCTTTGTGTTCATCCAGCCCCATCACCCAATCTACACCATTCATAAACTGATCATCTCTTAACCATGTTCCATATGTAAATTACCAACAATAATCTTAAAAATAACTTGAAACATTGTATACAAAGCTAATTGATCCCAAAACAACACTCATAATTTCCATAAAAAAATTGGCAATGCTCTATGGATTTCATCTAACTCGAAACACCCACATGTTGTCATCAAGATGATTGTCTAGAGTATTTTTCTCTCCTCCATCAAACCTATCACGTAAGGATAATTTTTAACCTTGGATCCTCTCACCATTTGAATTTTATTTCCAAACATTCCCCTAAATGGTCCACCAACCTATTTGGCATGGTTCCTGATGCACCATAACTCAACACATGCAAGAGCATCAGTCAACACCAGTTCCAAACTCTCATTTTTCATATTCAAGATAAATAAACATCCCTCCACCATTCATGAACAACCATAACATGATAATGCTTCCTTGAAAATCCATAAACAACTCCCAACAAAAATTTACATCTATAAGGATGTTTCAAATGTAATTCTAAACCCACCACATTTAATCCATCATAAACTGTCGATCGGACCTCCTCCAACCAACCTACTATAAGAGTTCTCATCTTCTACCATCGACATACCTTTAAACCAATAGTTAATGACACATTAGTTGTTGATGCAATACCATGATCATCATAACACATCGAGGTCTAACTTGACCCCCTATGTAATTCCATGTTCAAATCACTGACCACTTACATTACTTAATGTTCTCTCACTTGATAACCAATGTGCTACCAAACCAAACTACGCCTAGATCACACCATTTAATATTAATCCCAAAACATATTCTCAAACTTCAGATATCACCACATGAAAACAACATTTGGAATTCCCAAAGGAATTCTAATTGTATCAAACGAAGATGTACAATGGCATATAGAGCTTTCATGACAATCTAAAGTCGGATCTTGCATAATAGCAACCATTCTAGCATCAAGTTCATATGCCCAAGATTGACATGATTCACCCCCACCATGGGAGTACCCTTATTGTCACTCCATTGGTTTATTACCCTAATCTCAATATCCCCTCATCTATTATAGAACACATTGGTTGGATATGGCCAAAACCCATCACACACACACTTCATTGTAACCATCGAACACTATCCACTTTCGTCTTATGAAACCCCATCATCAGTTCTCACAAAAACTCATCCAAATCGAAGGATTCACCCTCTAATAACTAATGGTTGTCTCCCTAAAATATGTATTTCCTCATACTGCTCCCTGATCACCGACCCCCAATGTGCCCTACCTTAACCACATGTGTGTCACTCCTCACAACCTACACTCACCATCCTATCAAAACCTAACTAGGATTGATCCCTTAGATCGACCATTTCATATAACTTCAATATAAAATTACACATACCCTCTCAACCAAGGGTTTTCTCATTTTCTTTCCAAACATTAATCATTAATGCCTCAACATCTCCTTAAAGTTATCATCCCTTGGCTTGAAATGGTTTCTCACCAAACCAAAACATGGTAGGATCCACATTTACCTGCATGAATTAACTTAATCCCTTGAAACAAAATGGTTCACCCCCTTTCACACCACCCAAACACGTATCCCAACTAACACTCCCATGAGTTGCATCACATCCAAACTAGGATCACATGACTAAACCACTAACCATGCCCACACATAGGATAGACTTTATTAACCAAGAGTACCCTCAGTACTCTTTTTAAAAAAACAAATTTCACTTATTCCAAGGTCTATCACATGACCACCTATCAAGAAACTTCATCTCAAAACTATAAGTGACAAATGTTTCTCTCATGAGATTCTACAAGCACACTCTGAACTCAATAATTCCACACAATCATCTTATTATTCCCCACCCCAACTTTGATACTAAGCACTAAAACCACAAGTTTTTTCACATTGAAAAAATTAAAAAAGTATCACCTTTCCTATACAACACACCCAATTTCACCTCACATGCACTGATCCAATCCTCAAGCATAACTCTTAGATTTCATCTAAGCAGAAAGTGCTTACTCAAGCATCGTATGATTCTTATCAAGAACTAAGGCTCTCACACTTCATTATAAACTATCCATAGAACCCTAACCATCCTCCCATGAGTCAAGTTTCACTAGTCTTTGGCTCACATACATAACTACGAAATGAACCATGCACCTGGAATTTCATTTCTACTTACCAGAGTTATCCTATATTCCCTCAATAATAGGCTTGATACCTAAAATTCATCAAGGCCAAATGCACAAACACCTATTATTATGAGTGTCATTTCAATAACCCAAATCATTTTTATATATTTCCACTATGTACTAAAATCATATCCACAATGATGGGGTTAGGTATCTGAATGATACTTCCCCTTCAATGTTGGTCTAGACACAAGGCACTACCA
The DNA here is from genome assembly GCA_963277665.1 of Viscum album. NCBI lineage: Eukaryota > Viridiplantae > Streptophyta > Magnoliopsida > Santalales > Viscaceae > Viscum > Viscum album. The sequence continues at coordinate 894,515,308 of OY728151.1, read as the reverse complement.
CCATGGATGATAAATAGAAACTACACCAAAATTAGGCAATAATGAACATACACAAACCAGATAAATATTTTATCATCCCCTATCTCACACTACTAATTAATCTATAGAATGGGTAACCCCCATCATAGATTTCCCTCGAAGTTCATAATGTAACACCCCGAGATTTTATGAAAAATATTATTTTAATTTCATTAATGTCTTGTGTTGTATGCTACACCAAGATTACCTTGCGCTATACGCAACACCATATTAGCTTGCAGTATACGCAACACTATTCTTGGATCGTGTTACACAAACTTTTGATAATAGTTATTCTATGCAACATTGAGTATATATATATATATATATTCAATGTATAAATGAAATATGGTTGGATTATATTATACAAAACAACGAAGGATTCTTACACAACACACAACCCTGACTTGGCTTGCATTACACGCAATCGCGACCTTCCTCGATAGCGTGTGTTGTACGCAATACCGGGTTTTACTAAACAATGATATATTATTATAATATTATTATGAACTAGACATTATGAATTGTATTAACTAAATTTTTAATTTTATAACATTATTATTCATCTTACACATTTTCTATAAACAAAATAAAATTTTTGGGTAAAATAAGTATTTTTCAAAAAATGCAGTTTTGCCGCCTTTTGATGGTGCACCAACTTTAAATCTAGTTTTTGACATGCTTATAAGTTCAATTTGACAAAATAAAATTCTTCTTTGGAATAAAGAAATAAAAATTTACTTTGGATAAATTTTTCATATTATTCTGGTAACTTTCATATTTTGATGAATAGTAAAAACACGCTATATTTTAATTAAAAACAACTTTTTTCATCGCAATAATTTATATGGTTAAATTATAATATTTAATGGTTTTAAAGTATAAATAGAATGTATTTTTACTATTTAATATAATGTATGTCATTACCATTGATTTTACATTAAATTTGTCGGTTAAATCAATTCAATCTTTTGCAATGTTTTAAAGAAAAACCTGTTTTCTTTCGACAACGGGATTAATTTTAATTTAATTTCTGAAACTTTTGTGTATTGAATTTGGAAAAATGGATTCTAGATTTGGAATTAGTGGGTCCAAATTATGTTAATAAGCTACTTTTTATTTTTGGGAATTATGAATAGTAACTACGGTAAATTTTATTTACCATAGTTAAAGGTAAATCGGGTAATTAAGGGTAAATATAATATTATAAAATTACCCTAACACATGCCAAAATTCTATTTGATGGCTAGAAGTATACTCATATAACCTAAGGGTCAGATTAGATTCCTTTTATGGACTTTTGACCATGAAAAATAATTTAATTATTGTTAAAACCAAAGAAAGTGACAACATGTCACTCTCTTAAATCTTATAAGTATAATAATTTTAATTTAGTGATAAACATAATTAAAACTTCGAACGTGAATAGTCTCCAGAAATCTAATAAAATTATATACATCATGATAATTTATTTAGAATTTTTAGGGATTAAATAATTGTCATTAATGGCGATACATTAATGATACATAAATTATTTATTAAGTGAAAAATAAGTAATATAGTTTTTATTGAAATAATAATACCCTTTAAAAAGCCCACAAACCTAAACAAAACTTATTGGTAGTGTATATATACACCTTAATCATCAAATGACCTAATATATAACTATTTGGAGCCTTATAAAAGTGATTATGACACTTATATTATTTTATTTTAAATGATGCCAAACTTGTCACCTTCATAATTTAATAAATATAAAAATTTAAATATTGTGATTTTAAGATGATAAATTCGAGTAAAAGTATTATTGTGAAAGTTAATAGATTTATCTTCATCATACGATTTTATTTTTATTTTTTATGAAACAAATCGGTATATTAAATAATTATACAAAAATGTTGTAGTAATTATTTTATTAAGAGATAAACCAAATAAATGGTTTTAAAAATAATAAAATAAATATTATATGAACTATATAATGTGATCCACTAATTTTATAGATACATATAACCTTTTATGAATCTATTAAAGCTTTTAGTTCGAACATATATTATGTATATATTTTATTTAAATTCAACTAAATGAATAGTGTCAAAATTGACACTATTGTTATTTTATAAAAATAACATATTATAAAATTTTTTAATAATCACAAAAATATTTAAAAATTATAAATTTTAATTTATATGGTCTATAATGTTATAAATTAACCAATTATGGAAAATTCACAACAAATAAGTAATTATTTGTTATAATTTAAAATTTAGAATTTTATTACCACAAATAAACTTAAATAGATTAAATAAGGGTAAATCAAAATGATAAGGTTTAAAATAAGATCCAAACATATCTAAATTTGATTGGTTGATGAGATTAAAACCCTATATCATCTAATATTCGAATATGAGTCATTTTTGGAGGTTTTTAAGTGGGTTTAGATTTATTATAAATTAATATATTTAAGAATTCCAAAGTTGCCCCTCTCCTCCCTTATAAAAGGGCACCTCCTCCCTCTCTTCCACACACCACTTTGAGCCTTCAAGATCAGCCAACCCCTACCCAATTATCTTCTCCACTTCCCTAGAAACATCCTAGAGGTCCTGGTCTTCTTCAAAGACCAATTTTAGTGCCCTAAGAGGAGGTCTCAAAGAGGCCCTTCAAAGAAGAGGAGGTTCGGATACGTACGAAGCATATCGGACCTAAGGTAAGGGATAATATTGTAAATATCATTTTTATCCGAGATTGCTTATTCATAGGTATTTACTAGGGTTATTTCTATCATCCATGTTCATGTTTTATAAAAGTGTATTCATGTATGTTTAAATCCCTTTTTACCAATTTTTGACTTTTACTACATGGTATGTAAGGAATCTTTCTTTTGTTTATGTTACGAGGTACTTTTTGACTTTTCCGAAAAAAGTATGAGAAGAATATTTTTTTAACGTATACGGAATGAAAGGATTTTTACGGTTTTATAAAGCCTTATTTACATGAAGCTTCATCCAAAAGATTTCATGACTATTTTCAACAAAATATCTTTCTTTTAAAATTGTATGACATTTTGTGAAAAGAAATTGATTTTGAAGAAGAAAGGATATTTTCCTCAAGAATTCATTTCAAGTGTTTTATCAAAACCATTTTCCATCTAAGATGAAATTATTTCATATGTGTATGTTTCAAGTGTAATGTCTCTATGATTTACATGGTTTCACTTTTCTTATTATGAAATGATATCCATTTCTTTTATATGGATTATGTGATGATGGGATGATGTTTATGAAACCCATTTTATTAGTGGGGTTATTATGAATGATGTATGTTTATTTTGTGGCACAAGTAAGAATGATTTCATTATGAGATGGGTGGGACCTATATCTCCCTCCAATTCATTGGGTAAAGATTTTATATCTCATGAGATAGACATGGCTGGAACGGTAAGTTAATCCGGTTCAGTGTTACAGGACTGAAACGAGGAGTGAAATCGATTCAGAATGGGACTTTGTCCACTAAGATGGTCTTGGAAGCAATGCCTTGGCTACTATGGAAATCATATCATGTTCTTAATGGCTTCCACAATTACATGTTTTATTCCTATGCTATTTTATCATTCTTAATGTTTCTTTATGATCTATGCCTTACGTACTTTCATGTTTTATGTCATCTCTCAAGCTTTTGATGTTTAAACATTATGTTCATGTTTTTAAGTTCAAATGTATGTGGTATGTTTTATTTTATCCATGCTTACCCTTACAGAGCATTTGATCTCACCCTTTTTATGTTTTCTTTTCCACAAGATATAAAGAAAGGTTTTAGGTAAGAAAAAAAAGGGGAAGATCTTTATGGGATATGTTGAAGATCTTTCACCACGATTAGAAGATTACGTTCCAAGTTCCCAAAGACACTAAACTATTATGGTCCTTGTGTGTCTGTTTTTGTTATGTATTAAGTATTCCGCTAAAGTAATGTAATATCTATGTACGTCAAGATTTGGGTCTCTACAGTTGGTATCAGAGGAAAGGTTTAGTTAACCTTTGGAAAATAGGATGCGAAAATGTTAGTGAGATCCCTAGAGATATTTCTATGGTATGTCTAGGGTTGTCCCTAAGGATAAGTATACGTATAGGATACAGTCCTAGAACTACGGTAACGATCATAGAATTTAACCTAATATGTTAGATATTGAGGATACTCCCCCTTTACTATGTTGTTTTCCCTATCATGATTTTTGCCTCTCACACTATTCTTTTTTGGGTTTTAGAAAATGGCTGGAAACAGGAAGATTCATGATAATGGAGGATATGACGGACAATGGAATGATATTCTTCATGAAAAACCAAATGAAATGGGATTTGAAAGTCCAAACATCATTATTATGCCGAATCATCAATCTCATAATATGATCAATAATCTCAACTTTGGTAAGTTTACCGACTCAGATAATAAGAGAAAGAAGGAGTTTCATGATGATCATAGAGGAAAGAAAGTTCAATTTCCATCATGTAAATCAAGTGGGAAGAGTCATCAGGGAGATTGTTTCAAAGGAACTGGAAGATGCTTTGGGTGTGGAAAAGAAGGACACAAAGCCAGTAAGTGCAAAGGAAAAGGTTCAGTTAACACCATGGACAAGGATAATGGTATTTCTACGACATCAACAATGATTAGATGTTTTAAATGTGGAATGTACGGGTATTATGCAAACCAATTCCCTAATGGAAAATCTCATGAAGAGAATCAGCATGGTCATATGGGTAGTATTTATGTGGATGATGATGAGGAGACTACAAATGATATATGAGCTGAAAGAAGTGTTGAAGCTCAGTAGGTTTTTTTATAAGGTAGTGGAATGATTGTATGTTTATCGAGAGTTATGTTTTATAGTTAATGGTACTATGGAATAAAGAATCATATAAGGATTGTTACATTATTGTTTTTCCTAAAAGTATTTGAAAGTATACGTTGAATGGTACTAGTAACCATGGAAGGTTATTCAGATATTTTTGTAAAGTAGATGATATGCGCATAATGAAGGAATAAGAAGATAATGAGACGTTTGATTGTATTCATGATCTCATGATTGATATAAGGACTAAGTGATATCATGGTTTGAGTATATAGAATTTTGAGGATTTTGGTATGTGGAAAGTGTTAACTTTTAACTGCATTCATGTTTTCACTAAGGTTAAATGGGTATTCATTTTTCAAGAGAATACATGATTAAGGCCTTCTAATGTTTGGAATGTGACCAACAAGACATATCTTATGATATATGGGGATCAGCGATGGTATTAAATCTCTGGTAATCATTTTCACTATATTATGAGAGTGGACTGCAGTATTATGGATAAGTCTAAACATTGGAATGGATTATGTTGGACATAAGTTAGTATTGTTTAAGGATAGAAGTTTTTTTGATATTATTGATGGGATGTTATAGTAATATAGTTTTAGAAAAAGGACAACCTGCAGGATGGGTGACATCCCATCACGTCGGACAAGACTATGGGAATCGAACCCACAACCGAAGTGCGACTGGCCTTTATCGCCTACCACTGGCCTACAGGAAGTCCCTGGTTAGTAGAAACTAGTTTTATGTTATTAAGCAATATGATATATTAAGTATAAGTTAATTTTTGGAACCATATACGATTAATCTAACCATAAGATGGACTTATAAATTTTGCTAACCTTTTGTTTGAAAGAGATGGAATGACCCATCATTCTATCACATGATCTGCTAACACGTCACGAATAACAAATTCAACTTCATTTCTTTAAGGGATGAAGTGGAAATTATTCAATTCACGAACAACAGTGAGATTGTACCAAAATCATGTGAGTATTTCTTTTAATTCATCAACTTTAGGGAAATGATCTTGAAAACCAAAAATGTTGTCTTAGTTCCCTTATATCCGATGAATCAGATGGTACCTTAGATCATCACAAATCAATAGCTTTGTGATTGTTGGCCTTTTCATAGTCATGTTCTCTACCACTCTCCATCAGAACTTGATGGTTATATTTTTCTTCCATATCCATATTTTCACCTATGATCTCCTACATGGAAACCCAGTGATGAGTTAATTTGGGTAACCGTTACATTTCATACTTTAGTTTTTAAAGACATGTTTTGGTATTCCTTTTTACGATGTGGGTTTCTATTAAACAAACTTTCGAGTAGTAAACCATTTATAACCCCAACGAATTTCGAGGGCGAAATTCATTTTAAGGGGGGTAGAATGTAACACCCCGATATTTTATGAAAAATATTCTTTTAATTTCATTAATGTCTTATGTTGTATGCTACACCAATATTACCTTGCGCTATACGCAACACCGTATTATCTTGCAGTATACGCAACACTATTCTTGGATCGTGTTAGACACAATTTTGATAATAGTTATTCTATGAAACATTGAGTATATATATATATATTCAATGTATAAATGAAATATGGTTGGATTCTGTTATATGAAACAATGAAGGATTCTTGCACAACACGCAACCCTGACTTGGCTTGCATTACACGCAATCGCGACCTTCCTCGATAGCGTGTGTTGTACGCAATACCGAATTTTACTAAACAATGATATATTATTATAATATTATTATGAACTAGCCGTTATGAATATTATTAACTAAATTTTGAATTTTATAACATTATTATTCATCTTACACATTTTCTAGAAACAAAATAAATTTTTCGGGTAAAATAAGTATTTTTAGAAAAATGCAGTTTTGCCGCCTTTTGATGGTGCACCCACTTTAAATATAGTTTTTGAAATGTTTATAAGTTCAATTTGACAAAATAAAATTCTTATTTGGAATTAAGAAATAAAAATTTACTTTGGATAAATTTTTCATATTATTCTGGTAACTTTCATATTTTGATGAATAGTAAAAACAAGCTATATTTTAATTAAAAACAACCTTTTTCATCGCAATAATTTATATGGTTAAATTATAATATTTAATGGTTTTAAAGTATAAATAGAATATATTTTTACCATTTAATATAATGTATGTCATTAGCATTGATTTTACATTAAATTCGTAGGTTAAATCAATTCAATCTTTTGCAATGTTTTAAAGAAAAACCCATTTTCTTTCGACAACGGGATTAATTTTAATTTAATTTCTGAAAAAATTTTGTATTGAATTTGGAAAAATGGATTCCATATTTGTAATCAGTGGGTCCAAATTATGTTAATAAGCTACTTTTTGTTTTTGGGAATTATGAATAGTAACTACGGTAAATTTTATTTACCATAGTTAAAGGTAAATCGGGTAATTAAGGGTAAATATAATATTATAAAATTACCCTAACACATGCCAAAATTCTATTGGATGGATAAAAGTATACCCATATAACCTAATGTTCATATTAGATTCATTTTATGTAGTTTTGACCATGAAAATAATTTAATTATTATTAAAACCAAAGAAAGTGACAACATGTCACTCTCTTAAATCTTATAAGTATAATAATTTTAATTTAGTGATAAACATCATTAAAACTTCGAAAATTAATAGTCTCCAGAAATCTAATAAAATTATCTACATCATGATAATTTATTTATAATTTTTAGGGATTAAATAATTTTCATTAATGGCGATACATTAATGATACATAAATTATTTATTAAGTGAAAAATAAGTAATATAGTTTTTATTGAAATAATAATACACATTAAAAAGCCCACAAACCGGACTAAAACTTATTTTTAGTGTATATCTACACCTTAATCATCCAATTACCTAATATATAACCGTTTGGAGCCTTATAAAAGTGATTATGACACTTATATTATTTTATTTTAAACGATGTCAAAGTTGTCACCTTCATAATTTAATAAATATAACAATTTAAATATTGTGATTTTAAGATGATAAATTCAAGTAAAAGTATTATTGTGAAAGTTAATATGTTTATCTTCATCATAGGATTTTATTTTTATTTTTTATGCAACAAATAAGTATATTAAATAATTATACAAAAATGTTGTAGTAATTATTTTATTAAGAGATAAACCAAATAAATGGTTTTAAAAATAATAAAATAAATATTATATGAACTATTTAATGTGATCCACTAATTTTATAGACACATATGACCTTTTATGAATCTATTAAAGATTTTAGTTCGAACATATCTTCTGTATATATTTTATTTAAATTCAACTAAATAAATAGTGTCAAAATTGACACTATTGTTATTTTATAAAAATAACATATTATAAAATTGTTTAAAAATCATAAAAATATTTAAAAATTATAAATTTAAATTTATATAGTCTATAATGTTATAAAGTAACCAATTATGGAAAATTCACAACAAATAAGTAATTATTTGTTATAATTTAAAATTTAGAATTTTATTACCAAAAATAAACTTAAATAGATTAAATAAGGATAAATAAAAATTATAAGGTTTAAAATAAGATCCAAACATGTCTAAATTTTATTGGTTGATGATATTACAACCCTATCTCATCTAATATTTGAATATGAGTCATTTTTGTAGGTTTTTAAGTGGGGTTAGATTTATTATAAATTAATATTTTTAAGAATTCGAAAGGTGCCTCTCTCCTCTCTTATAAAAGGGCACCTCCTCACTCTCTTCCACACACCACTTTGAGCCTTCAAGCTTAGCCAAACCCTGCCCAATTCTCTTCTCCACTTCCCTAGAAACATCCTAGAGGTCATGGTCTTCTTTAAAGACCAATTTTAGTGCCCTAAGAGGAGGTCTCAAAGAGGAGCTTCAAAGAAGGGGAGGTTCAGATACGTATGAAGCATATTGAACCTAAGGTAAGGGATAATATTGCAAATCTCATTTTTATCCGAGATTGCTTATTCGTAGGTATTTACTGGGGTTATTGCTATCATCCATGTTCATGTTTTATAAAAGTGTATTCATGTATGTTTAAAGTCTTTTTTACCCATTTTTGACTTTTACTACATGGTATGTAAGGAATCTTTCTTTTGTTTACGTTACGAGGTACTTTTTGACTTTTCCGACAAAAGTAAGAGGATAATGTTTTTTTAACGTATACGGCATGAAAGGATTTTTATGGTTTTATAAAGCCTTATTTACATGAATCTTCATCCAAAATATTTTATGACTATTTTCAACAAAATCTCTTTCTTTTAAAATTGCATGACGTTTTGTGAAAAGAAATTGATTTTGAAGAAGAAAGGATATTTTCCTCAAGAATTCATTTCAAGTGTTTTATCAAAACCATTTTCCATATAAGATGAAATTATTTCATATGTGTATGTTTCAAGTGTAATGTATCTATGATTTACATGCTTTCACTTTTCTTATTATGAAATGATATCCATTTCTTTTATATGGATTATGTGATGATGGGATGATGTTTATGAAACTCATTTTATTCGTTGGGTTATTATGAATGATGTATGTTTATTTTGTGGCACAAGTAAGAATGATTTCATTATGAGATGGGTGGGACCTACATCTCCCTCCAATACATTGGGTAAAGATTTTATATCTCATGAGATAGACATGGCTGGAACGGTAAGTTAATCTGGTTCAGTGTTACAGGACTGAAACGAGGAGTGAACTCGTTTCAGAATGGGACTTTGTCCACTAAGATGGTCTTGGCAGCAATGCCTTGGCTACTATGGAAATCATATCATGTTTTTAATGGTTTCCACAATTACATGTTTTATTCCCATGCTATTTTATCATTCTTAATGTATCTTTATGATCTATGCCTTACGTACTTTCATGTTTTATTTCATTTCTCAAGCTTTTGATGTTTAAACATTATGTTCATGTTTTTAAGTTCAAATGTATATGGTATGTTTTATTTTATCCATTCTTACCCTTACTGAGCATTTGAGCTCACCCTTTTTATGTTTTCTTTTCCCCAGGATATAAAGATAGGTTTTAGGTAAGAAAAAAAGGGGGAAGATCTTTATGGGATATGTTGAAGATCTTTCACCACGATTAGAAGATTACGTTCCAAGTTTCCAAAGACACTAAACTATTACGGTCCTTGTGTGTCTGTTTTTGTTATGTATTAAGTATTCCTCTAAAGTAATGTAATGTCCATGTACATCAAGAATTGGGTCTCTACACATAAGGCATAAACACACTAAACATGAGTCACATATAAAAAGTCACTAGGTCCTCCCACCTATCCCATCTGTCGATATTTCACTAGATCCACAAATCACAAGACAAAACTCATACTTGTATCAAGTTCACATGGAATATATCATCAAAAACAATCAACCGAGGTTTCCTAAAAACTAGCCTCTCTATATTTCCCCTATTACCCTCACCAGGGTCATCACAACACATTGGAAAAAAACATCATCACAGAAACCTCATAACTCGGGCACTCATAGTGGTCCCACTACCAATACATCATATCAAGAAAAACATATAAGGCCTCAAATCCACCTTAATCAATTAAGGTTCAACCCTTCACCAGTTTACGGTATTAAGTCTTTACATTTTTGAGAATTTTACATAATATAGTTGGTTAAATAGAATTTCATTCACAAGATATATAAGAATATTCTTTATAGTTTTTTTACAATAATCTTATTTAACCCAACCATCAATTTCTAGGAAACTCATATTTTCTAAAAATTCTATTACCAAGATCTATATAATATTTCTAGGGTTTATCAAGGTTTCCACATTCCCAATTTTTGACTAAATAAAGTTTCTTTCACAATCTATGTTGTAAAACACCTTTTAGACTAATCACTGACACCTTATTCAATCAATACCATAATCAATCCATTTATATCTGCCTATATGTCATGAAATCATCCATATAATTCATCAATTAAGATTCCACCATAACTATATATGGAAAACACCATATATGATGTTGTATATATTTTAAATACAACCCCTTGTATTACAAATAAAGTGCATATCAATGGTAGAAATAAATTAGAAAGATATAATCTGGTAAATAAATTCATTAACTAACATAAAATCATCGGCAACATCCAATTGACATCTAAAACGTACGTCCTTATCATGATGCATGTCACGTGAATATTTATTTGCCTCAAATGTCGCATAAATACAGCCACACCCTCTTTCTATATTGATCTAGGAGTATAAATATTATAAATCATAACATTACAAATCAAGTTCCTCACACAAGGTGAAAATCAAATACAATTATAAGAATAAATTTTAAGAACAATAGGTATATACCCAACAACATGGGTTTTCCCCCATATGTAGGTTGATCACTCTCAGGAACGATCTCATTACCAAGTTCTAACACACTCCCGGTCTCCTATATACCAAACCTAAATAGTAAAATGAAAGAAAAAAACTTTGATACCATTTTGTAATGTCTTTCCCTAGGATCCACATAACCAATGTCGCGGGTCAATGCAACATATGGCCTCGGGTGTTTCTCCCTATATTCCAGAGGCTTCCAACTAGTAGCATGTATAAGGTACAATGGTGGGGAGACTATACCTATATATCAGAGTCATAACAACAAAAACATAATAATAAACTTATAATCCATATTAGATAACCATCACAGATGAGCTTGGGTGAGTGCCAAATATAACTAGAATATCAAAAATTTATCTCAATTAATAATGCCATACATGTCATAACATATCCCATGTCGATGGATCACATGAAAAGGTATAACATAACAAATAAAAAATGGGGAAGACTTGTCCCTATTCCATTCTGGGGTCATTCCCAGTCCATACATCCCTACTATTCTGTATGAAAGCAAAACACAACAACATCGACCCTTTTCCTAAACTTGTAACTACAAAAAAAGAGTCTTATACATGGGTACCCAAGTGTCATGGAGGCCTAATCAGGGTGTGAATAAAACTCATTAGTACACTACCAACAATATCCCTAAAATAACCATTCCATAAAAATTTCATGTAGGATTGCAACTGATAATAAAAAACCAAATAACTAAATAAATAAATAAAACATAACCACTAGTTATGAATTTTTAGGTGATACTCAAGGTCAGACCGACATGATTCATCCAATATTGAGGTATCTCTAATGAAGGTGACAAATATCATAACCTATATCAATTAAAAGTTGTGAAACCAAGGAAACTACAAACATGGAGATGAAAGGGAATCCACGGGGGGTCTATTGGTAATTCCTGTCTTATGAATTCAATCCAGTTTTTGAGGAATTTATCCATCAAATTAATTTTAGTCCCATATAGGAAAACCCAAGGAATATAACCTTGTAATTATCTAAATTGAATCCAAGTAACCACCAATTCAATGAATTCAGAGTATCAGGCTTGATCAAAATCTAGGTCCACACCCATGGAATTCTATCTCATATAATCAAGATGAATATGGGGAGATCATCCCAAGGAATTCATAAGGTTACCCCAAGGGAATCCATGAAATTAATATATGAAATTAAATATAAAATACATCACCCAAATGCAAGGGGTATCCCCCCTGAGGAATTCTTAGTAATGAGTCTATGAGAAATCAAAGTTATCCTATAGAGTTCCTTATCTTTGGACATCCTTATATCCAATGAGGACTACTCTAATGTAATAAAATAAAGTATATTAATGAAATACACACTCACTCAAGGTATTCCACCCATTTCATATCAAAAAATAAACCTAATGGATGAAACCTAAGTAATTTCACTCATAATAATCATTTATATAAGAAAAATTATTTACCCAAAACCATAAACATAATTGGAGCCCATGTCATTAATCCACTAATAAGAGAATTATAATTTTATAAGGGATTTATTAAATAGGGTACCATTCCCAATCTATAAGGGAAAACACCTTTTAGGTTTCTTACTGTCTCTCTATTTATCCAACACCATTATTTAACATATCATTATAATTCATAAGTAAACGATTCTTACTTTAAAAAATATGTCACCTGACTCATAATTACAATTCACAATTTCACTCTAATTGGATTCATATCTTAAACTTGTATTACTTTTAGAAAAATCTATTAAAAACATAATCCCTCATCTTCAAAAAAATAATTCATTCTCTTATAATCTTGTTACGAGTAAAATCCATTTTACAATTCAACTCTCAAAACTCGATAGATCCAATTTTAATTCCCAATCCATTCTCTAATTTCTGATTGTGGATAAATTCCATTTCATAACCATCGATCCCAAATATAACTCCACATTTAACCTTTAAGAAAAGAAAACCATTTCTCACCCTAATCCCATTAATGGTAAAAACCCAGCTAAGGTCACGCCTCATGTAGTATCATTTTATCTATGGTTCAAGACATGTTAAGATGGGTGTTTATCTGATTCATACTAATTTAAAAAAATTAATTAAACCATGGTCACAGAACCAAATAATTTCCTTGAAAATAGGGAATATTATCACAAACTAAGGGAATACCTTTTAATAGTAATTTAAAACCAAAATAGATGAAATGGAAGAGGTACACTCTCCAATGGATCTTAATCGTAAGCAATGGAACCTCTAACGACCAAGAATCAATGAGGAACTCTCGTAGAGGAAGATAGGGAGGAAAGGTGCATATGGGGGTATACCTAGACTGTTATGGGTTTAAAATATCAAGTAAAAGGAATAGAGGGGGGCTCGGGTGAAAAGACATGGATAGTCCCAACTTAAAAATCACCTAAGAGTCCATCGGCAAGCTGGTGACCTCCATTGGCTTGTCATCCCTGGTCCACTAACTAGCCAATTATGTTGCAGTACTTTTCTACAGACCCAGCTATAGGCCCCAAACCCTTGGTCCACTCAGTTGAATCCTCTTTATAACCTTCAATATTTTTTCTAAGAATATATACACATGTTCAAGTTAATCCAAACTTTTAAATTTTCTCCTGAATCTTAATTAAAAAACTAGACCCTCCACTAAGTCTGAAATTTAAGTTCATTATCAAATTCTAAAATACCCACATGGACAAGGGAATTACACCTTAGGTGTCTGATTTTGACTTGATAAAAATGGAGAAAAAGGTGTGTATCTCATGTGCATATTATCTATCTCAGTACACATTATGTGGTTTACATGTTAATCTAGGTCATAACTATGTAATATAAATTACATGGAAAGAAATTAATTATAAGTTAATACCAAACTACACAGCGTGTATACATTCATACACATCATGTAACAAGGTAATAAATGGTAATTAATTCTATATTAATTAATGACACACTACGTAATCCTTTAACACCCTGGGTATGTTAAATGGTCATTTAATGCATGTACATGGCCCTATCAGTTATACACATGTTTTACACACTGTGTGAAAATTTGACACATCAAGTAGTAATAAAACCTATTTAGGAATAGTACATGAGTTAAGAGCTTATTGTATGTGGTGTAGTTATATACACATCATGTGTACTTAAAGTACACACTTTTTAATTTTGTAATTCTAAAAAATTTAAAAATATATAATGATGGGATCAACATGACAGTCTAGATGGACATTAAAGATAAAAAAATAACTAATTAATTTTATTAATTGAATTATTTAAATTGCTCTTTGTCTTAATAATATAATGAATTGAAATGAATGATAGCTATTAAACAAATGTATGTTCATTGTATGTTGTGGATGATCATGATCTTAGACTAACCTGTGTATAATTGGTTACTTTTAATTTAATTTATTGCATAGTTTTTTCAATTATTATTATTAAATTAAAATGATGGCATTTGTGTCATCCCCTCCGCATTATTATTTATAGGTATACTTGTGGTAGTTTATTTTATGTAACCCCCTTTAACCCATCCTTGGGTTTCACTCACCTATTTGTGAGTAAATACATATGTAATATATAGAACTCCTAATAAAGTGGTGGTGGTTAAAGTTCAGATATGAGGAAAAAACAATCAATAAAATACATAGTTGAATGGATGGAATGCTACATCTTGGTCTAAGAACTAGCTAAAGGTCTATTTTCCTCTAGGGTCTACAGTTGGTTAACATCCACTAGATAAACCAAATATCAAATAATGATCATTACCATAACAATTGTTTTATTTATTTCTATAAATTTCACGGTTAATTATTTATTTTTAATGTCTTTAGATCTCAATAAATGATGCAAGAGATAATTAAGTAAAGAATATTATGTTTAAATTTTATTTAGACATGGTTAACCACTTAAGTGAAATATTATTAAAATTTACAAGTATTTTGTTTGATGAAATGGGATTATTTTATTCATTTGATAAAATATAAAATCACTTAAATAAAATATTATGTCAATATAGCCTTCCATTACCTAATTTAGAATGGAACTAATAGTTTCAGAGTGTTTGACCAACCCTCGTTAGGGTGATTTAAACTAATGTAGAGTTATAAAGAATGTTTTAGATTTAATTAAGCACATTTATATCAGGTTTTCCTAGCCCTCTATAGGCCTGGTATAAATCTGGAGGTGAGTTTTGAGTAAATCCAAGTTTATTATTTCAGGATTGGGGATTCCACTCAACAGATCAAGAAGATTCAAGTCAGAAGTTAGCGAAGACCTACCTACCAAAAAACCTTCAAGTAGCTTGACCAACCCTCATTGGGGTTATGAGAAGGGAAATATGGATATTTTACACTAGATTATCCATGTGATGAGAAAATCCATGTTTGATGGTGAGGGATATTGGTAATTGATAAAATAGTGGGTGACTAATGATTAAAAATTATTATATCACGCCTTTGGTAATTAAGAAAAGTGATAAAAATATGATCAATTTATTGTAGAAATGGAACACCACTCATCATCAACATTATCATTGTGATCTACCCTTGTGAATTACAACCTTCTCATCGACAAAAATATCCAAAAATGGTATAGATACTTTCTTAATTTACAACACCAAGAGTGGAAACTGTATGTGCTGGAATCCATAGTTCTAGAGCCACCTAAAAAAGAGGCAAGTGAGGTGGAATTATATCTATATGAAAAACAAATGGAATATGTGGTATATTTTCAGTGTTTTATGATATTAGCTATCTATAGTGATGTTTAGAAGATTCATTAAAACATGGATGTGTTTATCATGTTGTCTCATATCTAATATATTTACCAAGAGAAAGTTATAAAAGAGAGATTTGATATTTCCAATGTATTATTCATGAGAAATACTGGAGAGATGGCACTAGTTTGGCCCCATGTGGTCAATATTATTGACTACATGGAGTTATTATACATCTTAAGCTTAAAGCTACCAGATTAGTTTCACACAAATACTATTTTGGCCTCACTATCTCATAGCTTCTCAAGTTTAATTATTGATTATAATATGATCAATATTGACAAGTATCTTATAGAACTCCTCATTATTATTCTCCAAGTTGATAATTATAATGGGAATAAAAAACCCACTATACTTATGGTGAATAAAGGGAAAATTAAGGAAAATGTCCCAAGGACTCACTCAAAGTATAAGTCTTCAAAGAAAAAACCTTCCAAAAATAGGAATATTCAAAGGAATGTAAAGGAACAAAACACAATCTATTTTTCATGTGGAAATATCATCCATTGAAAGAAGAAATATAAATAGAAGACATAAGGGGAAGCATTGGGTACATTTGTTATGGATTGAAAAAAATACTTATCTACCAATTAGGTATTCAATACTAATTGTGGTTCCCACATTTCTTTCCAAATATTGGAACCAAGTTAGATTAAGGAGGGTTTCCATAGGGGAGCTTGATCATTGAGGAACTAATAGAGCTCGATTAGCTATCATGGATATTGTAAGCTACCACCTCATGCTACTGATATGATTTATATTTGTTTTATAGATTTTTTATTATGTTCCTTTTGTTACCAAGAACAACATATTGATTTCATGTCTTAATATGAATGGTTTTTTCATGTTTAGAAACATTGAATGTTATCATTACAAAGATAACATTTCTATGGTATGGGATGGATTAATAATTGTTAATATGTATTATATTATGAAATCTGAGTGTTGGAAGTTTATAACGAATTAATTTTTCCTGGATCATACAATACCCAGTAGTGGAATCACCATATAGGACATGTAAACCAGAAGCACTTGAAAAATATCAATCAAGAAGGGAATTTACACTCTTTTGAGCTAAAAACACTTCACTAATTTCTCGATTATTAACAAGGAAATATGAACAAAACACATTTTATTCATACATGTGAAATGGAAACAAAGATTCTAGAATTGGCACACACTGATGTGTGAAGACTATTTCTAGTAAAATATAGAGGTGGATTCTCATACTTCATTAATTTTACAAATGACTTGAGTAAATATGGATTCATTTACTTAATGAGGTACAAGTCAGAATATTTGGAGAAATTCAAGGAATTTAATAACAAAGTAGAGAATCAACTTGAAAATGAGATAAATAAGCATTAATTGGATTGATGTGGAGAATATATAAGCAAAGTATCTATCAAACCTTTATGTGATTTTGGTATTTTTTCCCAACTTACTCATATCTATTCACCATAGTGAAATAGTGTAAGTGAAAGGAGGAACCTCACCTTATTATATATAGTGATTTTGATGATGATTCGTGCTAATATTTCATTATCATTTTTGGGATATGAGTTATACAGTATTGTGTACATACTAAACTAGGTTCAAATTAAAGAAACAGATGGCATACCATATGATTCAATGTATTAATAGAAGTTTTTGTTGTCAAAATTATGTGTATGGGGTTGTTAGACATTTATTAATCCCACTTCAAGTAAAAAATTGGAACCTCGGGGCATGAAGTGTATCTTTATAGGTTACTTTAACGGAACAAAGAATTATTACCTATATGAACCCTTATAAAAGAAAGTTTATAGTGTCTTGAAAGTCCATATTCCTAGTGAGGAAGAACATCCTCAATAAGTATAGTGATAGAAATATAGAATTAAATAAATTCAATTCTCAAGATATACAGGAGTGTAAAGGGGAAAAATCCAACAATCTCAATAGAAAAAAAGAAGTTCCAGAGGCTCAAGTACTATGTAGGAGCACCCAAGAGTTTATAGAAATAGTATTTTATGGTTTTTTTATCACCAAGGATGGTGAATCATTATTCTTGGAGAATAATGATCTTATTTCAAATAATAAGGTAGTATAAATCTTAGAAGCTATAATATAGTAAGAATCCATGAATTCCAAATAGATTCCATGTATCAAAACCAAGTCTAGGCTCTCGTCGATCCACTAGTTTATGTAAATACTTTTGGGCTAAAATGGGTATTCAAGATAAAACTAGACATGGAAGGTAAAGTGAGTACCTTCCAATAAAGACTAGTGCCTAAAGGGTTTTAATAATATCAATACATTAAATATAATTAATCCTTTTCCTAGTTGAAATGTTAAAATTCATCAAGATTCAGCTTTATATAGCAATATTCCATGACTATGAGATTTGGTAGTTAAGTGTCAAAATAGCATTCCTTCATAGGAACCTTCAGGAATATGTCTATATGACACAACCAAAAGATTTTGTGACTCTAAGTAATGAAAAAAAATGTAATTTGAAAAAATCCATTTATGTATTGATGTAAGTATCCAAGTCACAAAATATTTTTTTTGATGAAGCTATATGATAGTTTGGTTGCATAATGAGTGAATTTTAACCATATTTCTATCGGTGGTTAATGATATTGTGTTCATTTTCATGGTAGTATAATGTAATGACATGTTACTTTTTCAAAATTTGTTATCAGCCTTATAGTAATTTAAGAACTGTTTGAACAATTGTTTCTCCACAAAGGACTTATATTAAGTAGACTACATCCTCAAGATCAAGATTCTTTAAAATAGATCCAAGAGTTTGATTTCAATAATCCATGGTATATAAATTTTCCAGATATTACAAAGATTCAGTATAGTACAATATAATAATGGATTGGTTATAGTGTCACATGGTATTTATCTCTCCAAGAAAATGTGCCCTTACACACAATAAGAGAGAAATAGGATGAGTAGGATTAATTTTGAATTTTTGATATGATTTATTATGTATACCATGTTATGTATGAGTCTTGATGTTTAATACTATCTAAGACGGACAAGAGGATGTCAGTGAGATCAAATTATCCAATAGTGGTCAATTATATAGTGGAGTCTGAGTATATTGTGACTTCAGATATAGCTAAGGAATTAGTTTTTATTTCCAACTTTATCCAGGATCTTGGTGTGATTCCAAGTAGTATAAACCCCATCACAGTGTATTGTGATAATAATGAATAGGGGAATCTCTCAATGGAGTTAGTTTATCACTAAAGGATGAATCACATACTCTAGAAGTTTCATATCTTGAGATATTTTTCTCAATGAGGTGAAGTTTAAATGAACAGCGTATCCATATAGGAGAATTTGGAAATCCCATTTACTAAAGAATTATCTTAGAAGAATCATGGATATCATGTGAGACCTAACATGCTTAAAATTATTAGGAGTTGTCTTTAGTGAAAGTTGGATCCTATTGGAGTTGGTGGTTCCCTAAAACCAACTACCCTTGGATATTTGATTACATTTTATATTACTAATGTTTGAATATAATATAATTTCTTATCACATTCTAATTTTTATTTTACATGATAGTGTATGTGATAATTTCCTAAGGATACTTTTTGCATTGAAATACATACCAGTTCACCACTATGATGTGATAATTTTTTATACTATGACAGTATTTTTTAAACCCGTGTTATATAGTAAGATGATATTGTATGATGGGACATGGATGATATATGATATCAATTTTAAGTGTCTCATAATACATTGATACACCTTCTTATATTTTCTTCCCATGGTAATCTATAATAATATATGTCAAGAGAACAGACCCTCCAATAGGAATTCCACATATTTTATGTGTCCTTGTATATTACTATCTATAGAACTATGTAATGATCCTTTAACTCTAAGTTTATTATTAATGGGTGACATTACTTGAATAGAACAATCAAATTAAGTTCATGTCCATGGTTTTTTATTGGTGTGTTTAGTTTTGGAAAGTCAAAGAAATATATTCAAACATATAGTTTGATGGAACAAGTTATTAAACTTATTTGACAAGAGATATTGGGATAAAGAGATTGTATTACATGGTCAGGTTTCATAAGATGTTGAATTTCATTTCAATGTTAACTCTTTTATCTATGGGTACATTCTCATTTTGTTAGATGTTAACCTTTTAATTTAGGTGGTTTAACTTAATTTCATATATAAAATGGCTTAGACGGTTATACACTAAGTGTATCCAGGAACCTTGGTAAAATTATATATGATTTTAACAACTATATTAGAATATTATTCTCAAGTATGAGGAATAATATTTAATTAGTTTTATTGGTCGATCAGAAGTATTTATTTATCAGTGTATAATGCAATTATATTTATTTATTTATTTAATTAAATTGATGTTATACTTCTTATGGTAAATAATGAGAAGGAAGAGTGGGCTGATTTTTGTTCTAATGAGAATGGAATATTATTTGAATAATTATTAATTTACTTATTCATGAGAAATAATATTTAATATTCCATTCTCATTAGAACATAAATCAGTCCGAGTGACCTCCTCATTATTTACCATAAGAAGTATAACATCAATTTATTTAATTAAATAAATAAATATAATTACATTATACACTGATAAAAAAATACTTTTGATCAACCAATAAAACTGATTAAATATTATTCTTCATACTTGAGAATAATATTCTAACATAGGGTAAGCTAAGGGTTAAGAGAATATTAAAGGGTATTTATGAAAATAATATAATAACCCTAGTTTTATAAATATCTGACAATATAATTCTCATATACCCACGGGTTTTCCAAAAAATTATTGTGTACCACATTTGGCTCCCAAGAGAATTATCTCATCCTAGATATATTCTCAAGAATACCCCAAGTTCCATGAGCATTGGTAGTACTCGTCCTCCCTCTCTGATTGTGAGAGTACTAAGACAATATAACATGCATCATTGGGATTATAAGGCATGATTAACAATGAAATATGCAAGGAATATGGTTATCTACACTATCATCCAGAGAACCTTACCATGACATTTAGACATTCTTGGTGCATGTGTGGATCACTACTAGAGGGAATATACCCTTTATTCCTCCTTCATAATGACGGTTTTATAAGAAGGGTCAACCTTATTCAACAAAAAATAAATATTTACAAGATAGTGTAATTCTTGATCTATCTAAATTAATTATAAATTACATGTGAGATCCTATCTTCATAGATTCTGCTAACACATTTTTATCTATTTATAAGGATAAATATGATTAATTTGATGTAAACAAAATTATTTTACATGGGATTGATCTTGTTTTTGATGCCCCATAACCTTCAGTGGAAAGCCAGAACATATGGATCGTGACTGAAAAGAAAATAGAAATGGTAATGGTCAGACTATTTATGATAATCAAACCATAAAATGTTTTAACTATAATGAGATGGTCCACTATTAAGGTGTGTGTCTATAGAAAAATATGAAGGATGGGGATCATCAAAACCATAAGAAAAAGGGTGTGGCCAGATCATTTGTGATTACCTCTAGAAATATACGATCATAAAATAAAATAGTGAAGGTTACACTATATCTTTACTCAAATTATTCCAATGTATTGTTTGATTTTGGGACTACAGATTCATTTATTTTAGGGATGTTTTCTAGTACAATAGAAATATGACCTCAATAAATAAAATATATATTTTTGAAGAAATCCTAGTAGAAGTATTAATTTAATAGATATTTATAGGAACCTTCCTATCATTATATATAGGATGGTTTTTCTTGAAAATATAGTTATTTTACCCTTAGTGTAGATTTATATTGTTTTTTTAGTATGGATTGGATCTCAGTTTATCATGCTAAGATATACTGTAGAGATAAAGAATTAATATTCAATCCTCAGAGGGGGTTTCAATTTTTATATAATAATGAGTTCATACTTTTGATAACATATCAAGAAACTCATAAATTGATTAAATATAGGGGTGAAACTTATCTTTCACATGTCATTGAAAAGAAAGGAATTATTCAACTTAGTAATGTGCCTATCGTAAATGAATTTTTAGATGTGTTTCTTCATGATATACTTGGTGTTATTCCTGATCGAGAGGTTGGATTTTCTATTGAATTAGTTCATAATGCTATGATCATTTCAAAACCAACTTATATAATGGCCTTAATGGAACTATTGTAATTGAAAAATCATTTATAAGAATTACTTGAGAAGGGTTTCATCCTCCATAGAAATTCAAATCGTGGTGCTCCTATTTTCTTTGTTAAAAATAAATATGGTTCTATGAGTATTTTCATTGATTATAGATAAATCAATAACATCAGTTTTAAGAAAATGTATATGTGGCCTTTTATCGATGATTTATTTGATCAACTATATGGTGGTCAATATTTTTCCAATATTGACCCTTGATCTGGTTACCATCAACTGAAAGTGAAGGAAGAGTATGTTATAAGGTCAATATTTTGTGTTAGATATAGCCATTATGAGTTGGTGGTTCTGAATTTTGGGTTACAAATGCACTTATTAAATTTATGGATGTCCTTAATAGATATTTCCATGATTATTCGGATAAATTTGTTGTTATTTTTATTAATGAAATTATAGTATATTCTAAAATTTATGAATATCACAAGAAATATATAAAGATTGTTTTGAAAACCATAAAAGAAAATAATTTGTATGTAAAATTTAGTAAATGTGGATTTTCGTTGCAACATATTTATTTCATTTGGAATATTATTTCTAAATAAGGAATAATTATCGACACATCTAAAACTAAAATGGTGGAAGAGTGTCTAAGACCTAAAAATGTCATTGAAATTTTAAGTTTTCTTGGATTAGTATGTTACTGCTGACTATTTTTTGAAAAAAAAATCTCAATTATATGGCCTTCTAAGTTAAATTGAAAATAATTTAAATTAATCTGGGCAAAATAATGTGAAGAATTTTTTCAGGAATTAAAAATAAGATTAATCAATGCTCTATTTTTAGCCTTTCCATCTAGAAATGTGGAGTTTTTTTATTTATAGTGATGTTTATTTGAAGGGCCTTGGTCGTAACTTGATATAATATGATTGATTAATTGAACATATATCATGCCAATTCAAGAGAGAAATTATCTGACACATGATCCTGAGCTTTCGATGGTATTTTTTCTTTAAAAATTTAGAAGCATCTTTTATATGGGATAAATTGAGAAATATACATTTTCCATAAAATCCTGAAGTTTATATTCACTCAAAAATAGATGATCATGTGGAAAAATGATAGTTGGAAATAATAAAGGATTGTGATTGGATGATTCACTGTCATCTAGGTCAAGAAAACTGGGTAGGTGATTTCTTGAGTTGAAAATATAATGCATCATTAACCATGAAACATTTAGAAAATGATCCCTTGGTTCATGATTTAATAAATCTAGGTTTGGATTTTGTGCATCCAAAAACCTTTTCTCTTTTGAATTAGCTATCAGTTTAATCATCTATAATGGAAAGAATTAACAAGTCCTGAGAGGAATATCATGGTTTGTGAAGGAATATATAATTGGTTAAGTAAGGTAAATTTTTTTGATTTAATGTTGATAAATAAGGTATTATTGAACTCAAAAATTGGTTGTGTGTTCTAAGTTATTTCTAGTTGAAGAAAGAATTACTAAATGAGGCTCGAATCTCTCTATTTTTCATTTATCTTGGCAACACTGATATATACAAAGACATTTTGGAATAATACCGGTGGGACGGAATGAGAAAAGATACTTTTGATTTTATCATGAGATATTTGACTTGTCAATATGTTAAATCCAAGAAACAAATATCAAAGGGGATACTTAAACCTCTTCCAGTGCATAAATGGAAATGAAAGAATATATCCATGGATTTCATGGTGGGATTTCCAAAGACCTCTTGAGGTAAAATACAATTTATGTTATTGTTGATTGTTTGACTAAATCTATGCATTTCTACCTATTCTATATACTATGTATTTTGATTTTCTTGATATAATTTATTTTAAAAAAATAGTTAGGTTACATGTATTCTCTCTCTATATATATTATCTAATCGTGATCCCATATTTACCTCAAATATTTAGAAATAACTTTAGAATTAGTCGGGTACTGGATTAAATTTCAGCATAAATTTTCATCCTTAATGTGATTGGCAGTTGAAGAGAATAATTCATGATTTTGAGGATATATTTCAGGATTTATAATTGAATTATCAGGGAAGTTTTTATCAACATATTTCATTGGTGTAATTTTTTTATAATAACAGTTTTCATTCTAGTTTATATATTGCACCTTTTGTGGCATTATATATAAAGAAGTTCTAAATTCCCACATGTAGGGATGAATTTGGTGGAAGGAAGTTATTGGGATAGAATTGGTAGATGATGTAGTTGAGAAGAAAAATATGATTCATCACCATATAAGGGGAATCTCATAATAGGTAGAAATGTTATGTATATAACCATAGGAAAAATCTCTCATTTGAGGTAAGAGATCATGTCTTTCTTAAAGTGAATCCTTAGAAAACTGTTATGAATTTTGGAAAGAATAGAAAATTAAGTCCATGGTCTATTGGTCCATATGAAATTATAGAAAAAGTGGAATCATTTTCATAAATAGTGTCCCTAACTATGAGTTTATCTTAGGTTCATGATGTATTTTATGTTTCATTGTCAAGGAAATATGTCCTTGATAAATATCATGTTTTGATCCATGAAGTTGAAAATTTTGAAGATAATATTCCTTTTGAGTAAAAACTATTTTAAATTATAGATCATAGATATTATGTTTTATACAATAATGTGACTCTCCTAGTTAAGGTACTATTTAGGAACTATATTATTGAATAAGTAACATGAGAATCTAAAAAATAAGAGGGAATAAATACTCTCAGTCGTTTAAGTAATAAATATAATTTCAAAAACATAATTTCCTTAAGAAGGGAATAATGTAAAAACCAAGGTAATTTTAATAATAAATAAATTATATTTATTATTAATATTAAAGATTAGATTTTATGGATTCATTTTCACTATAATAATTTTACATCATTTTTTAGTCGAAAAAGATATGGTTTTATTCAAACAAAATTGTTTTCTTTGAATTATATAGTTTTATTTAAAATTAAAAATTATAAATTTATGAAATATAACTTGATAACATAAAATAAATTTTTTTATAATCATATACAATAAATTTTAGGCTAATTTTTTTTTATTTTTCTAAAAAAATTATTTTTCAAGGAATAGTAAAAAATACCGATTTTTATAAAAAATATCATTTATTTTCAAGTATTTAAAATTAATATTCCATATTTGATATATTTTTAAGAATTATTAGTCCCATTTGATTAAAAATAATCAAATTAATTTCATATGAATCATATTTATACTTTATTTTGCTATAAATTCATTTTTAAACTTAAAATGCATTTTTCTAAATATAGTGTTTCATTATGTTTTGCGGACTTTTATAAGGATAAATTTATGAAAATTATATAAATTCAATCTTGAAAATGTATTTCAAAATTTTAATTAGTGTTTTCATATATAATAATGATTTTAATTTCATTTTTTTCATATGGAATAGTAACCCTAGTAACAATTAGTTATCATGGTAAAGGGAAAACAAGTTAAATAAAGAAAACAACTTGTGATAATATCACCAAATATCATCTTAATTATTATTGGGTGAGGTTATTTTGAATATTATCACCTTTTCTTTTAAATTGGTTTCATTTATTTCTAATTTTCCTTTTGTAATGCGTTAATGATATTTAAAAGTTAAGAATAATTATAAGAGTGACACTCCCCACACTTATAAAAGGAAACATTCTCTCCTCACTTATTCACAAAATTTGAGCACTATTTCTCATCCAATACCTACCCAGAACCCTCATAAATACGTTCAATACATTAAATAGGTTATATTCACTCTAAAATAACAACCTAGAAGTATTAATGTTTAAGCCAAAGGTGGTTTTACAAATAAGTGCTATAACTCTTAACCGAGTTCTTTCGTGTTTATTTATTTTTTAACTACATTAAACATACCATAAACACTATTTTATAATAACATAATTATCTATAATATAATGAAATATTATAATTTTTATGTTATAACCCTTTTTCATCACTTTTTTTCATCCAATGGGAAATAAAAATATCGCTCATACATACGTGTGGACTACCACCTCTATAAAGTGATGTATTTTGTTTTTCATCACCACCTAACATGAAAAGTTATAAATATAGATTTAATGAATATATAATATTTTTATAAAATTATTTTTATTATGTAAATATAATATATTTCTTAACCTCTTACCCTTCCATGAATTGGAAAATGATAATGTCATTCATGCGTACGTGTGGACTACCACTACCATGAAGTGATGTGATTTATTTTTCTTAATCGTCTTAAATGAATGAATATAAAAGTGTATCTAATGTATAAAAATGATAATTATAACATTTTTAATATTTTAAAGATAATTTAACCATGATACATTTAACCACATTTAACGCATTGATTTCATTTTGATGTTATAAACTGAACGACCTCAAAACATCCAATGTGAACTTAACTGATTTAGTAACCATATATTAAATAGTAATAAATGAATGAAATTTTACTATGATAATTAAATAAACCTTAAAAAATTTCTTACAAAATTATAAAATTAATACAATTTCAAAGATGTACGTTAAAATTTATGAGATGTGGTAAGAAATTTTTCATCAAAACATATTTTAAATGTGTTAAACTATTTTTATTCTATGTCCATGTTCTTTTTAATGTTTCAATAATGGTGTAATTTATAGTGAAAATATTTTTAAAGGTAATTTTCAACTACTTTTGACCCTTTTTAAGGTTTAAAAATTAGTATTTTTTTTGGTAATTTTGATTTTTGAATTTATAAAAAAATTTAAAGATGGTTTTTCTTAACATATATGGCATGAATATAATTTCCTACCATTTTGGTAATTATTATTTAAGAACCTTACCTATAAGTTTTTATGGTTTCTCGAATAATATTACATTTCCAATTCTTTAGGAAATATTTTGTTTTAAGAATCATCAAAGAAAAATGTATTTTTATCTTTATTTTGACATGAATACTGAAAGTGCTTTTATGTATGTGTTAAACAGAATATTTTATGATATTTTATGATGGAAATGTAGTATTTTATATGTTTTTATGATGATATTTTTCTTGGAAATTTTATATGTTAACAGTTTATTGAGATATATCTATGATAATGGGTGATCCTAATATGGTTCTTTAATGCATTGGATAAAGTGATGGAGTTAATGGGAATTTAGTTACCCTAAGGGATATGTGGGAATTACCTATGATGGTTATTCCCTTATAAGGTTACTTATAAGTTTGAATATAAGGATAATATCTTAAGATACCTACATGGTTTTTGTATTCTTGAAAATGGATTTTTATATAAATATTTTCACTTCATAAGGTAATATAATAAACTCATGTTTAAATAAAATTTTATGATCTTATAAAGGTGAAATGTTTGTTTTCATGAGTTCTCATGTTTTTCTTAAGTAACTTTCATGATTATTATTTTTCCATTTATGTAGTATTACAATTTATTTGGAAAACTTTGGTCTTTGAAGTTGATTTCACTATTAAGTAATGATCATTTTGAGCTCAAATATTATTATGTAAAAAGGGAAAATTTTCTTATGGATTTTCATGAATTTTAAAAAGGGATAGTAGGTTTCCATTCTTTTTACATCCATTACTAAGCTTCTTTTCTCATTCAACATTTTCATATGTTTTTTATGGGGCTTAAGGAAGTGTAGGGATTATAGAAAGGTCAATGGTGATATTTCCTGAATGGAGAGTTGGTTTCATGAATGAAATAAGAGTTTAAACATAGAAACATGTTTTTTTGAGAAAATGTACACTGTGGAAATATAAACTATGTTATATAATGGTTTTTTAAAATTTTATAAAACTATAAACCTAAATGATCTTTGCAAAGTAATAAAGTGCAACCCTTATAATAAATCATGTAATTTTGGGTTTATTATATAATGGGGTGTTATATTAACATTCATGTAAATACGATAGAAGCTTTTTCAAACACTCAAAAATAATTAAATTATTAAAGAGTGATGATGAATTAGGAATAAAACTAGTGTTTGAAAAATGGGGAATAATAAATTGAAATTTATGCATTAGGGATAGCCAATGGGTGACATCATGGAAAAAATGATTGAAATTAAGGTATTATTGAGAATTGAAAATAGGGTTTTAAAGATAAAAAAGAAGCCAAATATTTAGGAAAATTTGAGTGGGAGTTTAGGATGAAAAGGTAGAGGTAGGGAGCCATAGGTTCTAGTGGAGGTGGAAGTAAAGGTGACAATAAAGGAAAATGATAAGGAAGAAAAAAAAATTAAATAGATGTGAAGTAGATGGAGGTAAAGATGTAGGTGGGAAAGGTTTATGGGGGAATGGTGGAGGGGGTTTCACATGTGGGGGTGTGGAATAATAGGGAAACAATAAAAAAAAGTGGGGGAGTGATATGTATACTAAATAATAAACAGTTTATAATAAGTATAGATATTTTATTTATGAGATTAAATTAAAATAATGTAATATGAAAATTGATTAAAAAATATTTATTAGTGACGATATAGTTGAAATTAAAGTTAATAAGATATAAAAAATTAAAATACATATTATTAAAAAAATATTAATAATATACTACCTGATATTTTTTATAAAAAAATAATATAAATACTCCTATAAGTTAATGTATTAGAATCTATATTAATTGTTATCATGATAATGAAAAGGTCCAACCAGGATCAATGTATCACTAAGAGAGGGATGGGTTGAATAATTGATATCTTTTTCCTTTTATCTTATCTTTCTTTTATAACAACCTTCATCTACTATTAAATAATTATCACTTTGCTGAAAACAAAACATTCACACATCCATATAAACACAAGTATTTACAAATTTCACTACTCAATAAGAGTATCTAGTCGTTGGAATCTTTTGTAAATAATTCAATACCACACAATCCACTAGAAAACAATCCTTTAGTGTGAATAAAACAAGTATAAAATACCCTTACACTTGTGCAGCACTACGATCATCATAACAATGCATGTGATTATTCTTGTAGGATCGAAATAACGATGTAGATACTCAATATACAAGAGGGGGGTGAATCAAAATACCTGGAAATTTCAAGGGAATTTTTTTTCTAAATTTTCTTTGGGATTTTACAAGAACGCAGTTTCTGACGGCGCCTGATTCCGAGGCCCGGTGTGCCCAGAATCTTTTTCCGAAGTTTAGGCTCGGGTACGTTCAGTGAACGAACAAGCGGGTTTTTATAACTTTTGAACTGATGCTTGGAATCAAATTTCGATGGCGCCGATGGAATCGCAACGCTGGTAATTGCTTAGAAACGCCTCTTCCGGAGTTGCGTTTTCTCGTGTGTGGTTTTTAAATTTTTGGGCTTTAAGTTAAGAAATAAAATAATGTGGTACGACAAACTTTATTTTATTTTTACTTAAAGCTACTTAATCTGAGTTGAAGCGGATAAGGTGGAACCCAAAATATCCTACCCTCTTGGTAAGATATTTGTGAGGTGGGGCCCGCACGAGCCCCACCGTTTCTTTTCTGCTAAGTAACGCACCCGTGAAAACCCCTATTAAACGAAAGTCAACTGACGCGTTTTCTAAATTATTAACGCCCCTATTAATTGGGCGGTTAGTTCTTTACAATTAATTCTATGAATTAATTGTTTGTTTCTTATCTTTGTTTTTCAAATTCTTCAGTTGATAATAAAATAAGATGAGGACTTATTTTATTATCGGCTTGTTGTGTTAGACCTTTGGATAATCTCTAAAGATCTTCACCCTCCTACGCGAAGAACGTGAAGAACGCGAAGAACGTGAAGAACGCGAAGAATACGAAGAACACCGGCCTCCGACGAAGGGAAACGAAGAACGCCGGACCCCCAGAGATTGACGCCGACGATTCTCCCTTTGCAACGCTTCTTCCGTGAAGATCCAACCCCGTGAAAATCTTCGATCGACAATGAAAAGGTAGGGGATTGCGGTCCTTTTAATTCTTTGTGGATTATAACATCAACATGGATTTAATTGTTATAATTAAATCTGTATTTTCTTGATCCATGGAGTTTGTCTGCGCGACGCCGAGTACCACGCGACAGCGACGCCCTTCCGCGACGCGATGATCCTTTTCTTTTGCGCGGTCAATTCCGCAACGAACTCGTGTCTGAGGACGACATTGAGGTAGGGGTTGTTTTGAAAATGATAATACTCCATGTTTGTTTCCCTTCAAGGCATGAACGCGGACCAACTAATTAACAAGTTGGTCCGTGGATTATTATTGTGGTTCGGGGTTTATCAAATTGACGGGAAATATTATGGTGTTGTTTCAAACCGCTAACGCGGTGGGCGCGGACCAACAAACAAGTCTGAACCACCGCATTATTTCTCATTATTAGTGTGCGGAACGGCAGGCGATGACAAACGGGGCTGCAAGGGCGATTTGAGGGCCTTGCAGTGAAGGTCGTGTCCCGGGAGGACCATTGGCGAAGACCGCACATAAAACGGACCACCGGAGCGCGTCCGGTGGTGCGCTGAATCCCACGCCGGCGCGGTGGCGCCGGTGCCGGAGGCGGCGGCCGGCGGCGGCGGGCCGCCAGGCGGAAAAACCCGCCGCGGCGGCGAGGCGGTTCCGGGGCCGGCATGCCGCGTCCGGGTGCTGCGGAACGGCCCCCGCGCGGGGGTCGCGGTTCCTTCGCTCGGCCGCTCGGCCGAGCCGAGCCGAGCCGAGCCGACCCTCCGGGCCGGGTCACACCTAGGACAGGCCGGGCCGGGTCGCACCAAACCAGGTTGGACCCAGACCCGGGTCTGGTCGACCCGATTCGGGCCGACCTAGGGGGGTCGGGCAGGGTCGGTCCGGGCCCAGACCCCCCGTTTTCGGACCCTCTTTTGTCTTTTTCCCATATCTTAGGCTACGGACCTCCGATCGACGCATTGTCAGTTGCGTAGAGATCCTTGGAATGAGATCGTCGTTTTAGTATATCGCACTAAAGGTTTCGGAATACTTTGGGTTTGGCCGGGTTGGTTCGGATACGAAGCCAACCGGGCCCTCGAAGCGGAAATGCTTATATCTCGAGCTCCGGACGTCTGATTGACGTGTCGTCGACTTTGATGGATTCATATAAGTGAGACAGATCTTTTGGCTTACTCTGCTCAAGTTTTGGATGTCTTCATAGTGCGGTCGGGTTGGTTCACTCACGAAATCCAACCAGGCCCCAGGAATGAAAAAGCCAATAACTCACAGACCGGGCGTCTGATTGACGCGTCGTCTGTCTCGTTGATTTCCTCTTGTTGAGACAGAACTTTTGGCATACTTTGCCCGAGTTTTGGACATAGTTGGAGTATGGCCGGGTTGGATTGTACCTGAAATCCAACCGGGCCCCTGGAACGGAAAAGATGATATCTTTCAGACCGGACGTCCGGTTGACGAACCGTCAGCGGCGTTGGTGATCTTGTTGAGAAGCGGTCCCTATGAGTATACCCTATGAGAGTTCGGGGTACAGTTGAGATATGGCCGGGTTGGTTTTCTCATGAAACCAACCGGGTCCCTCGGACGAAAAGGCTAATAACTCACAGACCGGGCGTCTGATTGACGCGCCGTCTGTTGCATTGAGACCCCTATGACGAGGCGGTCCATTGAGATACTTCTTCGTGGGACTTTGAGATACTTGGAGTATCGACCTGTAGCTCGTGGAGCGGACCCTCCTGGAGACGAGCGTGCGGAGTACAGAGACCGTGTAGCCGGCTGAGACCTGAAGACTGCTTGACCGATCGACTCGGTGTGTTTCGAATAGCCCAGTGGGGAGCGCTTGGTTGTAGCGGCAGACCCACGGCGGAGGAGCGCTTGGTTGTAGAGGAAGACCCGCGGTACTCAACAGAAGGAGTACCTCTGGAGGCTATGAGGGGGAGCGCTTGGTTGTAGCGGCAGACCCACGGCGGAGGAGCGCTTGGTTGTAGCGGCAGACCCGCAGTACTCAACAGAAGGAGTACCTCTTGAGGCTATGGTGGGAAGCGCTTGGTTGTAGCAGTAGACCCATAGTACTCGACAGGAGGAGTACCTCAGCAGTCTTAGGTTAGTGAGCATTAACTCGGAGTCATGACAGGACCACTGTACACTCCAGAGGCGGGGCTCTTCAGCATTTACTGTTTCGATGATGAAAATCCTGGTTTGAGCTGAGACTTTTGACCTTTGTGTTTACCTCATGATTGAGATGGGTCACTTGATAACTTACGTATATGTATGGGCATATGACTGGGTAGTGGTTATCCGTTAATTTCATGATCTTGGTGTTTTCCTCGTGATTGAGATGAGTTACTTGATAACTTAGGTATATGAATGGCATATACCTAAGTAGAGGTTATCTGTTGAGATCTTCTTTGTAGTTATCCTTGTTGGTTTTTAGTGAGACCTTGAGGGTCTCGGGGTCCCTAATGAGTATCGTTATAATCACCCCTGCATGGGCTATTCCCACACCTCGTTGTGTTGGTTGCAGACGACGGGCAGTGCTGACGGAGGCCGAATGTTCGAGGATTGGACTGTACCCAGAGGTGGACTACACGACGAGTCAGTATCCAGAGGTGGACTTCACGGCAAGACGAAACTCGGAGGAGGTTGACGGGAGAGAGCATTGTGGAGGCTATTTGTACCTACCCTTCAGGTAGGATTCGTGGTGGACGACCTAGGAGCTACGCCATCTGTACCTACCCTTCAGGTAGGATCCGAGGAGGACGACCCAGGAGCCGCTTCCGTTATTCCAGTTGTTGTATTTTTTTCTGTTGTACTTTGTTTAGTTGTAGTTGTACATTCATTTGGGTTTGTATTCTGGCCCATTTACCTTTCAGCACTTCTCTTTGTACTTAGTGTTTTACTTTCGCTTGTACTTTGTGGTGTTTTGTTTACATTTATAAAGGCAATGCCTTCCCAGTTATCGGGATTTACGCCACTGGTGCTAGTCATCAGCCCCTGGCCTATGGAAGGTGGGCTTGGGGTAATCACGGCACGGGCCCCGATGAAGGGTCGTGACAAATTGGTATCAGAGGAGTCGGTTCTACCGCAGGACTTATAACCCTGATATTTTCTTTCTGTGAAGCAATAGTGTTAAGGGTACCGAGTGTGGTCTTCAGTTCAGGGAGTCTAGTGTTGGTGCGGGCGGCCGACGTATCCATACACCAGGACCCTGACAACTGAATTCCGACTTTGTGCATGAAAACACTAATTGCATGTGTGTTTCCAAAATTTTTATTTAAATATCATCTCAAACCAGGTCAGATCACCAGGTATAATCGTTTGACAATGTCACGGTGTTTCTTTCAGGATGCCTTTTCTCGGACGACCAGCTAGAGCCTAGAGAGATGTGCGTACTGACAGCCTGTCAAGCGACGAGGCTTCGGTACAGGGCCCTCTTGTAGTTGAGGCACGAGAAGAGGAACCAGCGGTACAACTATACGTTGGGCCACCGATGCCACCAGCCCCAGCAGTAGGTGATGCACGCCACTTGAGTGCGCTGCACGAGTTCCAGCGCCAGAGGCCACCCATGTTCCGGGGAGAGACGGACCCGCAGGCTGCTGAGGATTGGCTGGAGGCTGTGGTGAGAGTCTTCAGGCTAGTGGGGACGCCGGCAGACTTCATGGTGATTTTTGCTGCCATCCTTCTTCAGGCAGCAGCAGGCAGGTGGTGGAGCCACTTGTTCCAGTTTTGCAATGGGATGACCTTCACATGGGAAGACTTAGAGACCTTCTTCAGGGTGGATTTTGTGCCAATAGATCCACACCCCGAGCGTGTACAGGAGCATCTTCCTTTGCCATAGGGTTTTCGATCAGTAGCCGAGTCATCTGTGGGCAGTAGACAGATGATGCAGAGGTCCAAGAGGACCAGAGCCAGTCGTACGAGGAGAAGGAAATGTTATGAATGCGGCGGGAAGGGTCACCTGGAACGTGACCGCCCGACTCTTCGTACAATTGATCCGCAGGCTTTGGAGGAGCCATCGAGGCAGAAGTAGCGGCGGGTGCTTGAGCAACAATCGAGCAGTGGACATGGCAGTAGAGCTCCGGGAGCAGGTGGACAGGAGAGGAACTAGTGGATACGTCTTCTGTACTTCTAGTTCCATGTTATTGTTGTATTCGTGTCTTTGTACTATGAGATGCAATAATAAAAAGACACTTATCTTGTGATGTTTGCTTTCCTGTCCTTCTTGTTTGGTTGATATTGAGTGGTCCTGGTTAAGAATGTTGACTTGACCCTCACTTTTGAGATTTCTACTGGAGGAGACCCAGTGACCTCACACTGATGCCGACAGTGTGACTCGTCCCTTGGAGGTGAGAGTGACAGTTGGATCTCTTGGTAGTTACGTCGAGGCCTTACGACGTCATCCATGTCATGAATGCATCATTCATTTCGGGATTGATTGTATTAGGCAACGAATGTGGTTCATCCAGGGGATGAGACCGGATTTATCTTATCAGAAAAGAAGAAATCATAGCAGCTCTTGTGAGACTAGAGATGGTCCAGGTCATCCAAGAATGGATGAAGACTGCACAGTACAGTAAGAAACAGGAAACTCGCACCAGTCTTGGAGACTCTGGCATGTTAAATGTTTAAAGAAGAGGAATCTTAAGGGAGAGATGAGTCTGTAGAGTAGCAGACATGGAGGCAGAGCTAGGAGAGCAGCATGAGGTGGTGTACATCTTAACATGCTACAACCACCCGCCTTAGTTATCCCCGCCAGGATCAGGGAGCTGGAGGGCGGAGGAAGAGTGCGGCTACTTGCGGTCAAGGAGTGTGACCCAATGGCTCTAAAAATGATTCAAGGGATGGTCTGTGTCCACTACTAGCTACTATAGTAACAGACGTCGATATGAATCATTCATCGCTTTCACAAATCTTGTCCCAGACCTAGAGTTTCCGGTAAGCTGTAGACTTGACCCTCACGTCTAGAGATACCTTGGGAGAAGACTCGATAATCACACTTACGTTGACGGTGTGGTAAGACCCTCGAGGTGAGAGTTTTGGTTGAAATATCTTGGTGGCAGCGTCGAGTCCTTATGACGTTGGTTTGAGTATGGACTGGGCAATCACAGTTCATACACAAATTGATGGTATTAGGAAAAAAGGTTGTGGTTTAACTACGAAGTCAGGATGGGCTTTCCTTGGTCGGTGAAAAGGAAACCCCAGGCAGCATAGGATAACTCATGCACAGGAGGGTGTGACCGATCATTCTTGAGTCGGTCAACCTTACCCTCGTGGTGGCAGTCATTTTGAGTTCCAGTTTTAATAGGAATTGGAGACCTCTAGAGTTCAAGGATGATGATCATGTCCTTATACGGGTCTCACCTCGACGAGGTTTATGGAGATGTGGCCAAGGCTGCAAGTTATCTCCGAGGTTCAGTGGACCTTCTTAGGTCCTCAGCTGGGTAGGCAGGGTGGTTTACCGCTTGACCCATCCACCTCAGTTGCACCAGGTGCACGACGATTTCCACGTATCTCAGCAGAGGAGATACGTGCTCGACCCTTCGCATATCATCGACCATGGGGAGCTGGAAGATGGCGATGGGGTGACTTTCACGGAGGTTCCAGTGGGGATCGAGGATCGACAGGGGTGGTCCTATGAGGGTGTTCGATTCATCGGGTTCACTTTCTTTGGCAGTACGGGAACCTCCAGGTGAGCACATGGTAGCGAAAGGCTCAGATGCGTGCTCTGTACCGCTTTTGTGACCCTAGTTGGTGTTAAAGCTTTACGAGGACGTAAAGCCCTGAGGTGGGAGTAATGAAAAGACCCAGAAATTTCAAAGGAATTTTTTTTCTAAATTATCTTTGGGATTTTACAAGAACTCAGTTTCTGACGGCACCTGATTCCGAGGCCCGGTGTGCCCAGAATCTTTTTCCAAAGTATAGGCTCGGGTACGTTCAGTGAACGAACAAGATGGTTTTTCTAACTTTTGAATCGATGCTCAGAATCAAATTCTGAGGGCACCGATGGAATTGTAGCGCCGGTAATTGCTTAGAAACGCCTCTTCCAGAGTTGGGTTTTCTCAGGTGTGGTTTTTAAATTTTTGGGCTTTAAGTTAAGAAATAAAATAATGTGGTACGACAAACTTTATTTTATTTTTACTTAAAGCCGCTTAAAGCTGCTTAAGCTGAGTTGAAGCAGATAGGGTGGAACCCAAAATATCCTACCCACTTGGTAGGATATTTGTGAGGTGGGGCCTGCACGAGCCCCACCGTTTCTTTTCTGCTAAGTAACGCACCCACGAAAACCCCTATTAAACGAAAGTCAACTGACCCGTTTTCTAAATTCTTAATGCCCCTATTAGTTGGGTGGTTAGTTCGTTACAATTAATTCTATGAATTAATTTTTTGTTAATTATCTTTGTTTTTCAAATTCTTCAGTTGATAATAAAATAAGATGAGGACTTATTTTATTATCAGCTTGTTGTGTTAGACCTTTGGAGAATCTCAAAAGATCTTCACCCTCCAACGTGAAGAACGCGAAGAACGCAAAGAACGCGAAGAACGCGAAGAACTTGAAGAACGTGAAGAACGTCGGCCTCCGACGAAGGGCGATGAAGAACGTCGAACCCCCGGAGATTGACGCCGATGATTCTCCCTCTGTAACGCTTCTTCCGCGATGATCCAACCCCGTGACAATCTTCGATCGACAACGACAAGGTAGGGGATTGCGGTCATTTTAATTATTTTTGGATTATAACATCAACATGGATTTAATTGTTATAATTAAATCTGTATGTTCTTGATCCTCAGAGTTTCTCTATGCGACGTCGAGTATCGTGCGACAGCGACGCCCTTCCGCGACGCGATGATCCTTTTCTTCCGCGACGGTCAATTCCGCGACGAACTCACGTCCGACGACGGCGTTGAGGTAGGGGTTGTTTTGAAAATGATAATACTCCATGTTTGTTTCCCTTCAAGGCATGAATGCGGACCAACTAATTAACAAGTTGGTTCGTGAATTATTATTGTTGTTTTGGGTTTATCAAATTGATGGGAAATATTATGGTGTTGTTTCAAACCGCTAACACGGTAGGTGCGGACCAACAAACAAGTCCGAACCACCGCATTCTTTCTCGTTCTTAGTGTGAGGAACAGCGGACGACGACAAACGGGGCCGAAAGGGCGATTTGAGGGCCTTGCAGTGAAGGTCGGGTCCCGGGAGGACCACTGTCAAAGACCGCACGTAAAACGGACCACAGGAGCGCGTCCGGTGGTCCGCGGAATCCCACGACGGCACGCCGCCAGCAAAACTCGTCGCGGCTGAAGCCGCAGCGGCGAGGCGGTTCCGCGGCCGCGCGGAACCGGGAGGCGGGACGTGGCCGACATGCCGCATCTGGGTGCTGAGGAGCGGCCCCCGTGCGGGGGTCGCGGTTTCTTCGCTCGGCCGCTCGGCCGGGCCGAGCCGAGCCGAGCCGACCCGCCGGGCCGGGTCGTGCCCAGGCCGGGCCGGGCCACCCTGGCAAGGCCGGGTCATGCCCAGGCCGGGCCGGGCCACCCTGGCCAGGTCGGGTCACACCAAACCAAGTAGGACCTGGACCCAGGTCAGGTCGACCCGGTTCGGGCCGACCCAGGGGGGGTCGGGCCGGGCCGAGACCCCCCGTTTTCGGACCCTCTTTGGTCTTTTGCCCATATCTTGGGATACAGACCTCCGATCGACGCACCGTCAGTTGTGTAGCGATCCTTGGAACGATTCATTCATTTCGGTATGTCGCACTCAAGGTTTCGGAATAATTTAGGTTCGGCTGGGTTGGTTCGGATACGAAACCAACCGGGCCCTCGGAGCAGAAACGCTTATATCTCAAGCTTCGGACGTCCGATTGACGTGCCGTCTACTTTGATGGATTCCTCTAAGTGAGAAGGATCTTTTGGCTTACTCCGCTCGAGGTTTGGATGTCGTCGGAGTGTGGTCAGGTTGGTTCGCTCACGAAATCCAACCGGGGCCCTTGAACGAAAAAGCCAATAACTCACAGACCGGGCGTCCGATTGACACGCCGTCTGTCTCGTTGATTTCCTCTTGTTGAGACGGAACTTTTGGCATACTTCGCCCAAGTTTTTGACGCAGTTGGAGTATGGCCGGGTTGGATTGTACCCGAAATCCAACCGGGCCCCTGGAACGGGAAAGCTGATGTCTTTCAGACCGGACGTCCGGTTGACGAACCGTCAGCGGCGTTGGTGATCTTGTTGATAAGAGGTCCCTATGAGTATACCCTATGAGAGTTCGGGGTACAATTGAGATACAGACGGTTTGGTTCGCTCACGAAACCAACCGGGCCCCTGGGATGAAAAGGCTAATAACTCACAGACCGGGCGTCCGATTGACGCGCCGTATGTTGCATTGAGACCCCTATGACGAGGCGGTCCTTGGAGATACTTCTTCGTGGGACTTTGAGATACTTGGAGTATCGACCTGTAGCTTGTGGAGCGGACCCTCCTGGAGACGAGCGTGCGGAGTACGGGGACCGTGTAGCCGGCTGAGACCTGACGACTACTTGACCGATCGACTCAGTGTGTTTCGGATAGCCCAGTGGGGAGCGCTTGGTTGTAGAGGCAGACCCACGGTGGAGGAGTGTTTGGTTGTAGTGGCAGACCCACGGTACTCAACAGAAGGTGTACCTTTGGAGGCTATGAGGGGGAGCACTTGGTTGTAGCGGCAGACCCACGATGGAGGAGCGCTTGGTTGTAGCGGCAGACCCGCGGTACTCAACAGAAGGAGTACCTATTGAGACTATGGTGGGAAGCGCTTGGTTATAGCAGCAGACCCACAGTACTCGACAAGAGTAGTACCTCAGCAGTCTTAGGTTAGTGAGCAGTACCTCAGAGTCGTGACAGGACCATTGTACACTCCAGAGGCGGGGCTCTTCAGTAGTTATGGTTTTGATGATTAAAATCCTGGTTTGAGCTGAGACTTTTGACCTTTGTGTTTACCTCATGATTGAGATGGGTCACTTGATAACTTAGGTATATGTATGGGCATATTCCTGGGTAGTGGTTATCCGTTAATTTCATGATCTTGGTGTTTTCCTCATGATTGAGATGAGTTACTTGATAACTTAGGTATATGCATGGAATATACCAAAGTAGAGGTTATCTGTTGAGATCTTCTTTGTGGTTATCCTTGTTGGTTTTTAGTGAGACCTTGAGGGTCTCGGGGTCCCTACTAAGTATCGTTATACTCACCCCTGCACGGGCTATGCCCGCACCTCGTTGTGTTGGTTGCAGACGACGGGCAGTGCTGATGGAGGCCGAATGTTCGAGGATTGGACAGTACCCGGAGGTGGAATACACGATGAGTCAGTATCCAGAGGTGGACTTCACGGCGAGATGACACTCGTAGGAGTTTGACGGGTGAGAGCATTGTGGAGGCTATTTGTACCTACCCTTCAGGTAGGATCCGTGGTGGACGATCCAAGAGCTATGCCATCTGTACCTACCCTTCAGGTAGGATCCGAGGAGGACGACCCAGGAGCCGCTTCCGTTCTTCCAGTTGTTGTCTTTTTTTTCTGTTGTACTTTTTTCAGTTGTAGTTGTACTTTAATTTGGGTTTGTATTCTGGCCCATTTACCTTTCAGCACTTCTTTTTGTACTTAGTGTTTTACTTACGCTTGTACTCTGTGGTGTTTTGTTTACATTTATAAAGGCAATGCCTTCCTAGTTATCGGGATTTACGCCTTTGGTGCTAGTCTCCATCCCCTGGCCTATGGAAGGCGGGCTTGGGGTAGTCATGGCATGGGCCCCGAGGATGGGTCATGATAAATTGGTATCAGAGGAGTCAGTTCTACCGCAGGACTTATACCCCTGATATTTTCTTTCTGTGAAGAAATAGTGTTAAGGGTGCCGAGTGTGGTCTTCAGTTCAGGGAGTTCAGTGTTGGTGCGGGTGGCCGACGTATCCATACACCAGGACCCTGACAACTAAATTCCGACTTTGCGCACGAAAACACTGATTGCATGTGTGTTTCCAGAAGATTTATTTAAATATCAGCTCAAACCAGGTCAGCTCACCAGGTATAATCGTTTGACCGTGTCACGTTGTTTCTTTCAGGATGCCTTTTCTCGGACGACCATCCAGAGCCCAGAGAGATGTGCATACTGACAGCCTGTCGAGCGACGAGGATTCAGTACAGGGCCCTCTTGTATTTGAGGCACCAGCAGAGGCACCAGCGGTACAACCATACATTGGGCCACCGATGCCACCAGCCCCAGCAGTAGGCAATGCACGCCACTTGAGTACGCTGCACGAGTTCCAGCGCCAGAGGCCACCCAGGTTCCAGGGAGAGACGGACCCGTAGGCCGCTGAGGATTAGCTGGAGGCTGTGGTGAGAGTCTTCAGGCTAGTGGGGACGTCGGCATACTTGATGGTGATTTTTGCTGCCAGCCTTCTTCAGGCAGCAGCAGGCAGGTGGTGGATCCACTTGTTCCAGTTTTGCGACGGGATGAACTTCACATTGGAAGACTTCGAGACCTTCTTTAGGGTGGAGTTTGTGCCAGTAGCTCTACACCCTGAGCGTGTACAGGAGCATATGCCTTTGCCACAGGGTTTTCGATCAGTAGTCGAGTCATATGTGGGCAGTAGACAGATGATGCAGAGGTCCAAGAGGACCAGAGCCAGCCGTACGAGGAGCAAGAAATTTTATGAATGTGGTGGGAAGGGTCACCTGGCACGTGACTGCCCGACTCCTCGTACAGTTGATCCGTAGGCTTTAGAGGATCCACCGAGGCAGAAGTAGCGGCGGGTGCTTGAGCAACAGCCGAGCAGCGGACAAGGCAGTAGAGCTCGGGGATGAGGTGGATAGGAGAGGAACTAGTGGATACGTCTTTTGTACTTCTAGTTCCATGTTTCTGTTGTATTCGTGTCTTTGTACTATGAGCTGTAATAATAAAAAGACACTTATCTTGTGATGTTTGCTTTCCTGTCCTTTTTATTTGGTTGATACTGAGTGGTCCTGGTTAAGACTATTGACTTGACCCTCACTTTAGAGATTTCTACTGGAGGAGACCCAGTGACCTCACACTGATGCCGACAGTGTGACTCGACCCTTGGAGGCGAGAGTGACAGTTGGATCTCTTGGTAGTTACGTCGAGGCCTTACGACGTCATCCATGGCATGAATGCATCATTCATGTCGGGATTGACAGTATTAGGAAATGAATGTGGTTCATCCAGGGGATGAGACCGGATTTCTCTTATCGGAAAAGAAGAAATCATAGCATCTCTTGTGAGACTAGAGAAGGTCCAGGTCATCCAAGAGCGGATGAAGACTGCACAGTGCAGTAAGAAATAGGAAACTGGAACCAGTCTTGGAGACTCGGGCATGTTAAATGTTTAAAGAAGAGGAAGCTTAAAGGTGAGATGAGTCTGCGGAGCAGCAGACGTGGAGGCAGAGCTAGGAGAGCAGCATGAGGTGGTGTACATCTTAACATGCTACAACCACCCGCCTTAGTTATCCCCGCCAGGCTCAGGGAGCTGGAGGGCATAGGAAGAGTGCGGCTGCTTGCGGTCAAGGAGTGTGACCCAATGGCTCTAAAAATGATTCAAGGGACAGTCTGTGTCCACTACTAGCTTCTGTAGTAACAGACATCGATATGAATCATTCATCGCTTTCACAAATCTTATCCCAGACCAAGATTTTCCGGTAAGCCGTAGACTTGACCCTCACGTTGGGAGATACCTTGGGAGAAGACTCGATAATCACACTTACGCTGACGGTGTGGTCAGAACCTCGAGGTGAGAGTTTCGATAGGAATCCCTTGGTGGCAGCGTCGAGGCCTTACGACGTTGGTTTGAGTATGGACTGGGCAATCACAGTTCATACACAAATTGGTGGTATTAGGCAAAATGGTTGTGGTTTAACTACGACGTCGGGATGGGTTTTCCTTGGTCGGCGAAAAGGAAACCCCAAGCAGCATAGGATAACTCATGCACAGGAGGGTGCGACCGATCATTCTTGATTCGGTCAACCTTACCCTCGTGGTGGCAGTCGTTTTGAGTTCCATTTTTAACAGGAATTGGATACCTCTAGAGTTCGAGGATGGCGATCATGTCCTTATACGGGTCTCACCTCAACGAGGTTTATGGAGATGTGGCCAAGGCGGTAAGTTATCTCTGAGGTTCAATGGACCTTCTTAGGTCCTCAGCTGGGTAGGCGGGGTGGTTTACCTCT
The DNA here is from genome assembly GCA_963277665.1 of Viscum album. Lineage (NCBI taxonomy): Eukaryota > Viridiplantae > Streptophyta > Magnoliopsida > Santalales > Viscaceae > Viscum > Viscum album. Next base: position 894,472,966 of record OY728151.1, on the reverse strand, counting down.
TGACCCATCCATCTCAGTCGCACCAGGTGCACGACGATTTCCACGTATCTCAGCAGAGGATATACGTTCTCGACCCTTCGCATATCATCAACCACGGGGAGATGGACGATGGCGATGGGGTGACTTTCACGGAGGTTCCAGTGGGGATCGAGGATCAACATGGGTGGTCCTACGAGGGTGGTCGATTCATTGGGTTCACTTTCTTTGGCAGTACAGGAACCTCCAGGTGAGCACATGGGAGCGGAAGGCTCAGATGCGTGCTCTGTACCGCTTTTGTGACCCTAGTTGGTGTTAAAGCTTTACGAGGACGTAAATCCCTGAGGTGGGAGTAATTAAAATACCCGGAAATTTCAAAGGAATTTTTTTTCTAAATTTTCTTTGGGATTTTACAAAAACGCAGTTTCTGACAGTGCCTGATTCCGAGGCCCGGTGTGCCCAGAATCTTTTTCCAAAGTTTAGGATTGGGTACGATCAGTGAACGAACGAGCGGGTTTTTCTAACTTTTGAACCGGTGCTCAGAATCAAATTATGAGGGCACCGATGGAATCACAGCGCCGATAATTGCTTAGAAACTCCTCTTCCAGAGTTGTGTTTGCTCGGGTGTGGTTTTTAAATTTTTGGGCTTTAAGTTAATAAATAAAATAATGTGGTACGAAAAACATTATTTTATTTTTACTTAAAGCCGCTTAAAGCTGCTTAAGCTGAGTTGAAGCAGATAGGGTGGAACCCAAAATATCCTACCCTCTTGGTAGGATATTTGTGAGGTGGGGCCCACACGAGCCCCACCGTTTCTTTTCCGCTAAGTAACGCACCCACGAAAACCCCTATTAAACGAAAGTCAACTGATGCATTTTCTAAATTCTCAATGCCCCTATTAATTGGGCGGTTAGTTCGTTACAATTAATTCTATGAATTAATTGTTCATTACTTATCTTTGTTTTTCAAATTCTTCAGTTGATAATAAAATAAGATGAGGACTTATTTTATTATCATCTTGTTGTGTTAGACCTTTGGAGAATCTCTAAACATCTTCACCCTCCAACACAAAGAATGCGAAGAACGCGAAGAACACGAAGAACGTGAAGAACTTGAAAAACGTTAAGAACGTCGGCCTCCGACGAAGGGCGACGAAGAACGTCGGACCCCCGGAGATTGACGCTGATGATTATCCCTCCATAACGCTTCTTCCGCGACGATCCAACCCCGCGACAATCTTCGATCGACAACGACAAGGTAGGGGATTGCGGTCCTTTTAATTCTTTGTGGATTATAACATCAACATGGATTAAATTGTTATAATTAAATCTGTATGTTATTGATCCTCAGAGTTTGTCTACGCGACGCCGAGTACCGCGCGACAGCGACGCCCTTCCGCGACATGATGATCCTTTTATTCGGCTACGGTCAATTCTGCGACGAACTCGCGTCCGATGACGACGTTGAGGTTGGGGTTGTTTTGAAAATGATAATACTCCATGTTTGTTTCCCTTCAAGGCATGAACGCGGACCAACTAATTAACAAGTTGGTCCGTGGATTATTATTGTGGTTCGGGGTTTATCAAATTGATGGGAAATATTATGGTGTTGTTTCAAACCGCTAACGCGGTGGGTACGGACCAACAAACAAGTCCGAACCACCGCATTATTTCTTGTTCTTAGTGTGTGTAACGGCGGACGATGACAAACGGGGCTACAAGGGAGATTAGAGGGCCTTTCAGTGAAGTTCGGGTCCCGGGAGGACCACTGGCGAAGACCGCACGTAAAATGGACCACCGAAGTGCGTCCGGTGGTCCGCGAAATCCCACGTCGGCGCACCCCCGGCAAAACCCGCCGCTGCTGAAGCCATGGCGGTGAGGCGGTTTCGCAGCAGCGCGGAACCAGGAGGCGGGACGCGGCCGGCATGCCACGTCCGGGTGCTGCGGAGCGGCCCCCATGCGGGGGCCGCGGTTTCTTCGCTTGGACGCTCGGCCGGGCTGAGCCGAGCCGAGCCGACCCGCCGGCCTGGGTCGTGCCCAGGCCGGGCCGGGTCGCACCAAACCGGGTCAGACCGGGACCCGGGTCGGGTCGACCGGGTTCGGACCGACCCAGGAGGGGTCGGGCCGGGTCGGTCCGGGCCCAGACCCCCTGTTTTCGGACCCTCTTTGGTCTTTTGCCCATATCTTGGGCTAAGGACCTCCGATCGATGCACCGTCAGTTGCATAGCGATCATTGGAACGAGACAGTCGTTTTGGTATGTCTCACTTAAGGTTTTAGAATACTTTGGGTTCGGCCGGGTTGGTTCGGATACGAAACCAACCGGGCCCTCAGAGCGGAAAACGCTTATATCTCGAGCTCCGGACGTCCGATTGACGTGTCGTCGACTTTGATGGATTCCTCTAAGTGAGACGGATCTTTTGGCTTACTCCACTCGAGGTTTGGATGTTGTCGGAGTGCAGTCAGGTTGGTTCTCTCACGAAATCCAACCGGGCCCCTAGAACGAAAAAGCCAATAACTCACAGACCGTGCGTCCGATTGATACGCCGTCTGTCTCGTTAATTTCCTCTTGTTGAGACAGAACTTTTGGCATACTTCGCCCGAGTTTTGGACGCAGTTGGAGTATGGCTGGGTTGGATTGTACCTGAAATCCAACCGGGCCCCTGGAACGGAAAAGCTGATATCTTTCAGACCGGACGTCCGGTTGAAGAACCGTCAGCGGCGTTGGTGATCTTGTTGAGAAGTGGCCCCTATGAGTATACCCTATGAGAGTTCAGGGTAAAGTTGAGATACGGCCGGGTTGGTTCGCTCACGAAACCAACCGGGCCCCTGGGATGAAAAGGCTAATAACTCATAGACCGGGCGTCTGATTGACGCGCCGTCTGTTGCGTTGAGACCCCTATGACGAGGCGGTCCTTTGAGATACTTCTTCATGGGACTTTGAGATACTTGGAGTATCGACCTGTAGCTCATGGAGCGGACCCTCTTGGAGACGAGCATGCACAGTACGGAGACCGTGTAGCCGGCTGAGACCTGACGACTGCTTGATCGATCGACTCGGTGTGTTTCGGATAGCCCAGTGGGGAGCGCTTGGTTGTAGCGGCAGACCCACGGTGGAGGAGCGCTTGGTTGTAGCGGCAGACCCGCGGTACTCAACAGAAGGAGTACCTCTGGAGGCTATGAGGGGGAGCGCTTGGTTGTAGCGGCAGACCCACGGCGGAGGAGCGCTTGGTTGTAGCGGCAGACCCGCGGTACTCAACAGAAGGAGTACCTCTTGAGGATATGGTGGGAAGCGCTTGGTTGTAGCAGCCGACCCACAGTAATCGACAGGAGGAGTACCTCAGCAGTCTTAGGTTAGTGAGCAGTACCTCAGAGTCGTGACAGGACCACTGTACACTCCAGAGGTGGGGCTCTTCATGAGTTACGGTTTCAATGATGAAAATCCTGGTTTGAGCTGAGACTTTTGACCTTTGTGTTTACCTCATGATTGAGATGGGTCACTTGATAACTTAGGTATATGGATGGGAATATTCTTGGGTAGTGGTTATCCATTAATTTCATGATCTTGGTGTTTTCTTCATGATTGAGATGAGTTACATGATAACTTAGGTATATGAATGGCATATACCTAAGTAGAGGTTATCTGTTGAGATCTTCTTTGTGGTTATCCTTGTTGGTTTTTAGTAAGACCTTGAGGGGTCTCGGGGTCCCTACTGAGTATCATTTTACTCACCCCTGCACGGGCTATGCCCACACCTCGTTGTGTTTGTTGCAGACAACGGGCAGTGCTGACGGAGGCCGAATGTTCGAGGATTGGAAAGTACCTGGAGGTGGACTACACGACGAGTCAGTATCCGAAGGTGGACTTCATGGCGAGACGACACTCGGAGGAGGTTAACGGGCGAGGGTATTGTGGAGGATATTTGTACCTACCCTTCAGGTAGGATCCGTGGTGGACGATCCAAGAGCTACGCCATCTGTACTTACCCTTCAGGTAGGATCCGAGGAGGACGACCCAGGAGCCACTTCCGTTCTTCCAGTTGTTGTCTTTTTTTTTCTGTTGTACATTGTTCAGTTGTAGTTGTACTTTCATTTGGGTTTGTATTCTGGCCCATTTACCTTTCAGCACTTCTCTTTGTACTTAGTGTTTTACTTCCACTTGTACTCTGTGGTGTTTTGTTTACATTTATAATGGCAATGCCTTCCTAGTTATCGGGATTTACGCCTTTGGTGACAGTCACCAGCCCCTGGCCTATGGAAGGCGGGCATGGGGTAGTCACGGCACGGGCCCCGAGGACGGGTCGTGACAGTGAATTGTACACTTTAAAAAAAAATATTAAACAAGGAAAGATCTATGTTTAACAAAATTAAACTAAGAAAATTCACAACACCTCTAACACAAATTAAAAAATTGGGTCAAAGTATAAAGTTACAAACTTCTAGTTCTACACACTTTCTTAAATCTAGAAAGTGATTCCGAAAAACTGGTTCCAGAAATATGGATCCAGAAATTGAAACTTAACGAAAGTTTGTAAAATGAGATTCTAACTTAAAGCGTATAGAATCTAAATTAATCAGAGTACAAGTGTAAGGAAATATAATAAGTTTATACTTTCCTTACAATAAAAAATGTAGTAGAACAACTTGTAACAAAAACAAGTAACAAGATATAAATCTTTTAACCCAAAGAGAAGGGTATCCAAAAACCATGGATAAAGGTCCCTTGATTTATACTTTCAAGAAAGTCTGTATTACCCACACCTGGGTAAGCCCTCGATACGAAGATCGGAGTCTCTGTCTTTCTATTCCCGCAAGTCCTCAACTTCAAGGTAGTTGGAACCTCTATCTTCCTCATCAAGGAAGCCCTCAAACTTCAAGGAAGTTAGCACCTCTGTCTTCCTATTCCCGGAATCCCTGAAATGTAATCACAAACATTCGGAGTCGCACGAAGTAATCTGAATGATCAGTTCAGTATGCACAAGGCATTAAATTCTTCTCTATCTAGAAATCACCTTAACAGCATGTGGTCTCTAGATTGATCAACTTGTTCAATCAATGTTATGGAGCTCTTTAAAATGAGCTCATATTTATAGGCTCGGTTGGAACGGTCGGCTCCCTCCTCCAACGGTGATATTTTCCTTAAATTTCGGAGGGACCTGTACACGTGTCACTCAACCAACGGTTAGTTAGAAACATAATGGAATACATCCTTTTATAAAAAAACATGTGTAACTGAAGGCACGACATCGTTTTATAATGAAACGAGTGTAATCATAAGCAAAACTGATGTTCGGAATCTAAGTAAATAAAAGTTCGGAGTCTAACCAAAATGTAATTAGGAGTCTATAATAAAAGGATATTTGGATTCTATTTTGAAGGAATTCGGAACCTGAATTCTGTAGAAATCTAGAATCTGGTTTCATCATAATTCAGAACCAGAACTTAAAAATTTCAGATTCAGAGTTCATGGGAATTCCGAGTCAGAACTCATAAGATTTCGGAGTCTAAATTCAGAGAACCTGGATTTAGAACATAAATAAGTTCTTAATTATAATTTGAAGTCGAACTACATGAGATTTTGTATCCATAATTTGGAATGGAACTTAATTAGAGTTCGTATCCAGAATTCGGAGTGGAACTTCATTACAGTTCAAATCTAGAATTCGGAGTGGAACTTCATTACAGTTCAAATCCAGAATTCAAAGTGGAACTTCATTACAGTTCATATCCAGAATTCGGAGTGGAACTTCATTACAGTTCATATCCATAATTCGGAGTGAAACTTCATTAGAGTTCATATCCAGAATTCAGAGTGGAACTTCATTACAGTTCATATCCAGAATTTGGAGTGGAACTTCATTACAGTTCATATCCAGAATTCGGAGTGGAACTTCATTACAGTTCATATCCAAAATTCGGAGTGGAACTTCATTACAGTTCATATCCAGAATTCGGAGTGGAACTTCGTTATAGTTCATATCCAAAATTCAGATCCTAAAACAGAATGCTTCATATCAAAGTATTATATGATTCTGAGGTTTTTGATATGAATCCGATTTTTATACTTAAGAAAAATATTGATATGAACAATGAAAACATGGTAGGGGTAAATTCCTTTGAGAAGGAAATTTTCCTTATATAAGTAAAATGTAGATTTTCTTAAGTATAGGGTGTTTGTGATTTTTAAAACAAGAAGGAATGGAAAAAGTCATAAGGAAAACCCTATTAACTTAACAATTCTAGCATGAATTATGTAAAGTAATTCTTGTAAAAAGTTAAGAAACATTTACCAATTGGTTCCAAACATGTCAGTGTGTTGCTTCCACAAATCTGTTTTTTAATTCTTTAAAACACAAATCTTCACTTTCCTACCTAGTAGTAAGTAGAAAAAACTCTTCTATAATTTGTATGAAAAATCGTTCTAATGATCGGTCTGATTTATTCAATTTTATTACTCTATTTGAAACAAGTCTATATAGATAGTCTGAAAATAACTCTAAACCACTTATTTCTTTCCTCATAAATTTCAGTATGATTTCTTTATTCTGATTCAAAAAACTATAACTACTATCTTTGTTATGCTTCTTATATCTAGAGTTGTTTCTCAAGAAAACTCTATCTGAAAAACCTTCCTTTACCAAATCAATTACAAAACCTTCAACTCTATTTCTCTCCTACATTTAAATAGTGTTAGAGTAATTTTTACTTTTATCTCTATTTATAGGCATTCCAAAAGTGGAATGGGAGGGGATCTGAAATTGTTTTCTAAAATAAGTAAATTTTAAAAACTTGAATTTCGTTTCCAATTCAAAACCATATTTGACTTCTTTAATGCTTCTCAACTCTTATGGATTCTTCACTAAACTTATCAAGTCTCCTCACAACTTCAACCTTATTTGAAATTTTAATCCATTATTTAGTCTGGTACAATTTTTATTTTGATAAAGTTATCACATTGATTTATATAATCTGATTTAAAGTGTTAAAAACTGAAGACTTTCCATTATTTTGCTCCAACTAAAATTTATTTTCCATAAACACTGTTACAACTTCATTAGACTTCAAATTCTTATCATAAAAATCATTAAAACTTATAAATTTTCCATAACCCTTTGACAACACTTCATCAACAACTTCAAATAAATCTCATTTTCCTCAATTTTTCAACAAAATCAAAGATTGATGATCATGTATCTAATGAAGTATAGTGTTTTATGTTTTATAAGTGTCATCATGAATCTAATGGATGGGTATATGTTTCTCATCCAATGTATCAGTGTCAACACATGACTAATTAGTATATGCCTAATTGAAACAAATCATGAAATTTGTTCTATGAAAATGGTTGACTACATTGTTGTATATCATCTGATTGATCAGTCCCAACAACTCCAATTAACTTATCAATGTTAACAACTTCTCTTATTATTCTCACAAAAATGATTCTGCTCTTCCTATTATAGAAATCTGAATTAGATTCCTTATTGATATTGACAATGTGTAATATGTATTAGTGTCAAAACACCTCTGATGGATCAGTGGAACACCATGTCTGATGGATTGGTGTCATCAATGACTTATGTCTTCTAGATTCACTACAACTAATGATTGATCCTATGAAATGGTTCGTTTAGTGGATTGGACAGTTTGATGAATCATCCAGTCCAATGGATCGGTCAATTAAATCTTAATAAAAAAATTTAACTATAATAACTTCACACTTCTTAGCCTTTAGAAAAAAGTTTCATTCGATGATTCTCACACCAATGATCTATGACTATATGATTTTGACTTCATAACCTCTCATCTTCCACAAACACATGCTTATATCATGACTTATTCATGATGTTTTAAACATTAGGAACAACATAGAATCATTATATTTAGTATTTAATATATCTAAATACATTTATACTCTGATTCAACTTCTTACTTAGATCAAACACTTCATACTGAACACAATGTGAGTACGATAAACAACTTTATCCAAAAAAATTCTCCAAAATAGAAAACTAAATATGATGGGTTTTCTTATCAAGAATGTGTATGATATTCTGGGTATTATACTCCTTTCATATGATCTTCAACACTTAAAAAGTGAATTGACTTTTTTTAATGACAAAAAAAACAAAAAAAAAACATAAGCTTCTTCCAACATCCTAAGAGCGCTTCCATCCAACTTGTCCCCAACAATCCCCCCCCCCTTAGATTTTCTTTCCAACTAAAATTCATAAATCACTAAACTTTTTAATCTCAATATATGGATCACTTATTAACAAATATAATCCTACGTGAGTGAACTAATTATTGGAAATAAGAATCATTGATAGAAAAACCATGTTGTCTAAAAGTAGTGACTGGTAAAACTTCTTCAACTTTAAAACTTTCCACAAAACTTCAAAACTTATTTCTTCCTATAAAACAAGATTTCAAAAAATAATTCAAAAAAATTTTATAATAGTTCACAGACTTACATGATGATTTCACATCTTACCCACATCTACCTCTAAATACATTCTTCCTTAAAAGGTTTAGCATATACCAAGGGATAGATTTATGAAACATTATTTTCACCCCCTTGAAAACATTGTCCAAAGACTGTAAGAGGGTGGGGAAATAAAAACATACCACAACCTTAGATGGAAATATTTTGGATTCCCATGTTCAATATCAATTTTTGAAATTCCTCATTTGGTAAAGTTTTCATGAAAATGTCAGCAACTTGTTCCATTATAGGAACATAATCCAGCTTGAGTTCACTCTTCTCCACATGCTCTTTGATGAAGTGATATTTTATAACAATATGTTTTGAATGAGAATATTGTAATGGATTTATTTTAAGTTTAATAACACTCATATTATCACAACCCAAGAGAAAAGGTAACTTCACTTAAACAAGAAAGTCTTCAATTAAGTCTTCATCTACATAAGTTGTGTTGCACCTTGAGTGGCAGCAACATACTCATCTTGAGTTGTGCTAAGAGTTATTGATTTTTTTTTATTTGAAATAAAAAAATTCTCCTATAAATAAAACTCCACCACATTTTGATCTTATTTCATCTACACTTCCTACCCAATCAGTATCTATATAGTTAAAAATCAATTCTTCCTGAGTTGTTTTATTTCATTCTCAAAATTGGTGTGCCTATGATGTATCTAAGAATTATTTTCTTATCTAAGAGATGTGATTATTTTAGAGAACTTTGGAAAACTTTACATAAGGTAATATTATACACAATATATGTTCTTGAAGTAGTTAGATATAACAACCTTCCAACACACTTCTAAAAATCTTTAGAATCAACTTTTTTTCCTTATCCATCTTTACTCAAATTGGTTCCAACTGAAATTAGTTTAAAAATAGGTTTTTAATAATACATGAAAAAATTCTTAAGAATTTCCTTAGAATAATTTTCTTGAGAAAGAAAATTGTATTTATTCTTTTGTGACATTTCTAACCCAAGAAATTTTTTTATTTCACCAAGTAGGAAAATTTCAAACAACTTATTTATTTATTCAAAAAATTATTCACAAGTTATTTAATCATTCCCAACAAAGATAATATCATCAACGTGCATAATTAGAATGAGAGAAATATCCTAAATTTATTTTATGTAGATATAAATATCAACCCTACCTTTCTTAAAATTCAACTTCCTTAAGTAGGTATCTAATTAGGAATACCAAGATCTCAGATCTTTCTTCATCCCATAAAAGTATTTCTTCAACTTGAATACATAACTTTCATCCTTTATAATAAAAACCCACATGGTTTTTCAACATAAACTTCTTCATAATGTTCTATATTTAGAAATTATGACTTTACATTCATCTAGAAAATTTTATAACTTTGGTGTGAAACAATTTTAAGAAAGATTCTAACTATTTTTAACCTTTCCACTGGTGAAAAATTATCATCAAAATCAATATCTTCAATTTTTTAGTAACCTTGGAAAATCAATATTTATTTTTTTATCACATCAACATATTCATTCAACTTGTTATGTAACACCCACTTTGTACCAATAGCATTCTTATCATTTGGTTTTGGTACTAGTTCCCAAGTATCATTCTTCTCAATCTGATCCAACTCTTAATTCATAGCATAAATCAATTTTCAATGCTCAAAATATTCATTAATATCTTTCAGTTCAACTATTGAATATAAATAAGCATGTGTAAAATATTTTTATTTTCTTCATGTTTGAATCTTTTGATATTGATCAATAATAATGTTTTGAGCTTTCACTTATTTCCTCATCCTAGAATGAGGTGTATGAAATTATTCTTCATCACCTAAAATAGATGAGTTCTATTCTTGCATTTGTGTATCATCATAATTGTTGGAATCCATTTTATTTTTCTTAACAATATTTATTTCATCATTTTATTCTTCCTCATATACATGTTTTTTTTAAATATATTCCTTATATTTTTCAAAAAAAAATTACATCAATAGAGTCAACTATTATTCTAGTCTCTTTGTTGAAACATATATATCCTCTTCTATTTAAAGCATTGGCAAGAAATATTCCATCTTTACCTCTCTGATCGAAATTCCCAAGATTTCAACAATTTTTTTTATGATATAGGGACTCCCAAAAAATCTTAAGTTCTTAAAAAATAGTGTCTTATAATGAAAACTTTTATAGTAACTCATATCAAAACATGGTCTGTAGAGACACTTATTCTGAATATAAATAGTTGTTCTTATATCTTGCCTCTAGAAGTAGTGATAAAGACCATATTATATATACATTATACTCCCCATCTCAAATTAACTTATAGTGTTCCTTTCAGTAATTACATTTTTTTGTGGTGTGTATGGTGTATTGAACTCATGAATAATTACATGTTTTTTAAGGAAACTTATGAACACTTAATTATCATATTCACCACCATTATCAATTTAAAACTAGTTTATAGAAAACCCACATTCCTTCTCATATCTTCTCCTGAAACTCTTAATTTTTTTTAGAGTTTCTAATTTATGTTTCAAATACATAATAAAATTAGTGCGATTAAAATCATCAATGAAATTAATGAAATAGTTATATGCAAAATTTTATTATTTTCTTATTGGCCCACAAATATCAAAATTAATTAGTTCTCATGGTTGTATTGAAATAATATCAAATTTCTTATGCATACTATTTCTAATCTTTCCTTTCTAAAAAATCCAGCAACACTATTCTATTCTTCTTGACATATCAAGAATATCACGAACACTATCCCTATTGGGTAACTTTCTCATGTTACTATAGCACATATATCCCAACCTTTTTTTGCTAGAACTTTTTTTCTTTCATAAATATTAAGTAACAAGAATTCTATATTTCACCACCTTAAAATAATTTGAATTTTTTACATTTTTTTCTTGTAACAACTTTTCCATCTTCCACTATTTTCACAAAAAAACATATTTTCTAAAAAAATTATTGAATTCATCAAAAAGTTTTGAAAAACTCAAAAAAAATTGTTTAAACCCATAAAAAAAACAAATATTTCTTGGATTTCAACTTTTCTTCCCTAATAATAGTGAATCTAACACCTTTGATTCTGAGAGATTCATCATTACCAAATTTCACTATTGCTTATTTGAAATATTTCACATTATTCCATAATTTCAAATATCATATTATATGGTAAGAACATCCACAATCAAAAATCTATGGTCACTCTCTTTTTGTAGCATTTAGATAAGTTTTTACAATGAGAGCCTTTTCTTTCCCTTTATCTTTCTTCACATATGGATTTTGTGAATTCTTATAAACATGTTTTTGTCCCAGTAACAAAAAAATACATCATTTTTCAAGATGTCCTGGATGTTCACATCTTTCACAAATAGTTTCCGAGGGTTGGAAACTATTTTCAACTTTCAAAACAAATTTATCATATTTCATCCTTTAAGAGGATTGAATCCCCCGCAAACTTTTCTTTCTATAAATCATGGGATAATTGTAATATTTTTGGTTAAACCACAACATAGTTTCCATATTCCAAAATCCACCAAAATAACAGCATTAACCATATAAAGAATATTTACCTCTATAACTGTCATACTTCCTAGAGTTGTGAACATGTTTTTCAAAAACTTTCTTATATTTCACATCATAACTTTCTTATGACCTAAAATCAGAAGTGGTAGAAACTTTTTCTTTCGACTAAGAAATTTTAGAAACTTTTGAATTTCTAAATTTTTTGGTTTTGGAGACACACGTGATTTTCCAAACATTATTCTTCTCAAGAAAAGCTCCCAATTTTTTTCCAAACTTTGAAGGTGACTTTTTTTATCCTCTTCAAGTTCACACATTCCATAACTTTCACCAAATTCATATAAATAGTTCTTGAAACTTTTAACTCGTTTCTCAACATTAGAAAACATTTTTTGAACAAGTATCAAATCTTCTTTTTTCCCTTAACTTCACTTCAAGATTTTTATTCTGATTATTTATTTTAAAGAGACTTCTTTTGAAAATCAACCACTTCTAGAATATTTTTTCATTAGGTGTGAACTATTGATCATTTTCTATAGTAAATTCATTCATCAACTTATTTATTTCTATTTCAAGTCTCACAATAAATATAAGACATTTTTCAATTAAATATTTAGTTTAAACTCTAACTTAGTCTCTTATTTTTCAGAACTACTACTCCCAAAATCTTCATTATTAATTGTTTCTATAAATGAAGTCTATCTGGAAAATTTAATAAACTTTTCAAATTTTACTTAATTATCTTCGTCTTGATCATATTTAGACAAAAAGATTCTCCTTTTTTATTTTTTGATATTTTTATATTTTCCCTTGGAATAAGATTTTGATTTATCACCATGATTCTTCCAAGATCATCTTGGCCTTATGAAATCTTCATCACTATCTTCTTAATTCTGTTTTTGGGGAAATTATAAGTAAAGTGCCGAACAGCTACACATTCAAAAAAAATAGGGCTATCTTCCCTTTATACTTTACTATACCTATTTTCAAATTCTTATAAAACAGGGATAAAAATTCATCAAAATTGCTACATACCTCATTTTCGAATTCAAAGTCACCACCTTATTCTTATTTGAAAATATTCTTCGATTTTACTTTCTCTGAAGCCTTGAAGGACATTTTTGATCAAATTTAACTTTTATTTTCATTAATTTCTCCCTTCTAAATTCATAATTAATGAGAGTACTATAAAGGTCATCCAAAGATAAATTTTTAGGGTATCTATCTTGCAAATATGAAACTTTGGCACCAAACATGTCAAGAAGGATTATCAAAATCTTTTCAACAATAGTTGAATCTTCTAGCTTCTCACCAAGACATCTTATGGTGCTCATGATATCATTTACCCTTATAAATAAATCACCAACCAATTAAAACTCACCAAATTTGATATCTTCATATTTTAGTCTCCAAAGTAGTATCTTTTCCTTCTTCACTTTTTTATTTCCTTTATAAATGTTTTTTCAAATTATCCCATATACATTTACAAGTATCAACTCCATTCAATCTAAGGAGTTTACTTTCATAAAGTGGTGATAGTAAAGAATTCTTAGATATTCCATCATTCTTCATGTTCTTCTTATAAACATATGTAAGTGGAACATTCTCCACAGGGAAGAAATCCATATGTAGAAGCTTCCAAAACATCATACCCAAGAGACATAAGATAAGGCAGTATTCTATCTTTATAGATATGATAATTATTTATATCCAAGACTGGAATCCCCTTACAGATCACACAATTCAAATTTTCCTTAACAAATTCTCTTCCAAAACATCAGTAAAGAGTAAATGAAGGAAACATTCTCTCTGATACCACTTGAAAATTTCCTACCAGGATCAATGTATAACTGAAAGGGGGAGGGGGTGAATTAGTGATATCTTTTTCCAGTTACATTACCTTTCTTATATAATAACCTCTACCTCCAATTACAGAATTATTACTTTTATTAATAAAAAAATCACACATCCATAGGAACACAAGTATTTAAAAAGTTCACTACTCAATAAGAGTAACTAATCCTTTTCATGGTTTAGAAATAATCCAATACCACAAAATCCACTAGAAAAAAAATCCTTTAGTGTGGATACAAAATGTAGGAAATACGCTTACACTTGTGTATCACTATGATTAATACAACAGTACATGTGCTTCTACTAGCTTGAATGTTGTAAATTAAGTTTTTTAATAATTAAAGAAACCTTAAGCAATTGGTTCCAAACATGTCACTATTTTGCTTCAACAAATACACTTTTCAAATTCTTCAAAATACAAATCTTTTCTTTTCTACCTAGCAGCAGGTATAAAAAACTCTTCTAGACTTTGTATGAAAACTCATTTTGATTTTTATTAGTCTGATTACTCAATACAAAAACAATTCTAAACCACTTATTTATTTCCCTAGAAATGTTAGTCTAATTTCTTCGGTCTAATTCAGAAAACTCTAACTACTACCATTCTTACACTTCTTCTATCTGAAGATGTTTCTGAAGAAAACTCTATCCAAAAATACACTCTCTATCAGTTCTATCACAAAACCTTCAACACCCTCACTCTATCCCACAAATGAATAGTGAATGAGTAATTTTTAATTTTATATCTATTTGTAGGTGTTCAAAAAGTGGAATGGGTGGGCATCAGAAAATGTTTTCCCGCTTTAGTAAATTTCCAAATCTCAAATTTATTTCCATTTCAACTATATCTTTCACTTATTTAGTGCTTCTCAAATCTTTTTAATTCTTATTGAAACTTCTTGAATATTATCAAAAATTAAATTTTCTTTGAACATTCAAATCCTTATTCATTTCTTAATAATTTTCATTCTGATATAGTTGTCACACTAATTTCCCTGATCTGGTTGAAAGTATTAAACACTTAATAATTTCCATTCTATTACTCGAACAAAAATTCATCTTCCACAACCATCGTTTCAGTCATTTTAGACATAAATTAATTCTCATAAACATTGTCACAACTTCTAAAGTTTCTATAACCCTTTGACAACACTTCATCAACAACTTCAAAACAATTCTCCTTTTTCTTTAATTTTTCAAAAAAACCCTCAAAATAGTGATCTTGTATCTGATGAAGTCTAGTGTCCAATGATTTATTGATGTCATCATGTATTTGATGGATCAGTATCTATTTCCCATATGATGTATCAGTGTCAATGCCTTTATGATAAGCCTTGACCCAATTGAAACAACTCATGACATTTTTTCTATAAAAATGGTTGACTACATTATTGTATGTCATCTGATTGATAGGTCCCAACAACTCCAACTAACTTATCAATGTCAATAAATTCTTCGTTTATTCTAAAAAAACAATTCTAATCTACATATTATAGAACTTTATTTTTGATACCTTGTTGATATTGACAATGTGTGAGATGGATCGGTGTTATAACTCCTCTGATGGATCGGTGACACACCGTGTTTGATGGACCGGTGTCAGTACAAAATTCTTTCTTTTAGAATCACTACAACTGAGGATTGTTCCTATGAAATGATTAGTTAGGTGGATCGAATAGTCTGGTGAATTGGTCAGTCCGATGGATTATTCAATTAGCACTTCAAAAAAACTTATGACTACAATAACTTTAAACTTCTCAACCTTTGGACAAGTTTTTCATCTGGTGATTCTCACACTAATTATCTATGACTGAAAGACTTTGACTTTGTAACCTATCTTCTTCCACAAACTCCTTCTTATGTCATGAATTTTTTATAATGTAGAAATCATTAGGATCAGTATAGAATATTTAGATTTAGTATTGAATATCTTGAAAGAAATTTAGACTCTGATACAACTTCTTACTTTGATCAAACACATCATACCAGACACAATGTGAGTCTAATAAAAAACATCACCCAGAAAAAATCTTCATAACAAAAAACTAAAACTGGTGGATTTTCTTATCAAGAATGTGTTCAATATTTTTATTATGATACTCCTTTCATTTGATCATCAAA
Organism: Viscum album; assembly: GCA_963277665.1. NCBI lineage: Eukaryota > Viridiplantae > Streptophyta > Magnoliopsida > Santalales > Viscaceae > Viscum > Viscum album. The sequence continues at coordinate 894,457,022 of OY728151.1, read as the reverse complement.
ACTTACAAGGTGAATTTATTTTTTTTTATGAGAACAAAAAACAAAACAAACCACAAAAAATATTGTGGAATCTGAAAAAAAAACTTCAATGAAACTTAGACCCAATAATAAAAATGTATCTACTTTTGTATAAATATTAAAATATATAATTTAATATTTAAAAATATTGTAATGAACCCCCTATTGAATTAATCATGGAATTTATATGTAAATAAAACAACATGCTATTAAAAATGATAGAAAAAATAAAAATTTAAAATATGCATAAACATAAAATAAAAATAAGAAACAAAATATATATACAATGAACAATATAGTGAAAATTCATTAAAATAGTGTGTAGTTCATATTGATTAAAAATTGATAGAAATTTATAAAAAATTGGTACCAATAATTCAAATATAGAGGAAGTCAGAAATTTTCAAAATATGTCCATCACTACAAATAATAATACATAGTATGAAATACAGAAAAAATATAAAGATTAATTATTAAAATAGGTAAAAAAATATGATAAAAAAATTTTAATATTAGAATAAATGGTCTAAGCCATAATATGTAGTGTATTTTAAAGGTATATACAACTTGTATTCTAGTTGGAGAAGATATATCAACTAAGCCAGATGTTTGAATAATGAACCTATAGGATCCCATTGCTAATACCCTATAAATTGTCATAAAAATAAAGTAAAATTAATAAATGTTGAATATTTAAATTGATTGGTTTAATATTTATTTTAAAAAATGTTAACACGGTGGGTTTTCTTAATTTTCATGAGATAAAAAAATATTTTTTTTTCATTACTTTACATGAATACAGTAAAGGTAACTGGTATTCCATTATCAAATTTTAAATTACTGTTGATCATTAAAAAGGATAAAATAATATACTTATATGTAATATATTTAATTAAGTGAATGAATAATGAACATAATGTAATATTTTATCTATAATTCCATGTTACTTGAGTATATATATAAACAATTAAAAACTTTAAATAATGAAAATGACTATAGTGTATAAAAACATGATAGATTATTTAAAATTAAATTTTTTAGATCCTAAAAGTGGGGAAAAAATGTACACTATTATTTTAAATATAATTAAATTTGAATTTAACTGTTATTGTAAAATATAGATTGATTGTGAATAAGGATTTTATTTTCTATACCATTGTAGTAGATGAATAAAATTTATAACTACTAAAATAAAAATTATAAACAAATAACATATATTCAAAAAAATAGAATACATATACTATATGGAGACACTTCCAATTAGAATATTGTAATCATTTCAGTTTTTAGTGATCTAGGGGAATATATAATTAAAACATTGTATTTATTTTTTAAAAATTAATATATAAATTAAAAATAAATATATAACAAAATAGATAAAATTAAAAGGAACTTGTACTAATTTTTCAAACATATATGAAATAATAATTATTCTAAATAATTTAGTGCCATAAATTAAAAATAGTATGGAAATTTAAGAAATATTAATTTTGAGGAAACTATCTAGGGTTATTTCAAATAACTTAGTAAATAAAAAAAGAAATTTTGAAAATAAACCTACAATAAAAAGGTTTTTAGTTAATGAAATTTGGTTTGTGAATAAAAAAAAGTAAATTGGGGTTCCAAAAAGGAATGGATAAATTAAAGAATAACTAAAGTTCATTACTGATATTAACATGGATAACCTGAATCAAGGACACCAACTTGTGTTTCAAAGAATGGATCACCTAACACAAGGACACCACCAGCTTAGATTTTATGGGATAAAATTTTCATTGATATAAATATGGATAGCTTAAAATGAAAAAATAATCTATGTTGGTCCATAACCAAAGTGTGGAAACCATTTTTTAGGTTAATAAATCTAGGAAAATAAAATGATAAAATCTTGAGGTTGAACTTTTTAAATTCTAGTGGGATGGTAAAATAATAGTAGTATATTTTGGATAAACAGAATCTAGGTGGAACAGATGCATAACTTGTTAAAATAATAATAATTCAAACAATAAGAGGGATTCTTGCTGCAGGAAATGTGAGGAAAGAAGATAAATTATGATATATATTAAAGATGTCGTTATTCATTGAGAGGGAAAGTTGGTGTGGTGGAGATACTTGATGGAACAAAGGATTGTTCGTGAATATCTATTGAGGTGAACCTTATTAAATGGAAATTGTATTGAAGAAATAACCAGAACCCTTGGTTGGGAACTTCTATTTAATTAAAATTGATCACTTATGATTATAGAGTTATAATCATTGAAATCATACTCAATTTTTTGTAAAGAAAATCAAAACATAATTTCTCTATATATTAGTGCACAATCTTGGACCATGTAATCCTCTTATAGTGTTATTTACACTATGTTTTCTTCCAATCATTGTTTCTTTTGGACTAGTTTTCATTTTCCAAAAGAATGGTGTAGTAGTGTAGTCATTTAGGAGCAGTTCAAATTTAATGTTCCAAAAGGTAGGGCATGGGTTCATTCCATAACCTTTATTACACTTTCATAAGTTCCAATGGAGTTATTTTTAGGAGTTTTATTATAAGAAATACTCTCATATTATACCCAACAAGTGTTATCAGAGCTCAAGGTTGGAGTGATTTGGATGACCAAGCTTTGATTGAGTTGTTTTAGATCTCGGTTCAACAGTAACATTCTTCCCTCCATCTTTTAGGTGAACCTTTGTAAACAGTTACTAGTCTATTTCATTACATTATTTGGAAGTTATTGGGAGTTCACATGTTCCAAGTGAATAGAATCAGATAATAGTATGGTCCAGTTAGAGAAGTTTGATGGAATGGATTTTGGAATCTGAAAAAAGGAAATAAAGGTTAATATATTATAGATTGATTTTAATATTATGTTAACTAGATCTAAATTATAAGTGGTAAAAATGAGGAATGGAGAAGGCTCAATATGAAATCACTTGGATTTAATCGAATATCACTTACACAAAAAAACATCCAGGATATAAAAACAACATCGAATCTTATAAATAAATTAGTTTAAATGTATGATAAGCCCGTAGTGATCAACAATGTGTTCTTAATAAGGATAATTTTCCATATGATAAATTCATAAGAAATGTTTTATTTAAATTATATTAAAAACATAAATTTGATTTGGATTTACTTGGAGTCAATGAAGGTGATCTTTGGAGATCTAGTTTGTGTGTTTTTTTTTTCTCTCTTTGCTTCTAGAATCTTGGGATGAGATGGTGACTGTTATGAGTAACTCCAGTAAAAATGATGAATTTAAGTTCATAGGTGTTAACAATGTCATATTGTATAAATAAATTCATTAAAATTTTATACAAACATATTTCAGAAACACATAAAATGCGGAAGATATAAGAAGATCTGTAACATGGAAGCTTCAGTAGAAGGAGAAAGGTATATGGAGATGTAGTAGGAGTATCTTAGTGGATGTTTCTTCCCTATGCAAGAATTGTGGGAAAAAAGGCCACCTAAAGAAATATTTTTGTTAATGAATGGATAATTATAGAATTAATTACTCTATATGTGGGTTTGAAAACTTGTATTATAATTTTAAGAATGGATTACTCTTAGGCGTCACTACTTTATTGGGGTCTTGAGTTATAGACTCTTTAGCTTAATTTCACTTGACTTTTGTGAAGGGGGTATGATAAATTAAACTTTAATAAGATTTTTAAAGGTTAACCCTATGGAAAAAAATTATCTTGAGGTTATGAGGAAATGAAAAGTTTTCAATCTATATAAGGAATTTAATCACCCTTGAGTTGAAGGATGCATGACATATTTTAGTCCTCTAGAATAACATTATTTCTATCATAAAATTTTATGATGTACAATTATCCATTGTGTTTTTGGATGGATCATGGAAAATTTTATGAGCCTCCTTGATTATTATAAAGGGAGTGAAGAAAGATGATTTTTACCCTAGAGGAGTATCAAAAGGTTCAAATCATGCCTGAGAAAAATCTTCTTCTAAGTTGTGTCATGGTTTTCTAGCAGATCTCAGTGATAATGGGGTGAAGATCCTTTCTAATTAATGATTACTGAAATATATAATTATAATGTTTTTACTATGAAAGGATTGCATATTTGGAAAGATACAATATATTTCTTTCCAAATGGAATGAAAACACCTAAGCAACAGAGGTTAAATTTGGTCTACATTGATGTTTGGAGACCAGTATTGGTGTGCTCTCATTGAGGTTCACTATTATATGTGACCTTCATCAATGATTCCACACACAAAGTGAGGTATTACTTTATAAGGAACAATTCTAAGGTGTTAGATACTTTCATCTGATGTAGGTTCATAAAGGAAAAGGAAAGTGAAAGAATGTTGAAGTACTCACTACTAAACAATTGTGGTAAGTATAGAAATCGGGAGTTTCACAGATTATTCTAGTGGAAGAGGATTTAATTTGAGAAGACCATGCCAGGAAATCTAGAAGACAATGGAGTTCTGGAAATAATGAATAAAACTTTTCTGTTTAAATCTATGATCATTTAGATTCATGTGGATTTTCTCAAAATATTTTTGGTAGAAGAAATGAATTGTGTCACATACTTAATCAACCAAAGTCCATCTTCACCAATTAGGAACTAGCTACTAGAAGTCTATTGGTTTGGAATGAAGGTTGATTTTAATCACCTTAGAGTATTTAGTTTGTTAGCTTATGTCTATGTTAACGCCAAGGAATGAGACAAGTTTGAGTCTAAGTATCGAGCATGTTACTTTGTGGGATACAACGATGAAGAATTTTGTTTTTAGATATATGATAAAGATCATTATAAGATATTTAGAAGTCAAAATATGATCTTTATTAATGATATAATACGAAATGATAAAAACCAAGAAGGACATTTTTTTTGAGATAAAAGTGTCATTGAAATCTAAGGTTCACTTGGATCGGTGTCTAAAAGGAAAAAATGTTCAGAAAAATCTAGGGAGTATGATAGTTCAAGAAACACAATACTAGTTGGAGGAGGATCCATAAGGAGGTAAAATTATAAAGTGGGTTCCAAAAATTAAAGTACCTAAGATTTAAAGGACTATGGAATCTTGAGCATCAGAACTTCACACTCCATAAATTTCAATACTGGAAGAATTTCAACGATAAGGAAAATTGTGGAGGCCTTACAGGGAAAGGTTCTAGGTGAAAAGTTATAAAAGTACTTTGAATTATTTTTTTATTATGGATAAAGGAGATCATGATATCCTGGATGAGGTAAGGATTTTAGAAGACCAAAATTAGTTTGAGTTATCCATGAGGGGTGAAATTGATTCCCTCTATGTTTCTGAAACATGGGAGATGGTGGAAAGACTAGATGAGAAGAAATTATTTCAAAATAAGTGGGTTTGTACACTAAAGGAAGAGGTGGATGGAAGGTGGAAGTACAATTCTAAAGTTTTTGTGAGGGGTTTCAATAAAAAAAATATGTTGCATTATTTAATATTTTTTTCAATGATAGTAAATTACATGACTATTTGAATGGTGTTAAGCATGATCTCTTATAAAATATTTCATGCAGTAAAGATATATGTGAAGGAAAAAATTCTTCATGAGGACATTGAAGAAGAAATATTTATGGAACTAAAAGGTTGTTGTGAAAATAATAATAACCATAACCTTATATACAAGTTAAGTAATGGCCTTTATAGACTAATATAAGTGCCAATGAATTGGAATCATAAGTTTAATGATTTTATGATGGAATGAAAACTAATCCAAATAAATGTTGATCATTGTTGTAACTGGAAGGTTTTTGATGATGTTAATTTCACCATCCTTCTACTAAACATGGATGACATGCTTATATCTAGTCTGGTAAAAAAGGATCGATGAGATAAAGGATGAGTTATCCAGAAGCTTTGAGATGTATGACCTTAGTCTAGTGAAATAGATTTTGGGGGATGGAGCCTCAATCACCTGGTCACTTATGTGCTCTTGACCTGGTCTCCCTCTCCTAGTGTTTTGGCTTCTCCCAGTGGTGGCTCTCTCTCGCTCTGGGTTTCCACTCACTCGGTTTCTTCTTTCTCACATTTCTCGGCTCTATGATAGCTCTCTGTTTTTCTCCCCATTTGTCTTTCTTCACTCTGATCTTGCTTTCCTCGTCTTCTCTCTAGGTCATATTCTTAGCATGGGATATACTGAGGTTTTGGGCGAGTGGTTTGGTGAACTAAAGTTTTTTAGGTGATATCGGAGTTGGTCCTTATACCTATGGTTGCATTCCCTATCCCTTTAGGATTTTGATTCACTTTATTATTTCCCCTAGTGGAGACATTCCTTCTCTATCTCTTGTCTTTCCCTACTTTGTGTTAGCATTTTAGTATTCACCTCATTCACATATCTGCACTCTTATCTTGCATTCCTCAGCTTCTATCTAGTTTAGTTTTGGAGCACGGGATTCGCTGAGTTTTTGGGCATGTAGTTTGGTAGATGGTAGATTTTCCAGTGCTCCGTAGTTGGTCCTTCTTCCTTGGGTTTCAATCCCATTATATTTTTCATATTTTTTCTTGCTTTATTATTTATTTTTTATGTGAAGGTTTCTAGGGGTAGTTTTCAGTGTCAGCAATGGTGTTTTTTTCTCTAAGCAGTGATGGGGGTTATGATGGAAGAGTCTCAATGGCATGTTGATGGCAGACGTCTTCAGAGATTGTTTCTACTTTTGGTATTGGTTTGGTGAATCTGAGATGGTGGTTTCCAGTGGTTGAGTTTCTAGGTGTGCTTCCCAAGTTTTGTTACCGGTATATAGTCTGGTGATGGGGACAATAAAATGATATTGTGGAGGGGTTTCAACGTTTTTTTGTAGTGTTGAGTGGTAATGATGATGGCATAATGAGGGAGGCTCTGCAAGATAGTGGAAATGGTTGAGGATGATGACTATGGTGATATGACGATGTGATGGCGGTGACGGTGTTGGGATGATAGGTCGATGAGGTCATGATGGCAGTGAGGTGTCTCTTCAATGGTGGGTTTATCGAGCTGCTTGCTTGTATGTGTTTTTGTGGTTTCCAATGTTTGAATTTGAATTTTAAAATTTTAATGTATATTTTGGGATCACTTTTTTTATTTAATGCTTAATGTAGGTTATGTTTGAAATTGTATCTGGATTTTTTGAGGTTCCCACTCAACCAAAAAGTGGTATTTTGAAAATTACAAAAAACGTATTTGGAGGATTTTGGGGATGTGGATTTTGAAAGATCAAAGTTCTAGTACTCTATACTTGACTTGGGAATATTTCATTTTAAAGGTCATGGAACACTTTAGGATGGGTGGAGAAAACTAGTGATCACACCCCTGGAGATACATTTCAAGCTAGGTAAAGAAAAATTATCATGAATGGAAGTGGAATCTATGAAAATGGAAAAAAAATAATTTACATTAGCTATTAGAATTTTGATGTATTCCTTGGTTTTTAATCATTTAGACATTATAGAACTTGGGTGAGTCACAAAAATATTCATATCAAAATTTATAAGGTAACACTATGAGGTGGTGAAATGGATTCTTCAGTGATTGAAGGGTTATAGAAGCATGATACTATGCTTTATAATGGATGTGTCATTGTAACTATTTGCTGATTTATAATTTGTGGGAGAGTCGTATTCACAAACGATAAATTCCATATATGTGTTCACATTGAATGGAATGATAGTTAGTTGGAAAATGTTCAACCAGTACTCACTCTCTTAATAATGTAAGCTGACTATATTTCTTTAACAAAAGTATGGAAGGAGTTGATTAAGCTAAAGGATTTGCTGGAGGATCTTGGGAGAAAGAAAAGTGATGGGAATATCTTCTATGATTCAAAAATGTCATTTCCCTTATCCTGGAATCCAATGTTTCATCCATTGTTAAAGTATGTTTAGTTAAAGTTTCACTTTATCTATAAGATTTTGTAGGATGGGTAGCTAGTCTTATATAATATTGAAGGGACACAGAATCCATTAGACATATTCATGAAAGTGGTTACTTAGGATGTATTAAGGTGATTTTTTGCATTATTTTCAATAGTTTTAAAAAAAATTGTGGTAAACTATGTTTATTCTTAGAATAATTTTAGAGAGTGGATGGAGATTTTCTAAAGATGGAGGAAGATTTAGTTGTGAAGCCCGAAAAGATTATTTCTAAGTGAGAGATTTTTGGGATACTTGTAAAGTGTAGAAACCATTTTTTTAGGATAATGGAAATAGAGAAATAAAAGGATAAAATAATTATTTTGAAATTATATAAGTCCTATGGGATAGTTTAATGGATGAATTATAGTTCATATGATCAAAATTTAGATAGATCAGATGAAGAACTATAAGGAATTTCCAAAATTAAAAATATCATAGGGATGTTTTCTAAAATATGTGTAGTGAAAGATATGGAATAATTATATCTCCAGAATATATCATTATTACTTGGTAGGGGAAATCAAGGTGATAGAGATACTTGACCGAATAGAGTATTTCCCATGAAGATCAATTAAGGTGGACTTAGTCCCATGGAAATTGAATGGTAGTAACAATTGGAATCACCAATTGGGAACTTCAATTTAATGAATGTTATTAAATTTTGATCATAAATTTCACAGCATTGTAATCATCCTCCATTTTATTTTAATAAAAGAAAAAAACTATTTACCCATGGATTAGGGTGTAAGCCAGAACTGTGTAATCCTCTTGTAGTGTTCTTTCCCTTGTGTTTCCTTCCTATCATTGTTTATGTTGATCTTTTTGTGTTTTCATAAATACGTTTATGGTAGTGTGGGGATTTGGGAGTTTTTTTTCTTTGATGTTCCTAACATTGGTGCATGAGTTCATTCTAAAAATTTAATTCTACTTTTCATAAGTTTCGATGGATTTTTTTAGGTGATTTTATAAGAATTAGGCCTCTCCTCTTATACCCAACAATTTAAACATGATTGAAGATAGATGAATGGAAAATTTATGAAATAAAATGGATTTGAAATAGATAATTCTTTATGTTAAGTAAAACATAAAAATTGATGTAATTTATTCAAAGAAACATATATAGGGATGAAATGCATTCCAATAACCATAAGGATACACCAAGTTCAAAAGTATGAAAGAATGTTAAACAAAGAAAATTTGAAAGTAGTAAAAAAAAATGAAATAAAATTGAAGGAAGTGTTGATAATGAAATGTATACATGGTTGAAATTAAATATAATCATAGGCACATGGAGATGGGTTGGGTTAATCAAAGAAAAGGATATGGGAAATTAAAGATCAAATTGCATGAAATTAGGGTCAATGTAATGAGAAATTAGGCCATGTCTAATAAAAGTAAATCATATAGAAGTAAAATGAATGGGAAATGATATTATGGTTTTTGAATTTTTGGTATGGTGGAATAAGGTTTCCATGAAATCAAAAATTCCATTAAATGGTGGAATTGATATTCCTCCCAAATAGGGCGGAAATGGGCGTTCCAAGTGAGTCTATTTTTTCAGACCTCATTACCCCTATCCCAATATTGCATGACCCCTTTCCCTTCACACTACTCTATTCCCAATAACTAGTGACCATTTTTTCAATACCTTTATTTTTTTAATCACCAGCTACAGTTTCTCCAAATGAATGGTGATCATGCCGAATAGTCCCCCACTGGATCCATATTGACCACTTTTTCCAAATTCCACAACCTAAATAATCTTTTAATCCATAATTAATATTAAAATATAGATATATTCTAGGCTTGTTGTGATAATTAGTTTTCTAATTAAGTGTTTAAGTTTCAAAAAACAAGTAACTTATGGAACTTTATACTTTTATTAGATAAAAAGTGGAATCGGATTTAGAAATATATGACTAATGATAGCGGTAATTTCTAAACATATTCACATAGGGTGTGACCAATTTTTAGAATATTGGTAGATATTAATGGAAGAGAAAGTTATAGATGTGGTATGGATATTTCAGAGGAAGTGTGACTTCAGCAGCAACTAAATCTAGGTGATGGGTAGGTATAAATTTCACAAAGGAATTATATAAAGGTAAACTTATAGAGTTTCAAAAAAGAAAGAAATGTTCACTAGAAGGATTAGTTAAGGAAAATATTTCATTTTTACGAGTGATAGGATACCCACAAATATCAGAGCCATGAGGCATACACTTTGTGAATATTGGTTGGTGGTGGAACTGAGATTATTGGAAGATAGCTGCTATAAAATGGTAGTGGGGTCACTTTTACTATGTAATTATTTTTTGTTAATCCTAAGATTATATTATCCTATTACTTGGAGTTAATAATTATATTTTAATATCTTGTTTTCTATTCTAGTGAATTTTTTATTTCTTATGGATTAATACTTGTTCTAAACCATATAAATTTTTGTGTTTTGTTTTACTTCTGTTTGTTTCTTGTTTCATTTTGTGTGTCTACTGTGAGTGTCTGAGAGTTTTAAATGGTGTGTGGTCTATGTGTGTGACTTCTCAATTTTGGATATATTGATTCATGGTATTGAGTTCTTTTGAACCTTCCAGAAGCCTTGTTCTTCATTTTGAGGTTCCAAAATTTGAGCAGTTCCATAAGATACTACTTAAAATGAAATAAGTTTTTTCAAAGGTTGGTTTGAAGTTCAGAATGATGGTTCATACAATGAATTCTAGAAAATGTTATCTCTTTATCCTTTATCCTTTTATAATTTAGTTGGAGTATTTTTTTGGAATATATAATTGTAATAGGGAAATGTGAGGCTAGATAAGTTTAGTCCTTCAATATTTATATTCTGGAAGATTCAGATGTAGGATTACCTATTATACAAGGTTATTGATATTCCATTGATTAGGAAGAATCTAAAATAAATGGAAAATACAAAGTGGTAATGTAACTAGATGAAGTAATTATGTGTTTTCTTAATGATGTTAGCTTTTAAAATATCCTTAAACATATGTCATATGGGAACCACTATATAATTTATGGCTAAACATTTATGAGAATCCTTCCATGAAGAGAAAATTGTTTATATTTCAATAAATTTTTGGCATGAGTATACAAAAAGGAAGTTCACTCTCTAATAATCTGAATTAGTTTAGTATGATCCAAATTTTTGTGGATTCCATTAGTGTGAGGTTCTATAAATTTGTGTGGCCCTTAATTATTTCACCATCACTTCTAGAATCATGGGATATGATGGTGACCGTTGTGAGTAATTCCAGTATAAAGAATGACTTGGTCTTTTAGGAGATTCATTATTTGATCTTGAAAAAATAGATATTTAAGAAGGAAGATTCAAAAACTTCTAGAAGTGAATTTAGTATGGGATATAGGGTAATCTTAATCATAATAAGTTAAAGTAAAAAAGTTAAATATAAGAGATAAGATCTGAGGGAAATTTCATGTTCCTGGAGACTCTTCATGTTGGTAACATTGAAATAAGGTACACACACATAATTATTTCCCTCAAGATTCATGTTAAATTTTAAAATTATTCTTCTAGATTATTCAAATATTTTTTAGCTGAAGGGGGGAGTGGAACTTTGGTTATGAGTGTCATGAGTTTGATGGAGTCACGGATTCTTGATTTTGAAGCTTCATTCCACTCAAATTTTAAAAATTGATGCATACACAATTATGTTTTTGAAAGCCTTATAAAGGTCAACCTTATGGATAGAGAGGTACTTAAGGTTTTTGGTAAAGGATTTATGAGTGTTCAGACTAGGAAAAAATTTCTATTACATTTCCAAGCCTTCTTATTCATCATTGGCTTATAGAAAAGAATAATTTTTATTATTCAACTAAATAATATAGGGTTTTGTGCTATTTTTATGGATGGTCTATAGAAAATAACATGAGGTTCCATGTTGGTGTATCATGGTGTGAAATATAAAACTTTTTACTATACCAATGTTCTAAAAGGAATCATGCATGGTAGAGTAATAACTTTCACAATAACAAAATTGTGGCATGACCATCTTGTCCATATTGGTGAGAAAGGTTTTCATACCTTATCTACTAAAGTGTTTTTGAAGATAGATCATGTGTAGTATGAAACATTTGAGGGATGTATCCAAGGTAATCAATGGAAGGTTTCATCCAAATTGAACTGAATAACACTAAATAATTGGAAGCTCAAACTAGTTTATATATATGTGTGGGAATATGCATCAGTTTGACCTCATGAGGCTGTACTATATTATATTACCTTCATCGATGATTCTACATAGAATTTTTGCATGTTTTTTCTCAAAAAAAAAGTCTGATGAATTTTGGTCTTTCATCAAATAAAGAGATATGGTGGAAACTAGGAATATAATGAAGATGAAATGCCTTCAATATGATAATGGAGGTGAGTATGGAGGAATATAGTTCCAATTTTTATGTTGAATGAATAGAATCTAAATGAAGAAAACTATTCATGGAAATCCTATATAGAATGGTGTTTTGGAACAAATTAATCAGATGATGAATGTGAAATCTAGAAGCATGATGATAAGTTCAATGTTTCTGAATGAATTTTGGACTAAATCAGTTAATTTTTTCACTTATCTTGTAAATTGAATTCCTTTTGAACCTTTAGCATAACAATATCTGAAGGAACTCTTTTCTTAAATTACAGTGGATTTTACTCACCTAAAATTTTTTTATTATATTTTGAATTCCCATGATGATGTCAATTATAGGGATAAGTTATAATCTAAATATTATATAGGCTTATTTATTGGATACAGTGATGAAAACTTTGGTTTTGGACACTATGATAACACTCAGTGAAAGGTTATCAGAGTATATAACTTCCTCTTCAATAAAGATATCTCATAGAGATATCTAAACTAGAAGTAATATGATCTTGGGAATTAGGATCCAATAGAAAAATTCAAGGTTTATATTAGTATAGGTAGTGTAGTGACTCGGGTTTGGCCTTTTCAGACTTTAGAATATTACAACATATAATTCCAGATCTAGGCACTGAGACGGCGTGCTATTCTAATGACCAGTGTGCCTGGAATAAATTTTATGAAAATATTAAGTATTTTTATACAATGCACATGGAGGAAACATGTTATCTCCCAAATGGTATCTCAGATTAGAAATCTAAGGGCATGATTGAATTCGGAGCATGTTGTTTACCCTAGGTGGGGTATATGTTTTTTCGGCGTGGGTCTGCTATAGAAAAATTATTCAAGGGAGTTTCTATAAATAAATTAAATTAATTTATTATGGATGTCAGATCGAATAACTTCTGAATAGAGTCTCAGATCAAAATTATGAGCCCACATTTGGGTTCATAACTCCGTGTTTACCCTAGGTGTGACATAAACATTTTCGCGTTGGTTGTTGGATCAGAGGTGAGTCGGGCTGAGGTGTTACGCTGATATTTGTTTTAATAAAATTAAAACAAAATTATAACTTCCCAGATCTAAGTTCCACTCAACTGGTGCCCCATACCCGGTTGTCCCCACGACCTCAAGCACATTTCCCTAAACACCATAGGTTGTCAACTAGCAGTGAGGGCCAAGAGTGTGATAGTGGGAAAACTATGCCCTCATTGGTAGAGTGTAACATAGCAGAATAATAATATACAATAGCGGAATTAGTAAATAGTATATAACTGAAATAAATAGCGGAATAATGATAAGATAAATATCCAAGCATCATTTCATACAAAAGATGATTCGGTATGTCATATGTTCTAAGAAATAAGCCAAAACAAGTACACTACATCAATCCAAAATATATATTCCAAAAGAAAAAGAAACAAAGGAAACTAAAAACCAACACAAGCCTCAGTTCAGTCTCATTCTCTTTAGCTCCTAAATAGTATCTCATGTACCTGTAGAATGATGATTTACCTTATCAACACCTACAACAATATAATCTATTTAAGGCCAATAGCATAACCCAAATAGGGTGTGAGAAATAAATCCTAGTAGGCAACCACCAAATATCTGTGCCTATCTGTCAATGAGTATATGCAACAGGTAGTGTAAAAAAGAAAAGCAGCAAACTAGAAAGTACTCAAAAGTAACCAATCCTACAAGTCATGTTTTCTATTTTCATTTATTATGTTCAGTTCAACCATTCAATTACATTGAATTATATAAGTCTCGATATCCGGCTTAATCTTATCAATCCACCATATAAATATTTCTAAACAGATACCTCAGAATGATATTTAAACAAATAAGGTGAATACCAAATCCAATATTGTTCTTTGGCTTGGTAGACGCGTCATAAGTCATTGAATTTCAATATTTGATTCAACATCTTGCCTGTAGGAATATAAAAAACCCTACCCATAGGCATAACCAAATCCATTCCCTTAGGCCTAAAGAATCCTTTCCCACAGGCATAACAAATCCTCACCCACAGGCATAACAAATCCTCACCCACAGGCATAAATAATCAATCAAGGTTAAGCCTGGTATATCAGCATTTCATAATAATAAACAACATGTGTAAATTTCACTATTACATCGTTAGCATATAACAAATCATGTGGGTGTCATACATATCAAGCAACAAGTGAATTAAACTATCATGAGGATTAAACAATAATTGGAATATCATAGGGAAAAGGGGAAATCACGAATCCCAATCCCTTTAATCAAATCAATCAGAATTTACCACAATTTCAATTTCATTATAAATGTAATTCATACTTAACAACCCAATAAGGTAAATCAAGTCATGCCGCATAGGAAACCTTGGACAAGCATCCATAAGTGGTTTTTCGAGGAAAACACACCCATGACATGGCCCGTAATCAAACGAACAAGCTCAAACATGCTTAAATTAATTTAATTAATGGCCTAATCATCACTAGACAACAACAAGGGTTAATTTACAATCAATTATATTCCCTAAAAATGGGAAACTGGCACTATGGTACATATAAACAACTCGATATTGAGAGAAAGGGACAAGACCACCTACCTCATCGTAGTATGACTCTCCTCATCCAGTGTCAGGATTTGATTCGACCTAGAATAGAGTAGATCTACAAAACGGGTATAAACGCTCAACCATAAATTGCTTTTTTTAGAGAAGAAATCAGGAAGAAAGGCTCAAGAGGAATTGAGATCTCTCCGATCGGGTTCAAATATAACTGAAGGTGAAGGAATGGGGGTTCAGATGATCAATTGGGAAGAAAAGTGTCACTCGGAACTGTTGTTCACAAACCCGGATGAGACCCTGCCAATATTCACAAAAACAAAACTACTTCTATATTTAATCAATAAAAAAAGTACACGGTGGGTACTTGAGACTACACATCGTGTCCGTACAAATTCTAGATCGACCATTACGTGGTCACGTACTGATATTACATGGTGTGTAGTTCCCAGTCATATCGTGTAATAGGCCTGCAACCATCCCCTCAACCTCTTTTCCCCCATTTTCTTAAGTACCAACTGAAAAGGAAAGATCCATACCTCAAAGGAAGAATCAAGTTCTTAAAAATATCATCACCCAACCCCCTTCTTCTTCCACAGATCACATGGAGGGAATCCATCCTCCTCCTCTTCTTTTGATGAACCAAGGTGTCTCAGCAACTATTTTCGATGTTGATCATCAGAAAATTGACCTACAAAATGTCGCGGGCTTCATTCTACACCCGAAGCTTCGGTGATTCTCCACGAGGTAGTATGTTTGAGTTTTAAATCCCTGATCCCATTTATGATTATTTTTTCCTTTTATTTTTCATCATAGTAGCATAGATCAGGTCCGGAGGGTCATTAAATAGCTTTTGGATTGAATTTTGGACCCCCAGGGTTACCCCGGTGGTCCGTAGAAGGCTCGCCGGCACCGGTGGGCCGCAGCGGGCCGCGGAAAGGCGGTGCCGCGGGGCAGTGGCGGTCCAGTGGAAACTGGCAGGGCACTAGTTTTTCCAGAGGGGCCACAGGAAGCCACCGGATGTGTAGGGATCCATACAGCAACGGCGGCTAGGCCAGCCCAGGTCGGGGCGGACCAGCTAATGCGGGTCGGTCCAGCCTTTTCGAGTTAGGGATTCTTTAAACCACCGTGACTCGCAAATCTGGAGTCCAATTTGGGATCCGTCTATGGAGACATGACCCTCACATCAAGACGGACACTTTTATGCTAGTTTGGGAAATTAAATAATCAGGTTTGTATCTCGGGGCCACCAAATGTTGAAATAATATTATTATTTTATTATTATTCAACTTTGACATGTCATAACTTCAGCACAAGGCGTCTGATTGATGAAATATTAGTGGAATTGTGACCTTGATGGTAAGGAATACGTTTCAAGATAAATTTTGGTTTTTTCATACCAAAATCAAGGTGTGGGACCCGTGAGACTTGGTTTGGGCATTTGTGGGGAAATGTGACTTTTTCACTGGGTGTTTGTTTTGGACAAGTGAGTAGTCGATCATATGAGTTTTTCTGAGACCATCGCAATGGTGAGATCTGTTCGATGTGTTATGGGATTGAGGCATGGGACTCACTCGGGATTGTTATGTTAAATATTATATTTTTCACCAGTTGTCCATTTCAAGTGAGTAAATAGCCTATTTTGTGTGTTTTTCTATGTAGAACGCATTGGTTTCCACGGTTTGGGCCTAGGAGACGTGGTGTGTAGTAGATTTCAAGTGGGTATCTTGGGTTAGCGACGATGACTAGTAGGGTTATGTGGGACCCCCTGGTCTCTTTGATGATGTTATGACTAGCTGGGTTGAGTGTTTCCCCCTAGTTTTAGATGGAGGCATTACGACTAGCAGGGTTGAGTGGGTCACCATAGTTCTTGATTGGGATGTTTTGACTAGTTGGGTTGAGTGGGTCCCCCTGGTTCCTATTTGATATGTTTTGATTAGCTAGGTTGAGTGGGTCCCCCTGGTCATTTAGCTATGAGGGTTTCGGTATCACTTCCTGTTCACCAGACTGTGTCCCCTCTTCGGCTACTACTAGGGTTTTGATATCACCTTCCCTTCATCAGAATATGATTCCACTTTGACTTCTTTGCATACGTGCAAAGTGAGTGCATTCTAGATTTTAGGATTGAGTTGTCTTAATCCACTTCGATAGTAGACTCAATGGATTTGGAGCATGTATCACCTCTAGAGGCCCATCGAGATCATCACGTCCCTTCATGTTTCCCTAGTGGAGTTCTTGGAATCAGTGTGACCAATATTTACTCAGGCATCAATCCTCTACCTGGGATGTTCCAGTACGAGATGGAGCCCCAGTGTGCCCTGGGAGATGACCTCATAGTGTTGTATCGACATCTGTTCTTTCAACTTTCTATGGTGTGTTCTGTGAGTTACAAGGTGGGGTTTGTGGTATTGTCGTGACTGGCAGTACACAGGAGATGATCCCCTATCTGAATGATGTGATCTCCATGGTTTCAGATCGAGATCGTGATGTTTTCCTTGGTAGAGTTTTTGGTATCATCTTGACCAACACTACTTGGTCATTGATCCTATACAAGAACAGTTTTTCTAGATTTGGTTCGTTACGCGATACCCCTTTTTGTGTTCGGTGGTCCAACTAGGGTTTTAGTATCCCCCAGCGGACCCTAGGTGGGATCCCCTACCCGAAAAGCAGGAGGTAGTTTAGTCATCGGGTGACTTCTTCCATGGCGTTATCCATCGAGTGTGCCCTCACAGACAGGTATCATGAGGGTTGGTCAGGTATTCCATTTGTTCGTTTTACTGATGGAGTGGCATCTCTCAGTTGACTTCCATCTGGGATGGTGTGGTTGTCTCATCAACTTCAAGCTATCGATGCTTGTCCCCTTCCATTTTGCGAGCTATCATGGATGGATTGGCTTTTGTTGCAGTATGCAAGGTTGGTACCTCATGAGATCGTTGCGATTGTTGCGTTGGAACCTCAAGTTGTTCTCTATGGACATTTTATGGTCGGTACCATGATACTTGGTGTTGGGTATATCTGGGTGTGATCTGGGAGTCCCCGTGGAATTTGTTGTTTTGTTGACATGCCAGGGACGTTGAGCTAACTAGTCGGGTATCGCCAAGGATGGTCTTGAAATGGATTTTCTCTCTCATTTGGGTTCCCACAAGCAGGATCGATCTAACTGATGCCTATCAATTAATACAATTTTGTTTTGGGGTTTTTGGGGCACATACTAAGTATTCTTATACTCACCCCTACATGGTCCTTACCCACATATGTCTTCTATATTGTGCAGACCGCAGTTCCTTCGACGGAGTCCCAATAGGACCCAGAGCAGGCAGAGCGTAGTAGTTGGACTGACCAGGGTTTCCACCAAAGCTTGGATGCATAGATTACCGGTGGAAGTTTGACAGTGATCTCCTCCTTTAGAGTAGGTTGGATGGTTTTGTATTTTTCTTTTGGTGGGCCCTATATTTTCCCTTTTGTACTTTTATTGTACTCTAGTTTTAGATAGATGTATTGTAACGACCCAATGTTTTATCAATAAAAATACCTTCTTATAATTATGACTTGTAGTATAATAATATTAGTAAGTAATAACATATCATAATACTAAATAGTATGTGATCACTAAACATAATTTTTCCACTTCTATGTTTTTAATTTCAAAAGGCGGTCATCTACATTTTGTGTTTAGTAAGTTATTTGGAGTCTGATGGAACCAACATGTTTTTTTGTGAATAGTAACATACCCTTATAAATACTAATATGAATATTAAAATTACCCTAATAAATAGTTAATTTTATTATTATTTTATTTCCATAAGGCTTTAAGATAATAACATCTTGATTAATTTTTCAAAGCAATATCAAAGCAGTTCTAGTTTTAAAATTGTTAATTTTTGAATTAAGTATGATTTTATTGAAAAATTAAACTAATAATATTTAGAAAATTATTTTTAAAAAATGGAGTTCAGTTTTGAATTCTACACATCGACAAATGGTTAGGGTGATTTTTTTGTATTTTTCTGAAAGATTTGAAATTTTTGTGAATAGTAAAAATACAGTTTTGAGTTTTGGTGTGTTTAATGACATCAATAATGATTCAATAATTCTGGATGACCTATGTACAGTAAAATAATGTGTGAGGTGTCCCAAGTGGCTAATACCATGGGAAAATACCATGTTCAAGCTGATAGTTTTTCAAATACCACTAATGAGGTGTCCCTTGAAAATTATTAAAATATTCCCTCAATTTTGCTATAAATACCAACCCATTCTTTCATTCCATTCATTCCAAATTCCTCATCAAAGAATATCTAGACTTATTTCCTCCCTATAAGTCCTCCCAAGTTTTTCTCAATCCCCCAAGGTCCAAACTTTTAATTCTTTGGAGTTACTCTACAAGGTAAGAGAATTCTCAACTTCTTTCTTTTTCCATCCAAGTTCTCTTTTATGTGGTATAACTTTCATGTTTCCATACCATTTTCTTATTTCCATTTTATCCTTTCTCAATACTATATTATTATTCATTTCTATATGTTTTAACCTTTTCCCATCTTTTTTTAATGTTTTCTAAAACCATTATGCATAGCCGTTAGGCTGCCGAATTTTCATATGGAATTTCTCAACTTTTCTTCAAATTCCTTTCTCTTATTTTTCTTTCCTCACTTTCCTC
Source organism: Viscum album (assembly GCA_963277665.1). Taxonomy (NCBI): domain Eukaryota; kingdom Viridiplantae; phylum Streptophyta; class Magnoliopsida; order Santalales; family Viscaceae; genus Viscum; species Viscum album. The sequence continues at coordinate 894,437,504 of OY728151.1, read as the reverse complement.
TTATCCAAGTGGAATGAAAGCTCAATAAATCTTTTATATTATATATGTTTAATTTTCATGGAAAATCCATCATCATTATTTTTCTTTTCTCCCACTTATTCAAGGGATAAAAATATTGTTCGTGATGTGTCGAATTACTAACATCATAGACGATGTGATTTCAATTTTCTTTAATTCCTTCAGATCTGGTCATGAAACAATTTTTATGGTTTATAAAGATTATATTATATGTATTACATCCTATTTAATGTTATTTAACTAACATATGTACATATTACTAAATGATTAAAAAAACAAGTTTGTTGAGGTTGAAAAATATCTCGAATTAACCCAAACGATCATCATTAAATTTTAACTAATGATTCATCTAAATGGTATGTAACATAATTAAATATAATATAATTTTAAATACTTTAATATCATTAATAACATTTAATATTAGTTCTGGATGTTTATCCATGCTTTACATGAACTTCCATTTATGAATTCAAGTGAACCATTCAAGAAAACCATAAAAACAAACATTCCCAAACAATGGATTTGAACCCTATAACTCATCCAAAGGATCATAAAATAATGAAACCATAATGAACCACTTTCATGTATAAAAGGTTTTATAATTTTTAATTAATTAATCTAATGTGGTTATATAGGACTTTTAAGTGAATAAATCTTTTGGATACAAAGTAAGGGGAAATTCTCGAACCCAACTTTCTTTCTTCGGGTTCTCCCTCTTTCACTTAATTTTTTGGTATGGTTACTCCTTAAAAATAATTTATTCATGATTATATATACTATTCAGGGATATACATGTTATCTACTTGATTTTATGAAAATCCCAATGTTTACCAAAAGAACTCTTCTTTCAAGAACACACATTTTACTTCTCACTCAAAGTTGATGGTTCTTGTATCAAGTATGTTTTTTTCTCTTTATTTTGGAAAAAAATGTTTATGAATGTATGATATGAAAACAATTTAATTATATGGGTTATTTTATGTTCAATTTTCATTTATTTTTAATGTTTCGTGTTTGATAATGTTAATATTATTATGTGACAGGTGTGCCCAGAATTATATAGTGTAATATGAATGTTTGAATGTGACAGGTGCGCCTGGAATTATACAGTGCTCCAATTCATTGGGTAAAGTAATTAATCTCATTATTAAATTTGAAATGATGTGTGAACATGATTCTAGAATTTTTCACATGTGTGGTAGTTAACCACTAAGACATGATGTTTCATTTTTTATGCATTTCCACATTTCATATATTTTATTAATGCTTCATCTTATGTTCATAAGCCTATACCTAAGTTATGATTATTCTCACCCCATGTTATTTTGTTCTTATCTATCCTCTTACTAGGATTTTAGCTCACCCCTTTTTGATGTATATCCTCAGGTGACTACATGTACTAAGGAGAGTTCAAGTGCCAACAATAAGCTAGAGAAGAAGGAATTAAATAAATTTTTAAGTATGATGTTGTAAATGTTATGTTTGGTCCTAGTTTTACTGAGACACTAAACCTTTGGATCCCCTATGTGTAATACTATTATGTTTTTTATCTTTAAAATGATGTAATATTTATGTAACAAAAGGCAGGGTCGTTATAGTTGGTATCAGAGGTAAGGTTTAGTTAATTTGGGAATTAGGATTAGTGAACCCAATAGAAAACCTCTAGTATGAGACTAAGTACAAACATGAACAGAGGAATATTTACATAGGGATCCCATAAGTCATGATTTTAGTGTAATATTTAAAAATTAATAAGTTATTTATTCATAACTTGTTGACTTATGTTTTGTTCTAACCTTTTCTATTTTAGAGAATGGTGGGAACCAAGAGAAACCAGGCCGACAACTCGTGTGAGGGCCAATGTAACGATTTACCGAATGACATCCCTAATGATTTAGGAGGTGGAGTTAAAATATTCATGGAGATTATTACCAAACTATATCGGGTTATGAACAATAAACATAACAATGGGGAATTTCATCCTCACCAAAGAGGGAGCAACTAGCTATAAATTGTTTTATGCGGCAACAACCACCGACGTTTAGTGGATCTTCTGATCCACTAGTTGTAGGATAGTGGGCCAACTTCATGGAGAAGATCTTTTCTGTGCTTCACTATTCTGAGACGGAGAAGGTGACACTAGCTGTTTATCATCTAGATGGAGAGTTTGATCAATGGTGGGCTTTGATTAAGAACACCAAGCCAAAATATGAAATTGAAGAGATGGAATGGGAAGACTTTAAGATAATTTTTCTTAATAAGTATTTCCCAATAACTCTTCATATGAAGATAGAGAGAGAATTCATAGAGCTCAAGAAAAAAGAAGGAGAATTTGTCACAACCTATGAAGAGAATTTCATGAGGACTTCAAGGTGCGCTTAGGGTTTTGTTATCAACAATGATAGAAAAATTGATACATTCTTTAGCAGATTATAACCACATCTTCAAAAGGATATTTCTATTAGAGAATTTGGGAGTTAAGAAGAAGTTTTTCGATGTTCTCACAAAGTGGAGAAGGAGTTTGGAGAATGATCCCATGGATTTTTTGATAAGAAAATAAAGATAGTGTTTCAAGTTGGAGGATCTAATGATAAAGGTGGGAAGAAAACTCAATGACCCACATGCCAAAAATGTGGGAATTTGCATCATCGGAACTGCCTCAAAGGAATGGGGAAATGCTTCAAGTGTGGGAAGGAAGGAAACCATTCTCAAGAGTGTCAAAAAGACATGAAAAGGAAGGAGAATTTAGTGTAATAAAGGAGAGAACCACCCATGGATCAATGCTACAATTGTAGGGAGCAAGGTCACTATGGAAGCTAGAGCACTAAACCTCGAGCCCTCGAGGGTAATTAGCATCATCAGCCACCAAATAAAAAGGATCGAGGGAAGGATTATGCCATCTATATTGCGGAAGTCCAGAAAGATAATGAGGTATTACAAGGTACACTTCTTATTCACTCAAGAATGGAAAAATTCATATTTGATTCTAGTTCTACACATTCCTTTATATCTTGAAAGTTTGCTTGAACTATAGAATCAAAGCCCTAAAACCTTAAAGTAGAGATGTCTATAAAAACCCCAAGTGGTGAAATCATTTCAACCCAAGTGTTTTAATCTTTACATGTTGGCGTATGTGGGAAGATTCTTCCATCAAATATCGTAATACATCCCTTGGTTGAATTCGACACTATAATGGGAATGGATTGGATCTTGTTATATAGAGCACACATCAACTGTTGAGAAAAGGAAATATATTTTCATATTTCAAACCATCCCATGCTCCTCTACAAATGTAATGAAGTTCATGAATCTACTTTGAAAAATCCTTCAATGGTGTGGGTGTTGTTTCCCTATAAATAAGCATTCCATTCACAAATGGTTGAGTCAAAGGAAAGTACCAACCTTGATGAAATTCCCATTGTGAGGGAGTACGGTGATGTATTTTCTGAAGAGTTACCTAGACATCCCCTAGATCGTGGGGTAGATTTCTCAATAGAACTCATACCTGGAGCTACTCGTATCTCAAAGTGTCCCTACAGGATGGCTCCTATAGAACTGGAGGAGTTAAAGAAACAGCTACAAGAGCATTTAGAGAAAGGGTTCATACACCCTAGTGCATCACCTTGGGGTGCTCTGGTGCTCTTTGTGAAGAATAAGGATATAAAAATGCGGTTGTGTATCGATTACCGGGAACTCAACAATATCACCATGAAGAAAAAGTATCCTCTTCCAAGGATTATCGACTTGTTCGATCATTTAAGAGGAGCTCAATACTTCTCAAAGGTGTATCTTAGTTCAGGATATCATCAGCTAAAGTTGAAGAAGGAAGATATTCAGAAGACTACCTTCAGTACAGGGTATGGGCACTATGAGTTTCTAGTGATTCCCTTCAGACTTAAAAATGCCCCTGAAATCTTCATGGATTTGATTAATAGAGTTTTTAGACTTTACCTTGACAAATTTGTGGTGGTTTTTATCGATGATATTATCATTTAATCTAATAGAAAGGAGGAACATGAAGAACATCTGAGACTTGTGTTGGCGACATTGGGAAAGGAGAAGTTTTCCTCCAAGTTCAGCAAGTGTGACTTTTGGATGAAGCAAGTCACATTCTTGGGACATGTGATCACAAGTGAGGGAATTTCTATGGACCCTTCAAAAACAATGGTGATTGGGTAATGGTCCAGGCCCTCTAGTGTCATGGAAATACATAGTTTTCTTGGATTATCTAGGTACTACTGATGTTTTGTAAGAAATTTCTCATGATTTTCAAGCCTGTTAACAAAGTTAACAGGGAAAGGGGTAAAGTATGTCTGGGTAGAAGAACGTGAGGGAAGCATAAAGGATCTAAAAAGAAGTCTGATCACTACACTTGTACTCACATTACCAAATGGTGGTGAAATTTTTGTGATATAAAGTGATGCTTCAATGTAAGTCTTGGGGTTTTTACTCATGAAAAATGATAATGTGATAGCCTACGCCTCACAACAGTTAAAGATCCATGATAAAAACTACCCGACGCATGATCTAGAGATGGCTGGTGTGATTTTTGCCTTAAAAATTTGGCAGCACTACCTTTATGGTGAGAAGTGTGACATATACACCGACCAAAAGAGTCTAAAGTATATATTCACACAAAAGGAGCTCAACATGAATCAAAGGAATTGGTTAGAGTTAATCAAAGATTATGATTTCTCTATTCAATATCATCTTGGAAAGACAAACAAAGTTGCTCATGCTCTAAGCAGAAAAGAACCTGCTACTCTATCCATATTGCGGATTGAGAAAGACCATGTCTTCTTGGATATGAAAAGGATGGATTTAGAAATCCTAAGGGCAGAAGATACATCCTAACTTTCCTAAATTATTGCGCAACCACCAATCCAAGAGATGATTAAGGAGGCAGAAAGGGATGATCTAAAGTTATAAAAGAAGGTGAATGTAGTAAATTAAGAAAGCTGAAAGAGTTCCATATTGATGATGAAGGTGTGATTTGGTTTGGAATGTGGATTTATGTGCCTTCATCACCCAGGATAAAGAAGGGTCTATTAGACAATGCACATAGATCAACATTATCTATCCATCTTGGGAGTACCAAGATGTATCGTGATCTCCGAGAACACTTCTGGTAGGATAACATGAAAAAGGATATTGCGGAATATATATCAAGGTGATTGGTATGTCAGTAAGTTAAGGTAGTGTGACAAAAGTCCAAAGGGATGATGTATCCATTGCCTATACCCATGTGGAAATGGGAGAATGTCACTATGGACTTTGTCACGAGTCTCCCGAAGATGTTGAAGGGAAATAATGCGATATGTGTTGTGTTTGACCGACTCACCCAGACTTCCAATTTTATCGCTATTCGGGAAGACCTCTCACTTGAACAACTTGTAAAGATATATGTGAAGGATGTGGTGAGACTACATGGAGTTACACTCTCGAGTGTCTCTAACCATGATCCAAGGTTCACATCTAAATTTTGGGGGAGCCTTCAACATGATTTGAGTACTAAATTAAATTTCATCATGGCCTATCAGCCCCAAACTTATGGCCAATCTAAAAGAACTATTTAGATACTTGAAGACATGCTAAGATTCTGCTCTCTAGAATTGAAAGGTCGGTGGGATCAGCATCTCCAATCGGTTGATTTCTAATTAAACAATAGCTTCCACTCAAGTATTCAAATGTATTCGTATAAAGCTCTAATAGAAAGAGATGTAGAACTCTAACCTATTGGGATAAAGTTGGATAAAGAAAGCTACTTGGACCCGATCTTGTGCAAGAGATGATAGAGAATTTTCAAGTCATCCAGAAACACATCAAAGCTGCTCAGAGTTGGCAAAAGAGCTATGATGAAAACCATTGAAGGGACTTGGAGTTCAATGTTAGAGATAAAGTCTTCCTTTGAATATCACCATGTAAGAGAGTCATGTGGTTTGGAAAGAAGGGGAAGCTAAGCCCAAGGTACATTGGACCATTTGAGATCCTTGACTATATAGAAGACATGGAATATCATCTTGCACTTCCACTGAATATGGATCATGTTCATGACATGTTTCACATATCACTCCTAAGGAAGTACATACCAGACTCATCACCTGTACTGAACACAGAGGTGGTACAGATGGAAGATTATCTCTCTTATGAGGAGCAGCCCGTAAAGATTCTAGACCGGAGAGATAAGGTTCTACGCAACAGGACAACCCATCTTGTCAAAGTGTTGTTGAGGAACCATAAGTTTGAAGAAGCAACTTTTGAACTAGAGGAGGCGATGAAGAAGTACTATCACCTTTTTGTGTAAAATTAAATTTCTAGGACGAAATTTATTAAGGAGGGAAGAATGAAACGACCCAATGTTTTATCAATGAAAATACCTTCTTATAATTATGAATTATAGTATAATCACATCAGTAATAAATAACATATCATGATATTAAACACTATGTGATCACTAAACATAATTTTTCCACTTTTATGTTTTGAATTTTGAAAAGCGGTCATCTACATTTGTGTTCAGTAAGTTATTTAGATTCTGATGGAACTACCATGTTTTTTTTTGTGAATAGTAACATACCCTTATGAAAAGTAATATAAATAGTAATATAACCCTAATAAATAGTAAATTTTGTTATTATTTTATTTTCATAAGGATTTAAGATAATTACATCTTGATTAATTTTTCAATGTAATATAAAAGCAGTTCTAGTTTTAAAATTGTTAATTTTTGAATTAAGTATGATTTTATTTAAAAATTAAATGAATAATATTTAGAAAATTATTTTCAAAAAATGGGGTTAATTTTTGAATTCTACACATTGAAAAATGGTTATGGTGAATTTTTGGTATTTTTCTGAAACAGTTGAATTTTCAGTGAATAGTAAAAATGCAGATTTGTGTTTCGGTGTGTTTAATGAAATCATTAATGATGTAATAATGATTTCATAATTATGGAAGACTTTTTTACAGTAAACTAATATGTGATTTTTCCCAAGTGGATAATACCATGGGAAAATACCATGGGAAAACCCATGGTTTTGCAAATACCACTAATGAGGTATCCCTTGGAAATTATTAAAATATTCCCTCAATTTTGCTTTAAATACCAATCCATTCCTTCATTCCATTCATTCAAAATTCCTCCTAAACAAATATATGGCGTTATTAAATCCCTATTAGTCCTCCCAAGTTGTACTAAATCCCCAAAGGTCCAAACTTTCAAGTCTTTGGAGTTGCTCTATAAGGTAAGAGAATTCTCAACTTCTTTCTTTTTCCATCCAAGTTCTCTTTTATGTGGTATAACTTTCATGTTTCCATAACATGTTCTTATTTCCATTTTAACCTTTATATATAATATATTATGATTAATTTCTATATGGGTGAACATTTTACTATCTCTTTTGAATATTTTCTAAAACCATGATACATAGCCGTTAGGCTGCCGAATTTTTGTAAGGAATTTTTCAACTTTTCTTCAAATTCCTTGATCTTATTTTTCTTTACTAAATTTCCTATAATCCAAGAGAAATTATAGATCCATAAATATTTTATATTATGTATTTTCTCATGTTCATGGAAAATTAATCATCATTATTCTTCTCCTCTTCCACTTATTCAAGGAATAATAACATTGTCCATGATATGTCGAATTACCGACATCATAGACGATGTGATTTCAATTTTCTTTAATTCATTCAGATATGGTCGTGAAACCATTTTTATGGTTGATACAGATTATATTATATGTATTATATCCTATTTAATTTTCTTTAACTGACATATGTACATATTAATAAATTATTAAACAAAACAAGTTTGTTGTGGTCGAAAAATATCCCGAATTAACCCAAACGATCATCAGTAAATTCTAACTAATGATTCATCAACATGGTATGTAACATAATTAAATATAAGATCATTTTATCTGATTTAATATCATTAATAGCATTTAATATCAGTTCTGTATGTTTATCCATGTTCTATATGAACTTCCATTTATGAATACAAGTGAACCATTCAAGAAAACCATAAAAACAAACATTCCCGAACAATGGATTTGAACCCTATAACTCATCCAAAGGATCATAAAATAATGAAATAATAATTAACCACATTATTTTATAAAAGGTTTGATAATTTTTAATTAATGAATCTAATGTGGTTATACAGGACTTTAAAGTGAAGAAAGCTTTCAGATACAAGGTAAGGGGAAATTCTCAAACCCAACATTCTTTCTTCAGGTTCTCCCTCTTTCACTTAATTTTTTGGTATTGTTACTTATTTAAAATAATTTGTTCATAATTATATTTACTATTCTATTATATACATGTTATCTACTTGATTTTATGAAAAACCCAATATTTTCCAAAAGAACTCTTCTATCAAGAACACACCTTTTACTTCTCACTCAAAGTTGATGGTTCTTGTATCAAGTATGTTATTTTCTCTTTCTTTTGGAAAACAAATGTTTATAAATGTATGATGTGAAACCCATTTAATTTCATGGGTTATTTTATGTTCAAGTTTCATTTATTTGTAATGTTTCATGCTTTATAATGTTAATATTATGATGTGACAGGTGCGCCTGTATTATATAGCGTAATATGAATGTTTGAATGTGACGGGTGCGCCCGGAATTATACAGTACTCCAATGCATTGGGTAAAGTGATGAATCTCATTATTAAAATTGAAATTATTTGTGAACATGATGCTTTAATTTTTCACAAGTATGTGTGGTAGTTAACCACTAATACATGATGTTTCATTTTTTATGCATTTCCACAACCCATGATTTTTATTAATGCTTCCTCTTATGTACATGAGCCTATGCCTAAGTTATGATTACGCTCACCCCATGTTATTTTTCTCTTATCTATCCTCTTACAGGTATTTTATCTCACCCCTTTTTTATTTATATCCTCAGGTTACTACATGTACTAAGGAGATTTCAAGTTCCAATAAGAAGCTAGAGAAGAAGGAATTAAATAAATGTTTATGTACGATGTTGTAAATGTTATGTTTGGTACTAGTTTTCCCGAGACACTAAACCTTTGGATCCTTTATGTGTAATACTATTATGTTTTTTATATTTAAAATAATGTAATATTTATCTAAGAAAAAGCAGTATCATAATAGTGGGTATCAGAGGCAAGGTTTTGTTAATTTGGGAATTAGGATTAGTGGACCCAAGAGAAAACCTCTAGTGTGAGACTAAGTAAAAACATGCACACAAGAATATTTACATAGGGATCCCATAAGTATTGATTTTAGTGTAATATTTATATATTAATAAGTTATTTAATCATGACTTGTTGACTTATGTTTTGTTCAAACCTTTTCTATTTTAGAGAATGGTGGGAACCAGGAGAAACCATGTCAACAACTTGTGTGAGGGCCAATGCAACGATTTCCCGAATGACATCCCCAATTATTTGGGGGTGGAGTTAAAAACATCATTTTGATGATTGCCTAACTATATCAGGTTATAAACAATAACCAGAATAGTGGGGAATATCATCCTTCACCAAAGTCGGAGAAACTAGCTATCGAATGTTTTATGCAGCAACAACCACCGACGTTTAGTGGATATTCTGATCCACTAGTTGTGGAACAGTGGGTCAACTCTATGAAGAAGATATTTTCTATGCATCACTGTTATGATATGGATAAGGTTACACTAGTCATTTATTGTCTAGATGGAGAGGTCGATCAATGGTGGGATTTTATTAGGAACACCAATCCAGGATATGAAATTGAAGAGATGCGATGGGAAGACTTTAAGATAATGTTTTTTAATAAGTTTTTCCCATGAAATATTTGTAAAAATATGGAGAGAGAATTCATAGAGATCAAGAAAAAAGAAGGATAATCTATCACAACCTATGAAGTGAATTTCAAGGGGCTTTCAAGGTACTCATTATGTTTTTTGTCAACAATGATAGAAAAATTGATAGATTCTTTAGTGGATTAAAACCACATCTTTGAAAGGCTCTTGAAATTTGAGACTTTGGTAGTTATGAAGAATTTCTTAGATGTTCTCTCAAAGTGGAGCTGGAGTTTGTGGAATGGTCACATGGATTTGTTGATAAGAAAAGAAATATGGAGTTTCAATCTAGAGGATATAATGATATGGGTGGGAAGAAAGCTCAACGTCTTAGATGCCAAAAATTTGGGAAGTTACATCATGGGAACTGCCTCAAAGGAATAGGGAAATTCTTCAAGTGTGGGAAGAAGGACACCATGCTCAATATTGTTGAAAAGACATTAAAAGGAAGGAGAATTTAGTGGATGAAAAGATAGAACCACCCATGGTTCAATGCTACAACTGTAGAGAGAAGGGGTATTATACAAGCCAGTGCACTAAACCTTGAGCCCTCAAGGGTAATCAGCGTCAACAACCACCAAATCCAAATGATCAAGGGAAGGCTTATGCCATCACTACTATGGAAGGGGAGAAAGATAATGTAGTTGTACAAGTTACACTTCCTATTCACTCAAGAATGGAAAACGTCTTATTTGATTCTAGTTCTACGCATTCCTTTATATCTTACAAGTTTTCTAAAAATATACAATCTAAGCCCCAAAACCTTGAAGTAGAGATATCTATAAAAACACCAAGTTGTGAAATCATTGCAACCCAAGTGTTTTAATATTCTCCTATTGGAATACGTGGGAAGATTATTCTAGAAAATCTCATAATACTTCCCTTTGTGGAATTCGACCCTATAATGGGAATGGATTGGCTCTCGTTATATAGAGCACACATCAACTGTCAGGAAAAGGAAATATATTTTCGTATTCCGAACCATCCCACACTACTCTACAAATGTAAGGAATATCATGATACTCCTTTGAAAAATCCTTCAACAATGTGGGTTTTTTTACCTATGAAGAAGAATACCTCACCCAAATGGTTGAGTCAAAGGAAAGTTCCAACCTTGTGTAAATTCCCATGATGAGGGAATATATTGATGTATTTCTTGAAGAGTTGCCCGAACTTCCCCTAGATCATGAGGTAGAGTTCTCAATAAAACTCATACCTGGAGCTACTCCTATCTCAAAGTGTCCCTATAAAATGGCTCCTATCTAACTGGAGGAGTTAAAGAAATAGTTGCAATAGAATTTGGAGAAAGTGTTCATACACCCTAGTGAATCACCTTGGGGTGAGCCGGTGCTCTTTGTGAAGAATGATAGAACAATGATGTCATGTATCGATTATCGGGAACTCAACAATATCACCATAAAGAATAAGTATCATATTCCAAGGATTAAAGACTTGTTCGATAAGTTAATTGGATATCAATACTTCTCAAAGGTGTATCTTAGTTCTTGATATCATCAGTTATAGGTAAAGAAGGATGATATTCATAAGACTACATTCTGTAAAAGGTGTGGTAACTATGAGTTTCTAGTAATGCCCTTCGTAATTACAAATTCCCCTAAAATCATCATTGATTTAATGAATAGAGTCTTTAGACATTACCTCGACATGTATTTGGTAGTGTTTATTGATGATATTCTCATCTACTCCAAGGGAAAGGAGAACATGAAGAACATATGAGACTTGTGTTGGAGACATTACGAAAGGAGAAGTTGCATGCCAAGTTCAGTAAGTGTGACTTTTTGGATTAAGCAAGTCATATTATTGGGACATGTGATCACAAGTGAGATAATTTATTTGGAACCTTCAAAAACAAAGGCAATTGAGGAATGGCCCAGACCCTCTAGTGTCACAGAAATCCGTAGTTTTCTTGAATTAGTTGGGTACTAACGATGTTTTTTGATAGATTTCTCTCAATTTTCAAGCCCTCTAACTAAGTTAACAAGGAAAGGGGTGAAGTGTGTATGGGTGGAAGAATGTGAGGAAGCTTCAAGGAGCTAAAAATAAGTCTGATCATTGCACCTATACTCACATTACCAAAGAGTTATGAAAGTTTTGTGATATACAGTGATGCTTCAATGAAAGCCTTGGGTTTTGTACTCATAAAAAATGATAATGTTATATCCTACGCCTCACAGCAGTTAAAGATCCATGAGAAGAACTACCTGATGCATGATCTAGAGCTGGAAACTATGATTTTTGCATTAAAAATCTGGCAGCACTACCTTTATGGTGAGAAGTGTGACATATACACTGACCACAAGAGTCTAAAGTATATATTCACACAAAAGGAGCTCAACATGTGTCAAAGGATATGGTTAGATCTAATCAAAGATTACGATTTCTCTATTCAATATCATCTTAGAAAGGTGAAAAAGGTAGTTTATGCTCTAAGCAGAAAAGAACCTACTACTTTATCCATGTTGTGGATTGAGAATGACCCTACCTTCTTGGATATGAAAAGGATGGATTTATAAATCATAAGGGCAAGGGATACATCCTACCTTGCCCAAATTATTGTGCAACCACCAGTCCAAGAGATGATTAAGGAGGCACAAAGGGATGATCTAGAGTTACAAAAGAAGGTGAATGCTGTAAAGGAAGGTAAAATGTAAGAGTTCCATATTGACAATGAATGTTTGATTCATTTTGGAATGTGACTTTATGTGCCTTCATCACCCAGGATAAAGAAGGAGATTTTGGACAATGCACATAGCTCAATATTCTCTATCCATCCTAAGAGTACCAAGATGTATTGTGATCTTAGAGAACACTTCTGGTGGGGTAACATCAAGAAAGAGATTGTGGAATATATATCAAGGTTCTTGGTATGTCAACAAGTTAAGGAAGAGTGAAAAAAGTCCAACAGGATGATGCATCCATTACCTATACCCATGTAGAAATGGGAGAATGTCACTTTGGACTTGGTCACGGGTCCCTTGAAGATTTCGAAGAGAAATAATGCGATATGGATTGTGGTTGACTAAATCACCAAGACTTCCCATTTTATCACTATTCGGGAAGACCTCTCTCTTGAAAAACTTGCAAAGATATATGTAAAAGATGTGATGAGACTTCATGGAGTTCCAATCTCGATTGTCTCTGACCGTGATCCAAGGTTCATATCTAAATTCTAGAGGAGTCTTCAACATGCTTTGAGTACTGAATTAAATTTCAGCATGGCATATCACCCCAAAACTGATGGCAAATCTGAAAAGACTATTCATACACTTGAAGACATGCTAAGAGCCTACTCTCTAGAATTCAAAGGTGGATGGGATCCACATCTCCGATGGGTTGAGTTCTCATACAATAATAGCTTCCACTCGAGTATTCAGATGGCTCCATATGAAGCTCTATAAGGAAAGAGATGCATAACTCCAACCTGTTGGGATGAAGTTGGAGAAATAAATCTACTTGGACCCAATATTGTGCAAGAGATGATAGAGAAGGTTCAATTCATCCAGAAACACATCAAATCTACTCAGAGTCAGCAAAAGAGCTATCAAGATAACCTTAAAAGGGACTTGGAGTTCGACAATGGAGATAAAGTCTTCCTTCTAAAATCACCATGGAATAGAGTCATGAGGTTTAGAAAGAAGGGGAAGATAAGCCCAAGGTACATTGGCCCCTTTGAGATCCTTAAACCCATAGGATCCGTAGCCTACCGGCTTTCACTTCCGCCGAATATGGCTCAAGTTCATGACGTGTTTCACATATCACTCCTAAGGAAGTACACACCAGACCCCTCACATGTACTGAACTCAGAGGTGGTATAGTTGGAAGATGATCTCTCTTATGAGGAGCAGCTTATAAATATTCTGGACCGTAGAGATAAGGTTCTATGCAACAAGACAACACATATTGTAAAATTGTTGTGGAGGAACCATAAGTTGGAAGAAGAAACTTGGGAACCAAAGGAGAATATGAAGGAGAAGTACCCTTAATTGTTTATGTAAAATGAAATTTTGAGGGTGAAATTTCATAAGGAGGTAAGAATGTAATGACCCAATGTTTTATCAATGAAAATCCCTTCATATAATTATGCCTTATAGTATAATCACATTAGTAAGAAATAACATATCATGATACTAAACACTATGTGATCACTAAAAATAATTTTTCCACTTCTATGTTTTTAATTTCGAAAACAGTCATCTACATTTACGTTCAGTAAGTTATTTGGAGTCTGATGGAACCAACATTTTTTTTTGTGAATAGTAACATACCCTTATGAATAGTAATATGAATAGTAATATGACCCTAATAAATAGTAAATTTTATTATTATTTTATTTTCATAAGGCTTTAAGATAGTGATATCTTGATTAATTTTTCAATGTAATATAAAAGCAGTTCTTGTTTTAAAATTGTTAATTTTTGAATTAAGTATGATTTTATTTAAAAATTAAATTAATAATATTTAGAGAATTATTTCCAAAAAATGGAGTTCATTTTTGAATTCCAAACATTGAAAAATTGTTAGGGTTGATTTTTGATATTTTTCTGAAACAGTTGAATTTTCGGTGAATAGTAAAAATTTAGTTTTGTTTTTCGGTGTGTTTAATGACATCATTAATGATGTAATAATGATGTAATAATTCTAGTATACTTGTGTATATTAAAAAAATATGTGAGGTGTCCCAAGTGTATAATACCATGGGAAAATACCATGTGCAAGCTCATGGTTTTGCAAATACCACTAATGAGGTGTCCCTTGGAAATTATTAAAATATTCCCTCAATTTTGCTATAAATTCCAACCCATTACTTCATTACATTAATTCCAAATTCCTCCTCAACGAATATATGCCCTTCTTACCACCCTATTATTCCTCACAAGTTTTACTCAATCCCCCAAGGTCCAAACTTTCATGTCTTTGGAGTTACTCTAAAAGGTAAGAGAATTCTCAACTTCTTTATTTTTCAATCCAAGTTCTCTTTTATGTGGTATAACTTTCATGTTTCCATAACATGTTCTTATTTATATTTTATCATTTATATATACTGTATTATGATTCATTTCTATATGGTTTACCCTTTTTCCCTCTCTTTTTAATGTTTTCTAAAACCATGATGCATAGCCGTTAGGCTGCCGAATTTTCGTATGGAATTTTTCAACTTTTCTTCAAATTCATTTCTCTTATTTTTCTTTCCTCACATTACTCTTTTCCAAGAGGAATGAAAGCTCCAAAAATCTTTTATATTTGGTATTTTCTCATTTTCATGTAAAATTCATCATCATTTTTCTTCTCCTCTCCCACTTATTCAGAGAATAAAAACATTGTCTATGATGTGTTGAATTACCAACATCATAGACAATGTGATTTAAATTTGCTTTAATTCCTTCAGATATGGTCATGAAACCATTTTTATGGTTTATACGGATTATATTATATGTATTATATCCTATTTAATGTTTTTTAACTAACTTATGTACATATTACTAAATTATTAAACAAAACAAGTTTGTTGTGGTCGAAAAATCTCCCGAATTAACCCAAACAATCATCATTAAATTTTAACTAATGATTCATCCACATGGTATGTAACATAATTCAATATAATATCATTTTAACTCCTTGAATATCATTAATAACATGTAATATCAGTTCTGGATGTTTATCCATGCTCTACATGAACTTCCATTTATGAATACAGGTGAATCATTCAAGAAACCCATAAAAACAAACATTCACGAACAATGGATTTGAACCCTATAACTCATCCAAAGTCTCATAAAATAATGAAAACATAATGAATAAATTTCATGTATATAATTTTATATAAATTTTAATTATTGAATCTAATGTGGTTATACATGACTTTAAAGTGAAGAAAGCTTTCAGATACGAGGTAAGGGGAAATTCTCAAACCCAACTTTCTTTCTTTGGGTTCTCCCTCTTTCACTTCATTTTTTGGTATGGTTACTCCTTAAAAATAATTTGTTCATAATTATCTTTCTGAGTCTGGGATATACATTTTCTGTACTTGATTTTATGAAAAACCCAATGTTTTCCAAAAGAACTCTTCTTTGAAGAATACACCTTTTACTTCTCACTCAAAGTTAATGGTTCTTGTATCAAGTATGGTATTTCCTATTTATTTTTGGGAAAAAATGTTTTGGAATGTATGATGTGAAATAAATTTCATTCCATGGGTTATTTTATGTTCAAGTTTCATTTATTTTTAATGTGGCGTGCATGATAATGTTAATATTATGATGTGACGGGTGTGCCTAGAATTGTATAGTGCAATATGAATGTTTGAATGTGACAAGTGCGCCTAGAATTATATAGTGCTCCAATGAATTGGGTAATGTGATCATTCTCATGAGTTGATATGTGAACATGATTCTAGAATTGTTCACAAGTATGTATGGTAGTTAACCACTAAGACATGATGTTTTATTTTTTATGCATTGCCACATTTCATGTCTTTTATAAATGCTTCCTCTTATGTTTGTGAGCCTATGCCTAAGTTAGGATTATGCTCACCCCATGTTATTTTGTTCTTATATATCCTCTTACTAGGATTTTATCTCACTCCTTTTTGATGTATATCCTCAGGTGACTACATGTACTAAGGAGAGGTCAAGTTCCAATAAGAATCTAGATAATAAGGAATTAAATAAATGTTTATATATGATGTTGTAAATGTTATGTTTGGTCCTAGTTTTACCAAGACACTAAACCTTTGGATCCTCTATGTGTAATACTATTGTGTTGTTTATCTTTAAAATGATGTAATATTTATGTAAGAAAAGGTAGGGTCGTTATATGTATGCATGCATTTTAGTTTTCAGTTTTTTTATATATCTCGACATTGTTTCATGGAGTTGTATGTGGGTGCGTTCATATAAGTACTTTAGGATAAGGCCTCTTTGCATGTGATAGCCTACTGGACGTTGGTCACTAGCCCCTATCCTATAAAGGCAGGCTTGGGGAGTTGCAGCTCGAGCCCCATTGGGTCGGGTCATGACAGAGTGGTATCAGAGAAGGTTTTGGCTTTGGGACCTTAGACCATAGTTGGTCTAGTTGTGAGCTTGGTTTGGGTTTCATAGCATCAGTTTTAGGGTGTTTCAAGTTCAGATTTCAGGCTAGGTACTCCAGTGTTGGTATGGGCGGCTGACGTATCCATACACCAAGACTATGATAACCTGACTTTTCACTTGGGACATTAGAACACTGGTCTTAGGGGAAGTCAATGGTACATTCATCATATAGGACTGGGTTTTGGGTTTTTCCTATCCTTGAGTCAACTCCCCAATACACTCTTTGACTGTGGTGCGTCTTGAATTCGTTCAAGATTTTTCCACAATGGTAGGCTTCAAGGGTTCCACAGAAGGGTTTGGTGTATGACCCGATGAGTGATGAGGTCACCTTGTAGGGGCTTGGTTATAAGGAAGGCTCTCTTTTGGTTGTGCAGTCAGTGGAGCCACCACTCGTCGAGCAGCGCATTGACCCACCTTTAAGGGTTCGGGAGGATGCGGACTATTAGACTGAGTCGTGGATGGATCTGTTGGTGGTGGTTTTGTTCAAAAAATCTTTTATTTCATGAGGAAGATGGATCCTTCACCCATTGAGATTCATTTTTGGGATTCGATAAAAACCGTTAGAGCGAGTTAGTGCTACCCAAATAGGACAGTATCGAGGTGCGGTGGTTGAGTTTCTTAGACTTGTGTACATGAGGCTTCATAGTGTGTTGGTATCCAAGGGCCCATTAAAACCCAGTGTGAGTGACTGGGTAGGCCTTTATTTTTTATTGGTTCCCTCGTGTGCTCAGCGTCAGCTTGTACATGGGATGCTCGAGGAGTTTGTGTTGTGGTTTGTTGTGGCTTCTAATTCGTGGGAAGTATGGACACTTCCCCCACTAAGATGCACCCTTGAGGTGCGATCCAAAACTGTGTGGGTGATTCAGCGCCGGCCAAAGAGGATAGTTTCAAGGTGAGGTGGATGAGTTCCTTTGACCTGTGAGTTCGAGGTTGGTTTCATGCATTAGTAGTGGTTTTTTAAGGGCTTTTAAGACCCAGTTTGTACACTTGGGTGACCTTGTTTGTTATTCAGGTGGCGGAGATGTTTTCCTTGAGATGTTGCAGTTTTGTTGTGAGTTCTTGCATGATGGGACATCCAGTGGTAGATGGAGTTTCTTTAAGGTGGGGAGTGCATCAACCTTCTGAGTATGGGCATTGGCACCAGTCATGTGGTGAGAGAGGGTGTCGAGGTGGTATTTTCCTTGGCAGTGTTGGTGTTGTGGTTCTTCTTGGTGCATGTTTCTTTATAGCATAAGAAACTCTGGTGATCTCGCTGGCATGGGAGTCCCGGTGGAGAGCTCTGGTCTTTTCCCTTATGCCTAGCCTTTGGCTTTTCAGGGATAAAAAGTCTTAAGGTGGGGAGGATGTAGCGACTCGGGTATGGACTGGTCAGACATTGGAATATTCCTACAAATAATTCCAAAGTTAAGCATTGAGATGGTGTGGAATTGTGAGTCTCGGTGTGCCCGAAATAAATTTTATAAAAATATTAAGTACTTTTATACTATGCACATGGAGGAAACATGTTATCTCCAAAACAGTAGCTCAGATCAGAAATCTGAGGGCACAGTTGTGTATAGATCATTTCGTTTACCCTAAGTGGGGTATAAGTTTTGTTAGCATGGGCCTACTGTAGAAAAAGTATTCATGGCCATTTCCATAAATAAATTAACTTAATTTATTTTGAATGTTGAATCAAATAAATCCGGAATGGAGTCTCAGATCAAAATTATGAGCCCGTAGTTGGGATCATAATTTCATGTTTACCCTAGGTGTGACATAAACTTTATCGCACTAGGTGTCAGATTAGAGGCGAATCGGGAAGGGGTGGTACACTGATATTTGTTTTAATAACATTAAAAAAATATCATCACCACCCCCCCCCCCCTTCTTCTTTCACAGAGCACACGTTGGGAAGTACTCCTCCTCCACTTCCTTTATTGAACCAAGGTTCCACAGTAGCTATTTTCAATTCCAACTGTCGATAGATCGACCTTCAGTGCTTCATGGGCATCATTCTACACCCGAAACTTTGATGATTCACCATGAAGTATGAGGTTTGAGTTTTAAATCCCCGATCTCTTTTATGCTTTTTTATCCTTTAATTTCTCATCATAGAAGTGTATATCGGGTCTTGAGGGTTAGAAAATGGCTTTCAGATCAAATTTTGGACCACCAGGGTGATCCCGGCAGTCCATAGAAGTCCCACTAGCGCCGGTAGCAGCGAGTGGTGCACTAGTACAAAAACATTTTTTTACGTCACCATTTTTCACGTCGGTTTTTTAGAACCGACGTGAAAATATCTAAAAATAGATTTTTCACGTCGGTTATTATATAACCGACGTAAAAATACATTTTCTCCGATTTTTCACGTCGGTTATATAAGAACCGACGTCAAAAATCCATTTTATTTGATTTTTCACGTCGGTTATTATATAACCGACGTTAAAAATAAATGTACATCACTTTTCCACGTCGGTTATTAAATAACCGATGTGAAAAATCCTTTTCCAGGATAATATATTCAAATTTTCACTTATTTTTCACGTCGGTTATTAAATAACAGACGTGAAAAATCAATTTTCGTGACTTTTTCACGTCGGTTATTTAATAACCGACGTTAAAAGGTATTTTTCACGTCGGTTATTTCATAACCGACGTGAAAAATGTTTAAAAAAATGTAGTTCATTTCTCAGGCTTTAATTTGACAGGTCACGGAGCTCAAACGGAGTTACAGATTAAAAGTTATGGCCTTTAGAAGTTGATCATCTCTAAACGATGTCTTAAGGATGTCAAACTTCGGAAGGCCATAACTTTTAACCCGTAACTCTGTTTGAGCTCTGTGACCTGTCAAATTAAAGCTTGAGAAATGAACTACATTTCTGAAAACATTTTTCACGTCGGTTATGAAATAACCGACGTGAAAAATACCTTTTAACGTCGGTTCTTAAATAACCGACGTGAAAAAGTCATGAAAATTGATTTTTCACGTCGGTTATTTAATAACCGACGTGAAAGAGTGATGAAGATTGATTTTTTACGTCGGTTTTATAATAACCGACGTGAAAAATAAGTGAAAATTTTAATATCTTTTCACGTCGGTTATCATAAAACCGACGTGAATGAAAATTTTAATATCCCGCGAACGCGAAATTTCAATTTTTTTACAGCGCGACATCGAAATTTTGAATTGCCGCCTAAAATTTTTAATACCGCGTTTTCTCATAGAATATCAATTATATGTTTCCATTATACACCCATCTTAATTTTATGATCATTTATTTCAACCATTATCGTTCCCCCAAATCGACTCTTTTTCTCTCAAACGCGAATCAATTCTTTCTTCTTTCCGCGATCTCGTCAAGGTATATTTAATCATACATCCATGGTTTATGGTTTTTATGATTTGTTTTCTTAAATGACATACCATTTTACGATTATTTCATTCAACCATCATCGTTCCACCGAATCAACTTGTTTTATCTTCAACGTGAATCAACAATTTCTTATTTCCGCGACCTCATCAAGGTATTTGTAATTATTTTACCATGATTTATATTTTCTATGAGTAGTTTTCTTAATTGATATACCATTTAACGATTGTTAATTTATTATAATGATGGATGATTATTTATATCATGATAAAACTACAAATCCTCCTACGGATTCAAAAATTCTTTCTAATATGAAGCTACGGTTGGCTCATTCAATCTTTCCTCGAAAAAAATATCAAACTTCTGATGGTCATAACTTTTGATCCGTAAATCCGTTTGAGCTCTATGACCTGTCAAATGAAAGCTTAGAAAATTTTCTACAATACTGTAAACATTTTTTACGTCGGATATTAAATAACCGACGTAAAAAATGACGTATAACGTCGGTTTTTTCAAAAACCGACGTAAAAAATGGCTTCTTATCG
Organism: Viscum album; assembly: GCA_963277665.1. Lineage (NCBI taxonomy): Eukaryota > Viridiplantae > Streptophyta > Magnoliopsida > Santalales > Viscaceae > Viscum > Viscum album. The sequence continues at coordinate 894,416,655 of OY728151.1, read as the reverse complement.
CCATTTCCAGAATGTATTTCACGTCGGTTTTTTTAAAAACCGACGTTAAAAACTATATTAGCCCATTTTTTACGTCAGTTATTAAATAACCGACGTAAAAAATCATATTTTTAACGTCGCTCGCAATAACGTCGCCTAAAAACCGACGTTAAAAAGCAAAAAAAACCGACGTAAAAAATGGTTTTTGTACTAGTGGTGGCAGACCACCGTGGGGCAGCAGCGGTCCAGTTGAAACCAACAGAGCGCCAATTTTTTCCAAAGGGACTGTGGCAAGGTGTTGGTGTCACGGTGGGGCATGGGAAGGTTTCGGAAGCATGGGGGGATATGGGAAGTTGCTGAAGGCATGGGGTGTCACATAGTGGAGGGTCGTCGGTGGGGGCGGGCTAGCCAGTGTGGGCTGGTCTAACTTTTTCAAGTCAGGGGTTCTTTAAACCCCCATAACTCACAAACCGGGAGTCCGATTTGTGAGTTGTCTATGGATATGTGACCCTTTCATTGATATGGACCCTTTGAGGTTAGTTTGGGAAATTAAATAATCGGCTTTTTGGCTTGGGGAAACCAAAATTTGAAATAATATTATTATTTTATTATTATTCAACTTTGACCCACCGTAACTTCTGCACTGAGCATCTGATTGACGCACCTGTATATGGTGTTGTGACCCTGATGGTAAGGTGGATGTTTCTAGATAAATTTTGGGTGATTCAAACCAAAATCAAGGTGTAGGCCCTGCGAGGCCCGGTTTGGGCATTTTCGATGAAATGTGAAATTTTCACCGGGTGTCCGTTTTGGACGAGTGAGTAGTCATTCCCATGTGTTTTTTGGAGATAATCGCAATGGTGAAATCCGTTCGATGTGTTCCAAGATCAAGGTGTGGTACCCACTCAGTCTTGTTATGGTAAAGAGTATTTTTTTTCATCGGTTGTCTATTTCAGGTGAGTAAATATCCTATCATTCGTGTTTTTTCACATAGAATGTGTTGGTGTCCACAGTTTGGGCCTAAGAGATGTAGTGTGCAGGATAGGTTGTGTGGGTCTTTTGGGTTAGCGATGATGACCAGTATGGTTGTGTGGGACCCCATGGTCTATTTGACAATGTTATAACTAGCTGGGTTGAGTGGTTACCCCTAGTTTCAGATGGTGACATAATAACTAGTCGGGTTGAGTGGGCCTCCCTGGTTCCTGTTTGTGATGTTTCGACTAGCTGGGTTGAGTGGGTAACCCTGGTTCCTGTTTTCAATGTTTTTATTAGCTGGTTTGAGTGGGCCCCCCTATTACTTTATCTACGAGGATTTCATTATCACATCTCGTTCACAAGACTATGTCCCCTCTTTGGATACTATGAGGGTTTTCAGTATCATTTCCCCTTCACCAGAATGTGACCCCTCTTTGACTACTTTGCATAAGTGAATTATAGATGCATTCATTCTTTCTAGAGTGAGTTTTCTTAATCCAATGCGATAGTGGACTCAGTGTATTTGGAGAATGTATCACCCCGAGACGCCCGACACGATCCTCACATCCCTTCGTGTTTATCTAGTAGAGTTCTTGGAAACTATGGGACCAATATTTATACGAGCATCAATCCTCTACCCAGGATGTTATAGTAGGGGATGGAGCCCTAGTGATCCCTAGGATCTAACCTTCTATCTATGTATCGACATTTTTTTCTCAGCTTTTTTCGATGTGTTCTACGAGTTACCAAGTGGGGTTTATAGTATCGTCATGACCGTAAGTACACAGGAGATGATCTCCTATCGGAACGATATGATCTCTAGGGTTTCATATTGAGATCGTGACATTTTCCTTGGTAGAGTTCTTAGTATCAGTGTGACCAACATTACTCAGGTGATGATCCTATGCGAGATGAGTTGTTCCAGATTCGGGTTGTTGTGTAATACCCCTTTCTATGTTTAGTTTTCCAACTGGGGTTTTAGTATCCCCCAGTGGACCCCAGGTGAGATCCTTTACCAGACTATCTGGAGCTAGTTTAGTCATCGGGAGACATCTTTCATGGCTTTTTCCGTCGATCATGCCCTCATGGATAGGTATCATGAGTGTTGGATGGGTGTGATGTTTGTTTATTTTACTTATGGAGTGGAATCTCTCCATTTAGTGTCATCTGGGATGGTGTGGTTGGCTCATCAACTTTGAGTTGTCCATGATTTCCCCCTTTCATTTGGAGATCTATTAGGGATGGCTTGATTTTGTTGTTGACTACGAGGTTGGTTCCTCGTGAGATTGTTGTGAGTATTGAATTGTAACCTCGAGTTTTTCTTACTTGATATTCTATGGTCGGGACCATGATACTTGGTAATGGGTATATCTGGGTGTGATCTGGGAGTCCCTGTGGCATGTGTCATTTTTTTGACATGCTAGGGACGTTGATCTTACTAGTCAGGTATCATTGAGGATGGTCTCGAGATGGATCTTATCTCTCATTTGGGTTCCCTCGGGCTGGACCGAGCTAACAGGTTCATATCAGTTAGTCCCATTTTGGTTTGTGGTTTTTGCAGTGCCTACTGATTATTCTTATACTCGCCACTAAATGGGTTTGGCCAGCACATGTCTTATGTCTTGTGCATACCACAGGTCCTTTGATGGAGTTCTAATTGGACCCGAAGCGGGCAGAGCATTGTAGCTGGACTAACTAGGGTTTTCACCGGAGCTTGGATGAGGAGCTTACCAGTGGGATTTTGACATCGATCCAATCCTTCAGAGTAGGTTGGATGGTTTTGAAGTTTTTTTTGGTGGGCCCTATATTTTCCATTTTGTACTTCTTTTGTACTCTAGTTTGGGATAGATGTATGCATGAATTTTATTTTTCAATTTTTTTATATATATTTTCTCTATTTAATGGACGTTTATGTGTTTTCATGCGTATAGGTGCTTTAGGCTAAGGCCTCCTTGAGTGTGATAGCCTACTCGACACTAGTCTCCAACCCCTGGCCTATGGAGGCAGGCTTGGGGAGTTGTGGCTCGAGCCCCATAGGGTCAGGTTGTGACAGATATGGTGTTTTTGGGATATTCAAATAGCAAAGAATATGGATTCTGAAAGGTGCAATCAATATAATAGAAATCCCAGATCATGGTTCAGAAGTATCGAGGTCTAATATACAAGAATACTCAAGGACAACAGAATTTTGAGGTAGAGTTTTAGAATAAAGAGTTTTTATAGAAGATTAAACTCAGTTTTTGAGGTGGTTTACTAGGGTTGGGAGGATATTGTAGAGGTTTAATTCTAAAATTAACTTTCAACTTCTCTTGGATGGTGGGGAACCCAAAATCCTAAGTGAGGAGAGAATTCTAAATGACCCATTAGATTCATAGTTATAAATGAAGGAATAATTTGAATACTTACATGTTTATAATACATTTATTATAATGAAACATTCATGAGGTAGGATGTAACTTTATAACAAATTAGTTTATCATTTAGAGAAGGATGTAGATGGTAGATTTTAGTGCAAGGCATGACTAGTTTTGAAGGGGCTCCAACAATCAAAAGTAGTGAATTTTTATGATATTTTCTCTTCTTTTGTGAAACACATGACTCTTTGGATGGTTCTTAACCTAGTTTCCATGGAAGGTTTTCTTCTTGAATAACTTGATATCAAGGTAGAATTCATTCATGAAGATTTGGAGGAAGAAATCTATATGGAAAAACCAAAGGGTTTCAAACTAGAACAGAACAAGGGACTCCTATGAAATCTCAAGTGAAGCATGTATGGGATTAATTAGGAACCACGATAATGGAATCAAAAGTTTGATAACTTCGTAATGGAATGGGTGTTCATCTGAAGCAATATGGATCATTTTTATTATTGTAAGATGTGTATTGATTAAATTTTCAACATTTTTCTTCACTATGTTGATGTCTTACTCTTAGTCAAACCTGTGAGGGAAAGGATTGAAGAGTTAAGGTGAAAGTTTCTAAATGAATTATCTTGGTTTCACAAAGCAAATATTGGGGATGAGGATCATAAGGGACTTGATATCTAAACATTGTTCCATTCTCATTCTGAGTTCATTTGGAAGGTACTAACGAGATTCAAAATGAGTAAATCAAAGATTTTGAGTAGTCCCTTAGATTTATGATTCAAACTTTCAATGGAGAAGACACCTAAAATAGAAAAGGAAACTAAGTACATGAAAAATATTCCGTATACATATATTGTGGGATTTCTAATATACATCATAGTTTGTTTAAGTCTTGATTCATTCAAACAATAGGTAGAGTTAGCACATTGATAGAAAATTATGGAAAGGAAAACAGTAGGACATCAAGTGGATTTTATAGTATCTTAAAGGTTTACTGTATATTGTGTAACATCCCTTGATCAGAGACTACTAATCATTTTTTCATACAGTGGCTCCATGTGACCTTATGCATGCCTCCCTATACACAAGAAGTTGTCAACCTATAGTAAGTGATTAGGTTGTTATTGTGGGGATACTATAACCAAATATAAAAGTTAAAAAAATTAAATAACCAAAAAAACATCCATCATATTATATATAATAAATAAAACCATTCATCGATAATAAATAAATACGAAATCATACATGTTCATGTCCCGACTGATTCCCCACTAAGTCAATATCACATAAAAAATGAACAAAAGAATACAAATATTGAGAGTCTCTACCACCATCCACAATACTCACCTTATCCAAATATCCATCAAATAAGTCCATCCTGGTAATCTAATACTGGGCATTTTCCCTATTGGAACCTGAGAACAATGTGGTCAACTTAGGTACCCACATGTCATGACTACCTGAATAGGGTGTGAGTAAAACTTACTAGGGAACCACCAGTGGGGTCCCTAACATAACCATTAAATTTAGAATATGCATACGTAATAAGAAAAGAATAAAACATATAGTGAGAAAATAAAAATAAATATCCATAGTCAATCCTTGGGTTCTAAGGTGACACCCAGGATTGAAAATTCCTACTTCGGCCAATACCAGATATCTTTGAGCACGATTCCATCATTTGAAACCAAAGGGTGTACGCACACTCTGCTAGAAATCAAGTAACCATCATACAAAACCTAGGGTAAACTCTCCTTGTTTTTAAACAAGTTACTATCATCCAAAACCTTAGGGAAGACTCTCCATAAGTCAATGGCCTTAAGCATTACTTAATACTGAGTTAAGTCAACAATTTGAATTTTATTCACATCAAGGATCTTTTTAGGTTTATAGATTTATAGAAGCCATAACTCATACATAGTAACTTAAATATTACAAATTAGACACTTATACTCAATATCCATTTTTTCACAAAATAAAAACTTTTAAAAAGAAACATGGTTTTTTTTTCACGTTTAAACATCATAAATTTTGATTGATCCCATCCTTGACTCTATTCTCCTTTAAATTCTGTGAAAAATAATTCAAAACTTGGGATTATAATAAAAATATCAATAAGGGATACAAAAATAAGTAAAGCTGTTAGCCTTGTGAAAACATGTAAACCATGAATACTTTATCATAAAGTAATACTTTTCACCTTTATGAAGTATTAAATACTCTTAAATGAATTTAAGATCATTTCTTACCCTTTTTTTACTCAAAATATTACTATAAAACCCATAGAAATCACATATAACATATAAAGGTAACTTCAGACATAATCATACTTAAATGGAAAAACCATATGGTCAACTTCCACACATATCACTCTTATAAATAGAATAGCTATACGGCTGACTTCCATACTCAATACATTGGAGGTTATAATATAACCACCCATCCTCGGTTTATCACATAACCATCCATCTTTGGTTTATCATGTAACCACCCATATTTTTTATCACTTAACCACCCATCAAATGTCCAAGTACCATTATATAATCATAACACATAAAAGATTGCAATTATCAACATTTCACTCATAAAAATTCATTTACAATCATAAGAAATAATTTCAAGATATTGAAATGGTCAATCCACTTTAAAAACCATTTTCAATACTAAAATACCCATAAAAGTGAATAAGGGATTTATTTTTCGTTTTAAAACATTTAGGCTTATAGAGGAAGCCAAATATCAAATAACGATTACGGCAGTAGAGAATTATTTGTTGACGCATATGTTAAAAACATTTCTTTTGTAATTTAGTAAAACGATTCATATAAAAAATATTCCTTTTTAAAACCTTTGAATGAAATTATAAGTCAAAGGGGTTGATTATACACTGTATATAATAAGGTGGTGTATAATATCAAAATATGCCTCAATTAAAGGAGATTGAGACAAAGTCCCCTACCTTGAGTTTGACTCGTCATGTACAATCGTTATATTCTTAAATAATAAACTTAGGTTAATTTATAATTTCTTGAGAAACTTTTTCAAGTTTATTATTGATTTTATATCACTTATTACCAGGTTATAAAAATTACATAATTATTTAAGATCATATCGTATGTTTTATCGATATTCAGTACTTGAGTCGAAAATAAACATATTATGATGTAAATTGTCCTTGTTTTCATAAGTCCATCATCTTCAGAATAATATTCATGAAATAATAATCACTTTTATACATCAATTATACTGTTAAATCAAACCATATGTTTGTGGTATGAAAAATGAACAATGTTATATTCATGGAGACAATAGGTCGTACATACGCATGAGTAACGTTTTCCATTTTTCATTGATCATTATGGAAATAATTTATTTATTATTTTATCTTTATATAATGATCATAATATTATTAAAATAATAATAATAATTTACATATGCTTATATATATCATACAAGTGATGTGGTGAATAAAAATGATTCACATCGCTTCATGGAGGCGATAGTTCACACATACGCACGAACGACATTATCATTTTTATGTGTATGGAAAGTAAGAACATAATTCAAATGTTATTATTTTAAAATTATAAATATTTCATTAATATCATATATAAATATTTATTCCATCATTATAAATATTCTTGATAGATGGTAATGAAAAATGAACTATATCGGTTCGCGAGGCTGTAGTCTACCGTACACATGAACAAAATGTTCATTCCCCATTTAATGAAATTGAGGATGGATTTAGGTGATGATATTAACATAATAACATATCATTATATTGAGGATACTATATTTATCAGTTAATCATGGATTAATAATATTTAAAGGAATTATAATAATAAATAAAATAGAAACACTTAAAAAATAATACCTCTTCTTTGGTTGATCACCTTTCAAAAACACCTTAATAACTTTAAGAAGAGTGTTCTACCTAAAATAAGGATTCAATAATGTGGGTAGTGATTATAGGAAGGGGTTTGGGTAGATCTTGTGAAAACAAAATGGTTCTTTTAGTATGATTATTAGAGAATAGTGGGTACCTTTTTATAGGAGAGGGAATGGGCACCCTTGGAAACTCTTAAAAAGTTAAATTAATATAAATTAATTTTTTAATAAAAATGACACCAAATGGAGATATGTCTAATATAAGATGAATTTAGTTATAAATATTCTCATAATAGAATTTTTATACATGTATTGATTTTATTTTAATCATTATATTTTTAGTATATCCTTAATTGTTCTTTTTAATTTTAATTATGGTAACAACATTTTAAATATTAAGAGGCTATAAATTTTACTTATATCGGGTAAATTACACATAATTGGACACTTTATGAACTTATAAATTTTATTATAGTCACTTTTTAATTTTAAAATATTTTTAGGATTTTTAAATAATTTAATAAATTATTGTTTCTATAAAATATCAATTATATCAATTTTGACACTATTAATTTTATTAAATTTAAATAAAATACAAACAGAGTGATAAAATTAAAAAAAACCATTGAATAGACTTATACCATGTCATAACCACCTATAAAATTTGTGTATGGAATAAAATATTTAATATTTTATTTATTTTAATATTATTAGTATAATTTATTTGATTCTTACTTTAATAAATCTATTATTGCATCATCATTATGTCATAATTAAATTTAATTATTTATTTCCTAAAAATTATAAATAAATTATCATAATTTGGGTAATATTTTTATCTTTATAATGACTATTTATAGTTAATTCTATAACTTATATAACCCCATATTAACATTGTTTTAGTAATAAGAGACATGTTTATGATATTTTTCTTTTTACTTTAAATAAAATGTTATTAATGTCATAATCCCAAACAAGTGGCTTCCAAAGGCCACAATTTCCGCCCAAGTATTATCTTGGTCAGCAATAACTCATCCAATAAGATTAGGAAAATTTTTATGGTAGTTTTATATTATTATAATATTATTTTTACCCTTATTTACCTGATTTACCCTTTAACCGTGATAAATAAAATACTAAATTTACTATTCACCAAAAATTATTTTGATCCTATTAGACCACATTTTTCATAATTATTACAACCATGTATATCCTTTTTTTCAAAATTCAAATCACATAAGTGATTAAATTTGGTTTAACACTAATCATGTTGATGGATTGAGAAAACGAGTCTTCAAAAAGTAAAAACCATCAAAATATTGACATGTGTTTATATAAAGTTTCAATGTGAATTTACTTCTAATGACCAACATTGAATTAAATGATAAAAAAATTAATCTAATTATACCTTAAAACTAAATAAAAGTTTAATCTAACAATTTAAATAAATTATATGAAAAAGAAATTTTGAATTAAAATGTAGTATTTTTCACTATTCATTAAAATATTAATTTTATCAGAAAAATACCAAAATTTCAACCAGAGTAAATTTTTATGTCCCACTTCAAAGGAATAGGTTTATTTTGTCAAATCTGACTTATAAAATTTTCAAAAACTATATTTAAAATGGGTTCACCGTAAAAAACCTTTAGAAAATATTAGAGTATTTTATGCTTCAAATTGGATTTATTCTAATTTTATGCCTCTAAATTTTTTAAAAGAAAGTAAAAACATTTAATAAACATGTTTAATCATAATATAGTTATTTATGTTCATTCCTACCAATACAATGGATAAGAATTATCAACCATTTAAAATAATAATATTAATAATTTATAATTTTTCAGTATAACTTATTCTTGTGTACAACGTAAGATTTTGGAGAAACCCATTATTGCATGTCGGGTATGCTATTATACATAGCATACCTATTAATGTAAAATCACTATCTAATTCATAAATATTAATAAATTTGAAAAGGTATTATTCTATAATTACCTGGGATGTTACAACTTTCCCCCCTTTGAAAATTGTGTTCTCACAATTTTTTATTTACTTATAAAATAAGTGGAGGTATTTTTCCCTCAAAGAATTTTCAGATTCTCATGTTGCCTCTTCAACCATATAGTTTTTTCCAAAAAACCATAACCTAATAAATCATCTAATTCCATAACACTTTCTCTCATTGGTCAATAATATGGACTCATTGTTCCTCATAAAAACTATTTCCTTCCAACTTAACTACTTCTGGACTCAAAACATGAGATGGATCTAGAATATACTTTATTAACATTGAAACACAAAAAACATTTTGTACCTAGGATAAGCTCAGAGGTAAATACCCTCAGTTGGAAATTGATTCTACTTTCTCCAGGATTTCATAAGGTCCAATGAACCATGGACTCATCTTCCCTTTCTTACCAAAATACATCACACTTTTCCATGGTGAAACTTTGAGAAAAACATGATCACCTACCCCAAAAGAAAGATCCTTCCTTCAGTTATCCATATAAATTTTTTTCCTGCTCTATTTTTTCGCATATGTATCTGAATTAAATAAACTTTCTCTATAATTTCCTCAACCAATTCTAGTCCCATCAACTTCCTTTCACCTACTTCATCCCAGAAATCTAGAGTTTGAAACCACTTTCTATATAATGCCTCAAATGGTGCCATATGTATATTGGAAGGAAACGGTTATTATAAGAAAACTCAACTAAAGAAATATGTTTATCCCAACTTATCTGGTAATCCATTGAATATCTTCCAAGTTCTGAATTGTTCGTTCTGACTGCCCATCTGATTGAGGATGAAAAGTTGTACTAAAACTTAATTCAGTACCCAATAACTTCTAAAGGCCTTTCCAAAAGTTGGAAGTGAACTTGGGATCATGATCAGATACAATGGAGAGGGTAACTCCATGTAACCTGGCTATCTCTTTAAAATAAAACTGAGAAATTTGATATATATATATATAGAGAGAGAGAGAGAGTATCTATAATAGGAAGAAAATGATAATATTTAGTCAATCGATCAACAATAACCCATATCACATTGTCACCCTGAGAATTCTTTGGTAATACTACTATGAAATCCATGTATATGTTTTCCCATTTTCAATCTATCACTGGAAAAGGGTGAAGCATCCCTTTTATTAATTTCTACTCTTCTTTAACTTGCTGACAAATCAAACATCTCAGGGTAAAGTTATCAATGTCTCTTTTCATTCCATCCCACCAGTAATGCGCCTAAAGGTTTCTATACATCTTAGTACTGCCCAGATGAACTGAAAATGGAGAACTATGAGCTTCACATAAAAAATATTAATTCAAATGTAAATCATAAGGCACACATAATCTATTCCTAAAACTCAAAACATAATCTGTACCGATGTAAAATTCAGGAAACTTACCCTTCTGAAGCAATTATACCATTTTTCTTCAACTCACTATCTTCCTTATGCACTTGCTTAATTTTTTATGATAGAGATGATTTCACTGATACCTGAAATAAAATATAGGAATTTCTTATACCAACAACTTCCAACCCAAAATTTATCAAAATATTATCCAAAGCATCTCGTTCCAAATATAGCATGGTTAATGCAGCATTACTTTTTTAACTCAAAGAATCAGCCACTTTATTTTCTTTTCCTAGATAGTAATGAATCTTGTAATCATAATCTTTGATTAATTTGAATCATCTCCTCTGTATCATGTTAAATTATTTCTGAGTGAATATATACTTCAAACTTTTTTGATCAGTATATATTTCACACATTACACCATACAAATGATGCCTACAAATTTTTAATGCAAAAACAACAACATCTAATTCCAAATCATGTGTAAGGTAATTTAACTCATTAGGTTTCAACTGATGTGAAGAATAAGTAATTACCTGATCATTATTCATAAGGACACAACCAAGTCCTTTAAATGAAGCATCTCTATAGATAACAAATTCACCATTCCTGGAAGGTAGGTCCAAAACTAGAGCATTTACCAATCTTCTTTTCAGTTCCTGAAAAAAATCATCACATTATTTTGTATAGATGAACATAAATCCCTTACGTGTTAACTTATTTGGTGGGCTAGATAACTGAGAAAAGTTTTCAACATAACTTCGATAATAACCCACTAATCCAAGAAAAACTATGAATATTTTTTATATTGGTAGGTCTTGGACACTCTTCAATAACTTTTGTTTTAGAAGGGTCCACAATTATTCCATCTTTTGAAACAATGTAACCAAGGAATTAAATTTTATTCAACCAAAATTCACTCTTACTAAAATTTCCATATAGTTTCTTTTCTTTTAAGGTTTTCAAAACAATCCTTAAGTGACTTTCATGTTCCCTATGGATTTTAGAATATACCAAAATATCATCTATAAAAACAACCACAAACTTATACAAAAACTAATGAAATAATACATTCATGAGATTAATAAATATAGAAGGTGTATTAGATAACCCAAAGGGCATAACTAAAAACTCCTAATTCCCATATCTCATTCGGAACACTGTTTTTTGGAAAGTCTTCATCTTTAACCTTCAGCTGATGGTACCCGGACCTCAAATCAATCTTTAAAAATTAATGAGCTCCCTGGAGCTGATCAAAAAAATCATCAATATGAGGCAAAGGATACTTTTTCTTAATAGTGATGTTATTTAAGGCTCTTTAATAAATAAAAAACCTCATAGAGTCATCTTTCTTTTTCACAAATAAAACAAGATCACCCCATAGTGAAGTACTAGGTCGAATAAAACATTTATCAAAAAATTCGTGTAACTATTTTTTAAATTCCACCAATTATACTTGACCCATTAAATAAGGGTATTTAGAAATTGGATTAGCATCAGGAACTAAATCAATATAAAATTCAAACTCCCTGTTAGAAACAATACTAGTAAATTCATCCAAAAAACATATGTGAATTCATTCACTACTAGAATGTCACTAATCAAAAATATTTCTTTCTTTTCAATAACATGATCGAGATAACTTTCACTTCCATATTTAATCAATATATATTTTTCTATGTCATCAAAGTTATGAAATCATTGAATAAAACTTTCTTGTCTTTGCATTCTATTTTTTTATGATAAACTAAAATCCAGTCCATACCTAAAACAATATCAAATTCCACTATGGTAAGTTCAAAAATATTTACAGGAAAGACCATAACACTAATGATAATAGAAAGATTCATATAAATCTTGGTTTCTTTAATACTTTTACCAAGATTTTTTTAAAAAAGTTCTATATCAAATTCATGGGGTGATATTTTCAATTTACTTGAAAAGATATCATAAATTAAATAATGTGAAGATCCATAGTCAAATAGAGTATTGGAATATTTTGAAAAAACCTGTAACATACATGTCACCACATAATTTGATGGTCCCACATCAATTTTAGTGGTAGAAAATGATTTTTGTATGCTCTTATGCTTTCAATCATGCTGGTTTTAACCCTGGGTAATCAACTTTGGATACACATTGGCATAATTCCCTAACTAATTACAACTAAAACATTTTATCACCATCTTTTCATTACTTTCCTGGTTATCTTCTTTGTAGTCACGAGAAATATTACCAGTATTAACACATAGGAAGCACTTCCCAAACTTTGAGAGACATTCTCCAAGATTCTTTTTCCCACACTTCTCACAAGATAGAAATTTAGTTTTCTTACCTCCAAACTTATTTGATGATATCTTTTCCATTTCCTGAAAACTGTATTGCTCCTTCTTTCTCTCATAGAACACATGATCATCATAAAAATCCATTTATACCTTCTCGGCACATCAAAAAAGTTTCTCATAGCTTTTTAAATCATGAGAAGCTAATTAATGTCGATATTTTTTCTTCAATCCTGAGTAAAACTGATTTATCTTACTATCAATATCTTGGATAAAATTTGGGAAGTCCATTGACAAATGGGTGAAATTTTCTTCATATGCAGCCACCAAATTTTTATCCTTTTCTCTCAAATCCAAGAATTTATTTTCCATTCTCTGTGGAATATCCTTAGGAAAATATTTTTCAAGGAAGATATTATTAAAATTTATCCCATTCCCATGGTATCAATATCTTTACTTCCTCTGATACTTTTAACCATTGACCACCACTGATTGGTTTCACCTTCAAAACAATGAATAGAAAGACTAAACTTTTTATTGTCTAAAAACCTCGTTACATCAAAAATCTTTTCTAGTTTTTAATCCACCCTTCATCTTGCATAGGGTTAGATGATCCTCTAAATGATGGGGGGCATTGCCTCGTGAAATGATCCACTACCAACATATTCCTATATGGTTAATATGGTTGATCTCATTCATGGAAACCCCACCATTTATCACTTGAGTCAATTGATCCATCATTTTAACAAACTATTCAGTTCTGATTCCAACCATCTTAAGATGATGATTTTGAAGATTGTTTTCCTCTATATGCCTTCCCAGCACAGCTTCCCTATTTCCTCTGCAGAAAACCATTCTGAATAGACATATATTTGATGAAGAAACATGGTAATATTAAAATTCTATATCATTTTATAAAGTAAAAAAATCATTTATGATATTCTATTAACAATATTCTAACTCCTGAAGTTATATAAACTGGCCTCTAATACCAACTATGAGGACTCAGTCTTAAACATTAATTAATATTGAGTTAAGTCAAAATTTTGAATTTTATTCATATAGAGGATCTTTTTAGGTTTATATATTTAGAGAATTATTCCATAACTCATACATAAAAACTTAAATATTATAATTTAGACACTTCTACTCACTATCCATATTTTTATAAAACAAAAACTTTTAAAAAGAACCATGGTTTCGTTTCATGTTTAAACATTATAAATTTTTCTTGATCCCATCCTTAACACTATTCTCTTTATAATCCTATAAAAAACATTTCAAAACTTGGGATGAGCATAAAAATTTCAATAATGGATACACAAAGAAGGAAAACTATTATCCTTGTGAAAACATGTAAACCATGAATACTTTATCATAAAGTAATACCTTTCACCTTTATGAAGTAGTAAATACTCTTAAATAAATAATAGCTCATTAATTAACCTTTTTGAACTCAAAAGATTACTATAAAACCCATGGAAATAATATATAACATATAAAGGTAACTTCAGACATAATTATACTTAAATGAAAAAACCATACAGTCAACTTCCACACATATCACTTTGCCAAATGTAATAGTCATACGGATGACTTCCATACCGAATGCATTGGAGGTTATAATGAAACTAACTAAACTTGATTTATCATTGAACCACCCATATTTGGTTTATCACTTAACCACCCATATTTTTTTTTTGTAAATACCCATAAAATTCAAGGGAAATTTTTTTTTCTTAATTTTCTTTGGAATTTTACAAGAGCGCGGTTTCTGACGGCACCTGATTCCGAGGCCCGGAGTGCCCGGAATCAATTTCCGAAGTTTGGATCGGGTACGTTCAGTGAACGAACGAGCGGGAATTTCTAACTTTTGAACCGGTGCCCGGAATCGAATTCCGATGGCACCGATGAACTCGCAGCACCGATATTCGGTTAAGGAGACCTTTTCAGAGGTTGCGTTTTATGCGGGTTGGGAGTTAGTTTTTGGGAATTTAAAATGAAATTAAATAAAATGTGGAAACACAATTTTATTTTTAACTTGTTGGTTAACTCCTCCCAAAGGGAGTTAGGGGTCGGACCCACATCCACTTAACCTCCCTTGAGAGGATTAAGTGTGGTGGGGCCCACACGAACCCTAACACTTCATCTTCTTTTTTTTAAACTCCCTATAACTCCTCTTTAATTAACTTGACAACTTGGTTAATTAATTGAGTTGAGTTGTTTGAATTTCAAACCTTTGAAATTAAAGTTGATAATTGTGTAAATAAAATAAGCCTTAGCTTATTTTATTTTGGTTGGTCTCCTTATCCATCTTGAGAGAATTTGAGAGGTTCTCTCCACCTTCTTCAACTTTGACGAAAAACACGAAGAACACTCAAGATTCGACGAAGAACGCCGCTTCTCTCTTCTTCGTAGCCGGTGTGTTTCTGAAGATCGACGACGCCGCTTCTTCGATCTTCTTCCCGTGTCAACGAAAGGAGATGTTGTTTCCTCCTCGGACTATCTCTATCAGCTTACAAAGATTCTCCAGCGACGTACCTCTTCGAACGCACCTCGACGTCAACGGAAACGACGTTCGGTTTCCGCAACGCCTGACCTCCGCGACGCTAGTCTTCCGCGGTTTGTTGACGTGCTCCGCACTTGAAACCGAGGTAGGGGTTTGTTGTTGTTTTATTTAATTATTCTCATTCTTTGTTCTAGCATGAAGATCTTTGAGGATAAATGATTAAGTGATATTGTTTAACGAGAGGGGGGCCGGACCGCACAAACACGGACGAACCCCCATCCTTTGTTCCTGAATGTTTCTTGCGGATGGAACGAGATGGCGTGGTGTCGTCGCACCACGCGGGAATCACACGACAGTTATTGCGCGGTGCCGTCGCGCTGCGCCGTGGAAAGATTTTCATGGACGCAACGCCGTCACGCCGCGTCGAAGGAAACCGAAGGCGCCGCGGCCGGAGCGGGGCCGCGGCGGAGGGGTGAGGTGCCGTCGCACCGCGCCGGGCGACGAAGGCCGCGGCCAGTTCTGGGTCGCGGCGGAACGTGATGCCCGGCGGCCAACCGGGCCGCCGGTGTCGGAAGACGGAAGAGGACCGGCCCTTGCCGGTCCTATTGAGAAGAAACCGGCCGGCCAAGTCAGGCCGGCCGGAAGGGTGGAAACCGGGGGAATTAAATTCCCCCGGGCTGCTTAATTGGACCCCCATAATGAGGGGGGCCGGTTTCACAAAGGGGGGCAGGCCCCCCCCCCCCCCCCGTTTTTCCAGCAGCTCGGCTTTCGGCCGAGCCGGCAGCGCGCCCAGCGTGCTGCCTTGCGCCGAACCGGCTGGGCCGCGCTGGGCCGCGCCGGGCCGCGCCGGGCCGTGCCGGGCCGCGCCGGGCCAGGCCAGGTAGACCTTGTCCGGGGCGGGTCGACCCGGTTTGGGCCAACCGGGGGGTCTCGGGCCGGGACGGCCCGGGCCCGAAACCCCCGTTACCGAGCAGTTTGGATTCAAATGCCCATAACTCGGGCTACGGACCTCCAAACGACGCGCCGACAGCGGAGATGCAATCCTTGGATCGAGATGGTCATTTCGGTATATCGTACTCAAGGTTTAGGAATACTTTGAGTTCGGCCGGGTTGGTTCGTACACGAAACCAACCGGGCCCTCAGAGCTGAAACGCTCATATCTTGAGCTACGGACGTCCGATTGACGTGCCGTCAGCTTTGTTGAGTTCTCTTAGTGAGACGGATCTTTTGGAATACTCCACCCGAGGTTTGGATGCAGGTGGAGTACGGTCGGGTTGGTTTTGCTTTAAAAACCAACCGGGCCCCTGGGACGAAAAAGCCAATAACTCTCAGACCGGGCGTCCGATCGACGCGCCGTCTGTTGCATTGAGTTCCTGTTGACAATACGGGACTTTTGGATACATCAACTTCAGATTTTGTGACAGTTGGTGTATCGGCCTCTCGGCTCGTGGAGCGGACCCTCCCGGAACGAGCTTGCTGTGTGCGGGAACCCTAGTGCTGGCTGCGACTTCGACGACGACGTCTCTACAGAGATCCTCGGTGGATTCGACTGCGACGATGATGAGAACGGTACGGGAATCCTCCGTGTTTTCGGCAGTGACCACTACGGTACACCTTGGGATACATCAACTCCGGACTGCATGTCAGTTGATGCATCGACCTTTTAGCCCGTGGAGTGGACCCTCCCGGAACGAGCATGCTGTGTGAGGAACCCTAGAGCCGGCTGAGTTTTGACGACTACTGATCGAATGACTCGGTGTGTTACGGATATCCCAGAGGGGAGTGCTTGGTTGTAGCGGCAGACCCACGACAGAGGTGCGCTTGGTTGTAGCGGCACATGGGAGCACTTGGTTGTAGCGGCAGACCCACGACAGAGGTGCGCTTGGTTGTAGCGGCACAGGGGAGCGCTTGGTTGTAGCGGCAGACCCATGACAGAGGTGCGCTTGGTTGTAGCGGCACAGGGGAGCGCTTGGTTGTAGCGGTAGACCCACGACAGAGGAGCGCTTGGTTGTAGCGGCACATGGGAGCGCTTGGTTGTAGCGACAGACCCACGACGGAGGAGCGCTTGGTTGTAGCGGCATAACCACTGTACTTGATGGAGAAGGAGTTCCCCAATAGCTTTGGGTCCAACTTCATGATCGATCCTATGTGGGTCATTGCGGGGGATTACTACCTTCCGATCCTTTATGGGTCCAACGGATTAGATGAATCAGTGGCTACATCTGATCATCTCTATCGTCATCTAAAGAAGTATACCTGTGTGAGCTGAATCTTGTGTTACTCTCCTTTGTGGATTGTGTTGAGCTACCCTGTGTGGATTTACTGTTTACTTTCCTTTGTGGATTGTGTTGTGCTATCCTGTGTGGGTATACATTTGCTTTCCTGTGTGGACTGGGTTGTGCTTGGACAGGGACGTTGGAGCCGAACGGGAATTGATGACTTAGGTATATGTATGGGCATATACCTAAGCAGTGTCGGTTGTTACTTCGTGATTGTATCCTTCCTTGTGGTTTATCCTTTGTGGATTTCGGGAGACCTTCGGGGGTCTCGAGGTCCCTACTGAGTAGATTATACTCACCCCTGCACGGGCTATGCCCGCACTTCGTGGTGTTGGTTGCAGACGATGGACAACACTGATCGTGGTGGAGGCGTGCGGAGCAGGACGGTACCTGGAGGTGGACCACTGGGCGGGACGTACTCGGAGGGGTCAGGTGGACCTGAGGAGCTGTGGAGGCTATCTGTACCCACCCTTCAGGTGGGACTTCCAGAGGACGGCTCGATGCTGTGGCTTTTCCTTTCAGTTGTTGTTTTTCCTTTCAGTTGTACTTTACAGTTGGGCTTGTATTTTCGGCCCCCTTTTTACTTTCAGCACAGCTTGTACAGTTTTTACGTAGTGTTTACTTTTCCGCTTGCTTACTCTGTGGTGCTTGTTTACTTTTCAAAGGCAATGCCTTCCCTTTTGTTGGGATTTACGCCTTGGTGCTAGTCGCCAGCCCCTGGCCTATGGAAGGCGGGCTTGGGGTAGTCACGGCACGGGCCCCGAGGACGGGTCGTGACAAATTGGTATCAGAGGAGTTTGGTTCTATCGCGAACTCTGATCTTTTCTATGTGAAGCAATAGTGTTTAGCATATTGAGTGTGGTTATCAGTCCAGGGAGTCCAGTGTTGGTGCGGCGGCCGACGTATCCGTACACCAGGACCCTGACTTCTGATTTCCGACTTAATGCACGAAAACATTGATTGCGTGTGTGTTTCAAGTTTTATTTGTGATTACTTTGTATCAGCTCACCAGGTATACTATTCTGACCGTGGCGCACCTGTTTCCTTTTCAGGATGGCCCCACGACGGCAGCCAGCTAGGGTTCCGAGAGTCGAGCGTGACGACAGCCCACCGAGCGACGAGGCCTCGGTGCAGGGCCCTTCGTCAGCTGTGGCACCGGCGGTAGCTCTACCCGCTAATCCATCGATACTTCTAGCACCAGCCATTGACGATGCACGTCGCCTCGGCGCACTGCATGAGTTTCAGCACCAGCGACCGCCCAGGCTTTGTGGGGAGACGGACCCCCAGGTAGTCGAGGACTGGCTGGAGGCAGTGGTACGAGTTTTCAGGCTAGTGAGGACACCAGCAGACCTCATGGTGATCCTCGCTGCGAGCCTACTGCACGCAGCAGCGGGACGATGGTGGAGCCTGATGCTCCAGGTACACGATGAGGACTCTCTCCTCTGGACAGACTTTGAGAGCATCTTCCGCTCCGAGTTCGTCCCAGCCACCCTCCGAGCGGTGCGCATCCAGGAGCTACTACAGCTGCGGCAGGGCAGCATGACAGTGGCCCAGTACTCGGTGAGATTTACTGATCTCTTGCGCTACTCCACAGATATGGTACGGGACCCGTTCTTCTGGGCTTGAACCTTCGAGCAGGGACTGAGGCACGAGATCAGGGCTTCGATGATCTCCCTCAACATTCTGACACAGGCAGAGGTGTTGGAGAGAGCCCTCTTAGTAGAGAGTTTCCTTGATGAGCAGTCTCCAGCAGCAGGACCCACCACTTGTCGGCATGCGGCAGAGTCTTCTGCAGCGGGCAGTAGACAGATGACACAGGGGTCCAAGAGGACTAGACCTATAGGTGGTCTATAGCATGACTCTGGATCATTTGCGAGAGGCACTCGGGGTGGGCAACGACTTGCCATGAGAGGGCAGTGTTACTCCTGCGGCGGGGTTGGTCACATGGCTCGTGACTGTCTGAACCGCTATACGGATGACCAGCAGACGAACGAAGGACCCCCAGGCAGAGGCAGAGGTTCGATCAAGGCAGACCGCGAGGAGCAGGCGACCATGGCAGGGGAGCTGGCCGTGCAGCTGGAGGTGGACGACGCTTCGGGGTGTTGCCACCACCACCACCAGGAGGTCCACCCCGACCGCAGGGAGTTGGTGGACATGCGAGAGCTCAGCTTCAGGCAGCTGAGGCCTTCGATCAAGGAGCTCTGGGAGCAGATGGACAGGAACGGGACTAGTTGATACGTCTTTTGTACTTCTAGTTCCTAGTTGCTATGGTGTAGTGTCTTGTATTATGAGCTGCAATAATAAAAGACGAATACCCTTGTGATGTTTTTTTATTCCTGTCCTCTTTTGTGTTGTTACTAAGAGGTTCTGGTTTAGACTGTTGACTTGACCCTCACCGTGAGACATCTACTGGAGGAGACCCAGTTACCACACACTGATGCCGACAGTGTGACTCAACCCTTGGAGGTGAGAGTAATGGTTGGATCTCTTGGTAGTAGCGTCGAGGCCTTACGACGTCATCCTTGGTATGGATTAGTACCATCCATGTCGGGATTGACTGTATTAGGCAAAGGAAGTGGTTCATCCAGGGGATGAGACCAGATTTCTCTTTTCGGCAAAGAAGAAATCTTAGCAGCTCTTGTGGGACCAAAGATGCTCTAGGCCACGACAGAAAAGGTCCAGGTCATCCAGGAGCAGATGAGGACAGCTCAGAGCCAGCAGAAGTCATATGCTGACAGGAGGCAGAGGCCACTAGAGTTCGAGAATGGAAACCATGTCTTCTTGCGTGTCTCACCTTGACGTGGTTTGCGGAGATTTGGCCGAGGTAGCAAGTTGTCTCCACGCTTCATTGGACCCTTCCAGGTCCTCAGCAGGATTGGTGAGGTGGCTTATCGTCTGGCTCTACTACCTCAGTTGCACCGGGTGCACGACGTCTTCCACGTGTCTCAGCTGAGGAGATACGTGCACGACCCGACGCACATCATTAACCATGTGGAGCTTGATGTTGATGATGGGACGACTTTTACGGAGGTCCCGGTGGAGATAGAGGATCGACAAGAGCAGGTCCTACATGGGAGATCGATTCCTATTGTGCGCATCAGATGGAAGCACGGGAACCTCCCGGAGAGCACTTGGGAGCGGGAGGCTCAGATGCGTGCTCAGTACCCACATTTTTTTCCCTATTTTTTGATGTATCTTTACGGGGACGTAAAGCCCTGAGGTGGGAGTAATGTAAAGACCCATAAAATTCAACGGAAATTTTTTTTCCTTAATTTTCTTTGGAATTTTACAAGAGCGCGGTTTCTGACGGCACCTGATTCTGATGCCCGGAGTGCCCGGAATCAATTTCCGAAGTTTGGCTCAGGTACGTTCAGTGAACGAACGAGTGGGAATTTCTAACTTTTGAACCGGCGCCCGCAATCGAATTTCGAGGGCACCGATGAACTCGCAGCGCCGATATTCATTTAAGGAGACCTTTTCATAGGTTGCGTTTTATGCGGGTTGGGAGTTAGTTTTTGGGAATTTAAAATGAAATTAAATAAAATGTGGAAACACAATTTTATTTTTAACTTGTTGGTTAACTCCTCCCAAAGGGAGTTAGGGGTGGGACCCACATACACTTAACCTCCCTTGAGAGGATTAAGTGTGGTGGGGCCCACACGAACCCTAACACTTCATCTTCTTTTTTTTAAAC
This sequence comes from Viscum album, assembly GCA_963277665.1. Classification (NCBI taxonomy): domain Eukaryota; kingdom Viridiplantae; phylum Streptophyta; class Magnoliopsida; order Santalales; family Viscaceae; genus Viscum; species Viscum album. Next base: position 894,395,316 of record OY728151.1, on the reverse strand, counting down.
TCCCTATAACTCCTCTTTAATTAACTTGACAACTTGGTTAATTAATTGAGTTGAGTTGTTTGAATTTCAAACCTTTGAAATTCAAGTTGATAATTGTGTAAATAAAATAAGCCTTAGCTTATTTTATTTTGGTTGGTCTCCTTAGCAATCTTGAGAGAATTTGAGAGGTTCTCTCCACCTTCTTCAACTTTGACGAAAAACACGAAGAACAATCAAGCTCCGACGAAGAACGCCGCTTCTCTCTTCTTCGTAGCCGGTGTGTTTCTGAAGATCGACGACGCCGCTTATTCGATCCTCTTCCCGTGTCAACGAAAGGAGACGTCATTTCCTCCTCGTACTATCTCCGTCAGCTTACGAATATTCTCCAGTGGCGTACCTCTTCGGACACACCACGACATCAACGGAAACGACGTTCGGTTTCCGCGACGCCCGACCTCCGCGATGCTAGTCTTTCGCGGTTTGTTGACGTGCTCCGCACTTGAAACCGAGGTAGGGGTTTGTTGTTGTTTTATTTAATTATTCTCATTCTTGGTTCTAGCATGACGATCTTTGAGGATAAATGATTAAGTGATATCATCTAATGAGAGGGGGGTCGGACCGCACAAACACGGCCGAACCCCCCTCCTTTTTTCTTGAATGTTTCTTGCGGATGGAACGAGATGGCGTGGTGTCGTCGCACCACGCGGGAATCACACGACAATTATTGCGCGGCGCCGTCGCGCCGCGCCGTGGAAAGATTTTCATGGACGCGACGTCGTCACGCCGCGTCGAAGGAAACTGAAGGCGCCGCGGCCGGAGTGGGGCCGCGGTAGAGGGGCGTGGTGCCGTCGCACCGCGCCGGGCGATGAAGGTCGTGGCCGGTTCCGGGCCGCGGCGAAATGTGATGACCGGCGGCCAGCCGGGCCGCCGGTGTCGGAAGACGGAAGAGGACCGGCCCTTGCCGGTCCTGTTGAGAAGAAGCCGGCCGGCCAAGTCGGGCCGGCCGGAAGGGTGGAAACCGGGGGAATTAAATTCCCCTGGGCTGCTTAAGTGGCCCCCGATAATGAGGGGGTCGGTTTCACAAAGGGGGGCAGGTGCCCCCCCCCCCCCCCCGTTTTTCCAGCAGCTCAGCTTTCGGCCGAGCTGGCAGCGCGCCTGGCCGGTTCACCAGGCAGGGCCGGGCCGGGTCGCGCCGGGCCGGGCCGGGCTGTGCCGGGCCGGGTCGACCCGGTTCGGGCCAACCGGGGGGTCTCGGGCCGGGACAGCCCGGGCCCGAAACCCCCTTTACCGAGCAGTTTGGATTCAAATGCCCATAACTCGGGCTACAGACCTCCAAACAATGCGCCGTCAGCGGCGATGTGATCCTTGTATCGAGATGGTCGTTTCAGTATATCGCACTCAAGGTTTCGGAATACTTTGAGTTCGGCCGGGTTGGTTCGTACACGAAACCAACCGGGCCCTCGGAGCGGAAACGCTCATATCTTGAGCTACGGACGTCCGATTGATGTGTCGTCAGCTTTGTTGAGTTCCTCTTAGTGAGACAGATCTTTTTACATACTCCTACCGAGGTTTGGACTCAGGTGGAGTACGGTCGGGTTGGTTTTGCTTTAATAACCAATCAGGCCCCTGGGACGAAAAAGCCAATAACTCTCAGACCGGACGTCCGATCGACGCGCCGTCTATTGCGTTGAGTTCCTGTTGACAATACTGGACTTTTGGATACATCAACTTTGGATTTTGTGACAGTTGGTGTATCGGCCTCTCAGCTCGTGGAGCGGACCCTCCCGGAACGAGCTTACTGTGTGCGGGAACCCTAGTGCTGGCTACGACTTCGACGACGACGTCTATACAGAGATCCTCGGTGGATTCGACTGCGACGATGATGAGAATAGTACGGGAATCCTCCGTGTTTTCGGTAGTGACCACTACGGTACACCTTGGGATACATCAACTCCGGACTGCACGTCAGTTGATGCATCGACCTTTTAGCTCGTGGAGTGGACCCTCCCGGAACGAGCATGCTGTGTGCGGAACCCTAGAGCCGGTTGAGTTTTGACGACTGCTGATCGTATGACTCAGTGTGTTACATATAGCCCAGAGGGGAGCGCTTGGTTGTAGCGGCAGACCCATGACATAGGTGCCCTTGGTTGTAGCGGCACATGGGAGCGCTTGTTGTAGCGGCAGACCCACGACAGAGGTGCGCTTGGTTGTAGCGGCACAGGGGAGCGCTTGGTTGTAGTGGCACAGGGGAGCGCTTGGTTGTAGCGGAAGACCCACGACAGAGGAGCGCTTGGTTGTAGCGGCACATGAGAGCGCTTGGTTGTAGCGGCAGACCCACGACGGAGGAGCGCTTGGTTGTAGCGGCATAACCACTATACTTGATGGAGAAGGAGTTTCCCAATAGCTTTGGGTCCAACTTCATGATCGATCCTATGTGGGTCATTGCGGGGGATTAGTACCTTCCGATCCTTTATGGGTCCGACGGATTAGATGAATCAGTGGCTACATCTAATCATCTCTATCGTCATCTAAAGAAGTATACCTGTGTGAGATAAATCTTGTGTTACTCTACTTTGTGGATTGTGTTTAGCTACCCTGTGTGGATTTACTATTTACTCTCCTTTGTGGATTGTGTTGTACTATCCTGTGTGGGTATACGTTTGCTTTCCTGTGTGGACTGGGTTGTGCTTGGACTCGGACGTTGGAGCCGAACGGGAATTGATGACTTAGGTATATGTATGGGCATATACCTAAGCAGTGACGGTTGTTACTTCATGATTGTATCCTTACTTGTGGTTTATCCTTTTTGGATTTCGGGAGACCTTCGGGGGTCTCGGGGTCCCTACTGAGTATCTTATACTCACCCCTGCACGGGCTATGCCCGCACTTCGTGGTGTTGGTTGCAGACGATGGACAACGCTGATCGTGGTGGAGGCGTGCGGAGCAGGATGGTACCTGGAGGTGGACCACTGGGCGGGACGTACTCAGAGCGGTCAGGTGGACCCGAGGAGCTGTGGAGGCTATCTGTACCCACCCTTCAGGTGGGACTTCCAGAGGACAGCTCGACGCTGCGGCTTTTCCTTTTAGTTGTTGTTTTTCCTTTCAGTTGTACTTTACAGTTGGGCTTGTATTTCCAGCCCCCTTTTTACTTTCAGCATAGCTTGTACAGTTTTAACTTAGTGTTTACTTTTCCGCTTGCTTACTCTGTGGTGCTTGTTTACTTTTTAAAGGCAATGCCTTCCCTTTTGTTGGGATTTACGCCTTGGTGCTAGTCGCCAGCCCCTGGCCTATGGAAGGCGGGCTTGGGATAGTCACGGCACGGGCCCCGAGGATGGGTCATGACATTTTTATCAATAAACCATCCATAAAATTTCCAAGTACCATTATATAATCATAACACATAAAATATTTCAATTATCAAAATTTCACTTATAAATTTTTATTTTCAATCAAAAGAAATAATTTCAAGATATTGAAATAGTCAATTCACTTTCAAAAATATTTTCAATACCAAAATACCCATAAAAGGGAATAAGGAATTTCTTTTTCCTTTTAAAAACATTAATGATTATAGAGGAACCCAAATATTAAATAACGGTTACGACGGTGGAGAAGTCGTTATCGCCACATATGTTAAAAACATTCCTTTTGTCATTTAGTAAAATTATTCATATAAAAAAAGATTCCTTTTTTAAAACCTTTGAATGAAATTTTATGCCAATGTGATTTGTCCTGGAATGAAAATATGGATTCCTTTCAATGTAAAAGGCACTATTACTATCAAAAAACAATAAAATGTGATCTTTTTGTGATCGAGTTTCTCCAACAACCTTTTCATCCAAATCACCTCTTTGCATGCCTGTGTAGCTTCCATGTACTCCACCTCCATTTTGGATAAATCCACAACTGACTGTAACTTTGAAATCCATCTCATAACTCCTCCTTCAAGAGTAAACACATAACCAGTAGCGGATTTTCTCTGGTCAGATTCATCTGCTAAAATCTGAATTAACATAGCCCCTAATGGTGAAATTCGATCCTCCAAAACACAATGCAACATCTGAGGTTTCCTTGATGTATCTCAGGATCCTCTTCACCATTCTCAAATGTACCCATCCTAGATTCTACATGTACTAACTAACTAATCCCACTTCATGTGTAATGTATCGTCTAATACAAACCATGATGAACCTTAGACTCCTCACTACTGATGCATATAGAAATTGAGACATTTACATCCTCTCTACTTCACTGTCAGGACTCATCGTGGAGGATAACTTTGAATTAATGGGAAGAGGGGTAGAAATTGGATTATAGTATTTCATGTTGAATCATTTCAATAATTTCCTCAAATAATTCTTATGTGATAGACAAATCTTTCCATTATTCTTGTCTCAGTAAATTTTCATCCCAATAATCTTGTTTTTGGATCCCAAGTCCTTCATATCAAAGACCCTAGACATGTGCTTTCGTCTCCTAGATTTGATCATTATTGGGGCATGCAACCAACATTTCATCCATATACAATAGTATAATGATAAAATACTTACCATATAGACCCTTGAAATATGAAAAACGATATGAATTAAGTCTGTTGTATCCAAGTCTCATGATATAGGAATCAAATCTCTTGTAGCAACACCTCGGCACTTGTTTGAGACTATACCGAGATTTTTTCAACCTGCAAACCAAGTTCTCTTTACCTTCTTTAAAAAACCTTTTAGTTGGATCATATAGATTTCTTCATCAAGATCACTATATAGAAAAGTTTTTTTCACATCTATCTTCTCTAGATGCAGAGCGTATGCGGCACACATCGCCAAAACTACCCTAATAGTCATCAATATAACAATAGTAGAAAATATTTCATTGAAATTGATACCTTCCTTATAAGCATATCCTTTGACCTCCAGTCTCTCATGATATCTTTCCACCTGGTACTTTTTATCCCTCTTGATCTTGTAGACCCATTTGTTCCCAATGTTCTTCCTTCCTTGAGGTAATGAAACAAGATCTCAAGTCTTGTTCTTGTGCAGGGCTTCAAGTTTCTCCTACATCACCACCATCCATGAAGATATATCTCGACTCTAGGTCGCCTCCAAAAGAGATGATAACTCTCCATATTCTGTCAATAATAAATATGCAACATTTATATCAGTTACATAATCTGAGTTCCATATTGGAGCTCTTTTCTCTCGATTTGACCGTCGTAGTACAGGATCATCTGGTACTTGATCATTATGCTCTGGTAATACATCATAGGAAACTGGTTCTTTCTTTGTTTTGTCCTTCACCTAGACTATTTTAGTTTTTGTACTCTATTTCTCTGTATCTTTATCAATAATCATTTTCATTTTTTGTTTGGAAGAAATGACATCTCTACTGATGATAAGTTTGTGGGTAGTGGGATCCCACAAACGATACCCCTTCACACCATCAGCGTATCCCAAGAAGATACATTCCTTGAATCATGATTCCAACTTTGATCTTTCCTAATCACAAAATAGTGCATATATAGGACATCAAAAAGTATGAAATTGAGATTAATTAGAGGGTTTACTAGTCCACATGTTCATCGGCATCTTCAGGTCAATTTACATTGAAGGGGATCGATTGATCACATAGCAGTAAGTATTTATTGTTTCTACCCAGAACGACTTGGTAACTCCTACAGTCTTCAACATCACCCTTATTCTATTCAAAAAGGTTCTATTCATTTGCTCTGCCACTCCATTCTACTGAGAAGTGTATTCCACCATGAAATTCACCTTGATTCCTTCCTGTTGAAAAAAAAGAATCAAACTCCCTGCTTGTATGTTATCCACCATTGTTAGTCCTCAAACACTTGATCTTATTTTTGGATTCAAGCTCCTTTTGTGCATTGAATGTTTTGAAGACTTAAAATACATCTAAATTTCTATTGATTTAAAACACCCAACATCTCCTGGAATAGTCTTCAATGAAAGATACAAAGTAACTTGCTCCTCCTAGGGATACAACCAATGCTTTCCAAATATTGGAATGAATCAACTCCAAGATCTCCTTTATCCTCATCATTGACATTCCAAACTTCATCCAGTGTTGCTTACTTAAAAAAATTCTTACAAAATGGTAAGGATACCTTCATAATCCCAGGAAACAACTTCTGATCTGCAAGTATCTTCAGGCCTCGTTCAGAGATATGGCCAAGCTTTTGATGTCATAATGTCATCAACTCTTCCATTGAGGTAGTTGATGCGACAACTATCTATGATTCCTTGTATGTTTCACCCATAAGCACATACAGGTTCTTTGAAATCTTCTCTACCTTCATCACTAAAATCACTCCCTTCATAATCTTTATAATCCCGTTCTCGGTGTGAGTCTTGCATCCAATATCATCAAATTGTCCCAAGGACAAAATGTTCTTCTTAAGACCCTCCACATGGAATACTCCTTGGATGGTTTGGACTATATTATCATGAATCTTTAGTTTGATGTTTTTCACTCCAAATATCTTCAATATATGATCGTTCCCCATGTACACAAGTCCTTCTATAATAGTTTCATATTGGTCAAACCATTCCCATCAAGATTTCATGTGTCATGTTGCTCTGGAGTCAATAATCCATGTGTCGTCAAGATGTTGTCTTCCTTCAATAGTCATTTCCACATCACTGACTAGGCGTTAACTACCATTTAAAATAATAATATTAATAATGTATTATTTTTCGGTATAACTCAGTCTTGTGTGTAATGTAAGATTTTGGAGAAACTTATTGTTGTGTTTCGAGTACACTATCAGATATAGAATCCCTATTAAGGTAAAATCATTATCTAATTAATAAATATTTACAAATATGAAAAATTATTACTCTATAATTACCTAGAAAGTTACACTCTCCCTACTTGAAAACAATCAATCGTCATCCGGAACCTAGGACTTGGCACTTCCTACTGGGAAACATGTCATCCAGGTCCCAAGTACAAACTCTCCCTTTAAGGAATCAAGTAACCTTATCTAGAACTCAAATTTGTACACGCACCCTATTAGGAAACGCATACAAGATTATCACAATTTGGTGAACATTGTCTCCCCAAAATCATCCCATCAACCCCCATGGGTCACCCACATACCTGAACCTACCATGAATATCATATGATGACCTCCATAGTGCATAACCATTCCAAATCACTAAATCCCTGATAGGTTATCTACATAGATCCCCAAGTACCAACAATTGTGATCAATGTGACCTATAGGAAAATACATGCAGATCACATCACAAATTAGGGGAATCCTCTGGCCCAAGAACTATCACTCAATATACATACATCATGAATAATATCTTGTCTATGAGCTCACCATCTCATCACTAGGTTTCTAGTCACCCCGGCCAAGCCCCTCATCTCAAATAAAGCCTCTGCATCCTCTTAGCCACTCTAGCCTAACTCTCAAGACCATCCTGATCACACAAGCACAACATGATGAACCCATCATAATTACTTATATCTCCCACATGGGAATCCACTCAGGTCCTCCATACCCATATCAATATCTAGAAAACGGCACCAATTTTTTCTAAACACATACTGTCAACCTTTAGGTTTTAAGCTAACACTTAAGACCGACTACACATATTTCCATGCACTAACCCTATCAAGGGTTACATGGAACTAGGGAACCCTATTGAGGTTCCCTAGGTCACACCATAGTCCAGAAACCCTATATGGGATCCTCTTTCCCATTCTTTACACCCTTTCCAAGCCCATGACTTAGAAAGCATAGATTATATCAACCTCACCATGGTTGTATCATGGCTTCACTATCCTCATGGGAAAATTCATATCAACATCTCTCTAAAGAGATGGAAACATTCTAATACCATCTCCTGAATCAAACTAAGTTATTCCTCACACATCCAACCAATCAATAATCAACCAGGGTATACCCACTTGGTTACTCATGCATCTATGGTGGAAGAATATGTGTCCCACTCTCTGGTCAACTAGCCCAAAGTCTTACAAGGTTCCTCAAGGTTATAGTATGGCCTAATTAGGCTAATTACTCTCAATCATAACTCTCCCTTAGCCATAGAGAAAAAGGGAACTTATCCCAAGGTCATGTATGCCTCGGTCATTTTATTTAATATAATTTAAATCCCTCTAGGGTTCATATATCTCATAAAACGCATTTATAAGGAGGATCTCATCCATCATTGATAAAAGCATAAAGCCTATCTATAAGGGTCCATATTACCACCCCCCCCCCCCTAAAAATTTATTCTTTTTATAAAATTCATTTCAAAACAATTATTTTTTATAATTAAGTTCAACCACCCAATAGTGGAAAAACTACATATCACAGGCCATATAACAAATTCATATATCATAGGGAAATACATAAGGACCTCTAACCTCATGTTAAGTCATCCCCTATAGCAAGATCATCTATTTCTCAAAGATCATCCAAGATCATATCAACATCTAAGCTCCTAGATCAACCCATAACATCCAATTTAATTAATTATAAAAATTATAACTAATTTTACATTTTAATTCAAATAGTCATAACTGCCTAAAACTCCCCTAATGAAATACACTCATCAAAATATCAAGAAAAGGGGTGCAGACCACTACTGAGAGAAACCTGGATCTAAACCACAAAAAATCCCCAATTATTACACCTGAGTTAATGACCAATTTCATCCAATTCCTCCAAAAAACACAAGAAAATCCATCAGGTGATGTACCTTCATCAAAATGATATGTGACGACATGTTATCAACAACACGGGATGTTCTTTACCTATCACGTTAAAAAGCCCCTTTATATTGGGGCAATTACACCATGATCTTATGGAATCCTCACTAAAAACCTCACCTAACAAGAACAAACTAGTGATAAAGAAAAAGGGGAAGAAATCCAGGAAGAATCAATACAAAGTGTTAGATTTACCTCATGTTTTATACTATAATGAATGACACTTGATTATAGAAATAATTGAGGAATAAACTCCTCTTTAATTTGAAGAAGATCGATCCACCCCTTTGGGTGTGTTTGTTGTATATAAAAACCTAAATCCCCTTTTTATTTTCATTTAATTATTTAATTTAATTTTTGGAAAATTTGACAAAATTTCGATTAACTTAATTTCCTCCTTTTGATGAACTTAATGTCTTATTCCAGAAAATCCATCAAACAAACTCCTCCTACTGGTAAACTCATCACTGAACATTCTCTAAAATTTTAGTCGACTAATATCCAAAGTTTTATCTTCCAGTCATCTTCCCCTCTTTTCTCTCAAACCTTTGGAACAAGACATCCTCTGAACTATTAACTTTGAAGAATGCATAAGGGAACTTCATAAGGTTCATTTCAATCTTCTTAAGAGTCATTTTTGACTTCGTAAGAGTTATTTTGAAAACCATAAGGATCACTGCAAACTTTATAAAGTTCATCTTAAACTTCATAATGTTCATGACTTATCCAAAAATGAAAGGTGTCACTCTTATAGAAGACTCAACTTTTGATCAACCAACTTTCAATGAACTTGATTCCAAACATCATACTCTTCAACCTTCAACAATCAAAAGATATATATAGTTTATCAGGTGGATTCTATCTTCTAGACACCTTACAACTCCACATTTAAGATGTGACCCACACTACGGGAAAAATTGATATTTGAGACGGGGTATTTGCGACGGGGAAGGGTCTCGTCGCAAATAGTCTGTCGGGAGGGACTATTTGTGATGAGACCTTCTTCCCATCGCAAATAATTAGTAATTTACGATGGGGAGATGGTCCCCGTCGTAATAGGTTTGGCGCGAGTTGTGCGCCAAACCACGGGAAGGATATTTGCAACGAGTATAAAAACTCATCGCAAATACCCAGTGGTGTTTTTTAGTATTTGCGACGAGATTTATCTCTCGTCACAAATAGTATGTCGACGGGTTGGTATTTGCGACAAAACTCATCGCAAATACCTTTTTAACCACCACACCTAACTAATAGGGGTTAGCATTTGCGACGGGTCCCATCGTAAATAATATTGTCGCAAATAATCTAACCTATATATTCCACCGTCTGTTTTTTCCCACTCCACTCCTTTCTCTACCCCTCTCTCCCTCTCTACTTACATTTTTTCTCTCAAAAATTTTCAAAGTATAAAATTTTAAATCAGAGCAATATTTACGGCTTATATCCTCCAAAAGATTCAGTTTTAATATATTTATCTATTTCTTTTATTTTTTTAGTTAATTCATTTTATTTTATATTAGTTATAATTATTGTTAATTAGCTCCAATTAAATTAAAATAGAATTAGATAGTTTTATTTATCATTATTTATTTTTACAAATAATTACATGTGATTAGTATTAATTACTATTAATTAATAGTTATTATATTAATTATTATTAATTATTGGTAATTAGTATTAATTAGAAAAATTATTAATAAGTAGTCATAAATGGGGATAATTAGTAATAATTATCAATAATTAGTAATAAATTGGAATAAATATTTATAAATAGTAATAATTAGTAATAATTAATGATAATTAGAAATAATTAGTGGTGACTAGTAGAAATTAGTAATAGTTAGTAACAATTAGCAGGAATAAGTAATAATTAGCGGTAATTAGTAATAAATTTTAATAATTAGTAGTAAATTTTAATAATTAGTAATAATTGGTAATAAATTTAAATAATTAGTAATAAATTGTAATAAATTTTAATAATTAGAAATAATTAGTAATAATTAGTAATAAATTGTAATAAATCGAAATAATTAATAATAATTGATAATAATTAGTAGTAAATTGTAATGATTAATAATAAATTGAAATAAATTGTAATAATTAGTAATAATTAGTAATAAATTGTAATAAATAGTAGTAAATTGTAATAATTAGTAACAAATTATAATAAATAGTAATAATTAGTAATAAATTGTAATAATTAGTAAGAATTAGTAATAAATTTTAATAACTAGAAATAAATTGTAATAATTAGTAATAAATTGTAATAATGAATAATAAATTGTAATAATGAGTAATAATGAGTAATAATTAGTAATGAATTGTAATAATGAGTAATAAATTGTAATAGTGAGTAATAATTAATAATAAATTTTAATAAATTTTAATAATTAATAATAATTAGAGGGAGTAAGTAATAATTAGCAGTAATTAGTAATAAATTGTAATAATAAGTAAAAAATTTAATAATTAGTAATAAATTTTAATAATAAGTAATAATTAGTAATAATTAGTAATAAATAGTAACAAATAGTAATAATTGGTAATAAATTGTAATAATTGGTAATAAATTGTAATAATTACTAATAAATTGTAATAATTAGTAACAATTAGTAATAATTAGTAATAATTAGTAATAATTAGAAATAATTAGTAATAATTAGTAATAAATTGTAATAATTAGTGATAATTAGTAATAATTGGTAATAATTAGTGATAATTAGTAATAAATTGTAATAATTAGTAATAAATTGTAATAATTACTAATAAATTGTAATAATTAATATTAAATTGTATTAATTAGTAATAAATTGTAATAATTACTAATAAATTGTAATAATTATTAATAAATTGTATTAATTTAGTGCTAATTAGTAATAAATTGTAATAATTAGCAATAAATTGTAATAATTAGTAATAAATTGTAGTAAATAGTATTAAATTGTAATAATTACTAATAAATTGTAATAATTAGTAATAAATTATTATAATTTGTAATAGACTGTAAAATATTATAATAATTAGTAAGAAACAGTAATAAATTGTAATAATTGCTAATAAATTGTAAAAATTAGTAATAATTAATAATAATTTGTAATAATTTGTAATAAATTGTAATAATTAGTAATAAATTGTAATAATTAGTAATAAATTGTAATAATTAGTAATAATTAGTAACAAATTGTAATAATTAGTAATAATTAGTAATAATTAGTAATAGATCATAATAAATTATAAAAATTAGTAATAATTCGTGGAAATATGTAATAATTAGCAGTAATTGGTAATAAATTGTAATAATTGTTAATAAATTGTAATGATGACTAATAAATTTTAAAAATTAGTAATAATTAGTAATAATTAGAAATAAATTTTAATAATTATGAATAGTTAGCAATAATTTGTAATAATTTGTAATAAATTGTAATAATTAGTAATAATTAGTAATAAATTGTAATAATTAGTAATGATTAGTAATAAATTGTAATAATTAGTAATAAATTGTAATAATTAGTAATAATTAGTAATAATTAGTAACAAATAACAGTAATTAGTAATAAATATTAATAAATAGGAATAAATAGTAATAATTGGAAATAAATAGTAATAATTCAGAATAAATAGTAATAATTAGTAATAATTAGTAATAATTAGTAATAAATATGAATAAATAGTAAGAATTAAGAATTATTAGTAACAATTAGTAATAATTACCAACAATTAGCAATAATTAGGATTAAATAGTAATAATTCGGAATAAATAACAATAATTAGAATAAATAGCAATAATTATAATAATTATAAATAATTAGAATAATTATAATAATTAGAATAAATCCATACAATTTCTAGTAGAGTAATAATTAGTAATAAATTGGCACAATTTCCAATGGATTGGTGGCAACTCTTTTGCCTGATGGCTCATCTCCTTGCAACTTTCTCCCACTGAAATCACTATGAAAAATCAACTTCAATGTACGAACATCCATTTTCATATACACAAGAATAGAGATTGGTGCGGTGAGGCATCCCTCATCTCTATTCTTGTGCATAAGAAAATGGATATGCGAATGTCAGAGTAGTTTTTTCATACTGATTTTAATCGAAGAAAGTTGTAAGGAGATGAGCCATTGGGAAACAGAGGCTCCATTTCCCAACGACTCTTATCCTTGTAAATTTCTCCCACTAAAATCACTATGAAAAATCTTCTCTGACATACAGATATCCATTTTTTGTATGCATAATAATGGAGAGCAGCATGACAAGGCCTCCCTGCTCTCCAATCTCGTGCATACGAAAATCGATATTTATATGTCAGAGAAGATTTTTTATAGTGATTTCAATCAAAGAAATTTTCAAGGAGATGAGCCATCGATCAAAAGAGTTGTCTCCAATCCGCTGAAAATTATACCGCTTGTAATTAGCAATAATTAGTATAAATTAGCTGCAATTACTAATAAATACTGTTAATTAGTATAAATTAATATAAATTAGTATTGATTAGTATAAATTTTAAAACAAATACTATAAATAACTATAAAATAATATAAATTATTATAGATTACTAGAAAAGTAGATTTAATTTTCTTCTTTTTTTTGGATAGTGTTTTTCTTATATCAAATTAATCAAAAAAACTAATTATTTTATATTTTTTAGAGAAATATGTAACAAGGGATTCAAAAACAGTAATTATTAGATGATCACGCTTGGATAAATTAGTATAGGAATCCAAATGGTTCTGATGTAAATCTTGTATATATTGAGGGTGTTGAAGCTTTCTTATCATTTGCATCATTAAAAATAGAATTTGTTTCTGAAAAAACAATTAAGTGTCCTTGTAAAAAAATATGCTCTAAGGATGTTTGACACATATGACAATGTTGGGGGTCATCTATTGCATTTTGTTTTTCAACCAGATTATGTTTTTTGGTATCAACATGGTTAACGTAGTTCCAGAGAAGATACTAATAATTTGGTTATGGATCCATCACTGTTTCAAAATTTAGTACATGATGTGGTAGGTCCATCTTTTTAACAAATTGAAACTCGTGATGATATTGATTTAACTCCTGAGTTGGAACAATCTCAATTTTATGTGTTTTTGAGGTCCGTTGAGGATGCATTATATCCTAGTTGCAAGATAAGAAAATTTGAAGTGGTTACGAAATTTATGGCTATTAAATTAGATAATAGAATATCAAATAGATATTTTGATCAGATATTATTTTTGGTTAAAGCATTGTTACCTAAAGGAAATGTGTTGCCTACAAACTTCTATGAGAACAATAGACTGGTTCGTAATATGGGTCTTGGTTATCATAAGAATCATATATGTTTAAATGATTACATCTTATATTATGGTGAAAATGAGTCATTGGATATTTATCCCACATGTGGACAATTGAGGTATAAAGAGGCTCAAATAGGGAATTCTGGATTGATTCCTGCAAAATAGTTGAGATATTTCCTTCTTAAACCCAGATTACAGCATTTATTTATGTTTTAGAACACAGTGACATTGATATCATGGTACAAAACCAATGTTTCAACTGAAAAAATATTAAATCATCCCAATGATGGTAATTCATGGAAACTTTTTGACCAAGTGAATATTTATTTTCTTTTAGAAGCCCTAAATGTGTGATTGGGTCTTTCTACTGATGGTTTCTGTCCATTTGGTTCTTACCGTAGTTAGTATTCATGTTGGCTTGTCTTTATAACTCCATATAATTTACTTACTTAAATGTTGATAAAGGTGACATATATATTTTTCACCTTATTAATTCTAGGACATTCGAAAAAAGAATTTTTATATTTATTTTAAACCATTAACTGAAGAGTTAAATTAATTATGGAGTAATGGTGTCGGTACATATGATATTGATGCTAAAAAAATTCAAACTAAAAGCTAAATTGATGAGGACAATTAGTGACTTCCCAACATATGGAATGTTATCTATATGGAGTACACATGGTCTAAAATCATGTCCATACTGTATGATTGAAGGAAAATATTTTATGCTCATCAATGGAAAAAAAACCATTTTTTACCTGTCATCACAGATTCCTTCCAACCGATCATCCATTTCGGAGGAACAAATATCATTTCATAAAAGAAACAGTTGAAATAGATGTACCTCCAACAATGATATCAAGTATAGAGTTAAAATCAATTGTCTCTTTATTACCTCCCATCACATTTAGACCAATAATAAACTAACAGAAAATTGTTGGTTTTGGGAAAGAACATAGTTGGATAAAACAAAGCAGTTTTTTGGGATCTGCCATATTGGTCTGATTTGTTGGTTTGTCACATGTTGGATGTCATGCATATTGATAAGAACTATTTTTATAATTTATTTCATAAAGTTTTGGATACACCAGGTAATACCAAAGATAATTTAAAGGCATGATTAGATCTTGCCCAAATTTGTAGGTGACCAAAACTTGAATTGTTTGAAAATGTCAGATCAAATAAGTTAATGAATCCAAAATAATCTTATACACTATAAAAAGAAATTTGATTATTATTTTTTCATTGGATTATAGATTTGAGACTTCTATATGGTTATGCTTCCAATTTGGGTAGATGTATCAGAAATGGTCATATTACTAGATTAAAAATTCATGACCATCATGTTATAATGGAAAGACTTCCACTGATTGGATTAATAGGTCTGTTAAATTATATGATTTGGGATGAAATGAAAGATATATCATATTTTTTCTGAGAATTTTTTTTTGGTGAAAATAGACTACGATACACTAATAAGACTGCAAAGAGATGTTGTTTTAATTTTATATAAACTGAAAAAAATCTTCTTGCTGGAATTTTTTGAATCAATAGAACTTTTGATATTAAATTTTCTGCATGAAGAAAAATCAAGAGGTCTGGTATAGTTCCGATGGATGTAACCATTCGATAAATGCATGCATAAATTGAAGAAAAAAGTATGTAAAAAATCATCAGTTTAAGGATCATCTGTATAACATTGTTTGAAAGAGGAAATTTCTTTTTTCTACTCTCATTATTTTCAATATTAATATCCTTCAAAACACAACCATATAAGCCATAACTAGGGAAATGTTTACAATGAAATGAGAAATCAATTATCAGTATTTAATCATCCCAAATCTGGTTTTAGTGGAGTTCATGAACAATAGATTTCATATGATGAACATCACAGAGCTCATACATATGTTTTTCTCAACTATAAAGAAATGAAACCATTTATACTGTAAGTGATCCTATTACTTATTCTATAATATTTATTACAGTAAATTAATCTTATTTTATTTGTAGGTTATATGATAATAATATCAAGAAATTGCTTCCACTAATTACAGCAACTGCTCTTGAAGAAGGTCAATAAAATAATATTTCATATTGGTTTCAAAAACTGGTAACATAAATTATTTATGGTTTAATATATAAAATAAATTTATTACTTTATATATATATAGTTTTTTACAAATTCTCAGTTATCTCAACATGTTGATAAAATTGATAATTGATTGTGTGTATTGAGTAACCCATCATCCAAAATGGTTAAATCTTATAATGCATATGTGGTAAATAGTTTTTGATTTCATACACGTGCATATGGGGAATCAAAAAAAAATAGTGGTATTTTATTAAGAGGATCTCATCATAGAGAAACTAATGTTGAATTTTACGGCATGCTAGAAGAAATTATTGAATTGTGTTATCTGGGACATAATTTCATAACGATGTTTAAATGTCAATGGTTGGATATTGGGAGATGCTTGCGTGTTCATAAGACCCATGGAATCGTTGATATTAAATATGAAATTATTCTGGCAGTAAATGAAACATTTTATTGGAACATCAGGCATATCAAATTTATTATGAAAATTACTATGATACTTCAAGAGATTTGGGTGATTGGTGGAGCATAAAAAAATTAAATCTCAAGAAAATTATTTTACTCAAAGTGAATGTGGTTCCACTAAAGTGAAAAGAATTGAAATTTTTCTATAAACTTCTCTAAATCCATATTTTTAATGATGATATTGTTGATGCTGAAATTTGGAGAAGGGCCACATCAGGCTGATAAAAGTGAAACGAATGAATCTAGGATATAGGTAGGAGATTTTGGGGCCCGGGAGGTGGGAACGCACAAGATTTAGGGGACGTGTGAAAGTGGACTTCCAGTGCACAAAATCTTGTGCATTGGCCCCCCTTTCCATGTCCAAGGTGTCGTCCACCACGAATTTCCATGCCCGCCCCATTTCCACGCACTAGGCGACGTCAAACGGGCATTTGCATGCCCAACCCTGTTTCCACTCCCAAGCCAATGTTAAACAGGGTTTGTGCGCCCGACCCTGTTTCCAGGTACAAGGCGACATCAAACATGCATTTGTGTGCCCGAACCCCCTATGGGTGCACAAGCCGATGTCAGACGAGAGTTTGCGAGCCGGCCAGTTGCGCGCTGCTCTGAGGACTCTGGCTATAAAACAAACCGTATCCCTGCCCTTTGGGGACGGTAACAGAAGATGAAGCAACACTCTGTTGCACAAAACCCACGTCTTCCACAACCACGTGAAAAACCCCATGGCCTTCAGGTATTGGATTTTACGCAATAAGTAACCTAAGGGGAATCCTTTGAGTGGGCCCTCTTGGGCCTGATCTTTATTTTATCCCCAATTCATTTGCGCACAAGGGATCCCCTTTTGAGCACACGTTCCCTCTGGGTTAGGCGCCCTTACGCACAACCAGTCTTTGTTGCGCGCAACCACTCCATCTTGCGTGCGACCCTCCCATCTTGTGTGCAACCAGTCCCTCTTGCATGTGACCCCTCTCTCTTGTGCACCATTGGTCCCTCCTACGTGAAACCAGTCTTTCTTGTGCACCACAGGTCCTTCCAGTGCACAACCCTTTCGTCTTGCGTGCAACCCGTCCATCTTTCAAGCAACCTTTCCCTCTTTCGTGCAATCCTTACATATTGCACGCAGACCTTCTATCTTGACCTGACCCATTCTCTTACATGCGCTCCATGTGCAGCCCTCACCTTGAGGCACCATGTCCGAGCCTCTCTTATGCGCAACACACCTGCATCACACGCTCTCTTCCCGTGTGGCCCCTTAAATTTGCACAGAGCAATTTCAAATTCCCTTGGGTGATGCTTTCTGTTGCGTTGCTTCACCTCAGGCTTCTTCGCATATTCACACTAAAGGATATTGCTTCTTCGCATATCCACAGTGATGTGGACCCCCAATGGGATCACCTCACGACACCCCCCAGTCATGGAATTGTCGATGCCTTCCATCCCTCAAGGGCAGGCGGGTATCGGTTATGTAAGTCGTAGGGGTGCGGAGCAAACCCACCTCGTCCAAGTTGCAGGATGTTAAATTGCCAAGCACCGTCGTCCTAATCACATTACGTTTAACTGTGACCACGCCCAATGCGTCAGACATGGGGTTCCCCCACCTTGGACATTCTACACACCCACTGGTCTCCACGGGAGTGAGATCATTCCTCACATGGAATGAGATCCTCTTTATCAGAGCAGTGTCTGTTCATGGGGAAAGGGAAACCACCCTGGTGTAAGCCCTTAGCTTTTCCTCCAGGTGGTATCATCCTTGGTCCTCTATTCCTAGGCGCCAAATCCCTCCCCCACTCGGCTTTGTCACCACCCCAGCCTCCACCCTAGAGTAAGTCCCAATCTCCATCTCTATGGGTTGTTAACCACGCATAAGCCCCTGTTTCTTCTTTGGGCCACCAACTATGTGTAAGACCCATTACAATTCCCATGGACACACCTTCCACAACGTGATCATCAAGCCTTTGCCGACTCTTGTTTCTCACACCGAGTATGACTCGCGTGGGCTTAGAGTAAGCATCAACCATGACATCCTCTCTGGGAAGCCAAGAGTGTAAGCCCCAAAAACCCCACCTGAACTACGTGTACTTTGATCCTTGCCAAGGTAAGGTACGTAGGAAGCCTCCCTGAGGTTCAAGCCCACCACCAATTGGTTCCGACCATCTTCACATCGGTTCACCCACACTAACCTGAATTACGTGGACTTTGATCCTTGCTAAGGCAAGGTACGTAGGAAGACTTTATGAGGTTCAAGCCCAAAATCCCATTGTTTTTGACCCCCTTCATGTTGGTTCCCACCACTTTAACTACGTGGACTTTGATCCTTGCCAAGCCAAGGTATGTAGGAAGCCTCCCCGAGGTTCGATCCCATCCAGTGCTAAGCCATTGTGATCCCATCCAGTGGTAAGATGATGTGATCCCATACAATGGTAAGATGTTGCGATCCCATCCAGCAGTAAGCCGTTGTGATCCCATCCAACAGTAAGTCGTTGTGACCCCATCCAGTGGTAAACATTTGTGATCCCATCCAGTGGTAAGCCATTGCGATCCCATCCAGCGGTAAGTCATTGTGATCCCATCCAGTGGTAATCCATTGGGATCCCATCTAGGGGTAAACCATTGGGATCCCATCCAGCGGTAAGCCATTGAGATCCCATCTAGTGGTAAGCCCTTGGGATCCCATCTAGCGGTAAACTATTGCGACCCCATCCAGTGGAATGTCGTTGTGATATTATCCAGCGGTAAGCCGTTGCGATCCCATCCTGCAGAAAACCATTGTGATCCCATCCAGTGGTAATCCATTGGGATCCCATCCAGTGGTAAACCGTTGTGATCCCATCCAGAAGTAAGCCGTTGGGATCCTATCCAGCTGTAAGCTTTTTTGATCTCATCCATCGGTAGGCCGTTGTGACCCCATCCAGCGGTAATCCATTGAAATCCCCATTCGACGGGAAGCCGTTGTTAGGTGAACTATGAGGACTTTGATTCCCTGCCATAGGGATATGTAGGATGTCTCTTCGAGACTCAATCCCTACATCACTGTCATCCTCGAGTTGACTCCACCTCATTATCCACCCACTTCACTTTGCCATCCACCATCCATTTTGGTTCTTACCCAGGCCTCCATGTCCCGGTGGGATCATGCCACCACATTCTCCATTCACTTTAACAAAAATCAGGTAGCTAACCACACATTATCCCCAACATCAATGTTCCCTCCAGGGTTTGCACTCACCGGATCTTCTCTAGTCAGTGTTCTGATCAGTCTGATTTGTCTTCGCTAGAGGTTAAACTAGTGGCATACCCTGTGTTAAACATAGGAATATGAGGAAAAACTTAGATACATACCTACGGCATATAATTCCCCATGTTCGATGTAGGATTCCTTGGGCATAAGCACCCTCGAGAAGCCCTGTAATAAGGGGATGAAACCCAGACGTGCTAGTGTTCCAGCGTCCAGAAACGCTAGTGATGTCCAACGTGACTACTCCCCCAACCAAAGGTTGCTGCCCTGACCAGGCCCCTTGGAATGTTCCGATAGAAGCAATGTAATTAATTGGTGTCCATGAAGATATGGCACTAGGAAGAGTTTCACAAACAAAGTCTTAATCTATAAGGGATACTGGGATTAGGTGAAGAGTTCCAAGGAGGAATCCCTAGAAGACAGAACTGACATCCCATCAGCCCATTTTGGTCAAGGAGTAAACATCCCTGAACAAGGAATGGATGTCACCCGCCTTTGGAAAGTGGGAATGTGGGGAAACAAACAACGTCATTGACCTCGAACAGATGAACATGTGTGCCCTGGAGAAAGCATCAAAAATATAAATGGTGAACCTGACGTGAATCTATTCTCCTCAATATGGAGATTAGTAGCGTTTGATACATCAGTGGACTAGCGTGTCACTAGATCTTACTATCCGGCGCTGGGTCCCGCCAAGAAAATAGAGGGCCTGGCATGAAACTCACCAGAAGTTGGGGTAGTAAAAATGTTGGACATCCTGGTCTGTGACGTCGTCAGCATGGATCCATCTTACTAACCATGGAAGATGGAATGGTGTTGGAGAACTGGTCGTCGATTCCTTTCCTTTCAGCACTAATGGGTTAATCTCCTTTCCTTTCAGGAACCAAGCTACTGTAGGAATTCGATCATCGCCCACCCACCGATATAGGGGCAGGGGAAATGCCAACGCGGCAGTCCCACACAGCTCCACTGCTTTAGTAACAATCTCCATGCCTACAAACGTCGGGTGCCCACTCCCCATTTCCCCATCTAAATTCATTCTGCAGAGAGTGATCAATGACCTCATATTCCAGTACGAGTATGAGGGGATTATCCTAACTCGGTATATTGACTGCCAGGATCTAGAGGTGTCTACACCTAGCCACCAATGTCACCCCCAAGGGCCACGCAGGGATCCACTGCTCCCCACTCCAACTTACAATCGTTTAGGGAGCCTCTCCCTGGAAAGCCTCGACGACTCTCTCCCCTACTCTGACAAGGTAGGAGATGTGTGGGTCGGCCTAGTTAGGATCCCATTTCAGAGGCCCCTAAGGAGGGATCCCACTAGGCCGCTCCAGTACTGTCATCCGGTCCCACAATTCAAGGAACAGGTAAGCCATGCACCCACACCATTGGCCTTGGTCTGGTTGACTGGACGCCAACATCGAGTACAGGCTGAGGAGGACGCTCGCCAAGGGGCGTCAGCATCAGCAACTACTATGGATCAGGACACCGCCAACATATATCATCAACCCCTTGTGTATGCTGAGCAGAGGAATTTGTATACCTAACCGGGATCAAGGCCCCAACTTCCCCAAGGGCAGGATGGGTCGACTCTCTCAGCCACTAGTGCAGGTAATGGTCGCTTCCTGTACGGAGGCCCTCCTCGTACCACCACCATGGAGAATGCGGGTCTTCCTCACTTCTAGGATCAGCATGGAGGTCCACATCATGCTACCCTCAGTCCGAATGAGGGACCTCCCCATGATGGTGACACATAGCATGGAAGCCTCTCCCGTGCTCATTACATCGGGTATGGAGTCATCCCACCAGCCACAGACCGCTGGTGTGGGGATGTTGCACATCTGGTCAATATCCAGTGTGGGTTCCCTCCCCATGTTCTTACAGCATTCGGCGAAGGTCCTCCTTGCCTCAGCAACCAGAGGGGTGAAGGCCAGCCTCGCTTCACCAGCACCCATCACGGAGGCCCTACCCATGTTCAGATCGACCAGTACGAGGACCTTCCATGCACTGATGTCACTAGGGGAAACAAGCATGGGATTCCCACCTATGCTCTTATGGGCTTGAGTAGAGGTCTTACCCGCTCCAGCACTTCGCACAGAGGTCCTCCCCATATCCCCTTTGATATCTATCCTGGTGCTCCTCACACCTCAACTTACTCTGGAAGAAGTCCTCTCCGCCCCAAAACTAGTACGGCTGAAGGACCTCCTCATGCCGGAAATCTTCCCTACCTTGAAGAACATTCCCAAGATAGGAGGTCGGGTCATCACTGCCATAAAAGGAACACTGAGGATATTTAGACTAAGATCAAACTGGTTTGCTTCTCAGATTCCGAAGCCGAATATGACTCAACGATGGAACCCTCACCTAGGTCCCCTATGTCAAGGGTTAGGACAGGAACAAGGTGTATCAGCCTAGTACTCCCAGAATGTGAGGTCTATCGGATTCCTGCCTCCCTCTACAGGTAAATCAAGGAGGATGAAAAGTTGGAAACTTCACAGGTTACAGTCATGCGATTTCCACCATCATCATCAGAAGCACTCTCTGCCTCAACTAGAGATCATAGAGAGCTATTCTAGGGACCAATGGTGGACGAGTAGCAGCATGGTCAACTGCCAGTATTCGTAGCCCCATGCCAGAAACTGCGGTCATCAGCCCATCTTAACGTGATGTTGTGGCTAAGTCACTTCACTCTTCAGAGGATAACCCGAGATGTTGCAGTTTTTCAGCTCGCTCACCGTACTCTCCACCAGCTAGCCTACTGTCCCAGCGTTCCACTTCGATACCACTACCCATTCCCCAGCCACCTCTGATTGACGAGTAGGGAAATGAAGGGCCAGACCCTGAATATGAGCCCGGAATCTTATGGGATATCCTCATAATAGACCACTTCCCTAAGATGTTTTGGCCGGTTGTAGCGCTGAATTTCTGTGCGCCAAAATCCCTCACCCAAGAGGAAGTTTATTGTTTCCTTCAAAACCTTTGGGAGACTCATTTACACCTTCATCATTAGGGAGTGGCTTACCCTAAGATTCAAGAACATTTTGATGACCTTGGAAAACAATGTCATCTGGTCGATTTGGCCGCACTCCCTGTAGCCCAGTGCCCTGAGTCACCAGGTCATTTTAGGACCCGCCAACAATATTGCGTTCAGAGCTTCAGGGTACTCCACAAGATTATCAAAGATTAATCCCCCCATGTGCAGATTTGTGGCTGGGGGAAATATGATGCCCTCCTCTTCAGTCCTATTAGGCGGCAGCCTGACCTGCCAGGTGATATCGAGGACATGCCTCCGGGTAGAGTCACGGTTAACATGGCCAACCAATCTTAAGAGGAGAA
The DNA here is from genome assembly GCA_963277665.1 of Viscum album. Classification (NCBI taxonomy): domain Eukaryota; kingdom Viridiplantae; phylum Streptophyta; class Magnoliopsida; order Santalales; family Viscaceae; genus Viscum; species Viscum album. Next base: position 894,372,167 of record OY728151.1, on the reverse strand, counting down.
TGAGCTAGAGCTCCTTGATGGGGACCTCCCCCCTAAATGCATGCCATAGCTATTGGATATGTTGGGGAGGGTTACTCTCCAACAGTGGAGCCTAATGGGTCTCCCCGCACCCACTGAGGCATTAGTCCTTAGCCAGAATCACGCTAAGAGAAAGGAACTCCTTGGAGCTGTCAAGCCCTCCAACCCATTTGGCTTAGTGAAGAAGGTGTAGGATGACCCCGAGAAAGCTGTGTTGCATCAGAAACTTGTCGAACAGAAGAAGGTGGTTGACTACCACCTTACCGAATGTGCTGCAGAGTGACAACCAGACTACGGTGATCCTAGGATGGGGTAGTAGGGGCAGTCACATCTTACCCTCAACAAATTTCCTCTAGTTGACCCTGACCATCCTGCCCACGTAGACAGGTTTGAGGCCAGAGCTTACGAAAAGAGGGCGTGGTACGTATCTCCAAATCCTCTTGAACGACATAACAACCCTCAGGATCCATCACGGGCTCCCCTAGCTGCCCAACAAGTCATTCCACTAGCCTCCCCATGAGACGATGGGCCACCTTATCCTGTTCACTACTACAAATACGGCTTTTAACAGCGCTAAAAAGGGCCTTTAACAGCGCTAAAAAAGTGCTATTAATGCAAGTGAAGATAAAGGGGGGTCCCCTTTATCAGCGCTCCAAAACGCACTGATAAAAATAAAAATAAAATTAAAAAAACTGCCAATCTCGGGGGGGGGGATTTTTACAGTGCTTGAACCCCCCCCCCCCCCTTATCAGCACTTTCCCGCACCTCCAGCGCCTGCATGCACTGCCTACACCCTTTATCAGCGCTAGCCCCTCAAAATAACCCTTGCGTGCGCGCCCTTTCATCCACCCGGATTTGATCTTGAGACCTCCCCCCTGCGCACCTAAAGCCTTTGCCACTCCCCTATATTGATTTGTTCTCTTATTTATGATATATCTATTTATTTATATATATATTTAGGTATATTTATTCTTATAGTAATATATATTTATATTAATATATATAGTTATATTAATATATATATTTATAGTTATATTAATATATATATAGTTATATTAATATATAGTTATATAAATATTCATATATTGCTATTTTAAATAAAATGGATATTATTTATTATTTAGATAAAGCTAATATATTTTATATGTAAATATGTTTAATTATTTATTTAAAAAAATTAATTTTTAGGTGTGAATATATAAAAAAATATGTACATATAGTTATATATTTGATTATAAATAGCAGTGCATTATAAAAAACAATAAAATTTCAAAGAAATAATATCAATATGAATGTAATACCTTGGAATAAATTTATTCCCCACCAAAAAAAACCAATAATACCCCCTTAAACGAGGCTGAAAATCCACAAAATGTTAAAAAAATCAGGGTGCCCCGGCTAAAAACTCAATTTTGGAGGCCTTCTGGGCCTTTTTTGGCCTCGAAAAAACCTTGACAAAGGTACCCCCCCCCTTAATTAAAGAAACGTAGAGCTCATCACAGGCTTCGATTTGATATGTGGTAGAGCTCAAACGGACACCTGGATCAAAAGTTATGGCCGTTTGAAGTTTGATTTGAGTTTTCAACATATTTTGGATCTTTTTTAAAAAAAATTTTTTTTTAGTCTTCAAATTGTTATTAAATGACTATTACTCCATAATAATTATAAAATTATTAATAAAAAATATTTTTTTAATTTTTCTATAAGCCATTATCACTAAATATCTTATATATTAAGTATAATAAGTGTAAATGTATATTTATACTTATCTAAAATATATTTAAAAATTATATATTATATTAATATTAATATAACTATATTGATATATTTATATATTAATATATTATTTTTAATTAATTTTTTTTTGAAGTCGAACCCTTTATCAGTGCTTTTAAAAAAAGCACTGATAAAGGTCCCCCCTTTATCAGCGCTACTCAAACAAGCACTGATAAAGGTACCCCCTTTATCAGCGCTTTTTCATTAGCGCTGATAAAGGGGTGGTGCTAGCCTTGCCCAGTTTTGTGGTAGTGGTTGAAGAACCTGCCAATGCATTGGTAGTTAGGGATCCCCATCAAGATAGGAACCCTCTTTTAGATGATCCGATGGTGGCCCTCATTGCCTGTCTCAAGGCATTAGAGATGCGACAGGTGGCACTCCCGCCTGATGGAAAGCCATATCCAGTGTAACGACCCGAAATTTTGAATAAATCTTGTTTCCTAATTTCATGTGTTATTTTTTATACTCAAAAAAAATGTTTTATTTGATAAACATGATTATAAATAAAATGAGACCATTGGTTTTTTGAGTGTTATATGACCATCGGTCAATATGACCACCGTGAACAAAATGTTTTGATTATTGTCTCTAAATTTAAGTAATCTTGGTTAATTATTATAGAAAGAAGATTTGATGGCCTCACCTAGTATCCTTGGGCCGATCGAAGCCCATCTAACAGAGATTGGGAAGGAGGTAGCACCATTGGGCTTTGCTCTGGACCAAATCCAAGCCGAACTTCATCATGTGAAGCTAGAACGCTATCGCCTTCGCGAGAAGTTCAAACTGATAGAAATTACTACTCGGGCAATGTTGACTGAGCCGCCCCAAAATTCTATCACCCTAGCACACCTTACTCTTAGGTCCTATGCTGGTATTATAAGGGGTTATGTAACGAGACCGTAATTGCCTTGTGTAATCTTTTTTTTAAAATAAAAATTTGGATTTCTTCTTATGATGATGTTTATTAATTTTCAAATGACCGGATAAATATTGTATGCATATTTTTGATGAATTTTAGAAAAATGATATTTTAAAAATGGTTGTGTAAACCTTAAATAATTAAAAATGTGTAATGATTTTTGAAAAATGGTCTTCTACAATTATGTTCAGTACGAAATTTAGAGTCTAATAAGATCAACTTGATTTTTGATGAATAGTAAATTATGAATAGTGATTTTATGATTAGGATTAGTAATATGACCAAATGGATTAGTAATCTCACTTAAAGAAAGTTTTAAAATAATCTAGGTACCTTGATTAAGTAATGTGATTCAATAAAATAGTTAAATAACGGTTTCATTAATTATTATTCAAGTATTAGTTTTTTTGGGTGAATAGTGTTTTTTAATTAAAAATTTAATTAAAAATAATTAGAAAATTATTTTTATAAAAATGACTTTATTTTTGAACTCAGAGCATCGATATTATGTTATGGTAATTTTTGGGGTTTTTTCTGAAAAAATGAATTTTCGATGAATAGTGTTTTTATTTAAAAATTAAATTAAAAATATTTAGAAAATTATTTTTATAAAATGGATTTCATTTTTGAAATCAGAGCATTGATATTTGGTTAATGAGAAATTTTGGGATTTTTCTGAGAAAGTTGAATTTTCAGTGAATAGTAAAAATACAGTTTTAGGGTTTCGGTATGTTTAATGACATCATTACGGTGTCATGATGATGTCATGAGATCTTTTGAGGGTTGGCCGGCCAAGGGTGATGAATTATTGTTTTGGGGGCCCCATGTGGCCTAACTCCATGATAAATGACAAGGGAGAGCACATGGGTTTGAGAAAAGCACATGTGAAGTGTCCCTTGGCCATTAATGCCTTGTCCCCTCACTTTCCCTATAAATACCAAGCCCTCCTCTCATCCATTCGACTCCCCACTCATTCCCAACGAATTTCTGGTCTCATTACCTCCCAAGGAGTCCTCCCAAGGTGCCCCCAAGCCCTCAAGGTCCCAACCTTTGAGGTTTAAGAGTTACATTTTAAGGTAAGGGATCCGACCCCTCTCTTTCTTTTCAAGTAATCTCTTTTATGTCTTTTCTTTTATACTCCATGTTCTTATGTTGGAGGATGTTCTTTTATATTCATCCTACTGCCTATTTCATGTTCATATGATGAGAGACCCCCCTTGCTCTCATCAATTCGTTTTAAGAATGTTTAAGTGGCGCCGTTAGGCTGCCGAATTTTTAAGGGATTCTTTCACCTTCCTCATTTTCAAGTTCTATTTTCATTCAAGTCTTTCATGTTCCTTTTTGTTATATTGGGGTATGATCTCTATATATATCATACTGGACTCTTATGTTCATATGATGAGAGACCCCATTTGATCTCTTCAATTCAGTATTTTGTTGAAGTTTAAGTGGCGCCGTTAGGCTGCCGAATTTTTAAGTGGTTCTTCACCATTCTCGTTTTGAAGTTCTACTTTCATGTCAATTATTTAAAGTTCCTTTTTGTTATGTTGGGGTATGATCTATATATCTATCATACTGGACTCTTATGTTCATATGATGAGAGACCCCATTTGAACTCTTCAATTCAGTATTTTGTTGAAGTTTAAGTGGCGCCGTTAGGCTGCCGAATTTTTAAGTGGTTCTTCACCATTCTCGTTTTGAAGTTCTACTTTCATGTCAATTCTTTCAAGTTCCTTTCTATTATGTTGGGGTATGATCTCTATATCGATGATACTGGACTCTTATGTTCATATGATGAGAGACCCTATTTGACCTTGTCAATTCAATTTTGTTGATGTTTAAGTGACGCCGTTAGGCTGCCGAATTCTCACAAGAGAAATCTTTTTTTTCTTCCTTTCATGTTCTTAATTTCATATGGTATATTTTCAAATTTCATTACCATGTTCATAAATACCTTATATTTTGTCCCTCTACTGTATGATGGGTCATTTATGAATGTTTGACCCATGTCCCCTCTTTTCTCAATGTTTTCTAAAACCTTGTAACATAGCCGTTATGCTGCAGAATTTTCCCCTCAAAATGCCTCTCTCTCTTTTCTCAAAAATTATTTTATGTTATAAAGTGAATACTCAAAGCTCTTATTTCTACAAGGGTATTCACATATATATCAAAATGTTCCATTTTAAATTCTGGGATTTACATACATGAGACCCGCTTCCCTTTCTGTGGGTTTAAAGTGCCGTAAAGATCATGTCATTAAAGCAGTTTTTAAAATGTTATGATTATGAAATGAAACCCATTTATTTCATGCTATATGGGTTATTTATGAAATGTTTGATGATGAGATATGTGGATCACATGATATTAAAGGCAAATTTAAGGGTGCGCCCTGATAGCGCTCCAATGCATTGGGTAAAGACTTAATCTCTAGAGATGACCATTTTAACGACGCCTTGGTGAATAACCTTGGTAATTTTTAACGACACCTTGGGGATGGACCTTGGTGAAACGAAACGATTGCCAATATTAAATGTTGCAGCCACATCTTCAAGTTATGAAAAAGTTTTATTTTTATAATGATATGCCTCATGATTTCATTTTCATGCCTTAAAGTTCTTTTCATGACTTTATTGATGTATCCCAAGTTCATATGTAAAATGTTTCACTTGTTTCCCTTGCTGGGCCTTCTGCTCACCCTTTCTTTTGATGTATGTCCCCAGGTTATGAGATTCAGTAATGAGCCTAGGGTAAACATGAGGAGAAGCCTTTCAAGTGTTTAAGAAGAATTCTTTATGTTGTTTTCATGTTTTAAGTTCCTGGTTTCCAAGACACTAAATCTTAAAGATCCTCGGTTTTGTAAAATGTAATTAAAGTTTATGTGATAAAAAGGTGGGATGTTATAGTTGGTATCAAAGGATGGTTTAGTTATTTGTGGAAATTAGGATATGAAAAATTTAGGAAGAACCCTATAGAAAAGTTTAAATATAGGAAATCTTCCTGGTATTTTGGTGAGTATTGAGTAATGTGTTTCCAAGCAAATACATCCCTGTCTGGATACGAGCAGGTAGAGGTGGCTCTGGCACAGATGTACATAGGGGTAAAACCCGAAAACACCGCTTTGAGCTAGACTCGAACGGGAACCGGTACACGACAACGGGCCTTACTGCACTCTTGGTTACGACACTCCCGGGGGATATGCTTTGGTAAATTCATAAGCTTAGTATGAACCATTATTAAAGGAACAAGGATAAAACAAAATAAGGATTCACATAAGAATATATGATCATGGATAACCTAGATTGGAACCTAGGGGATCACAAGATAGGATATACTTTTATTCTACATGTTTATCCTTTTATGCTTAAAGTTTCCTTTTCATGATTATTAGCTAAGTAAATAAGCCCCTAATTATAGTTTCTTTTCTTAGTTAATGGCAGGAAATGGAAGAACATGTCCCAAAAACCAATGTGATAGGAAATGCGATGATTGTCGTATTAATATGACAGAGGTGATTAGGGGATTAAAAGATTATTATTATTTTGGAATACGTTCACTATTTTAGGGACCCTATATGATCGAGGTAAATAGATTACTATGGTATTTTCATTGAGGAGTAAGGTTGACTTATATTTTGAAGAATCGATAAATTTATGGTGGAATTATAGTAATTTAGGCTACTTATGGGAATGATTAACCTATCTTGGGTAAAATATGTTTAGTTTAGATGTTAGGAGTGGTTGATGTTGTTTGGAGATGAACAATGAAGTTTATTTTGGAAGACTATGTTATCAAATCCTTCTTGTATTTGGGTTTCAATCTTAGTTTGGTTTATTTTGAGGAATCTTAAGGACCATTATTTACGGAATGGTCTATGATGAACTTTGGGTAGTACCATGGAACTTTAAAGATTTAAAAGTAGTTTCCATTCCTATGGGATTCTTTTTGAAGAGTTGTTTTACCTTACCCTTTCTATTTTTGGGATAATGTTTAAAGATAAAAGAAATAGATAGTTAATCTTTTGTGGATTATGTGATTCTCTAGAAGATGATTCTTGTGTTTTGATGAGACCAAGTAGTTTTGAATGCTCATAGTTTGGAGAAAAGATTAGTTTTGGGTAGAAACTTATTAAAGGATGAAACTCTAGATGAAGGTAGATATATTTCCTTATGTTTTTGTTCTATGTTGTAAATGAATTCCTCAAAGTTATGAAAAGGAACGTAAAACAAAAATGTTGTTGGTTTATGTTTACTACTAGGTAATCAAAGACCACTTGCACACATCATAATTTTGGGATTTTCTGGTGGTTAACTTCCTCCTAATCATGTTTTCTATCACTCTCCTTTAGGACATTACCCTTTGTTTTCTCCTCCATGTCCATGTTTCCTACATGGAATCCTAGTATGAGTAAACTCGGGTGGCCTTTGTACTTCCTTTTCTTTCTTTTAAAGTAATGGTGTCACTGACTCTTTTTCCGATGTGGGACTTTCAATGAAATTTCAAAACCCAATTTTTTAAAATTGTGAGGACGCAATTTCTTAAGGGGGGAAGATTGTAACGACCCGAAATTTTGAATAAATCTTGTTTCCTAATTTCATGTGTTATTTTTTATACTCAAAAAAAATGTTTTATTTGATAAACATGATTATAAATAAAATGAGACCATTGTTTTTTTGAGTGTTATATGACCATCGGTCAATATGACCACCGTGAACAAAATGTTTTGATTATTGTCTCTAAATTTAAGTAATCTTGGTTAATTATTATAGAAAGAAGATTTGATGGCCTCACCTAGTATCCTTGGGCCGATCGAAGCCCATCTAACAGAGATTGGGAAGGAGGTAGCACCATTGGGCTTTGCTCTGGACCAAATCCAAGCCGAACTTCATCATGTGAAGCTAGAACGCTATCGCCTTCGCGAGAAGTTCAAACTGATAGAAATTACTACTCGGGCAATGTTGACTGAGCCGCCCCAAAATTCTATCACCCTAGCACACCTTACTCTTAGGTCCTATGCTGGTATTATAAGGGGTTATGTAACGAGACCGTAATTGCCTTGTGTAATCTTTTTTTTAAAATAAAAATTTGGATTTCTTCTTATGATGATGTTTATGAATTTTCAAATGACCGGATAAATATTGTATGCATATTTTTTATGAATTTTAGAAAAAGGATATTTTAAAAATGGTTGTGTAAACCTTAAATAATTAAAAATGTGTAATGATTTTCAAAAAATGGTCTTCTACAATTATGTTCAGTACGAAATTTAGAGTCTAATAAGATCAAATTGATTTTTGATGAATAGTAAATTATGAATAGTGATTTTATGATTAGGATTAGTAATATGACCAAATGGATTAGTAATCTCACTTAAAGAAAGTTTTAAAATAATCTAGGTACCTTGATTAAGTAATGTGATTCAATAAAATAGTTAAATAACGGTTTCATTAATTATTATTCAACTATTAGTTTTTTCGGGTGAATAGTGTTTTTTAATTAAAAATTTAATTAAAAATAATTAGAAAATTATTTTTATAAAAATGACTTTATTTTTGAACTCAGAGCATCGATATTATGTTATGGTAATTTTTGGGGTTTTTTCTGAAAAAATGAATTTTCGATGAATAGTGTTTTTATTTAAAAATTAAATTAAAAATATTTAGAAAATTATTTTTATAAAATGGATTTCATTTTTGAAATCAGAGCATTGATATTTGGTTAATGATAAATTTTGGGATTTTTCTGAGAAAGTTGAATTTTCAGTGAATAGTAAAAATACAGTTTTAGGGTTTCGGTATGTTTAATGACATCATTACGGTGTCATGATGATGTCATGAGATCTTTTGAGGGTTGGCCGGCCAAGGGTGATGAATTATTGTTTTGGGGGCCCCATGTGGCCTAAATCCATGATAAATGACAAGGGAGAGCACATGGGTTTGAGAAAAGCACATGTGAAGTGTCCCTTGGCCATTAATGCCTTGTCCCCTCACTTTCCCTATAAATACCAAGCCCTCCTCTCATCCATTCGACTCCCCACTCATTCCCAACGAATTTCTGGTCTCATTACCTCCCAAGGAGTCCTCCCAAGGTGCCCCCAAGCCCTCAAGGTCCCAACCTTTGAGGTTTAAGAGTTACATTTTAAGGTAAGGGATCCGACCCCTCTCTTTCTTTTCAAGTAATCTCTTTTATGTCTTTTCTTTTATACTCCATGTTCTTATGTTGGAGGATGTTCTTTTATATTCATCCTGCTTCCTATTTCATGTTCATATGATGAGAGACCCCCCTTGCTCTCATCAATTCGTTTTAAGAATGTTTAAGTGGCGCCGTTAGGCTGCCGAATTTTTAAGGGATTCTTTCACCTTCCTCATTTTCAAGTTCTATTTTCATTCAAGTCTTTCATGTTCCTTTTTGTTATATTGGGGTATGATCTCTATATATATCATACTGGACTCTTATGTTCATATGATGAGAGACCCCATTTGATCTCTTCAATTCAGTATTTTGTTGAAGTTTAAGTGGCGCCGTTAGGCTGCCGAATTTTTAAGTGGTTCTTCACCATTCTCGTTTTGAAGTTCTACTTTCATGTCAATTATTTAAAGTTCCTTTTTGTTATGTTGGGGTATGATCTATATATCTATCATACTGGACTCTTATGTTCATATGATGAGAGACCCCATTTGAACTCTTCAATTCAGTATTTTGTTGAAGTTTAAGTGGCGCCGTTAGGCTGCCGAATTTTTAAGTGGTTCTTCACCATTCTCGTTTTGAAGTTCTACTTTCATGTCAATTCTTTCAAGTTCCTTTCTATTATGTTGGGGTATGATCTCTATATCGATGATACTGGACTCTTATGTTCATATGATGAGAGACCCTATTTGACCTTGTCAATTCAATTTTGTTGATGTTTAAGTGACGCCGTTAGGCTGCCGAATTCTCACAAGAGAAATCTTTTTTTTCTTCCTTTCATGTTCTTAATTTCATATGGTATATTTTCAAATTTCATTACCATGTTCATAAATACCTTATATTTTGTCCCTCTACTGTATGATGGGTCATTTATGAATGTTTGACCCATGTCCCCTCTTTTCTCAATGTTTTCTAAAACCTTGTAACATAGCCGTTATGCTGCAGAATTTTCCCCTCAAAATGCCTCTCTCTCTTTTCTCAAAAATTATTTTATGTTATAAAGTGAATACTCAAAGCTCTTATTTCTACAAGGGTATTCACATATATATCAAAATGTTCCATTTTAAATTCTGGGATTTACATACATGAGACCCGCTTCCCTTTCTGTGGGTTTAAAGTGCCGTAAAGATCATGTCATTAAAGCAGTTTTTAAAATGTTATGATTATGAAATGAAACCCATTTATTTCATGCTATATGGGTTATTTATGAAATGTTTGATGATGAGATATGTGGATCACATGATATTAAAGGCAAATTTAAGGGTGCGCCCTGATAGCGCTCCAATGCATTGGGTAAAGACTTAATCTCTAGAGATGACCATTTTAACGACGCCTTGGTGAATAACCTTGGTAATTTTTAACGACACCTTGGGGATGGACCTTGGTGAAACGAAACGATTGCCAATATTAAATGTTGCAGCCACATCTTCAAGTTATGAAAAAGTTTTATTTTTATAATGATATGCCTCATGATTTCATTTTCATGCCTTAAAGTTCTTTTCATGACTTTATTGATGTATCCCAAGTTCATATGTAAAATGTTTCACTTGTTTCCCTTGCTGGGCCTTCTGCTCACCCTTTCTTTTGATGTATGTCCCCAGGTTATGAGATTCAGTAATGAGCCTAGGGTAAACATGAGGAGAAGCCTTTCAAGTGTTTAAGAAGAATTCTTTATGTTGTTTTCATGTTTTAAGTTCCTGGTTTCCAAGACACTAAATCTTAAAGATCCTCGGTTTTGTAAAATGTAATTAAAGTTTATGTGATAAAAAGGTGGGATGTTATAGTTGGTATCAAAGGATGGTTTAGTTATTTGTGGAAATTAGGATATGAAAAATTTAGGAAGAACCCTATAGAAAAGTTTAAATATAGGAAATCTTCCTGGTATTTTGGTGAGTATTGAGTAATGTGTTTCCAAGCAAATACATCCCTGTCTGGATACGAGCAGGTAGAGGTGGCTCTGGCACAGATGTACATAGGGGTAAAACCCGAAAACACCGCTTTGAGCTAGACTCGAACGGGAACCGGTACACGACAACGGGCCTTACTGCACTCTTGGTTACGACACTCCCGGGGGATATGCTTTGGTAAATTCATAAGCTTAGTATGAACCATTATTAAAGGAACAAGGATAAAACAAAATAAGGATTCACATAAGAATATATGATCATGGATAACCTAGATTGGAACCTAGGGGATCACAAGATAGGATATACTTTTATTCTACATGTTTATCCTTTTATGCTTAAAGTTTCCTTTTCATGATTATTAGCTAAGTAAATAAGCCCCTAATTATAGTTTCTTTTCTTAGTTAATGGCAGGAAATGGAAGAACATGTCCCAAAAACCAATGTGATAGGAAATGCGATGATTGTCGTATTAATATGACAGAGGTGATTAGGGGATTAAAAGATTATTATTATTTTGGAATACGTTCACTATTTTAGGGACCCTATATGATCGAGGTAAATAGATTACTATGGTATTTTCATTGAGGAGTAAGGTTGACTTATATTTTGAAGAATCGATAAATTTATGGTGGAATTATAGTAATTTAGGCTACTTATGGGAATGATTAACCTATCTTGGGTAAAATATGTTTAGTTTAGATGTTAGGAGTGGTTGATGTTGTTTGGAGATGAACAATGAAGTTTATTTTGGAAGACTATGTTATCAAATCCTTCTTGTATTTGGGTTTCAATCTTAGTTTGGTTTATTTTGAGGAATCTTAAGGACCATTATTTACGGAATGGTCTATGATGAACTTTGGGTAGTACCATGGAACTTTAAAGATTTAAAAGTAGTTTCCATTCCTATGGGATTCTTTTTGAAGAGTTGTTTTACCTTACCCTTTCTATTTTTGGGATAATGTTTAAAGATAAAAGAAATAGATAGTTAATCTTTTGTGGATTATGTGATTCTCTAGAAGATGATTCTTGTGTTTTGATGAGACCAAGTAGTTTTGAATGCTCATAGTTTGGAGAAAAGATTAGTTTTGGGTAGAAACTTATTAAAGGATGAAACTCTAGATGAAGGTAGATATATTTCCTTATGTTTTTGTTCTATGTTGTAAATGAATTCCTCAAAGTTATGAAAAGGAACGTAAAACAAAAATGTTGTTGGTTTATGTTTACTACTAGGTAATCAAAGACCACTTGCACACATCATAATTTTGGGATTTTCTGGTGGTTAACTTCCTCCTAATCATGTTTTCTATCACTCTCCTTTAGGACATTACCCTTTGTTTTCTCCTCCATGTCCATGTTTCCTACATGGAATCCTAGTATGAGTAAACTCGGGTGGCCTTTGTACTTCCTTTTCTTTCTTTTAAAGTAATGGTGTCACTGACTCTTTTTCCGATGTGGGACTTTCAATGAAATTTCAAAACCCAATTTTTTAAAATTGTGAGGACGCAATTTCTTAAGGGGGGAAGATTGTAACGACCCGAAATTTTGAATAAATCTTGTTTCCTAATTTCATGTGTTATTTTTTATACTCAAAAAAAATGTTTTATTTGATAAACATGATTATAAATAAAATGAGACCATTGTTTTTTTGAGTGTTATATGACCATCGGTCAATATGACCACCGTGAACAAAATGTTTTGATTATTGTCTCTAAATTTAAGTAATCTTGGTTAATTATTATAGAAAGAAGATTTGATGGCCTCACCTAGTATCCTTGGGCCGATCGAAGCCCATCTAACAGAGATTGGGAAGGAGGTAGCACCATTGGGCTTTGCTCTGGACCAAATCCAAGCCGAACTTCATCATGTGAAGCTAGAACGCTATCGCCTTCGCGAGAAGTTCAAACTGATAGAAATTACTACTCGGGCAATGTTGACTGAGCCGCCCCAAAATTCTATCACCCTAGCACACCTTACTCTTAGGTCCTATGCTGGTATTATAAGGGGTTATGTAACGAGACCGTAATTGCCTTGTGTAATCTTTTTTTTAAAATAAAAATTTGGATTTCTTCTTATGATGATGTTTATGAATTTTCAAATGACCGGATAAATATTGTATGCATATTTTTTATGAATTTTAGAAAAAGGATATTTTAAAAATGGTTGTGTAAACCTTAAATAATTAAAAATGTGTAATGATTTTCAAAAAATGGTCTTCTACAATTATGTTCAGTACGAAATTTAGAGTCTAATAAGATCAAATTGATTTTTGATGAATAGTAAATTATGAATAGTGATTTTATGATTAGGATTAGTAATATGACCAAATGGATTAGTAATCTCACTTAAAGAAAGTTTTAAAATAATCTAGGTACCTTGATTAAGTAATGTGATTCAATAAAATAGTTAAATAACGGTTTCATTAATTATTATTCAACTATTAGTTTTTTCGGGTGAATAGTGTTTTTTAATTAAAAATTTAATTAAAAATAATTAGAAAATTATTTTTATAAAAATGACTTTATTTTTGAACTCAGAGCATCGATATTATGTTATGGTAATTTTTGGGGTTTTTTCTGAAAAAATGAATTTTCGATGAATAGTGTTTTTATTTAAAAATTAAATTAAAAATATTTAGAAAATTATTTTTATAAAATGGATTTCATTTTTGAAATCAGAGCATTGATATTTGGTTAATGATAAATTTTGGGATTTTTCTGAGAAAGTTGAATTTTCAGTGAATAGTAAAAATACAGTTTTAGGGTTTCGGTATGTTTAATGACATCATTACGGTGTCATGATGATGTCATGAGATCTTTTGAGGGTTGGCCGGCCAAGGGTGATGAATTATTGTTTTGGGGGCCCCATGTGGCCTAAATCCATGATAAATGACAAGGGAGAGCACATGGGTTTGAGAAAAGCACATGTGAAGTGTCCCTTGGCCATTAATGCCTTGTCCCCTCACTTTCCCTATAAATACCAAGCCCTCCTCTCATCCATTCGACTCCCCACTCATTCCCAACGAATTTCTGGTCTCATTACCTCCCAAGGAGTCCTCCCAAGGTGCCCCCAAGCCCTCAAGGTCCCAACCTTTGAGGTTTAAGAGTTACATTTTAAGGTAAGGGATCCGACCCCTCTCTTTCTTTTCAAGTAATCTCTTTTATGTCTTTTCTTTTATACTCCATGTTCTTATGTTGGAGGATGTTCTTTTATATTCATCCTGCTTCCTATTTCATGTTCATATGATGAGAGACCCCCCTTGCTCTCATCAATTCGTTTTAAGAATGTTTAAGTGGCGCCGTTAGGCTGCCGAATTTTTAAGGGATTCTTTCACCTTCCTCATTTTCAAGTTCTATTTTCATTCAAGTCTTTCATGTTCCTTTTTGTTATATTGGGGTATGATCTCTATATATATCATACTGGACTCTTATGTTCATATGATGAGAGACCCCATTTGATCTCTTCAATTCAGTATTTTGTTGAAGTTTAAGTGGCGCCGTTAGGCTGCCGAATTTTTAAGTGGTTCTTCACCATTCTCGTTTTGAAGTTCTACTTTCATGTCAATTATTTAAAGTTCCTTTTTGTTATGTTGGGGTATGATCTATATATCTATCATACTGGACTCTTATGTTCATATGATGAGAGACCCCATTTGAACTCTTCAATTCAGTATTTTGTTGAAGTTTAAGTGGCGCCGTTAGGCTGCCGAATTTTTAAGTGGTTCTTCACCATTCTCGTTTTGAAGTTCTACTTTCATGTCAATTCTTTCAAGTTCCTTTCTATTATGTTGGGGTATGATCTCTATATCGATGATACTGGACTCTTATGTTCATATGATGAGAGACCCTATTTGACCTTGTCAATTCAATTTTGTTGATGTTTAAGTGACGCCGTTAGGCTGCCGAATTCTCACAAGAGAAATCTTTTTTTTCTTCCTTTCATGTTCTTAATTTCATATGGTATATTTTCAAATTTCATTACCATGTTCATAAATACCTTATATTTTGTCCCTCTACTGTATGATGGGTCATTTATGAATGTTTGACCCATGTCCCCTCTTTTCTCAATGTTTTCTAAAACCTTGTAACATAGCCGTTATGCTGCAGAATTTTCCCCTCAAAATGCCTCTCTCTCTTTTCTCAAAAATTATTTTATGTTATAAAGTGAATACTCAAAGCTCTTATTTCTACAAGGGTATTCACATATATATCAAAATGTTCCATTTTAAATTCTGGGATTTACATACATGAGACCCGCTTCCCTTTCTGTGGGTTTAAAGTGCCGTAAAGATCATGTCATTAAAGCAGTTTTTAAAATGTTATGATTATGAAATGAAACCCATTTATTTCATGCTATATGGGTTATTTATGAAATGTTTGATGATGAGATATGTGGATCACATGATATTAAAGGCAAATTTAAGGGTGCGCCCTGATAGCGCTCCAATGCATTGGGTAAAGACTTAATCTCTAGAGATGACCATTTTAACGACGCCTTGGTGAATAACCTTGGTAATTTTTAACGACACCTTGGGGATGGACCTTGGTGAAACGAAACGATTGCCAATATTAAATGTTGCAGCCACATCTTCAAGTTATGAAAAAGTTTTATTTTTATAATGATATGCCTCATGATTTCATTTTCATGCCTTAAAGTTCTTTTCATGACTTTATTGATGTATCCCAAGTTCATATGTAAAATGTTTCACTTGTTTCCCTTGCTGGGCCTTCTGCTCACCCTTTCTTTTGATGTATGTCCCCAGGTTATGAGATTCAGTAATGAGCCTAGGGTAAACATGAGGAGAAGCCTTTCAAGTGTTTAAGAAGAATTCTTTATGTTGTTTTCATGTTTTAAGTTCCTGGTTTCCAAGACACTAAATCTTAAAGATCCTCGGTTTTGTAAAATGTAATTAAAGTTTATGTGATAAAAAGGTGGGATGTTATAGTTGGTATCAAAGGATGGTTTAGTTATTTGTGGAAATTAGGATATGAAAAATTTAGGAAGAACCCTATAGAAAAGTTTAAATATAGGAAATCTTCCTGGTATTTTGGTGAGTATTGAGTAATGTGTTTCCAAGCAAATACATCCCTGTCTGGATACGAGCAGGTAGAGGTGGCTCTGGCACAGATGTACATAGGGGTAAAACCCGAAAACACCGCTTTGAGCTAGACTCGAACGGGAACCGGTACACGACAACGGGCCTTACTGCACTCTTGGTTACGACACTCCCGGGGGATATGCTTTGGTAAATTCATAAGCTTAGTATGAACCATTATTAAAGGAACAAGGATAAAACAAAATAAGGATTCACATAAGAATATATGATCATGGATAACCTAGATTGGAACCTAGGGGATCACAAGATAGGATATACTTTTATTCTACATGTTTATCCTTTTATGCTTAAAGTTTCCTTTTCATGATTATTAGCTAAGTAAATAAGCCCCTAATTATAGTTTCTTTTCTTAGTTAATGGCAGGAAATGGAAGAACATGTCCCAAAAACCAATGTGATAGGAAATGCGATGATTGTCGTATTAATATGACAGAGGTGATTAGGGGATTAAAAGATTATTATTATTTTGGAATACGTTCACTATTTTAGGGACCCTATATGATCGAGGTAAATAGATTACTATGGTATTTTCATTGAGGAGTAAGGTTGACTTATATTTTGAAGAATCGATAAATTTATGGTGGAATTATAGTAATTTAGGCTACTTATGGGAATGATTAACCTATCTTGGGTAAAATATGTTTAGTTTAGATGTTAGGAGTGGTTGATGTTGTTTGGAGATGAACAATGAAGTTTATTTTGGAAGACTATGTTATCAAATCCTTCTTGTATTTGGGTTTCAATCTTAGTTTGGTTTATTTTGAGGAATCTTAAGGACCATTATTTACGGAATGGTCTATGATGAACTTTGGGTAGTACCATGGAACTTTAAAGATTTAAAAGTAGTTTCCATTCCTATGGGATTCTTTTTGAAGAGTTGTTTTACCTTACCCTTTCTATTTTTGGGATAATGTTTAAAGATAAAAGAAATAGATAGTTAATCTTTTGTGGATTATGTGATTCTCTAGAAGATGATTCTTGTGTTTTGATGAGACCAAGTAGTTTTGAATGCTCATAGTTTGGAGAAAAGATTAGTTTTGGGTAGAAACTTATTAAAGGATGAAACTCTAGATGAAGGTAGATATATTTCCTTATGTTTTTGTTCTATGTTGTAAATGAATTCCTCAAAGTTATGAAAAGGAACGTAAAACAAAAATGTTGTTGGTTTATGTTTACTACTAGGTAATCAAAGACCACTTGCACACATCATAATTTTGGGATTTTCTGGTGGTTAACTTCCTCCTAATCATGTTTTCTATCACTCTCCTTTAGGACATTACCCTTTGTTTTCTCCTCCATGTCCATGTTTCCTACATGGAATCCTAGTATGAGTAAACTCGGGTGGCCTTTGTACTTCCTTTTCTTTCTTTTAAAGTAATGGTGTCACTGACTCTTTTTCCGATGTGGGACTTTCAATGAAATTTCAAAACCCAATTTTTTAAAATTGTGAGGACGCAATTTCTTAAGGGGGGAAGATTGTAACGACCCGAAATTTTGAATAAATCTTGTTTCCTAATTTCATGTGTTATTTTTTATACTCAAAAAAAATGTTTTATTTGATAAACATGATTATAAATAAAATGAGACCATTGTTTTTTTGAGTGTTATATGACCATCGGTCAATATGACCACCGTGAACAAAATGTTTTGATTATTGTCTCTAAATTTAAGTAATCTTGGTTAATTATTATAGAAAGAAGATTTGATGGCCTCACCTAGTATCCTTGGGCCGATCGAAGCCCATCTAACAGAGATTGGGAAGGAGGTAGCACCATTGGGCTTTGCTCTGGACCAAATCCAAGCCGAACTTCATCATGTGAAGCTAGAACGCTATCGCCTTCGCGAGAAGTTCAAACTGATAGAAATTACTACTCGGGCAATGTTGACTGAGCCGCCCCAAAATTCTATCACCCTAGCACACCTTACTCTTAGGTCCTATGCTGGTATTATAAGGGGTTATGTAACGAGACCGTAATTGCCTTGTGTAATCTTTTTTTTAAAATAAAAATTTGGATTTCTTCTTATGATGATGTTTATGAATTTTCAAATGACCGGATAAATATTGTATGCATATTTTTTATGAATTTTAGAAAAAGGATATTTTAAAAATGGTTGTGTAAACCTTAAATAATTAAAAATGTGTAATGATTTTCAAAAAATGGTCTTCTACAATTATGTTCAGTACGAAATTTAGAGTCTAATAAGATCAAATTGATTTTTGATGAATAGTAAATTATGAATAGTGATTTTATGATTAGGATTAGTAATATGACCAAATGGATTAGTAATCTCACTTAAAGAAAGTTTTAAAATAATCTAGGTACCTTGATTAAGTAATGTGATTCAATAAAATAGTTAAATAACGGTTTCATTAATTATTATTCAACTATTAGTTTTTTCGGGTGAATAGTGTTTTTTAATTAAAAATTTAATTAAAAATAATTAGAAAATTATTTTTATAAAAATGACTTTATTTTTGAACTCAGAGCATCGATATTATGTTATGGTAATTTTTGGGGTTTTTTCTGAAAAAATGAATTTTCGATGAATAGTGTTTTTATTTAAAAATTAAATTAAAAATATTTAGAAAATTATTTTTATAAAATGGATTTCATTTTTGAAATCAGAGCATTGATATTTGGTTAATGATAAATTTTGGGATTTTTCTGAGAAAGTTGAATTTTCAGTGAATAGTAAAAATACAGTTTTAGGGTTTCGGTATGTTTAATGACATCATTACGGTGTCATGATGATGTCATGAGATCTTTTGAGGGTTGGCCGGCCAAGGGTGATGAATTATTGTTTTGGGGGCCCCATGTGGCCTAAATCCATGATAAATGACAAGGGAGAGCACATGGGTTTGAGAAAAGCACATGTGAAGTGTCCCTTGGCCATTAATGCCTTGTCCCCTCACTTTCCCTATAAATACCAAGCCCTCCTCTCATCCATTCGACTCCCCACTCATTCCCAACGAATTTCTGGTCTCATTACCTCCCAAGGAGTCCTCCCAAGGTGCCCCCAAGCCCTCAAGGTCCCAACCTTTGAGGTTTAAGAGTTACATTTTAAGGTAAGGGATCCGACCCCTCTCTTTCTTTTCAAGTAATCTCTTTTATGTCTTTTCTTTTATACTCCATGTTCTTATGTTGGAGGATGTTCTTTTATATTCATCCTGCTTCCTATTTCATGTTCATATGATGAGAGACCCCCCTTGCTCTCATCAATTCGTTTTAAGAATGTTTAAGTGGCGCCGTTAGGCTGCCGAATTTTTAAGGGATTCTTTCACCTTCCTCATTTTCAAGTTCTATTTTCATTCAAGTCTTTCATGTTCCTTTTTGTTATATTGGGGTATGATCTCTATATATATCATACTGGACTCTTATGTTCATATGATGAGAGACCCCATTTTATCTCTTCAATTCAGTATTTTGTTGAAGTTTAAGTGGCGTCGTTAGGCTGCCGAATTTTTAAGTGGTTCTTCACCATTCTCGTTTTGAAGTTCTACTTTCATGTCAATTCTTTAAAGTTCCTTTTTGTTATGTTGGGGTATGATCTCTATATCTATCATACTGGACTCTTATGTTCATATGATGAGAGACCCCATTTGATCTCTTCAATTCAGTATTTTGTTGAAGTTTAAGTGGCACCGTTAGGCTGCCGAATTTTTAAGTGGTTCTTCACCATTCTCGTTTTGAAGTTCTACTTTCATGTCAATTCTTTCAAGTTCCTTTCTATTATGTTGGGGTATGATCTCTATATCGATGATATTGGACTCTTATGTTCATATGATGAGAGACCCTATTTGACCTTGTCAATTCAATTTTGTTGATGTTTAAGTGACGCCGTTAGGCTGCCGAATTCTCACAAGAGAAATCCTTTTTTTCTTCCTTTCATGTTCTTCATTTCATATGGTATATTTTCAAATTTCATTACCATGTTCATAAATACCTTATATTTTTTCCCTCTACTGTATGATGGGTCATTTATGAATGTTTGACCCATGTCCCCTCTTTTCTCAATGTTTTCTAAAACCTTGTAACATAGCCGTTATGCTGCAGAATTTTCCCCTCAAAATGCCTCTCTCTCTTTTCTCAAAAATTATTTTATGTTATAAAGTGAATACTCAAAGCTCTTATTTCTACAAGGGTATTCACATATATATCAAAATGATCCATTTTAAATTCTGGGATTTACATACATGAGACCCGCTTCCCTTTCCGTGGGTTTAAAGTGCCGTAAAGATCATGTCATTAAAGCAGTTTTTAAAATGTTATGATTATGAAATGAAACCCATTTATTTCATGCTATATGGGTTATTTATGAAATGTTTGATGATGAGATATGTGGATCACATGATATTAAAGGCAAATTTAAGGGTGCGCCCTGATAGCGCTCCAATGCATTGGGTAAAGACTTAATCTCTAGAGATGACCATTTTAACGACGCCTTGATGAATAACCTTGGTAATTTTTAACGACACCTTGGGGATGGACCTTGGTGAAACGAAACGATTGCCAATATTAAATGTTGCAGCCACATCTTCAAGTTA
Organism: Viscum album; assembly: GCA_963277665.1. Taxonomy (NCBI): domain Eukaryota; kingdom Viridiplantae; phylum Streptophyta; class Magnoliopsida; order Santalales; family Viscaceae; genus Viscum; species Viscum album. Next base: position 894,351,707 of record OY728151.1, on the reverse strand, counting down.
TGAAAAAGTTTTATTTTTATTATGATATGCCTCATGATTTCATTTTCATGCCTTAAAGTTCTTTTCATGACTTTATTGATGTATCCCAAGTTCATATGTAAAATGTTTCACTTGTTTCCCTTGCTGGGCCTTCTGCTCACCCTTTCTTTTGATGTATGTCCCCAGGTTATGAGATTCAGTAATGATCCTAGGGTGAACATGAGGAGAAGCCTTTCAAGTGTTTAAGAAGAATTCTTTATGTTGTTTTCATGTTTTAAGTTCCTGGTTTCCAAGACACTAAATCTTAAAGATCCTTGGTTTTGTAAAATGTAATTAAAGTTTATGTGATAAAAAGGTGGGATGTTATATCCAGCATGGGTGGATGATATGCCAGCACCTCCGAGTTTTGGGAATCCCACCTTTTCCCCCTTCAACGGTACAAGGTACCCGCCACAACACCTGGCCCACTTTACCTCAAGGTGTGGCCCCATGTTGGGAACTTCGACGCAGCAGGAGGCCGCCAAGCTCTGATATTTTGTACTGACATTGGAAGGGCCTGCATTTTTCTAGTACAGCCAGCTCCACATCAGATCAGTAACCGTCTAGTAGGACCTATGTAGTAAATTCCTCTACCAGTTCATTTCCACCACGTGGAAGACGAGTATTGCATACCTCTTCAATTGCAAGCAGAGGCATGATGAGCGCGTCGCCGACTTTGTCACCCGGTGGAAGGGAATCACATATTCCCTTCACATGCCGCTGACTCAGGAGTAATTGCTGATGATGTACATAGGGAACTTCAATATGGATTCAGTCCCCTCTCTGATCACCCATAACTATCCAAGGGTATTTTGTGACTTCTTTGATAAGGCCCAGCGCCTAGAGGAAGCCTTACAGCAGCCCAAGCAGGCATGTCAATTGCCTCCTGAGATCCCCACAGGAAGGGGTAATAGGGTTGAGCCTACCACAGTGGCTCAAATAGAGGCCCACAGACGACTAGAGTTGTTTCCAGTGGAGCTGCCTCCGCATCCTCACATAGGCCCTCTACCTCAGGCGCAGCCACCAACCCAGCAATGCCCACCTCAGAATCGGCAGGTTCCCCCACGCAATGCGTCATCACCTCCCAGAAGAGATAACCGAGTTCCACCTCCTCAGCAGGCTCCTCCAGCCCCTCATCAGGTTCAATCTCCAAGGTCCCCCTTTCCAGATAGGAGAAACCAGACCTACTCATTCAATGCGACACAGGTCTCTGGTTACTTCCACAGTGCCTTGGAGTATGGGATTCTATGTTTTCCTGAGTGTATAAGACCGGAAGAGGCAAACCTTACTGATCACCCTAATTAATAACCCTAACAACGAATCTTGGGGCACACTCTCAAGAAGTTATATGTGTTCAAATACTGGCTTCAAGACTAAGTAGATAACAACATAGTTCGTTTAGGCCTGGCTCCAGCACAGGTGGCATGCGTCTTCGTGAGGCCAGACAATAGCAGTGACAGTGAGGGTGATTAGAATCAGGTTTCTAGTCATGGATCCTATAAGTATGCTGATTGGATGGGTCGAAAAATAGTAACCCATGCCCATGGTGTCATTCAAGTGCTCCTGAATCGGCCAGAGCCTTTAGAAGCTACAACCACTACTTCTGCATCGTCGTCTTAGTCAGCCTCTTCCCAAAAGAGCTAACACCGGCGGCATAAGGGAAAGAAAATCCCCTAGCCGATTCCATTTTCATACCGTACTCTCGGCGACTTCATGCCCCCTGATATGGGGATCCCTCCCAGAATCCATCCAGTAGTGGACGACTCTTTGAGTGACGGTCAAGGGTACGCCTCAGTTAACATCGTAGAGCTGGTAAACCTCTTCATGATTCATGACGGTGAGGAGCACCAAGAAGATCCTCCCAACATCCCCAGTCATCGTCAGCGTCGACGGATCCATGGCTATATGGGCTTTCGGAGTGCCTCAGTCAGCACTTCCAACTAGGTTGTGCATGCTACTGAAACCAGGCAACAGGCCCAGCGTAGATCTCATCATGCTCAACTTTCTCATCTGGCGGCATCAGGTCCACCTTTACCACCTTTCATGTTTCTAGATCAGGAAGAACCACTCTGACCATGTTGTGACCAACCACGCCCTACTACAGGTTGGTCTCAGTCATCTGAACCTCATCTGGTAGCCACTCTGCAAGCCTCGACCAGTGGGCAGCGGGATGTTCCCAGTACCAGTCATTCATCAATCCAATCGGCAGGTCCTACCATACCTCCTATCATATAACGACCTTCTGCAAGCAGAAGTTCACGCCTGGTATGGAATTATGATGTTATAAAACATCTTTCTTGAATTCCAGAAAGTCTCTCTATCCCTGAGGCTCTTCTCCTATCGTTAGACACACGTGAGGCCCTCACTAAGGCTTTAAGGAGGCCCCTCCAGTTTGAGACGGAAGTAGTAGCCGCAGAAGCCTTTCATGCTAAGGCGGTCGAGAATGTTGAATGCCAGGACATTATCTCATTCTTTGTAGAAGATGAAGGCTCTCCAATATAGGGGCACATTTTCCCTCTTTATATCACTGGCTAGTACAATGGTGTGGAGGTTCATCGCTGTCTTGTCGACACGGGCTCTAGAATTAACCTAATCCCAACTTGGACACTGTGAAATCTGGGATTGTATGAAGATGATATGAGTCCATATGACCTAAGAATCCATGTTTATGATAGGATGGAATAGAAACCGATTGGTAAGATCCGCTTGAAGACCCAGTTTGGCGGCCTAGTTGCCAGCACCAAATTTATGGTAATCTCCCAGGACACCACCTACAATGTGTTGATGGGAAGGTCATGCCTCCACTTGCATGTGGGGGTTCCCTCATCATATCACCAGTGCCTCAAGTACTCCCTTAATGGTCAAGTGGGAATGATTCAAGGTGATGAATCTCCCTTTTCCTCTTGTGAATCCTGCTACCTAGATGTCAACTACTACAAGAGTAAGGACAAGTAGATTTAGACTAATGAGTTTGAGCATGTCACGGCTACGACTGGCCAGTGGACATATCTAGATGACACCTATATCTTTCCAATCCACCTATTGGAGGCTACAACCCTGGACATGGGACAATGCTTTTTTATTTCTAAGATGAGGGGGGAACACATTCCCAGGCCTAAGTGATGCCGGAAGATCACCTCGTACTCCTATACAAATCAGGATGAGGTGATCCCGGGGCCTCCTACCCCCATAAGGTATCAAGATGTCCACCCCATGGAAATGGAAATATTTCATACCTGCTTGTTCTACCTGGCTGGAATTAACTAACACAAGCTAACACACCACTATTGCTTCAATATCATCAAGCATGGACCCTTGGGCCGAAGGTCGGATGGGATCAGATCAATAGCCTTCATCATTATGGTTGCGACAGAACAAGAGTCCTTTGATGTAGTGACCACTACCGCTCAGGCTGGTACCAGCCTCCTGTTGGGATTTTACAACTTAGAAGAAATTCCTCCTACCAAGGATCACTCATTTATAAGTGGAGAAGAGGATTTGGAGGATTCTCCTCCCGCCTTTGAATAGGGCGTCTCTGCCACAGTAGACGAGTTGGTACAGGTGAACCTCGGTAGTGATCCAGACCCGAAACCCACATTGATCAGTTTTTCCATGCCCTGAAACAACACTGTGATATATTCGCCTGGAGTTATGATGAGATGTTAGGACTAGATCCTCAGGTAGTCGTCCACTACCTCAGTCTCTCAGAAAATCATCATGGGTTTAAGCAGCCTCCCAGAAAGATGCACCCTTCTCACGGTGCCATGGTAGAGGCAGAATTTGATAAGCTCATCAGAGCCAATTTCATTAAGCAGGCCCAGTACTCCAAATGGCTAGCCAACATTATGCCAGTCAAGAATAAGAACGAACAGATCAGAGTCTGTAGCGACTTCCAGGATCACAATAGTCACTTTATAAAGAATGATTTTCCCCTTCCTGTGATGGAGTTGTTGATTGACACTACAGTTGGATTCCAAGCCCTCTATTTCATGGATGGGTACTCTGGGTACAACCAGATACAAATATACCTTGATGATGATGATTTCACACCCTTCAGGGCTCCACAAGGTACTTTTTGTTACCAATTCATTCCCTTTGGTTTAAAGAATGCAGGTGCCACCTATTAGCAGGCTATGCATCACATATTTAAGTGAATCCTTGGAAAATTGGTGGAATGCTATGTGGAAGATCTGGTGGTAAAATCTCGCCAACATCAGAACTATCTCAAATACATTGATAAAATGTTCAGCTTCCTCCTTTCCCATCACCTGAAGATGAACCCATTGAAGTGTGCCTTCGGTATCACCTCTGTAAAGTTTATCGACTTTTATGTCAGGTACATGGGTATTGAGATTGACCTAGATAAGATCAAGGACATTATCCAGATTTCTTATCCGAGAAAAATTCGGGAGCTTCGAGGTTTCCAAGGCCACTTAGCCTACATACACCGATTCATTGTGAATCTGGCCAGCAAGTGTAATCCCTTTTCTCATATCATGAAGAAAGGCACCATCTATGAGTGGGATGAAGAGTGTGAGACTGCTTTTGAGGAGATCAAGCAGTATCTGCTCCAGCCTCCGGTCTTAATACCACCCATCTACAGAAAGCCAATGTTTCTTTATGTGACCGCCATGTAATGATCTCTCGGCACCCTTATCGCCCAAAAGAACAATGAGGGGATGGAGAACAACCTTTACTACCTCAACCATATGCTCCTCAATACGGAGACCAGATACTCCCTCATCGAAAAGAGTTTCCTTGTGCTGGTATTTTCAGTATATAAATTGTGACATTACCTAAATCACCACGAGGTACAACTAGTGTCCTGGGTAGATCCACTGAAGTACATCTTGAACTATCCCATGTTGACAGCCAGTGTATCTTGGTGGGCAGTAATCCTCCAGCTTTTCGACATCAGGTTTGTACCTCAGAAAGCTATTAATGGGAAAGCATTGGAATAATTCTTTGCTGCCCATCCGGCTCCTACTGACCAGTCCCTGGACTTCAATTTCCCTTATGTGGTGATACTATCAGTAGAACAAGCCATGTTTTGCTGGAAGATTGACTTTGATGGTGCTTCCTGAAGCCCCACTGACAGGAGGCTCAATGATCCCAGACTCAATAGAGTAGGCATGGGTATCATCTTTATTACCCTAGAACAATCCATTATACCATACTCATTCCTGTTATCAGAAGGCTGCACTAACAATGAGGTGGAGTATCAGGCTCTCATCACTGGCCTCGAGCTGGCCCTCGAGATTGATGTGCCCCATTTTCATGTGAAATGGGATTCTGAACTAGTTATCAACCAGATCAATGGTTACTACATCGTTAGAAAGACAAAGCTCGTGCCATTGTTGGAACACAATCTCCAGATAATGGCCCAGTTCCCATCTCAGCCAGAAGTCACTCATGTTCCTCGATCTCAGAATGGTCGAGCTGACGCCCTGGTAGGTCTGGCTTCATCACTTGCAGAACCCAAGTAGGATGATCTGATTATCCATGTGTCACATCAGAGTATCATTGCTCCTGTCACCCCAGATGAAAACGACATCCTGTAGGTGAGCCATCTTACTGCCAGAGCCTCCACATCAGGACCCCCAGATGCAGTTATTGAAGTGACTCCCGACTGGAGATCCCCATTTTTCGAGTATCCCCAAAATGGTTACCTCCCGGTGGATCGGGCTGAGCGCGAGTGAATCTGATGCCGCGCATTGCAGTTCACCCTCCAAGATGGCCCTGGCCATGAGAAAATACTCAATAAGCACAGGTTTGATGGGGTTCTTCTCTGTTTCATTCAGGGAGTCTTGATTTCTCAGGTCATGCAAGAGGTTAATGCCAGTTCCTGCGGGGCTAATCAGACCAGACTGAAGCTATCTCACTAGATCCAGAGATTGGGGTACTTCTGGCCCTCCATAATCCATGACTACATCGAGTTCTCCAAGATATTCCATGCGTTCCAAATCCATGATAACTTTATTCATCAACTACCAAAGCCTCTCCACTCCCCCAAATACTCTTGGCCATTTGAGGTGTGGGGACTCGATGTCGTGGGACCATATCCACCGGCAACAGCTCGCCAGTGCAAATTCATCCTGACGGCAACAAATTTCTTTTCCAAGTGGGTAGAGGCAGTTCCACTCAAGGAGGTCAAGGCTCATTCCATCCTTGACTTTGTTAGTTCCAATATCATATACCGATTTGGATTCCCTCACACTTTCCTCACCGATAATGACACAAAATTCCGAGCAGCTGAGCTGAAGAAATTGTACGCTAAGTACAACATCTGTTCTAACCATACCTCTCACTATCATGCACAATAAAATGGATAGATTGAGGAATAAAACCAGACCCTCTCTAACATTTGGCAGAAAATGGTTGGTCAGAATAAGAAGAGTTGTCCGGACAAGCTCCCCAATGCCCTTGGGCCATATCGGACAATGACTCGTAATTCCACCCAGGTGACCCCATATTCCCTGGTGTATGGGACAAAGGCCATCCTTCCCATCAATATTCAATTTCTCTCATTGAACACAACTATCTATGACCAGAAAGCATGAGATAAAGTAGTCGAAATCCATCTGGATGAGTTGGAAGTGCTCGATGAGAATAGGCTTTGTGCCCTGCATAATCTAGAAAGACATCAGAATAAGATAGCTAGATCTTTCAACAAGAAAGTTCACCTTCATTCCTTCTTGCAAGGTGACTTGGTATTTGCCTTGAGGGCACCAATCATACTTGGCAGTAAACCACCCAAGTTGGAGCCCAAATGGTAAGGACCTTACATTATTCATAAGGTTTACTTCAATGGCGCATACTCACTAGTTACCATGAATGGTGCGCGTATAACTCCTCCCATCAATGCCAAGTTCCTCAAGCAATACTTTTCTTGAGCCATACGGTCCCTCATGACCATAAAATGTATGGTCCAGCATGACCTTAAATTGTACGATCCTGTACTACCTCAAAATGCTTGTCCTGTATGACCCTAAACGGCATTATGGTTCTACACGACCTTAAACTGTACGCTCTCGCACGACCCTAAACTGCATGATGGTCCAACATGACCTTAAACTGTTCAGTCCTACAAGGATTTAAACTATAAATCATCCTTCACGACGTTAAATCACATCTTAAGAACTATGTATGGATTGATTCCCATCCTCATGGCATATGTAGGAATGCTCATACGCCACATCTTGAGTCCAACCCCAGCTCCCTCTTTGAATGTCCCCTATTGGGGATAGTTCTTTTGGAGGATATCACACGGTTTTGTGTAGGATTCTTTGGCCCCACCCATGTCAGGGTTACGATGATTGCACCATGTTCCCTCCTTCATTATTCTAATCCTCTCATGTCCTTACCACATGACTCTAAACTGCATAGCCCTTTCAGAACTATGTGTCACTTGATTCCCATCCTCATGGGATACATAGGACTGCCCAAAAATTTCATCCGTAGACCCAACCCCAAAACCTAGGGACTTCCATTGGGATGAAATACATGGTGTGGTACATGCCTTTTCCCTCATTCGCATCAAGTTCATCGTGATTGTACCATGTGTCTGTCTCCCCTGAAGATCTATGTATCTTCTCATGTCCAACTTTTTTTGAAATTGCACGGGTGCATTCATGTTCCACACACCCCATAATTTGGGTTCCCATTATCTTTTACACCTAAATGGACCCCCAAATGGCATGGATTCTCGGCCTAAGGGATCTCCTACCATTATGGGCCAACATCCTTGAGGTTTTCAGACAACAAATCAATACAAGTCCCACGTTGCGAATACAGTTAGCATTCGATGCTCATTTTTTGTTCCTATTTCAGGTTACATGATATAGATGCAGTGTTTCGAATCTGGTCAGTAGCTATCTTTTGTCGTTTTCACCACCTCCATATGTCCCAAACATGGAGTGTAGTGGTTCATTCTACACCACTGTCTCTCTAAATCTTAGTCTTCTTTGAGCGGGAGGGTTATTCCATCTGTCAAACCCTTATGTGATGGGGAGATCCTAATCATACTCCTTGTTTCCCACACCGATCATTTCTCACATGGGCTTAGGAGTTATTAGGGAAATGCCTGCATGATAGGTCATATATCTATAGTTGTCCGGGATGCTCAGCCTCAGCTCCTTCGACCCCTTCGAGCCCCCTGGCCCAAGTTCTCATTTAGGATTGTGTGGTACAGTATGTACTCACGCCCTCATTCACATCGGGCTATTTCTCCACACCACACATATCCCCTTGAGAAATCCCTCCCTTCGTTTATCATCTTTCCCACAAGAACAGTCCCTTCCATGCTTCAGGAGTCCCATCATTTGGGCTTCCATCACCTTATATATCCAAAATGGCCTCCGAATGGAATGGATGCTTGGCCCAAGGGCTCTCCTACCATTACGAGATAACACCCTCAAGGATTTTGAGTGACAAGTTGATAAAAGTCCCATGTTGTGAATAAGGTCAATAGTCAATACTCAATTGTTCACCCCCTTCTAGTCACAAAAGGGTGGATACTGTGTTCCGAACCTAGTCAACATTTTTCCTCTATCATCATTGTCGCTTTGTGGCCTTCCATAAGAATGATGATTCTCCCTCTATGTCCCACACATATGAAAATAAACTATAAATATATAGTCCAAGTTCTATGACCCTAAACTAAGATCACCTTCATCCTCAATTCAAGATGTTAAACTGCAAGATGGCTATGACATTCTGTCCATGGCCCAGCCTCAGGCCCCTCAGCCTTTGCGGACCCCTAGCCCAAAATCTCACTTAGGGTTGTACGGTGTGGTGTGGGATTATGTCCTCATTCACATCAGGTTACTCTCCATGCCATGCACATCCCCAGATGAGATACATTTCCCCTACCTTCATCCTCATTGTAGGACGTTAAACTGTAAGCTGGCCATGGCATTCTATCCATTGCCCAGCCTCAGACTTCTCAGCCTTTTTGGGACCCTAGACTAATTTTTCACTTAGGGTTATACGGTGTGGTGTGGTATTATGTCCCCATTCATGTCGGGTTACTTGTCGTGTCGTACACACCCCTTTTGGGGTATCTTTCCCTTATTTGCATCATCCTTTTCTTTATAACTACGTATGGCTTGATTCCTATCCTCATGGGATACGTAGGACCTCCCGAACGTCTACTCTTTGGGTCCAGCCCCATCTCTTAGAAACCTCCCTATCATTTTGGCCCCTTGGCCTGATTTCTTCCAGAAGAGGGGTATACAGTGTGGTATGGTATTATTCCCTCATTCACGTTGGGTTTATAACAACCACGTCGCATACCTCTCTCTCCTGAGAAGCCTCCACTCCCATTCCTTGCTTTCATCTCTTTGAGTCGGCTGCCCTTAAGTTGAGTCCCTCTTCCCTCTTCGGTGATTAACCAATTAGCCCATGAGTACTCTGGTCTAGAACCTGGAGTGTTATATTCCACATGGACATGCTTTCTCCCACTTTTCAGGCTTTTTGTTCCTCTTAGTTTGGGGTTCCATTATCTTTCATACCTTAAGGGACCCCCAAACAGCATGGATGCTAGGCCTAAGGGCTCTCCTACCATTACAGGACAACGTCCTCAAGGGTTTCAGACAAAAAATTGATACAAGTCCCACATTGCAAATATGTTCAGTGGTCGATGCTCAGGATAATGTGATATGGATGTTGTGTTTCGAACATGGTCAACAGTTATCCTCCACCGTCACGCTAGACCCTTCAATCCTTGAATGTTGGTTACATGATTCACATTATTTTCTACCCCATCAAGTCCAAATAAAATTTAGACACTCCCAGCACTATCCCTCAGTGCAAATTTTCACGTTAGGAGGACAAAGCCATGGTAAAGTAATCATTTGGGGCTCCACACGGACTCCCCTCTGGCATGCTTTCCAGGTATTGCAAAAAAACCTCTTCCACCATTTTTTCCCACACTGAGTTTGACTCACGTGGGCTTAGGGATCAGGTTGAGTTCTGCACTTACTTGGAAGGATTCCACTTCTCCATAGTCTGAGCTCTATGACCTTAAACTAAGATCTCTTTTAGAACTGAGTACGGCTTGATTCCCATTCCCATGGGATATGTAGGAATGATTAGGTGTCTCGTCTTTGGGTCCATCTCAAGTTCCACTAATTTATCTCTTATGTTCTGCCTTCTAGGCTCTAACTCTTATTGGACTACGTGGCATGGTATGAGATTATGTCTCTATTCACATTGGGTTTGCATTAGCCGCACCACGTACGCCCATTTTTAAGAGTTTTCCCCCCTAATTCTGGTCCCACATGACATTAAACTATATGTTGTCCCACATAATGTTAAAAGGAACCTTCATGAACTATGTGTGTCTTGATTCCCATCCTCATGGGATACATAGGAACACCTGGACATCTCTACTTTGGGTCCAGCTCAACTGGGAGCTAGTTTCTCCTGCCCCTTATCCTCTAACCTTTACTAGCCCCTCGGCCCAAGGTTTCCTCCTCAGAATCACGCATGGTATGATGTGGACCTCGTCCTCATTCACTTAGGGTATACTTTATCACGCCATGCACATTCCCTCTAGAACCTCATCTATCCTGTATATGTCTGAGCCATAAGACTTTAAACTATGACGCCTAGTCCCACATGACTTTAAATTGTTGCGTCTATACTGCATGATGTTAAAATGCATGGTTGGTCCCATCACATGACCCTAAACTATGACATTATCATCCTGGACACATGAAAAAAACGGAACTGCACCATTATATCCTCACTCAGGGGGGAATCATGTTTGTTATCAATCACACACCATACCATTTGTCAATGCCTACCCATGGCTTGATTCCTATGGAAATGCCTAGACTTTATATCCTAGGTCCATCGCTTAAAAAAACACACATTCACCCTAAAGGAAAAACAAGATCTATCAAATACCGTTTCTTTCGGTGCAAGGTCCAGACTCGCACAACCTCATTATCTCTGACAATGGTATCCTACTATGTCTCTTTTAGAACTGCATGTGTCTTGATTCCCATCCTCATGGGATATGTAGGAATGCCCGTTCACTTTGCCTCATTCCCAGCCTAACTTTCGTTTTCAGCCTCGACCTAAGACTTCCCCAAGGAACGCAGGGTGATCTAGACTCTAGGTCCTCATTCACGTCGGGTTTCATAATTACCTCACCATGCGTCTCCCACATTCCCTACTATCTCTGGGTCCAGCCCTAAGAATCCAAAAATCTTGTCCCCTCTCTTTCGACACGTCAGCCCAAACTCTTTTCGGAATGTGTTTTGTGGCGAGTACCTCATGGGTCCTCATTTACGTTGGGTTTTGAAAAGGTTGAACCATGTGCCTCCCACATCTTTCCCCCACCTGGTCTGAGTTCTTTGACCCTAAATGAAGATCTCCCTATGGGAACTGTGCGTCATGTTTGGCCACTTCACTGACCTATGCATAGTCTATTAAATAAATCCCCCTTAATGGACCATCCTATGACCATTAAGTTGGAAGAATGAAACCTCAGGACCTTTTTCCTTGGAGGGGGACTCAACTCCCTTTATATGATACGTCTTAATGTCATACTCAGACGTGTTTTGACGAAGATCCCAAAGAGTGGAATTTTAACGGGGACATCCCCCTCATTCCATGTCCATGCTTCATGAGCCCATTATTTGGATCATTATCCTCTTCCACATCTGAAGGGACCCCCCATTACAGCCTGGTCTCATGCCACATTGGCTTACCTACCAACTTGGGCTAACGTCCCTGAGGACCTCAGGCGACATTTGGGACAGGTCCCGTGTTTCGAACGTGGTCAGTGGTCGACCCTCATTTGTCTGTCCCCGTTCCAGGCTAACACGATATGGATGTTGTGTTTCGAACATGGTCAACAGTTATCCCCTATTGTCACGCCACCATCATTGTGGTCCAGATATCGAGCATCATGATTCACATATTTTCACTTTCTTATGTTCAAGTGGAATTCCAACATACTCGACTTTACCCCTTCGCGCATCTAGGTTCATTATATAGGCAGGTCAGCATCATTAGGAGGTCATTAACCTAGCGTCCCATCGCCCCTAACATGTGCCTTACTATGTTATAAAATTCCTATCACTACTTCTTGTTTCCCACATTGAGCATGACTCGCGTGGGCTTAGTAGTTCTGGTAAGACGTGTACTAGCACAGTCATTCCACACATGCCTTTCCTCATCCTACATTATGTTAAATTGAACTCTCAGAAATACGTATGTCTTGACTCCCATCCTCATGGGATATGTAGGAACATCTAGGCACCTTGCCTTGGTCCCATCCTAACTTTCACTTTTGGTCCCTTGACCTAAAGAATGTCCTCCGATGATACATAGTGTGGTGAAGACTTCTTATGTCCTCATTCACGTCAGGTTTATATCTACCGCACCACATACTCTCTTCCTGGGATCTCTCCTTTCACCCTTCATCCTATCGTATAACGTTAAACTACACGAGTATATATATCCTCAGCGCATGACACTAAACTACGAATTTACCCTGAACAAGTTCAGGATTCCTCATGTTAATCATGGGATGCACCAGATCCCTTGCCAAAGAGGTCCTGGCCAGAATTATGTTTGATCGATGATCAGACAGATATTCCCAATTAATTTTCCTTCAATGCGGTGGTGTGATTTCAAGAGTGTTAGACTCTATTTGAACAACCCATCAATCTAACTCCACGCTTTGTGTGCCCTTCATTCGGACCCTCGTCCTCTTTCACATATAAGGGAACCCCCTAACAGTATGGATGCCCAGCCTATTGCTCACCTACTATCATGGGCTAACATTCTAGAATGCATATAGATGATGGTTCGAGTCAGGCCCCATGTTTTGAACATGGTCAGCGGTCGGCCCTCATTTATTATCCCCATTTTAGGCTAACACAATAGGGATACTATTTTTTGAACACAGTCAAAAACTATCCTTTATTGTCATGCCACCCCTAAAATGTTCCAAACTTTGGGTATCGTGATTTACACTTTCCATTCCCCTATGTTTGGATTGAGTCGAACTCCCCTAGAGTTTCCCCACTCGTGCACTAGAGCATCTTGGGGAAGTTATAGTTCAGCTGTTCTGAGGACATTATTCTCCAGTCAGGTCTCTGAAGCATGGTTGTCACTCCTACATTCAAATATAGTAATAACACAAGCATCCATTGTTTCTCACATAGGACGTGACCCATGCGAGCTTATGAGCGGATCACTATTAACTTTGGGATTGTGGTAGAAATTAATTAAAATAAACAGGATATTAGTACGTTCGTGCATACAATTCGGAGCTAGAAGTAATAAAGAAGGATGAGTTTAAGGGGTTGACAAAAATGGGGCCCTTAAGGATCAACATTTTGGATGGAATGCTCCAAACTACCACCTTCTAACTTTTGGCCTCCAGCATTGCTTCCTGTTCCCTAAGATCCTTCTCTTAGATAGAAGCAGTGGGGAAAAATTCATTAGCACTGGCCTGTGCCTGTGATTGTTCAGTTTGGAGCCTAATCATTTGGCAATTCCCCTACAGTATTTTCTTCTGAGAAACTGTGAGCGAGGACTTCAATAACTTAATGAGCTCAGATTGGTTTTCAATGAATGCCTCCTTTTCCTTCGTTTTCTCCTCAATGAGTTGGACCTCCTGCTCTACCTCTAGGAAGTCCTAATTATTCTTTGAATCCTCCCGGTGTCGGGAAATGTATGAACGTCAGATATCTTTCTGTATCTTCTCTGCCATGTATTCACATATAATTACATGACAATGGAAAGCATCTACCCCTCTAGTGCAGAGAAAGTGTATCCAGATGCGGAGTGACCCCATTCGGCTTAGCCATTCTGCATGTGTTTGGAAAAGAAAGTGTATGATTCACTTCCATTCCTTGCGTCGTGTCATATGGATCTCCTCCATAGAATCTGAGTTGGAATCATCAATTTATTCGGGTTTTGTAGCCCTGTATTTGGGGAAATTGGCGAGGAGTTTAGCAGTAGGGTCTTCTTCGAGAACCTCCACCTCGTCAGCATCTTCACTCTCATCGGGCTGGAGCTCCACCCCGGCAGCATTACCATCCCTCATTGTAATCTCTGTATTGTCGAGTAACAGGGTAGGGCCGCCTAGAATGGTTGCTTCTATAAAGGCTGATGTGGTCGTTGCCCATCCCACTCCTGCAGATGTCCTGCACTCGATGGTTTTTTATGCCTCCAACCTTGCGATCACTACATCAGGAATCAGTATCTTCATTAGTTGAATTCTCCAACAAAGAGGAAAAACAATGAGAAAGGAATTACAAGATCCAAGTGTGGTGGTGTCCAATGTATGTGTCCTGATGGGGGCTGTCACCATGGGGGAGCCATCAGCACTTGTCAACTCGATCACCGGCTTCAGCTCCTCTTGAATAATGGGGATTTCAGGGGACTCTCTTTTTGGATCATTGTTGCCTAATCCAGTTGAAATCGGTGCCCCACTATGCTCGGTCCTGAGGACTGGCCCCCGAGGTTTCTTCCTGGTCTCCATAGGCATACATGCGCCCCCTGTGGAGAAGGATTCCTGGGGACCATTGCCCATGTGTTCTTGAATAGAACAGGGTTTGGTTGATGGATCTATACTATGAAAAGATAAAGGGAGGTAAAAGGTTTAAACCATAACTCAAGTTTCTCTTCCAGTTCTGCATCAGAGCCAATGATTTCACCACTCTCCGGGGAACTTCGCTGTTGAGTGGGAGCTTCTGAAGGCCCCTCACCACCAAGACCTTCAACTTGGTCCTCTTCTTCATGTTCTTCTCCTTATTATTCTTCTTCTTTTTCTTCTTCCTCTATACTTTCATCTTCAGATGGAAGCTTCTCTGGGTCATGCTCCTGGCCAAGCATTACTTTCACTAGGAGATGTGGTTCTTTATACCACCCCCGCTAGCATGCATACATATCCATGGTTGTCAGGTATGCATGTCGATGATAAAAGTTTACCCTATCTGATATCCAGATGTGCCCTATGTCTGGAAGATTAAGCCTGGTGCATATCAACCTCTGCCATAACTCTTCGGCAGACATGGATTGTCACCGCATTCTCTAATCAAACCATAGATAAGGGAAGATAGCATCGAAAGATGGAATCATGAGGTACCTGAGTTTCTTTCCTGGAATTTCCCTAGTCGGACCACGATTCTGTACATGAGGCCACCCTTTCCCAGAGGGTAGAGGCACGTTCTCGGTCTGCTTTGCCCCTACCGATGAAGTATCGGCCTGTGTCGCGCTAGATTGCCACCCATTCTTTGCCTCACTTCCCTCGTGGCACCTCATCTACATTCCTGCTCTTTGGGCTCTGCACTAGCTACCTTGATCTGCCGAATGCATTTCCAAAGAATCACCTCAGGATATGTTCTCATCTAGTGTTTGACATACTCTATTGATAGTCTCGCACTGACATCGGTGGGGGGAAGAGTGATGATTTCACCCAGGAATACCGTCTTGAACATAATCCACAACTGGCGGAGGATGCAGGGATGTCACTCTTCCCAAACCTCTAGGTATACTTTCTTGGGAATCTGCTGCATGCACCCAAACTTCTTGGTGAACCCGGTCGGCACATAGGGTTCACAGAAGATTTTTCCACCAATTCGGTCCACCATCACACCGCCCCGGATGCTCTGCAGGTACTCCCTCTACTCTAGTAGACCCCAACCATCATCTACAATTTGGGCAATCGGGGTTCAGAATGGGTGGAAGTCGAAGTGGGTGTGGATACCGATCTTGAGCTTGATTCCTTCATCCCTGAGTGTCAATGGGAGGATTCCAATGATGTTCAAAATGGATGGCCACATACCGTTACCAGGGGCGAATGGAATTTGGGAATTCATACCCACCACAGTGGGCTGCGACCCAGCCATGGAGAATCAGGAACGTCCCACGTATCCTCCTGGGTGTACTTCCCCTCGAGATGCACCCTAGAATACTGTACATCCTAGACAACACTGGCATCCCTAGATTAACCTTGTTCTTTTCCACCATAATCCCAGCCATCACTAATGTCCCTGGGCGGAATCCCATCCTCGTGTCCCTCACAGGCAATAACCATCCGCTCAAAAATGCAGCAAGTAACCCAGTATACCACACATTTGGGTCTCGACCTTCATTAATGCCAAATCCCCATGATTGGTACTCTCCTGTCTCCAAAATCTTCCAATATGATCCTGGTTTTCCCCTCTGAGATGTGTTCGGGTATTTCTTCCCTCATCCCGACATCTTCACGACCATGTTCTAGGTTAGGAAGAGACTAAACCAACCTGAATATGATCTGTATTTTATTTTTAGCTCCTCCTTGGCCAGCTTCATCAGGTGCCATGACAGGATTGGGGTGTGTGTCCTATCTCCCCAGACATTCTCTATCGGGAAGAACTCATCGTACGGATATCCCTTCAAATGGATTCCCCTAATACAGTGTACATCCCCTAGGCTGATGCCCACATCCCCATGGTGGAGGTGGAAATTTTTGGTATATGGTGACCACCGACTGAACAGCTCTGCTACCAAGTCCTGTTGTCGGTAGAAGTGGAATTGGGATGTCCAAACGGACTCAAAATCCCAATGGACCGCAACTCTGGCCTGAATTCCTTACATTTCTGACCTACCCAAAATTCCCATTCCCATTCATTGGTAAAGTTTCCCCCATATCTCAAATCCCACTCCTTCCAGCCCTTCATCTCGTTAATAATGCTACTTCTGAAAGTACTTACATAAATAGTGGTAGATCCATCAAGGACTGGATCGCTTCCCACAACCGTCCTGGTCTTCAGATTTAGGACATAGATGGCTATGTTCTATGTTTCCCTAGAAGTATGGCCATTTTTGGTAATGTGTAATTGTGGAAGACTATCCTCGTGTGTCACCCATGACCGTGGTGTGTCTGTCTCGAAACTGGGCATCAACACCTCTTCCAGAAGACGAAAGTTCCATAACGGCAGGCTACCGCTCAGGATGTAATCCTTTTGATCCTGCATAATCATGACAAAAAGTATTTGGTTATCAGACACAACCCTCCTCGTGCAAAGAATCTGAGGGTTTGCAATCATTTGGGTTATTCTTGCAGCAGCGACAACTTCCCTCTCTGTGTCGGTCTGTTGAGCGGCCATTTTTAAAAATCCAAAGGGATCGGTGTGAAAGAAGGAATATTTGGTGTGAAAAATTAGTAGTGGCACGAAATAAGTTCAATGGGGCGGAAAATTTGGATAGGCATGCAAAACCCAGAGTCGGTCGCGGAAACTTTCGTGCGAACCAGGACCATTTTCATGAACGGGAGAAAAACGCCTATCACGCAGAAAAAGTCAAAGTAGGGCCTGGGGGCCTTGATCTATTTATAAAGCGTTGATGCACCTTCCGCACATGCACAACCAATTTTCATGTGCAAAATGTGTTTTTGCATGCCCCCGAAGAGGTTTCCCATTTTTTCGGCGGACCCTCAGAACCCGACCTTCGAGTTCTCTTTCAGATCCGATTCTGAGGGGGGGATTTTTTTTGACACTGAAATTTGGAGAAGGGCCGCATCGGGCGGATAAAAGATAAACGAATGAATCCAGGACAAAAGGAGGAGATTTCGGGGCCTGGGAGGTGGGCGTGCGCAAGATTTGGGGGATGCACACAAGAGGCCTTCTAGTGCGCAAAATATTGTGCGTCGGCTCCCCTTTTCGTGCCCAAGGCTCCATCCATCGTGACTTTCCACACCTGCCCCATTTTTCATGCACAAGGTGATGTCAAACGGGCGTTTGTGTTCCCAGCCCCCTTTCTGCGTCTAATAAGACTTCAAATGGGTTTTTCACGCCCAACTCCATTTCTACACACAAGGTGACGTCAAATGGGATTTTGCATGCCCGACCTTGTTTTTGCACACAAGGCGACGTCAAACGGGCATTTCCACACCTGTCCCCCCTGTGCGCGCACAAGCCAATGTCAGACAGGAGTTTGTGCACCGGGATCTTGTGCGCCGCTCTGAGAACTCTGGCTATAAAATGAACTGTATCCCTACCCTTTAGGGATGGTAACAAAAGACGAAGTGATGCTCTGCTACGCAAAAACCACGTCTTCCACAAATGCGTGAAAAACCCCATGGCCTTCAAGTATTGGATTTTGCATGAAAGATCCCCCAAGGGGATTCCTTCATGCGGGCCCTCTTGGGCCTGATCTTCATTTTCTCCCTAAGTCATTTGCATTCAAGGGATCCCCTTTTGTGTGCATGTTCCCTCTGCGTCAGGCGCCCTTGCGCGCAACCAGTCTATATTGTGCGCAACCAGTCCCTCTTGTGTGCGACCCTCCCATATTGCGTGCTACCAGCCCCTCTTATGCGTGACCCTTTCGTCTTGCATGCCACAGGTCTCTCTTACGTGCAACCAGTCTGTCATTCGCGCCACAGGTCCCTCTTGTGTGCAACCCTTCCGTCTTGTGTGAAACCTTCCTGTCTTGCGCGCAACCTTTCCCTATTGCATGCAATCCTTGCATATTGCACACAGACCTTCTATCTTTCCCTGGCCCATTCTCATACACGCACTCCATGTGCTTCCCTCGCCTTTAGGCACCCTGTCCGAGTCTCTCTTATGCGCAACACACCTGCATCACGTGCTCTCTTCCCGTGTGGCCCCTCAGGTTTGCACAGAGCAATTTCAAAGTCCCTTGGGCGATGCTTTCCATTTCATTTCTTTTCCTCATGCTTCTTCGCATAGGAATGCTAACAACTATTGATTCTTTGCATAGCCATACTAACGTGGACCCCCAATGGGATCACCTCATGACACCCCCTTTGTCAAAGCATTGTCGATGCCTTCATTCCCTCAAGGGTGGGCGGGTATCAGTTATGTAAGTCCTAGGGGTGCGGAGAAAACCCACCTCATCCGAGCTGCAGGGTGTTAAATTTCCAAGTTCCATCGTCCTCATCACATGACGTTAAAATGTGACCATTCCTTATGTGTTGAACGCGCGGTTCCTCCACCTTGGACATTCGTCACGCCCACTATTCTCCACGGAAGTGATATCATTGCTCACATGGAATGAGATCCTCTTTATCAGAGTGGCATCCATCTGCAGAGAAAGGGAAACCACCATGTTGTAAGCCCCTAGTTTTTCCTGCAGGAGGTAGCATCCCTGCTCCTCTCTTCCTCAGTGCCAAATTCCTCTCCTGCTGGGCTTTGTCACCACCCGGGCCTCCACCCTGGAGTAAGTCCCAATCTCCATCTCTTCAGGCTACTAACCATGTGTAAGCCCCTGTTTCCTATTTGGGACACCAACTACGTGTATTCCCCATTCCACTTCCCACGCACACACCTTATGTGGTGTGATCGTCAGGCCTTTGCTGACTCTTATTTCTCACACTGAGCATGACTCGCGTGGGCTTAGAGTAAGAATCAACCATGACATCCTCTCTGGGCAGCCTAGAGTGTAAGCCCCAAAAACCCCACCTGAACTACGTGGAATTTGATCCTTGCCAAGGAAAGGTACGTTGGAAGCCTCCCTGAGGTTCAAGCCCACCACCCATTGGTCCTGACCATCTTCACGTCGGTTCACCCACACCAACCTAAACTACGTAGACTTTGATCCTTTCCAAGGCAAGGTATATAGGAAGCCTCCATGAGGTTCAAGACCAACACACCATTGGTTCTGAACCCCTTCATGTCAGTTCCAACCACCCGAACTATGTGGACTTTGATCCTTTCCAAGGCAAGGTACGTAGGAAGCCTCCCTGAGGTTCGATCCCATCCAGCAGTAAGCCGTTGCGATCCCATCCGGAAATAAGTCGTTGTGATCCCATCCAGTGGTAATCCATTGTGACCCCATCTAGTGGTAAACCGTTGTGATCCCATCCAGTGGTAAGCTTTTGCGATCTCATCCAGCGGTAAGCCATTGTGACCCCATCCAGTGGTAAACCATTGTGATTTGATCCATCGGAAAGCTGTTGTGATCGCATACAGTGGTAATCCATTGTGATCCCATCTAGCGGTAAGTCGTTGGGATCCCATCCAGAAGTAATTCATTGTGATCCCATCCAACGGTAAGCCGTTGGGATCCTATCCAGCAGTAAGCCGTTGCGACCCCATCCAGAGGTAAGTCGTTGAGATCCCATCCAACGGTAAGCTGTTGTGATCCCATCCAGTGGTAAGCCGTTGGGATCCCATCCCGCGGTAAGTCGTTGGGATCCCATCCAACGGTAAGCTATTGCGATATCATCCAGCGGTAAATCGTTGTGATCCCATCCAGCGGTAATCCCTTGGGATCCCATCCAGTGGTAAGCCATTGTGATCTCATCCAACGGTAAGCTATTGCGATCCCATCCAGTGGTAGGCCATTATGACCCCACCTAGCGGTAAGCCATTGAAATCCCCATTTGACAGGAATCCATTGTCAGGTGAACTACGAGGACTTTGATTCCCTGCCACAGGGATACGTAGGAGGTCTCTTCGAGACTGAAGCCCAATATCATCGTCGTCCTCGAGTTAACTCCACCTCATTCTCCACCCACTTCACTTAGCCATCCACCATCCATTTTGGTTCTTACATGGGCCACCACATCCCGGTGGGATCATGCTACCCCATTCCCCCATTCACTATAAAAACAATAAGGTATTTAACCACGTGTTATCCCTAACATCGGTGTTCCCTCCAGGGGTTGTACTCACCAAATCTACTCTAGTTAGTGTTCCAATCAGTCTGATCCATCTCCGCTAGACGTTAAACCTATGGCATACCCTGTGTTAAACATAGGAAGTTGAGGAAAACCTCAAATACATGCCTATGGCATATAATTCCCCGCATTCGATATGGGATGTCATAGGCTTCCTCGCCCTCGAGAATCCCAATAATAAGGGGAAGAAACCTAGACGCACTAGTGTTCCAGCGTCCAGACATGCCAGTAATTTCCAATGTGACTACTCCCTCGACCAAAGGTTGCTGCCCTGACCGAACCCCTTGGAATGTGATGATAGAAGCAGTGTAATTAACTGGTGTCCATGAAGATATGGAATTGGGAAGAGTTTCACGAACAACGTCTTAATCTATAAGGGAGACCCGGATTAGGTGAAAAGTTTCAAGGAGGAATCCATGGAAGGGAGAACAGACATCCCATAATCTCATTTCGATCAAGGAGAAAACATCCCTGAACAAGGAATGAATGTTTCCCGCCTTTGGAAAGCAATAATGTGGGGAAACAAATAGTGTCGTTGACCTCAAACAGACAGATGCACATTCCCTGGTGAAAGAGTCAGAAATAGATACTCAAATATCGATGATGACACCCCATAGTTAAGGTTCGATGGTGACGATGATGTTAATGATGTTACAAATTAATTTGAAATGATAAGAGATGATGAAACTAAAACTAATATATAAATTGATGATGCTGAGGAGGAATATTAAGACATTTACATCTTTAGATATGAAGATGAGGATAAAGATGAATATTGAAAAAGTTAAATTTTGATTGTAACCATATATAATATATATCTATATATAATAGTTGTTTTCAACTATTTTATAACAATAGTAATTTTGTATTTCAGATGGATAAGGATCTATGTCATTAGTTTCAAGAGACTGATCGACCTTTGGATGAGCAGGATGTTGGATCATCTCACCCCCAGACTGATGGTAGTTTAGGGAGTACTCAGAGGGGGTGTGGTCTTGCGTAATTTATGATTCCTGGCCCTATCCTCAAGTGGTGTCCACATCTTAGCTTCGATCAACGCATACAGAGGTATGTTTACCTGTGTATTTTAGTTAGCTTTCATTAATTTATTTATATACTAATTGTTTTATTATTTGTTCTTTTCTCAAATCTTTTCACATATAGTTGTTGGATAGGTGGAACTATATTGCGTAATTATTTTTTTGAATCATGGGTCACATGGGATCAGATTCCCATTGATGTTCAGCACTGCATGTTTGATCATTTGTCGGTACATAAATAAATAATATTTAACTTGAAATTTATTTAATTAATAACTTGATATTCAAAATTATTTTTAGGGTTTATGGTATCCCATCAATGAGAGAATGCATGAAACTATCTGGAAGGCATGGGATGGGTTTATGTGTGAGTGTTTCCATCAGTTTTTTCACAATTTGATAATGAAAGCAATGATGAAAGTATGATTGATAGAGTTTGATGAGTCTTATCATGAACACCGACCTAATTAAATTTCATCTCAATTTTGGGATGGATTATGTTCACACTGGTTGTGTGGTTGTTTTCAAAGGAGATCATTAGTTGGTCGACAAAACCAGGGAAGATAGGAGGTGACACATCAAACTGGTAGTCGTACATTTAGTACACATAGGGAACATATTGTAAGTATTTTTTTTAAAATAATTTATATAACTTTAAATGTAAATGGTTTGTTTTATATTGATATGGGCAGTCGAACAACCTGATATTATAGAGTCTTGCATTTATAGGAAAATTTCAAATGATCTGGTTGCTGGAGATATTAGAGGTGATCACCAGCATCAGATTGAAATTAGTATAATTTATTTTTTAGTTTTAAAATTAACTGAAAATAATATTTTAACTATTTTAATTTTAAATTTAAATTGATGGAGTCATATGAGGATGTAATTTCTCAAACACGGACTAAGAATCAGGCAGAGACTGATGATCAGACCAATGCCCACTGATTTGATGAGGCAGCATGGATGCAAGCGACCTAGTATGCCTTCGAGAAAGGTTGAGTTGTTGGTATCGACTCTCAATTGACGTCTGGGAGTTATTGTGGTACCACTGCAATGTTGGAATCTAGATCAAAAGGAGCTCGTGGAGAGTCATCATCATGTATTGTACAGTATTAGGAGTAGCTACGAGCTCAGGGTGATCTTATAGAGAGTATGCATAGGGAGCAGGAGGAGATGTATCAATGGAAGTAGTAGGAAGAGCTCCGATGATAGCAGTAGAAGTAGTAGGAGGTGATGCGTCTATGGTAGCAGCAGCACCACGTGCAGACGGAGTACATGCAATGTCTGACTCATGATTTAGGGATGGAGTACCCTCCACCATCTCCTCTAGCTCCTCCATAGGACCCTCCCCCTCAATGATGTTGTAACGACCCAATATTTTTCAATGGAAATTCTTTTTTTATTAATATGTCATAATGAACTACTAAGTACTATGTGACCCTTAAAACATAATTTTGTCACTTATGTGATGTGAATTTCAATAATCTGACATACACGGTTGCGATCATTAAGTTATTTGGAAACCGATAAGAAAAACATAATTTTCGGTGAATAGTAACCTACCATTATGAATAGTAACACAACCTTATGAATAGTGATATACCCAAATGAATAGTAACCTTACCTATGATAGTATATAAATAATAATCAAGTGGAATTATGATATACCTATTCTTTGGAATAAGTAAATAAATATTTTAAAATTGTTGTTTTCAGAATAAATTATGATTTTAATTAAATATTAAATTAATAATATTATGAAATTATTTTTAATAAATTGACTTCATTTTTGTATTCTATACATCAAAAAATGGTTGGGGGTAATTTATGTGATTTTTTTGAAATACTTGAATTTTTTATGAATAGTAAAATACCATAATTTACAAAATAAGCTAAATACACTAATTATAGAGTCATATATGATGTTATGCTGATGTAAGCCCAATTTATTTGGATTCACATGATAAAATTACTATTATTAGTCATGTAATACTCAATATTCCTTGTCTTGTGGAGAAATAATAATTTAATGAATATAAAATTGAGAAATCCCCTCTCCCCTCCACTATAAAACCCCCCTCTCACTCTCCCTTCTCTTCACTCCTCTCAAGCCTTGTTCCTTCTCCAAATTCTGTCCAAATATCCTCCCAACCTCCTCTCCCACATCCAAAAACCCTTGGTCTCATAAAAAGACCAAAACTCTCTCTTTAGGAGGCTCTCAAGGAAGTTTGGTTCAAGCGGTAAAATCCTCTTTTTAATTCTTTGTCTTTCCTTTCAAGTTAATTTGTTTTATTTTTCTATTATTAAATATCCTTATCCAAATTTTCAGATGAGAATATTATCTTACTTGTACTGGAATGTTTTCATGATAGTATAATAATTTATTATCATCTCTTCATTTTACATTCTTTTATACTAGTATCAAGAACATCATCCAAGATGTGTCAATTTACCACATTCAAGGACGATGGGCTTTCGATTTCTATTACCATTCTCAATTATGGTCATAAAACCATTATAGTTATGGTTGAACCAGATTATTATATATGTGATATAACATATTTAATGTTCTGTAATCCCTTTGTACAAATGGTATTTAGTTATAAAGAAAAATGAGTTCATTGTAATCAAAACCCACAAATTAACCGAAACAGTTATCATTAAAGTTCTATATAATAATTCATCCTCATGCTATGTAAAAAAGTTATATAAATGACCAATAACACCTATGGATTATCATAAATAATATTTCAATTCAATTTTATAGATTTACATCCATTCCACACGAACTCCATTAATTAAGAACAAGTGAACCAATTATGAAAATAAAGAAAACGAACACTGAAGAACAACAAAATTCAATATAATAATT
Organism: Viscum album; assembly: GCA_963277665.1. NCBI lineage: Eukaryota > Viridiplantae > Streptophyta > Magnoliopsida > Santalales > Viscaceae > Viscum > Viscum album. Next base: position 894,327,121 of record OY728151.1, on the reverse strand, counting down.
TATCAATAAGGGAATAAATGAGCTAAACAGAATTATGATAAAAAAAATACATGTATAATAGGTTCTGAAAAAGGTTATTAACAAGTATAATTTCATATTCCAGGAGCTTAAGTTCAAGAGCAGAACACGTTCGTATTTAAGGTAAGGGTTTTTTCACCCGAACTTCCATTTTCATCCAGGTTACTTTTATTGTCTAATTACCTCAATATAATTATGGTATATTATTATGTAATCATCATAAAATATGTGTGAATTTTCTATATATGTTTACCAACCATAACCCTTCCTTATTTTGTGGATAGTTACACATTTTAAAAGGAACTTTCAAAATTGTTTCCGAAATACAAGCCTGATCCAAGGGAATTTCACTAATTCTTAGCTATTTGAAAGGACACTATATAATATGTTTTTAGAAACCATTATATTTATAAAATCACTCATTTTATTATGAAAATACTATATTACTTCACTTCTGATTTTATACAAATATTTTTCCAAAAGAACTCTTCTTTCCAAAGTAAAAGAGTATTTATCTCAAGATTTACTCGAGGATTTTATAAGAGTATCTTCATCTATTTCAACAATCTTGTTGATTCTTATGTATTATTGGGATTATTATTCCATTTTATCATCTACCATATTTAATTTAATGTTTTATTATTATATTTTCTATTGATGTGCTATCTTAAAACCATTCATTAGTTTACTTCGAATGGTTAGTGTTTTTTCTTAATGTTCGGGGAAAGCTATTTACATTTCATATATTAGTTTCAATATGAATGTGTATGTTGTTTATGTTTATCCTTGTTAATATGAGGAATTCATTGGCCATAGTAAGTGTCAGGTGGGGCCCTCTATATCCCCTTAGTGCATCGGTAGGTCTCATGAGACAAACTACAGTCATGGAACAAGGCCTTGACAAAATGATTACTTATGGTCTTGGCACGAGACCTTGACGGTATGGTTATGTTGTCCCGCATTATGAATTCCCTCATTATGAAAATAGTATTGATGGTTCATGTGGTTATTCTACTAGTAGAATACCCATGATTATGTTATGTTATGACAATATTTACTTATCTCATTTTCTACCATATTATGTTCAAGTTTATTTTTAGAGGCATGTGTTTTCAATTATTCAACATGTCTAATGTTTATGTTATATTCCACTGTATTGCTTACCCTTACTGAGCATTTGATCTCACCCATTTATTATGTTTCATTTTCTCATGACATGAATATGTTTATTATGAATGACATGCTTAAATAACCTAGGATTTATAGATGTTTTCTAGGGAGTTTCTATGTTGTATTTCTTTTCAAGTTATAATGTTTAACTTATGTATGAATATTGTTTACAATAATACTAAACTACTTGGTCCTTCAGGATTCTTATTCCTTGTTTGTATGCCAATTTAATCAAATAAGGTACCCACTCTGGGCAACTGGGCTCAATTCCTTACAGTTGGTATTAGAGGAAGTTTAGTAGAAAACTTGGAAACTAGATTTAGAAAACGTAGATTAGAGAAGAGTCCCTAAGATAGTATTTGAGGATAAACATACAAGAACCTTCTGGTATTTTGGTAAGGAATAGATTATGTGGATATTTCAAGAAATACATCATTGTCTAGATACAGGTAGGTAGAGGCAGCTCTGGAACAGATGTACCTAGGAGTGAAAGCTCCGACAAGGAGTTTCGGGCTTGACCCAAGGTATCCTGGTACACGAAAACAGGATTTGTTGCACTCTTGGTTATGAAACTCCCAGGGGATATGCTTTGGATAATTTAAATTTTATTTACAAGACATTATAAAAGATTTAAATGTAAAATTTTCCTCAAAGAAACCATTTTTGTAATTATGGGATTATCCATGCATAGGATTTCAATTTGTGCTAAGTATTTTTCTAAATTAAGATTATACATTATGATTCATAACCTAATCTAGTGTATGCCATTATCTAGAGATGGTGCCTAGTGGAAGGAATGGAAACCACATGAACACACGTGTACCCTGTAGGGATTTTCCTCTGATGTAAGATAATGATGTTGGATTTGGTGCTGTGACTGGTGCTGAGAAACTCAAAACTATACTCAGAAAACTTACTCAGGGTATGAATAATAACTTTACCCGTATAGAGAATCCGGATCCACCACATAGAGGAGCTATGTTAGATCATTTTATGAGACAACAACCTCCATCATTCAATGGGACTACAAACCCATTTGTAGTAGAGTAGTGGATATGTTCCCTTGAGAAGATATTTCTTGCTTTGGGATGCAACGAAAGAGAGAAGGTTGTCGTGGTAGTCTATCATCTAATGGGATATGTGGATCAGTGGTGGTCATTAATCCAAAACAAAAAGGAGTAGGAAGAAATAAAATGGATGGAATAGAGGTATTTTAAGGAAATCTTCTTAGAAAAATATTTCCCTCATGAACAATGAGCAGATATGGAGAGTAAATTCATGAATCTGAGGCAAAAGGAGGATGAAAATGTTTCCAAGTATGAATCCAACTTTACAATGCTGGAAAGGCATGTTGCGGACTACATACATAATCCAAGGAGAAAAATTGATCGATTCTTTGATGGTTTGAAACCATTCCTCTAAAGAGCTCTAGTCTCCCAGAATTTCTCATCATATGAATACATAGTTTCATGTGCTATCAAGAGGGAAAAGTAATTCTCTAATTCTTATGACTTTAAGGAAAGTAAGAGAAGAAGAGGGAAATTAAAAACTCTGGGAAAGGAAATAAGGAAATTGGGAAGAAGGGAAGAGTTTAATTTCCATCATGTAGTAATTGTGGGAAGCAACACCTTGGAACTTTCCTAAAGGGAATGGGAGTCTGTTACAAGTGCAGAGAAAAAGGCCACCTATCTCAGGATTGTAAGGGGAAGAAAGAAGCTACCAATGTTTTGTGATACAATTTCAGGGAGATGGGACATTATGCACATGAATGTCCTAAGCATCAGGGAAATATTCCCAAAAGAAGGCCAAGGGAGCAAGGTCAAGCTTATGCGGTCACAACTACAGAGGTTTAAGTTCCTAACGAAGTGGTGGCAGGTACATTGATTGTTTCATCAAACTTATCCAATGCTTTATTTGATTCTGGATTGTTTCATTCATTTATATCTTCCCAGTTTTCCAATAAAATTAGACATGTCCAGTTTGATTTAATAAAGGAGTTATCAGTCAAAACTCCTAGTGGATGTATCATTGCAACAAAGGCATGTCGATTAGTCCCCCTCATGACACATAAACGTGCTTTAGTTGCTAACCTTATCATCATACCAATGGTTGATTATGATATAATTCTCAGTATGAATTGGATATCAATTTATAATACGAATATCTATTGCAAGAAGAAGGAAGTTACAATTTTTGAGAATGGTGTAGAATCCCTTATTTTTAGAGCAGAAACCTTTCCATTTGATTCTCATATAGATCCACCCCTAGTAGCTCTGCCGAATTCAATTATTGGGGAGGAATGGAATGAAATAAATATGGGTGAGGCGATGAATGTATAGATATAATATGTACCTATTGTACGAGAATATGTTGATGTTTTTTTAGAGGATTTACCTGGACATCCTCCAGAGCAGGAAATTGAGTTTTCCATTGACTTAATTACTAGTTCAAGGCCCATATCAAAGACCCCTTATAGAATGGACATTGTAGAGTTATTGGAACTAAATAAACAACTAGAATAATTGAGTGATAAAGGATTTATTTGACCTAGTGTTTCTCCATGGGGAGCCCCTATCCTCTTTATCAAGAAGAAAGAAGGATCAATGAGGTTGTGCATTGATTATAGAGAAATAAATGCTATTACAATAAAGAATAAGTATCCTCTACCAAAAATTGAATATTTATTTGATCAAATTCATGGAGCTCAATATTTTTTAAAGATTGTTCTTCGGTCTGGATATCATCAGTTGCTTGTGAGGAAGGAATACATTCCAAAAACAGCATTCTAAACTAAGTGTGAGCATTACGAGTTTATAGTAATGCCTTTTGGAATAACTAATGCACCATCTATTTTTATGAATCTAATGAATAGAGTTTTCAAGGAATGTTTTGATGAATTTCTAGTGGTATTTATTGGTGATATCCTAGTATACACTAAAATCCATGAAGATCATGAAAATCACTTGTGCGCTATTTTGAAGACACTTAGAAGAAATAAATTATATGGGAAGTTTAGAAAGTGTGATTTTTGGCTCCAATCAGTTTATTTTCTGGGCCACATTGTCTCTAAGGGTATAATATTAGTAGATCCTACGAATATAAAGGCTGTTCAAGAATTTCCTACTCCAACGAACGTAACTTAGGTATGTAGTTTTATTGTTTTAGTAGGTTATTATCGGTGTTTCGTTCATAACTTTGCCCGTTTAGCCAACCCAATGGCCAAGCTCACACGAAAAGGAGTTAAGTTCATATGGACTGAGGAATGTGAAGAATTTTTTAAAGAATTTAAGAAGAGGTTAGTGAATGCTCTGATCCTAACCCTACCATCAGGGAATGATGGGTTTGTTATCTATAGTGATGCATCAAAGAAAGGACTTGGTTGTTTCCTTATGCAGAATGATTGAGTGACTGCCTAAGCATCTAGGCAGCTAAAAATTCATGAAAAAAACTATCTAACTCATGATCTTGAGTTAGAAATGGTAATATTTTCTTTGAATATTTTGAGACATTACCTCTATGGAAAAAAATCTGAGATATATACAGATCATAAGAGTTTGAAATATATATTCTCACTGAACGAACTCAACATGAGACAAAGGAGATGGATTGAGCTACTCATAGATTATGATTGCACAATACACTAGAACTCAGGGAAGGAAAATAAGGTAGTATATGCTTTGAGTAGAAAGGATTGTGGATTTATGAACAAGATGTGAGTTGAAAGGGGTCCTTTGTTCATGGATCTAGTAAAGATGGATATAGGAATTATCAAGGAAGGTAACACATCACAAATTTTTCAAATGGTTTCCAAACCTTCTTTACTGTAAAGGATAAAATGTTCTCAGGATGATGATGAGGAGTTTAAAAAGAAAATTAAAGCTATAAATGATGGGAATTTGACTAACTTTGTATATGAAGGTGGCATTTTAAAATTCAGAAAGAGGCTTTGTGTTCCCGCTATTCCTAAGCTGAAGAGGGAACTATTAAAGGATGCTCATAGCTCTAATTTCTCTATACACCCTGGTATCACAAAGATGTATAGAGATATAAAGGATAATTTTTTGTGGGAAACATGAAGATGGGGATTGTTGATTATGTATCGAGATGTTTGGTGTGTCAATAGGTGAAGGCTGGAAGACAACATCCTGGAGGAGTCATGCAACCCCTTCCTATTCTTATGTGAAAATGGGATGATATTACAATGGAATTTTTCATGGGACTACTAAAGACTCCAAGAAAGAATGATGTGATATGGGTCATTGTTGATCATCTTACAAAATCAACACATTTTCTTGTTATAAGAGAAGATTTACCACTTGAACATTTAGCAAGAGTATATATTAATGAATTTGTAAGACTTAATGGTGTACCCTTATCAATTGTTTTAGATCGTGATTCCCATTTTACATCACAATTATGGAAAAGTATTCAGAAGGCCCTGGATACTGATCTTCATTTGAACACTACATACCACCCACAAACTTATGGATAATCAGAACGGACTATTCAAACTTTGGAAGACATGTTGAGATCTTGTTCACTTGACTTTCAAGGAATATGGGATCATTATTTACCTCTCATAGAATTTTACTATAACAATATCTTCCATTCAAGTCTTCCAATGGCACCATATGAAGTGTTGTATGGAAATAGATGTCGTACACCAACTTTTTGGGATGATGTTGGTGAAAGAAAGCTCTTAGGCCCAGAACTTGTTGAGGAAACAACAGAAAAAATGATGATTATCCAAGCCCATATCAAAATAGCTCAAATTAGGAAAAAGATATATGCTGAAAACCGAAGGAAGGATTTGGAATTTGAAGTAGGAGATCATGTTTTCTTAAAGGTTTCTACATGGAAGGTTATTATACGATTCGGTAAGAAGGGAAAATTAAGTCCCAGGTACATCAGACCTTTTGAAATTATTAATTGAATTGGAGTTGTAGCTTATCATTTGGAAATACTGCCAAGTATCTCCAAAGATCATAATGTGTTCCACATGTCAATGTTAAGGAAATACATGCCAGACCCAACACATGTACTCACCTATAAATAAATAGAACTTGAGCCCGACCTGTCTTATTGTGAAGAGCCTATCAAGATTCTTGATACCAGAGAACAGGTATTGATAAATTAAACAACTCGTCTGGTAAAGGTTATTTTTAGGAACCATAAGATGAAATAGGAAACATGGGATCCTAAGGAGCTTATGTTGAAGACATACCTGAATCTTTTTAGTTAACATTTTGTGAATTTTGAGAATGAAATTTTTGTAAGGAGGGGAGAATGTAATGACCCAATATTTTGCAATAGAAATTACTTTCTTATTAATATGTCATAATGAACTACTAAGTGCAATGTGACCCTTAAAACATAAGTTTTTCATGTCTGTGATTTGAATTTTGAAAATATGACATGCACAGTTGCGATCTGTAAGTTATTTGGAGTCCAATAAGAAAAACTTAATTTTTGGTGAATAGTAACATACCCTTATGAATAGTAACATAACCTTATGAATATTGATATACCCTAATGAATAGTAAACTTACCTATGATAGTATATAAATAATAATCAAGTGGAAGTAAGATATACCTATTCTTTGGAATAAGTAAATAAATGTTATAAAACTTTTGTTTTTAGAATAAATTATGATTTTAATTAAATATTAAATTAATCATATTTAAAAAAAATATTTTTGAAAAATGGACTTCATTTTTGGATTCTACACATCAAAAAGGTTGGGGTGAATTTTTTGGATTTTTTTTGAAACACTTGAATTTTTATGAATAGTAAAATACCATAATTTACAAAATAAGCTAAATACCCTAATTATAGAGTCATGTATGATGTTCTACTGATGTAAGACCAATTGATTCGTATTCAAATGATAAAATTACTATTCTTGGTCATGAAAGACTCACTATTCCTTGTCTTGTGGATAAATAATAAATTAATAAATATATTATTGAGAAATCCCCTCTCCCCTCTACTATAAAACCCCCCTCTCACTCCCCCTTCTCTTAACTCCTCTCAAGCCTTGTTCCTTCTCCAAATTCTGTCCAAATATCCTTCCAAATTCCTCTCCTGTGTCCAAAAATCCTTGGTCTCATAAAAATACCAAAACCACTCTCTTAAGGAGGCTCTCAAGGAAGTTTTGTTCAAGAGGTAAATTCCTCTTTTTAATTCTTTGTCTTTCCTTTCAAGTTCATTTGTTTTCTTTTTCTATTATTACATCTCCTTATCCAAATTTTGTGATGACTATAGTACCTTACATGTAATATAATGTTTTCATGATAGTGGAATAAGTTATCATCATCTCTTCCTTTTAACTTCTTTTATACTAGTAGCAAGAACACCATCCGAGATGTGTCAATTTACCACATTCAAGGACTATGGGATTTCGATTTATATTATCATTCTCAATTATGGTGATGAAACCATTATTTTTATGGTTGATCTAGATTATTATATATGTGATATAACCTATTTAAGGTTCGGTAATCCATTTGTACAAATGGTACTAAGTTATAAATAAAAATGAGTTCATTGTAATCAAAACCCACAAATTAACCGAAGTAGTTATCATTAAAGTTCTATATAATAATTCATCCACATGCCATGTAAAAAAGTTATATAAATGAACACAAACACATATGGATGATCATAAATAATATGTTAATTCAATTCTAGCTATTTACATTCATTCCATAGGAACTCCATTAATTAAGAACAAGTGAACCAATTATGAAAATAAAGAAAACGAACACTACGTAACGACGAAATTCAATATAATAATTTATCAATAAAGGAATAAATGAAATAAACAGAATTATGATAAACTAAATAAATTTATAATAGGTTCTGAAATAGTTTATTAATAATTATAATTTAATATTCTATGATCTTAAGTTCAAGATCGGAACACGTTCGGATTTAAGGTAAGGGTTTTTACACCTGAACATCCATTTTCATTCGTGTTATTTTTATTGTCTAATTACCTCAATGAAATTCTGGTATATTGTTATGTAATCTTCATAAAATCTGTGTAAGTGTTATATATAAGTTTATAAACTAGAAACCTTCCTTATTTTGTGGATATTTACACGTTTTAAAAGTAACTTTCAAAATTGATTCCGAAATACAAGCCCAATCCAAGGGAATTTATCCAATTCTTACCTATTTTAAAGGGAACTCTATAATCTGTTTTTGGAAACCATTATATTTATAAAATCACTCATTTTATTATGAAAATACTATATTACTTTACTTCTGGTTTTATACAAATATTTTTCCAAAAGAACTCTTTTTTTCAAAGTAAAAGAGTATTTATCTCAAGATTTACTCGAAGATTTTATAAGAGTATCTTCATCTATTTCAACATTCTTGTTGATTATTATGTATTATTAGGATTAGTATTCCATGTTATCATATACCATATTTAATTTAATGGTTTATGATTATTTTGGCTATTGATGTGCTATCTTAAAACCATTCATCAGTTTACTTTGAATGGTTGGTGTTTTTGCTTAATGTTCGGGGAAATCTATTTAAATTTCATATATTAGTTTCAATATGAATGTGTATGTTTTTTATGTTTATCCCAATTAATATGAGTAATTAATTGTACATAGTAAGTGTTGGGTGGGGACCTCTATAGCCCCTCGGTGCATCGGTAGGTCTCATGAGACAAACTACAGTCATGGAACACAATGATTACTTATGGTCTTAGTACAAGGCCTTGACGGTATGGTTATGTTGTCCTGCATTATGCATTACCTCATTATGAAAATAGTATTGATGGTTCATGTGGTTATTAAACTAGTAGAATACCCATGATTATGTTATGTTATGGCAATATTTACTCAACTCATTTTCTACCATATTATGTTCAAGTTTATTTTTAGAGGCATGTGTTTTCAATTATTCACCATGTCTAATGTTTATGTTATCTTTTGTTGTATTGATTACCCTTACTGAGCATTTGAGCTCACCCCTTTATTATGTTTCATTTTTTCAGTACATGAAGAAGTTTATTATGAATGACATGCTGAAATAACCTAGGAGTTATGGATGTTGTCTAAGGAGTTTCTATGTTGTATTTATTTTCAAGTTGTAATCTTTAACTTATGTATGAATCTCGTTTCCAATAATACTAAACTACTTGGTCTGTTGGGATGCTTATTCCTTGTTTGTATGCCAATGTAATCAAATAAGGCACCAGATCTGGGCAACTAGAGTTGGGTCCTTACAGATGTATTTATTTTGTATGATAAAACATTTGAATGTAAATTGTGTTTGTAATATTAACTATTTACATTTCTATATAGTGTGTTTTTTATATTGTTGCGAATATAAAATTTTTTTTTATTTAATTAATTTTTTCGTATTTTATTACTTTATTTAACTTTTTTTTATTATTTATTATTTTTTATTATTTTTTTTATTTTTTTATATTTTTGCGAATATTGAGGTTTTTATTATTTTATAATTTTTTATTCTTCTACTAATATTAATATTATTATTTCATGAATATTTATAATATTATTATTATATTATTAATATTATTTTATTATTATTATTATATTAATATTAATATTATTAATATTATTTTATATTTTTATATTTTTATATTTCTTTTATGTTAATTATATTAATATTATTATTTCATTAATATTAATATTATTTTATTATTATTATATTAATATTTTTTATATTATCAATATTTGTATAAATATTATTATTTTCTAATATTATTTCATTATTATTATTAATATTATTTTATTCATTTTTAAGATATTTTCGACAGACCATCGTAATAGGGTTTTTTAAAAAACCACAGGAAAACTATTTGCGAAGGGACATGGACCGGTTACAAAAAAATCTATATGTGATGCCCTTTTCTGTAATAGGGAATATACGATGGGGTCCCATCGCAAATATACCAATTTCCAATAGTGCCTAACCTTTGGAACATCCTCCCTTCTAGAAATCTCTTCAGCCATCTTCCGAAGAATGTGATTATCAAATACTTTTCCAATTTTTTGGAAAAGTCCTTCCCAGAGTTCATGTAACCCTTGCATGGATTTCCTTCTATCCTTCTCCATTTTCCTTCAAGATTACCATAACTTTAAAATATAACCCAAATCATAAAAAGACCACCCCCAATGCCCACAGCTCATCTTCCAGTTATATCATTTTCTAAAGAATTTCTTCTTCCACTGGAAGTATGTCTACCCCAGGAATCCAGAATTCAGAAAACTAAATATCACCCTTTAAAATTTCCTCCTTCTATAGGTATTTTCCTAAACACCTATAAAATGTGTATGTTTTCCCAAAAATAACAGCATTCACTCTCTGGCCCCCCAAACAGCCAAGATTCAATCTCAACCCCTTTAAAAACATTCTAAAACATCATAAATTACTTGAGGAAATCATCTAACCTATCTAAAACCTTACAACCCAAATTCTAACCCTACAGGCACCCCCAACACCTCAAAGGGATTCCTTTAACCAAGTACAACACATGGACCGGCTGAAAACACCACTCATGAGAACATGATTCATTGCCTAAGCCTCAAATAATATCCATGAACATCATCTGAATTTGTCCCAATTTTCATATTTCTGATCCAAATCTCATTTCTCAAAACAATCTCCTCATTGGGACTAAAAATTAAAATTTCCACTAAAATTCATAACTCGTAATGAAACGAGACATTACTACCTCCCCACCATAACACTTATATTACTTTAGAATCCTTATTTGTCCTTCCATAATAAATCCTAACCTATAATAATCATCAATTCATCATTAACTTGTCATGTTCAATCCCATAACACATAATGAGCTTCCATTGCATAACTCTAACCACAAGGTACATTATGTACTAAAATATATTCCACTCACTCATATCAAAAAATGAACATTGAGATAGTGATCAACCACACCCATATATCCTAATAAACCATAGGTTCATCAACTGACTCATCTCGCATCCTATGGTTCTTCCCATCATAATGATCCTCTTATAAGGCCAATTCCAAGTCATAGTGCTCTCCACCACCAGAATTGCCTATTGAAAAAAAAATTAGAAGTTCAAAAACATTCTCAATGTGATTTTTATCTCACCACACCCCATATAATGTGAAAATACCAGTTCATCCACCTTTGGATGACTTATCCAAAAAATTATTATTTTCACCTATTGACATGTTATCACATTACCCAATCAGGATGCCTTATTTACATTAAGGCGTTGCAGAATCATCCAAGAACCCACACTGATGTGAGTACCAAATACTTAGTGTGATTACATAGTTATATCACTTACCAACCAAATCATCCATCATGAACTAACCTAGAGCACTAATGTACCTCCAATCTAGATCACATCGGATCACATCAAAGTCATCTTGAACCCAATGTCAATGATCGGACTCCATCCAATATTGAATCTGAAACCTAAATCTGGTATTCCTCAAAGAAATATATATCAGCAAATCTTACCTCACACTAATATCCCAATGATATCCTGACCATATTTTGACCTATCTCATGCACCCATTTCCCTTCCAACATGAGGGTCGTACACCATCAATTGATAAGATTCTCCCCACCATTAGAGTATCCTTATTGTCACTCTACTAAATCAAACATTGGTCTTCATGGATCATGTTTCATTCATCACCACACATAGTGACCAAACATAGTCATCGCGCTCATACCTAAGTATCAACATGACACATCAATCACTAACCATTCTTGTCTTACCAGGAATGGCACCCTCAACATCTAATGAATTTTATTCATAGTGAGGGTCACACCCTCCAAAAGATAATAGTGTACCTCCCACCATATGGTTTTTCTTATACTAATCCTTGATTAGAACCTCAAAAAATTCCAATATCACACATGTTTCACTCCTCCCAAGCCACGCTCATCCACCTATCAACCCCTACCATCTTTAATTTATGGTGTTATTATCCATATTAGAGGAAATATTCCTCTTTATCATCAAAAATTAAGGCAACTAGGCCTATGAGAATTTCATCAAAAAATTCGATCCTTGATCAACACATGGTCACTCACTGATATATATACCAAATGAAACCATGAATACCCCATGCATACAAAATCAATCACATCTAAATGTAGTGTTCTTACACTCCTTTACCACCCGATATCATATCCCGAATCACACTCCCATGAGTCACACATCCTAAAACCTAGGCTCATTCGCCTAAACAACTGACCATGCCCCACAATCATGTCAATCTCATATTTCAATAGGCCTAAATGCACTCTTCCAATAATCCTAACATATCACTCGTGTAAAGGATAACCACACGATTACCCACCACTTGGGAATTGTTCCAAAATCAGAAGAATCTACCCATGCTCTCATAATATTAGGTCCAACCATCTAGGACCATGATCCATATCTCACCAGGAGTAACACTCGAATACAATAAGTCTAAGAATCCAGATGACCATTCCCTTTATCACCGTATTATGATACCAAAATAACTATCACTCAAGGTGTTTTACTTAATGAAACCCCAAGGCATCTACATACCTACACCACATACCTGGAAGCACCTCCCATGTACTGATATCATAATCAATGCATCTACCCATGCTTATTATCTTTAAGGAAACTCAAAATCCCATACTAACCCATCTCTTAGGTTTCCCTTTTATATCACAAGGCATATAAGCTCTCTCACCTTTCCCATATACTATACCTCACATAGGTCATAACTCACCAGAAACATCTTTTCTTCTACCTCAAACATCCCAAGGAAGCTTAGTTACCCACACACCCACTATAGAACTCTCGTATATATATATATTAGTATTACATGAAAATTCATCATCTCACATCAGGGAACCAATCTTCATCAGGCATCTACATACAAGATTATTCCCTCAATGACCATGATCTCATCTATCAATACATAATAGAATTGTGCTATGATTTTCTATATTGAGTATATCATATCCATAAGGTTATATTAAGTTGAATTACACTAATAATATATATGAGAAAATATCATATAGGTTGTTTCTAACACTTTAAGTCATCAAACCGATATAATAATCACTCTCAAGGGGTACATTATTACAACACCAAATGCTTGTATCAAACCATTTGGGTCACTATATATATCATTTACATAGACTAATTGTATAGTCATTTTCTAGAGACATACCTCTATAATATCTACATTTCATATAATAAAAATAAAATATATCATAGTTTGAATGAGTATAATTCCACCAATAATTTATATATAAAAAACTATATAATTTTTTGTTGACAATTCAAATAGTTAAACCCTTTTTCATCAGTGATATCAATCACACACAAGCACATGAATGTCATGTTAATCCTATATGCCAAAAATGATGCATGTATACAGAAATATTATTAATGGTATAAGAATTAAAACCACAATAATAAACTCAAATATGAAAATAATATTCAAATAAGTATCTCAATTGTAACATCAAAAACTAAGAACAAAAATACCATATCCCTAGTAACTTAGACTTCCAACCAAAAAGGTTTTCATGATTCAGAAGTCTAATTTTTATTACAAGATATAATACATTCCTATATTATATGTTTATCATCTCACTGAATAGTAAAAAATAATAATGATTTGATGCCACTTTGTAATTTTCCCTAGTGGGAGACCACTAATTGATGTCTCTCCCAGAAAATCCATATGAACTTAGGCATGCCTCCCCATATACCAGAGGCTTATTACAAGTAGTGAGGGTTTAGGGTATTATCATAGGGATAATATACCCTCACATCGAAGTAAATAAATAACCCAAATAAAAAAACAAAATCCCTCAGAGTATTCCAAATAAATAAAACCAGCCATCCACAATAAATGAATGATGAAGCATATAAGAATATATCCCAACTAATCGCCAACATGGTTATTATCGTATACAAATAAATAAAATAATAAAAATACCATTAGGATCTATTGTAATCCATTAGCCTCACCTTATCCAAATATCCATCCAAGATATATAGCTCAATCATCCAATATTGGGCCTCTTCCCTCCCAAAACTTGAGAATAACAATGTTTACTTGAGTACCAAAGTTCCATGGAAACCCATGAAAGGTGTGAGTATGAATTAATAGGGAACCACCAAAAGGGTCCCTAACATGACCAATAAATTCAATGTATACATAGATGATATGCTTAAAATAAAATATACAGTACATAAATATAAATAAATAGCCACTATCGATCCTCAAGTTCTAAGGTGACAGCTGATGTTGTTTATACATGTTTTAATTAGTATTAGATGTCTATGAGCACAATACCATCATATAGAATCTAGGGGAATACAAGCACCCTACTAGTAATCAATTAACCATCATCTGGAACCTAGGGGGAGACTCTCCCTATCGGGGAATAAGAAACTATCATATAGAACCCGAGGGTAAACTCTCTCTATTGTGAAATAACAACCTTATCTAAAAATAAATGGTGTTCCTACACCCTACCAAGAAACACATGAAATATAATCACACATAGGTGAAAATCTCCCTTATTAACATCCCATCAACCCAAACAGGTCGACCACTTACCTAAACCCATCACACATTTCCTAAGATAACATCTCTAGCATACAACCCATCCCATTCACTATATCCATGTTAGGTTATCCATGATAATAATAGGGTTATAAGGTGACACTCATGATCAATGAACCCTATTATGAAACACATACATATCACATCAAACATTGGGGGTATCATATTTCCCTGAGTTTTTTCACTTAGTATATGAAAATAGAGAATTATATTTCATACATGATCTCACAAACTCATCACTAAAATGATATCCAATCAGAACAATCCCCTTATCTCAAAGAAAGCCTCTACATACTCATATCTACTTAGGACTAACTCTAAATATCATCCCATTTTTGAAATCACATCACGATGAAACCAATATCATTACTCATCTTGCTTGCATGGGAATCTGCTCAATTCCTCTGGACCAGTCTCAATATCTTATCTCTAGAACCACTTTGTGTAAAACTCACAATATCAACCTTTAGGTTCCAAGGTGACACCTGAGGTCGGCCACAACTATATCCCATCACTAACCCTCTATAGGGTTACATGGAACTGGGGAACCCTACTAAAGTCCTATAGGTCACTTAGTAGTCTAAACACTAAACATGGTGTCCTATTTCTCATTCTCTGCACACAAGAAAAAATCATCAATCCAAGGGAATAATATCCCACATCCTCGCCATGATGGTATCATGGATTCACTGTCCACATAGGTAAATTCATACAGGAATCTCTTTAGAGATATGGTAACATGCCCATCACATCTCTCAAATTATACTATGTTGGTCCTCATGCACCAAACTAGTCCATAATCAACAAGGGTGTACCCACATAGTTACTCACACATTCATTGTTGAGGAACACTCACCCCACTCTAGGATCAACTAGACCAACAGTTTATGAGGTATCTTAAAGTTATATCATGACTTACTTAGGATAATTACTCTCAATTATCACTCTCTCTTACCCGATAGGGAAAAGGGAACCTATCCTAAGGTGTCTATGTCTCATTAATTCCATTTGAACCCCATTGGGGTTCATATATCTAGTAACACAAATTTTGAAGGAGGCTCTTGTATATTGATGGTCGGTGAATCAATCAAATATCTAAGGATTCACAGTGTCCCCTAACGTTTTATTAATTTTATAAAATTTATTTCAAAAAAAATCTTTTTATAATAAAGGTTAACTGCCCAATAGTGGTGAGAGTGCATATCACATGCCACATAATAAATGCATAAACCTTAGGTAAATTCATAGGTACCACTTACCACATGTGAATTCATTACCTATAACAATCTCCACCACTACTCAAGCTCTTTAAATCTCATATAAACATTTGGTATCTTTCTCTAGGACATAAAATCTAATTTAATTAATTATTAAAATTATAAATAATTATACATTTTAATTAAAATAGGTATAATTTCTTAAAACTCTCCTTGGAAATTCAATTGATGAAATATAGAGCAATGGTGTGTGTTCCACTCCTAACATTCACTCGATCTTAATCCACACAAAATCCCCAAATATTATGCCTGAGTTAATAAACAATTTCATCTAATTCCACCAAAACCCTATGATAATCCACAGGGTGATGTACCTTCATATAAACAATGTGTGATGGTGTGTGATCATCATCACTGAATGTCCTCTACCCATCGCATGAATAAACCTCATCTTATTGAAGTGGTCCCACCATTCTGTAGTGGATTTATCACTAAAAACCCTCACCCAAAATGAAGAAAATAATAGCGAGGAAAAGGGGAAGGAACTAAGGAATAATCAACATAGAGTGTTAGATTTACCTCAATTTGTCTCCCAGAATAAATTAAACTTTATTATAATAAGAATCATGGAAGATGATCCCCTTGGAATCAAAGAAGATCATGTTACCACTCTAGGTGTGTTAACAGTATATAAAGATAAAAATAACCTTTTTCTTTTCATCTAATTATTTTATTTAAATTCTAGAAAACTAGATTAAATTTTGGTTTACTCACCATCTGACTTTAAGTGAGCTTAGTTCCTTCTTTCAAAAAAACACATTGAATGAACCTCCTCCTTCTAATAAACTCATCACTAAATTTTATTCTAAATTCTTGTCAACTCACCCCTCTTCCTCTAAAACCTCTGGAACAAGACATCCTCTAAACTCTTAACATATATAGAATGCATTGGGTAAATTTTTAAGGTTCATTTTAAACTTTGAAAGATCCATTTTTGACTTCATAAGAGTCGTTTTGAAGACTGTAAGGATCTCTCTGAACATCATATGGTTCATCTAAAACATTATAAGGATCATAACATAGATAAAAATTAAAGGCATACCCCTTCTCAAAGACTCGAAATCTGATCAACCAACTTCTAATGAACTTACATTTGGATATCTTACTTCTGTACCTTCAACCATTGTAAGATACCTGGGGTTTATTAGGGGGGATTCCATCTTTCAGATCCCTTACCCACTATGTAGAGTTCATTCCATCCTTACCATTTTCCCTCTAAAATCATTATAACTTAAAAATATAATCCAAATCATAAAAATACAACCCAAAATTATTGTGGATCATCTTTTGATCATATCATTTTCCAAATAATCACTTCTTCCATTGGAAGTATTTTTGCACCCATCTTCAAATTTTTGGAAAACTCACAAGATCCCCCTTCTAGAGAACATGACAGACATCTTTTGGTGAACTCAAAAAATCTAATTTATAGAGAACTCAAGATCACCCTTCATAATTTCCTCCTTATATACGTATCTTCTAAAAAACTCAAAAAATACTATAATTTTTACAAAAAATACAGAATTCACTTTTGGGTCTCCCAAACAACCCAAAATCAATCTCAACCCCTAAAAACCATTACAAAACATAATAAATGACTCAAGGAAATCATCAAACCTATCTAGAACCTTCCAACCCTTTGTTCATCCCCAACACCTCAATAAGGACCCTTTACCCAAGTCCAACTCAAGGATCAAGATAAAACACCATTCCTGAGCACTTGATTCATCACCCAATCCTAAAACCATACCCAAAAAAATCAACTAATGTTTTCCCACCTCTTAGATTCTTGATTTGAATCCCGATTCTCAAAATGACTTCCTCATTGGGACTAAAAATTAAAATTTATCCTATAATTCATAATCTGTAGTGAAACAACATGTTATATAATGCACTGTATTTTTTAATAGATGATACCTTACAAGGGTTTGTAGATGTTGACTTTTGAGGATATAAAAATTCACATAAGGACACCATTGATTTTTTGTTTTATTTTGGAGGAATTATCATGAGATGGTTTTCAGGGTTACATATGATATTTGAACTATCAATCACAAAATCTGGGTGTGTTGTAATAATGTAAATAATAAAGGTGTTGGTATAGTTGAAGGGTTACTGGAGGAAATTGAAAGAAGGAAATATAGTATCATATTGTACTATGATAGTTAGAGCATTATTAATTTGGATAAGAATGTGACATTTCACTCCTGAATGAAGCACATTCAACTAAAATATCACTTCATCTAAAAGATTGTGGAAGATAGGGTGTCTGAATTATGAGAGATCGAAGGGTATTAGAATATAGATGATATGATAACTAAAGTTATAGATCAAGAATTTTTGGATAATTGTTGTGATTCAGTGGATCTTAGATAACTTGGAGATCATAAGATGTTGGAATCTTTGGTAAATTGTAAGTAGGAAAGTTGAAGAACTAAGTAATGTAGTTTAGTATTTATAACCTAAATGATTTGGTGATGAAGTATGAAAATGATTCTCAAGTGGGAGATTGTTAGGTTTGGTATAAAAAGCTATTTTTTTATCTAAGTATTGATTTTTTTGAAAAGGAGTGAATTTTAGAACTCCATAATTTTACCATATGAAAAGTAGTAAATGATCCTAGAGTTTGAATCTAGAAATAATGGTAAAGTTTGGATTAATAGACTTGAGGCATAACCACTTTTCATTGGATGTAGTGACATAAACGAAATAGAAAGTTTTGGAAGTGGTATAAAAGTTTAGGAGGAAGTGAAACTTTGAAACCAACTGAATTCGTGTGATGTGTAGGTGAAAATTTTACAATGGAATTATGTAAGGGTAAACTCATAAAGTTTTCCAAAAAAACGTTATTTACCAAAAGGACCATTTGAGGTGATCACTACCTTTGGACATGTGGGAGGATTCCCATGAAGTCGGGGCCATGGGGTATACACTTCATGCAGATTGGTTACCATTGAAACTGATATTATTGAAAGATAGTCGATATAAAATGGCCACTACTAGAAAAAACTTTTAGAGACTACCAAAAGTGGTTGTAATTACCCATTAGTGGCCGCATAGAGACTTCCAAATAGAAAATGTTTTGGCCCATCATTATTTCCTATAATGACTTCCATTTGGTGGACCTTATAGACTAGCCCGAGGTGGCATATATCCACAACCATTTATTAATCACTATAGGCTCCCCCAAGTATCTCTTATAATGACTGCTAAACTGAAATCATTATAGGAAAAACTAATAAACCCTATAGTGACTTCCAAATAGTGGCTTCTATAGTTAGTTTTTTTCTTAAATAGTAGAACTAAAAAATAAAAAAAAACAAAGTCGTTCAAATATTAAATAAATTTATCAATGATAAGTAAAACAACATGCTCATAAATAACCCTGTTTGATCATCTTCCAATCCTCATTCCCATCATATAAAAAATGAATATGAAAAATAATAAAAAAATAATTAGTGTAGTAAAAAATCAAAAAAATATAATAATTGAAATGAAATAGAATATTTTAATTAAAACCTAGTACAACAGACCAAGGTCAATCGATTTTGAATATAATAATAGTTTCTAAACATTTTTAAAATTTAAAATTGATTTTATGCTCATTCTAGGAAGACCACGTGTCTTATTGATGTGTTTTCTTCTCATACACATAAAAAATAATACAAACACGGTTAACCTATGATTTCATGTTATTAAAAAATCATTTTCTATAGATTTAACCATTAAACACATGTTTTGGTGTTTTAAAATAATAAATGTGTGTTCCAGTCATCTTTGGATAACAGAACATTGAATTGACATTTCATTACACAACTAGAAAATTCACCTACAGCCACGGTTCCAAACCGTGGCTGTAGGCCCTAAAACCATGGCAATAGCATATGACCACAGTTTTGAAAAACTGTGGCCGCTATCGCTGTGGCAGTAGGTCTTACCTACTGCCATGATTTTAACCGTGGTAGTAGGGGCATAGTGCCATGGTTTTAACTGTGGCAGTAGGGACCTAGTGCCATAGTTTTAATCGTGTAAGTAGAGGTCAATTTCCATGGTTAAACTCTGACATTAGGGGGCCTAATACCAAGGTTTTAACCATGGATTTAGAAGGCCTACTCCCACGGTTTTAACCATGGCCTTAGGACCCTTAGTTCCAGGGTTAAACTATGGCACTAGGCCCCTACTCCCACGGTTAAAACCGTGGATATATCATTTACATGGTATAAAAAAACTCAATCCCCCTAGTTCCCCAAAGCCACTTCTAGTTGCCCCTTCCCCCTACCAGTCCCCCTACCCCTAGACATCCCCCTTGCACCCCAATTCCTCCTAGTTCCCCACCCCCACTTCCAGTTTCCCCTCCCCCTACCAGTCCCCCATGCCCCTGGACAGCCCCCTTGCACCCCCTTGAACACCCCCTACACCCCCATGACTCCCCTGGATAGCCCCCTTGCACCCCCCTAGACAGCCCCCTTGAACCCCCATTGACACCCCCTAACACCCCCCCTTGCACCCCCTTGAACACCCCCTTCACCCCATGCCCCCCATGGACAGCCCCCTTGCACACCCCTGGACAAACCCCCTGCACCCCCCTGCACCCTCATACCCCCCTGGACAGCCCCCTTGCAACCCCTAGACACCCCCTTAACCCCCTTGAACACCCCCCCCTGCACCCCCATTCCCCCCCTAGATAGCCCCCTTGCACTCCCCCCCCCAGACAACCCCCCAGACCCCCTTGAACACCCCCCATTCCCCCTGGACAGCCCCCTTGAACACCCCCCACCCCTCGCACCCTGATTCCCCCCTTTATACCCCCCCCCCCTCGCACCCCCTAAGTATCCCCCTTGAACCCCCTTGAACACCCCCCCCCACCACACCCCCATTCCACCTGGACAGCCCCTTACACCCCCTAGACACCCCCTTGAAACCCCTTGACACCCCCTTGCACCCCCTTGAACACCCCATACACCCCCATGCCCCCTTGGACAACCCCATTTCACCCCCTAGGTAGCCCCCCTTACACCCCCTTGAACACCCCCTGCACCCACATGCCCCCCTGGACAACCCCCTTTCACCCACTTGCACCCCCTAGACAGCCCCCTTTCACCCCTCTGGACAGCCCCCTTTCACCCCCCCCCCACCCCTACAGTAGCCCCCCTGCAAACCCCCGACCCCCCCCCCTTTTCACCCCCCTTGAACACACCCTGCATGTTTCAAACCTAACCTATATCTATGTGGAAATTGGAGAAAATAACTATCAATTTTTTCATAGGTTTACTAAGAATGGTTTGAAAATAGGATTCCTTATGGGGGATTATGGATTGGATCTCAAAGTCATCTTACTTTATATTTATTCATGAATCCAATATGGTGGACAACTTAGCAAACTGTTTGGTGAAATTATGTGGATCCAGGGTTGATATCTAGTGTCATGCCATCCAATTAAACTTTAGAAAGGAGGCATAACCGTAACATAATTCACTATATGATTCATTACCTCTCATGTTCCAAGTTAACCATGTTTGGTTCCATTTAACTCATTCAATTCATTAAGTTAACCTTGCACCCTCTGCAGAGCCCCCTTGAACACCCCCTTGCACACCCATTCCACCTTGCACCCCCCCCCCTCTTGGACACCCCCTGCACCCCTTCCCCTTTCGAAAGAACCTAGCACACCCTCCCCCCACATGCTAGTTCCCCCCTACTAGTCCCCCCCACCCCACCTTGTCCTCCCCCTGCCAGTCCCCCCCCCCCTCGCACCCCCACCTACCCTGCCTCTTGCACCCCCTGTCAGTCCCCTCCCCCTGCTAGTTCTCCCCCTCCCCCTGCCAGTTTCCCCTCCCCCTACCAGTTCCCCCCTCCCCCTACCAGTCCTGCCCCTGCCAGTCCCCCCCCCCCCCACCCTACCAGTCCCCCTCCCCCCTGCCATCCCCTCCTTCCACCCCCTACCAGTCCCCCCTTGTACCCCCTGCTGGTCCCCCCTTGCACCCCCTACCAGTCCCCTCCCCCTGCCAGTTTCCCCACTACACCTTCACCCCCACCCACCCTGCCCCTTGCACCCCCCCCCCTCCCCCCATGCCAGTCCCCTCCCCCTGCTAGTTCCCCCCCTCCACCTTCCAGTTTTTCCTCCCCCTGCCAATTCCCCCCTCCCCCCCAGCCAGTTCCCCCATCCCCCTGTTAGCCCCCTACCAATCCCCCCCTACTAGTCCTCCCCCCCCACCACCCTTCCACTCCCCCTCCCCCTACCAGCCCCCCTTGCACCCCCTTCCAGTCCCCCCTTGCACCCCTTCCAGTCACCCCTTTCACCCCCTACCATTCCTCTCCCCCCTTCCAGTTTCCCCCCTCCCCCTGCCAATTTACCCTCCCCCTTGCCCTTTCCATTCCCCACCCCCACCCCCTACTAGCCCCCCCCCCCCCCCCCCCCAGCCTGCCAGTTTCCCCTCCCCCCAACCCCTACCAGTCCCCCTCCACCCTGCTCCTACCAATCCCCCTACCTACTAACATCCCAAACCATTGGCTTTTATCTGGTCAGAGGATCTACTAACCATTGGTGAAATTTTCCAGACACTAAATATATTTCATGGGTTTAAAAACAATGTTACAAAATGAGAATGAGTTACTCTATTTATCACATAGAAAATCAATGTGGTACTCAAAATCCAAATTAAATTATACACTAAAGCTAATTACATACTAAGAATTAAACAACTCTAAATATAAAAAAACACATAACTGCACTTACATGAGTCTCCCTATAAGACAAACTATCAAATAAGTCTAGAACCATCTCACAAGTACCTACAACACAAGGTAGAACATAGTAGTTATAATCCCCTAAAATTATGGTAAAACAAAACATCTTAGAAAATTCACAAAGAATATAACTCAATAAACAAGAATAGTGTAGACATATAACCAACAATAATAGAATAAACACACCAAGTATAGGAAAACAAAGTCAGTATCCAACTGAAATAATTTGTGATAGATAAACAATATTTCATGTTTCTATCCATATATCTTCATGTGGTAGGTTCCCATTTGGAGTTCCATTTATATTTTCTATAAATATTTACGATGGAAATCATTCTCACAAGGTTCATCCATGGATCATTGGATGAAGTTATAAATCTGAAAATTACATCTGAAATAATCTTCACATTTAAAAAAATCATTATTGATTCATCATGAAGTAATTTCATACCATAAGAATGGAAACAGACTAGTTTTTTCTATGGTGAAGATGGAGAATTATCCAGGAAGTCCACACCCATCAAAGAGGGTGTTATGATGGTCATGATGTAATGATTATGTTCTTGTATAAAACAAAAAGTCCAATATGGTCATGGAAGTCTCTATAGTGATCATCTAGAATACTTGTTTGAAGAATCCTAGGATAAAATGTCCATAGAATATGACATGGTTAGAGTGGAATAATTCATTGAAGATATATAGTATAAGAAGGATGATATGGGAAGTAAAAACATATAATTTTTTTGTGCTAGATTTAATTTTTTTAGCATGTTCTTATTTGGAATTCCCCTTTATTCTTAGTTTATATAGGTTTACAAATTTTATAAAGTAGAAAATTTTCCTTAATTTATTCTTAATCAATCCTCTTGTATTTTTCAAACTAGTTTGCTAATATGATTAGACAATCTTTTGGTGCATGATCTCCCTTTTCTGGATTGTATATTCCTTCTTTGTAGAAACTATTTCCAAACACCCCCTCCTGGACACCCCCTCCCTCCTGGAAAACCCCCCTCTCTTCTGGACCCACCACCCTCCCTCCTAGACACCCCTTGACACCCCCCCTCCTGGACACACCCTGATCCCTTCTGGACCCACCCCTCCTCCCTTATAGACACCCCCTGCCCCTTTCCCCTCCCCCTTTCACCCCCTCCCCTTACCCCCCCCCCCCCACCCCCCAGCACACCCCCCTGCACCCTACCCCTTCCCCTTACAAAAGAACCCAGCACCCCCCTCCCTTGTACATACCTTGGACCCCCCCCCCAACCCTTACCCCTTGCACCCCCTACCCCCACCCCCAGCACACCCCCCTACACCCTACCCCTTCCCCTTGTAAAATAACTCAGACCCCCACCCCTCCCCTGCACACCCCTTAGACCCCCCTGCACACCCCTTGGACCCCTCCTCCTGCAACCCCTTTCCCCCTCCCTTCAGCACACCCCCCATGCCCCTCACCCTGCACACCCCCCTGCCACCTTCCCCAAAACACCCCCTACCCACCCCACCCCCTTCCCACCCACCCACCCCCCCCCCCCAATCACACCCCCATACCCACCCCCCTACACCCTACCCTACCCCTTGAAAAAAAATCCAGCACACACCCCCTGCACAAACCTTAGACCCCCCTGCCCCCTCCCCCCAGCACACCCCCAGGTCACATCATGAATCATGCCTAGGTGAATTTATTTTAATAGGTTAAATTCTGTATTTTTCTGGGTCAAGTGTTTCACAATGATGTTACTTAAGAAATTATCAAGTTTTCAAGGCCGGATTTTTGTATTTGGTGAAATAAAAACAAATATTTTCCATAAGTTTTAGATTTTTATGAGAATTCTCGGTTCATGTTTTCTCAAAATGAGGGCACAGTCATCTCTAAAGTGAAGGAAATTTCATTTTCTACTATTGATTTGGCTGAAACTTTCTACTAGTCCATGTTGAAGGCTTAGGGATATCATGTAAAATAGTTGAAAATGTCATTTCAAAGAGCCACAACCAATTTTCATAGCATATACACATTATATAATAATGAAAACAAGTTTTTAAAATACTAGAGAAATTATAGAATTCAAATTAAAGGGTTAGGAAGAGGGAACTTACCTCAACCTCAAGGCGTACTGTTTTTGACAACAACAACTCGAATCTTCCTATATTTTCACTTGCATGCATATGAAACTTTACATATATAATATTACACCACATATTCTCACAAATTTTTTTGGGTCTTATAGAGTATTATATATAAAAAAAATTAACAGATCACACATTCATTAAATAGGGTAAGAGGGCTAGTCGACCATTCTTTTATTGAGGTATTTTGTAGTAAAAAAATTATACATACCTCTGATCATTACAGTCAACCTTCCATTAACATGATAAATTAAGATACCCATTTGTACCATACAATGAAACCACAAACATACAATCATAAAAAAATCAATACCAAGGAAAGGGTAATCAGATAGTTTTGTAAGGTTAGCAACATGTTTCCTCTTCCCACATAAGGGTAGCACTGCTGATGCATAAGGGTACATATATAATTTTAACCTATGAACAACAACTAAAAAACTATCCTATTATCTATTTCTTAACATCATTGAATTTCCATAGAAACACTCATTCTTATGAAACTATTTCCAATGACATTTTTCTGATGAATGTTTTGTTTAATAAAAAAACATACAGTAGAAAGGTAATAAAACCACTGTAATAGGAAAACATCCATCAGTTATGATCTACATTTTACCATCACTATCTAGATGACCATTTACATTGAAACATGGAGAAATCTATTGCAATCCCAAAAATATTATGTCTATGTGATAAAAAAATCAATTTTATATGAGAAAACCCACAAAAAGAGGTATATCCCTCCCTGTACTCACTATGGATCTCCATCACTAAATATTAATCATATGCATATATAAAAAATAATAATAAAATTACCAGGTTCAACTAATTAATTAAAACATATATATATAATAACAAAAAATAAAGTTAGTTATACCACACAATAATGAATATAAGACCATATCAAAATATATCATAATTAAAATAAATAAATTAAAGAACTATAAAAAAATATAAAAAACATGTATATATAGATATTGGGATCTATTGTGCCTACTAATGTTGCATGAAAACTAAAAAATATCAAAAAACTGTAACAAAAACACCATCAATGGAAACTCAAATTTCCATTACACATTTGTTAACCAAGTACATGAAAACTCCTGTAGAAGAGTCTAAAAAACCCATTATTAATTATAAAATATCCTAGTATAGTCAAAAAAAGAAGAAAATGGTTCTCTGATAACATTTTGTAACATATTTACCCAACCCACCGGGTCTGAACTAAAGAGTAACAAGAACTAATTACAACCACTCTCTATAAAAGAGGCTACTGAAAATAAGTGAGGGACTGAATGAAATCATTGGGGAGACTATAAGAACTAGTATCACTTCCATGAACAAATTATATAATAAAAAAACAATATTTAAAGTTACATGAAAAAACATAATATTAATATTTTCAAATGGAACACATGTATTATAATAAATAAATAATTGAGATCTGAAGGTGGAAATCCAAACAACATTACAAATGTGGTAGATAATTAAATAAATAAACTCTTTTAACCCTTAGAGTCAATCTAGGTTTGACCTCCTACTCCATACTTCACATCTCACCCATCTTCAATGGATCATTTTCTATTTCATGAATGAAATACATGATGTCTCATTGTGAATCAATATTCTTAGACAAGGTGTTAGTAATAAAATCCATTAAGGCACCCCTAAATTATCCTTAACATGAGTTCACGTGCATAAGAGTTTAAGTCATGATATGAAATAAATTATCCCATAATAAAAATACTATATCATTCATCCATAATCTATCCAATCTAAAAAAACAAAATATATACCTACATTGGCTTAATTATAGAAGAAAAATGTTGTATTAATGAAAATTACACAATAAAATTGACCAATATTGATGATTCTAAATAGTTTTATAGGTCCTTGGACTTGAGTTAAGACCATAATATCCCACTAAACCATGTTTCTGTCTATCATTCCAGGTCAAAAAGTCCATCATGACCCACTATTTACTCAAGAGTTAGGTCACATAGACCATGTTTACATAATTTTGCTTATTGTCCTGACTATTTATGATTTTTATGTCATCTGTTCTACCCAAAAAATTCTATTATTTCCCAATGTCTAACTTGGTTTTTTCATTATATCACATATTGTATCTTCACACACTCATTCCTCAAGTGTTACTGAGCCATGAAAAGTCCACCAGTAACTCATGTACCATTAATATAATTAAAAAAGTCATATACAAAATATATCATAATTAAATAGTTATATCATATAAAAAACACATAACATATCATGAGTGTGAGAAAAACAAACATACTAAAACATTTAATCAAAATCAATATGGTCTAAATAGAATCCACACACAACATAAAATTTTGATAACTACCATAAACTAGGACTATACATTATAAGGATCTTCATAACTCATTGTATTCAATTCCAACATTAAGGTTCATCCATGATGTTGATGACAGAGTCACAACACACAGCCATGGTGAAAGACCATGCATATTAAGGATGCAGAACTAGGATTCTAGTCCATCAAAGAATAGGTTGAAATAGAGACTCATGAAGATTCCCTATTTAGTATCTGAATATAGAATCACGTGAATTTTTATTCTTCCAATGACATAGATTATGAAGAATTTTAATAGATGGGATTCTATACCACTAGATCTATTAATGACCAATGAATGGATAATGAATAACTATAGATTCTAACAGAAATCCTTGGGTCTAGAAAATAAACATCAAACCATCATGAATCTGTCATTTAAAAATAACTCCAATATAAAATTTATGAAATAGAATGTATCATGATGATTTATCTATAATTTATTACTCTAAAATATCATGTTCTTTATAGTTCAAACTATAATCAATATAGTTAGAATTAACACGCTAGATCCTCCAACAATGTAGGAAGGATTTTGAACAATGATCACCCAAATTACCTCACTAGAAAACAATAAGTAACATCATCCAAGATAGACCAATATAATCCATGATCAAATAAAGTATAAAAAAATGTAAAATTCATCTTTTAAAGGGACATACCAAAATTCATCACTGAATCCAAAAAAAAGGAATCAATAAAGGATGGTGAACAAAGGAAATACATAAATGAAGAAGAGTAAAAAATGATTCTAAACATGAAAAAAAAACATAAATTGATAAAAAACATCAACAACAGAATGATTTTATGGTTTCAAGAAAATCCATTAGAATGAGTGTGATTCATTGAATCAAAGGGATATTATGATTAGTAGGACTTTGAATTGAAGTAATATTCAACCTATTAAGAGTATCATGCATTTTCCCCTTGATACAAATGAGATCTAAAGATAAAATTCACTAATTTAACAATTACTATAAAAACCATGATGTTTAATGTTCATAAACTACATTGTGGTGAATTAAATGGTGTTATTGATGCCATATAAAATGATATGGGATAAATTGTGTTCCAAAAACCATATTAATTTCTTCCATTACTAGGGCTGGTTCACACAGCTTGGAGAATCTATTTTGCAAGCTTTTTTAGATAGTGAGTTGTCAAAAAATGTCACGACCCGCCCTCGGGATCCGTGCCGTGACTACCCCAAGCCCGCCTTCCATAGGCCAGGGGCTGGCGACTAGCACCAAGGCGTAAATCCCAGTAAAAAGGGAAGGCATTGCCTTTGAAAAGTAAACAAACACCACAGAGTAAGCAAGCAGAAAGTAAACACTAAACAAAAGCAGAGTACTACTGAAAGTGCGGAAAAGTAAATGGGCCAGAATACAAACCCAAACTGAAAGTAAAGTACAACTCGAAAAGGGAAAAACAGCAACTGAAAAGTAAAGCCGCTACTCCGAGCTGTCCACTGGAAATCCCACCTGAAGGGTGGGTACAGATAGCTCCTCTGCTCCACGGGTCCCGCCGTCCGCTCCATGCACGTCCCGCCCAGTGGTCCACCTCCGGGTACCGTTCCGCTCTTCAAGCCTCAGCTAAGGTCAACGTTGTCCGTCGTCTGCAACCAACACAACGTAGTGCGGGCAAAGCCCGTGCAGGGGTGAGTATAAGCTACTCAGTAGGGACCCCGAGACCCCTGAAGGTCTCTCAAATCCACAAAGGATAAACCACGAAGAAAAGTAACAATCACGAAGTAACAACTGACACTGCTTAGGTATATGCCCATACATATACCTAAGTCATCAATTTCCGTTCGGCTCCAACACCGAGCCCAAGAACAACCCAATCCACAAAGAAGAGTAAACAGTAAATCCACACAGATTATAACAAGTTTATGAAATCAACGGATAACCATTACCCAGGTATATGCCCATACATATACCTAAGTTATCAAGCGACCCATCTCAATCATGAGGAATCACAAAGATCATTGACTCAGCTCAAACCAGGATTTTCATTATCGAAACCGTAAATGTTGAAGAGCCCCAACTCTGAAGTGTACAGTGGTCCTAACACGACTCCGAGGTACTTCTCACTAACCTAAGACTGCTGAAGTACTCCTCCTGTCGAGTACCGCGGGTCTGCTGCCAACTACCGGGCGCTCCATCCGCTGAGGGTCTGCTGCCAAATACCGGGCGCTCACCCAGATAGCCTACTGAGGTACTCCTCCTGTCGAGTACCGCGGGTTTGCTGCCAACTACCAGGCGCTCCGTCCGCCGTGGGTCTGCTGCCAACTACTGGGCGCTCCGTCCACTGGGCTAGTCGACTCACTCCAAGTCGAGTCAGTCAAGAAGTCGTCAGGTCTCAGTCATCTACACGGTCTCCGTACTCCGCACGCACGTCTCCACTCACGCGGGTCTGTCGCTCCAACCAAGCGCACACACTCCGTAGAGTATCACGGGTCCGCCGCTACAACCAAGCGCTCCACCGCCAAGGGTCTGCTGCTGCATCCAAGCGCACCACCACTGTCAAGTACCACGGGTCCGCCGCTACACCCAAGCGCTCCACCGCCCAAGGTAAACAGAAGATTCAGCTCACACAGGTTCGGTAGCACTGTTCCACGTAGGATCGCTGAGTGCTGTAGTCGTCGTCGTCGAATCCACACAGGATCTCTGTACTGTCGTCGTCGCAGTCACAGTAGCAGTAGTAGTAGTCGTCACAGTAACAGTTGCAGCCAGCACTAGGGTTCCCGCACACAGTAAGCTCGTTCGGAGGATCCGCTCCACGAGCCGAGAGGCTGATACATCAACTATCACAAAGACCAGAGTTGATGTATCCAAAAGTTCCGTATCGTCAACAGGAACTCAACGCAACAGACGGCGCGTCAATCGGACGCCCGGTCTGAGAGTTATTGGCATTTTCGTCTCCGGGGCCCGGTTGGTTTTTAAGGCTAAACCAACCCGACCGTACTCCACCTGCGTCCAAACCTCGGGCAGAGTATGCCAAAATATCCGTCTCACTAAGAGGAACACATCGCGACTGACGGCGCGTCAATCGGACGTTCGTAGCTCGAGATATGAGCGTTTCCGCTCCGAAGGCCCGGTTGGTTTCGTGAACGAACCAACCCGGCCGAACTCAAAGTAATCCGAAACCTTGAGTGCGATATACCGAAACGACCGTCTCGATCCAAGGATCGCGTTGCCGCAGACGGTTCGTCATTCGGAGGTCCGAGGCTCAAGATATGGCCCAAAAACCGATTCTGGTTCGAAACGGGGGGGTCCGGGTCCGGGCCGACCCGGCCCGACCCCCCCCCCCCCCCCCCCCCCCGCCCCCGGGGCGGCGCGGCGGCGGCGCGGCAGCGCGGAGGCCGCGGGGTCCGCGGCGGCCAGTCGCCGTGAGGTGGCGGCACGCGGGGAGACAAACCCCCGCGGTTTGTTTGAGGGGCGGCGCGGCCTTTGTGCCGCGCCCAAATTTTTTAAACGCCCCCCCCCCCCCCCCCACACGTGGGGGGCCTGATTTGAACGGAACCGGGGAGGGGAGGCCGGCTGCCCCCTTCCCTTTAAAAAAAAACGCCCCCCTCATAAAGAGGGGGTTTTGGGTGATGGCCGGGGGAATTAATTCCCCCGGTTTAATGCCTTCCGGCCGGCCAGCTGGCCGGCCGGTTTTCTCCAACGGGACCGGAAATTCCGGTCCCCCCTTCGGCTTCCGACGCCGGCGGCCCGGCCGCCGGTCTTCTCTTCCCGCCGCGGCCCGGAACCGGCCGCGGTCTCCTCGTCCCGCCGCGGCCCGGAACCGGCCGCGGTGTTCGTCATCCGGCGCGGTGCGACGGCACCGCGCCCCTTCGCCGTGCCTTGATTCCATTCAACGCGGCGCGACGGCGTCGCGTTCTTGAAGATACTTCCTCGGCGTAGCGCGACGGCGCCGCGAAAAATATTTGCACGATCATCCGCGTGGTGCGACGGCACCACGCCACTTGCTTCTACCCGCAAGAATAAACAAGAACGATGGAGGGGGGTTCGGCCGTGTTCGTGCGGTCCGGCCCCCCTCACGTTAAAATAATAACGCAACTTAAATAATTCAAGTCACACGTTAGTCTTGCTAAAATCACGATCAAGAATAAAATAAGGAAACTAAAAAGAAATCGACAACCCCTACCTCGGGTATAAGGTTCGAAGATCATGAACGTTCCGCGGAAGACGACGTCGCGGAGGTCGGGCATCGCGGTAGCCGTTCGTCAAATCCGATGACGAAGGGATGCGTTCGAAGAGACACATCGTTGGCGAAACTTGTACGCCGACGAAGGTTGTCCGAGGAAGAAGTGGCGTCCCCTTTCGTTGACACGGGAAACGAAGAATGGAGGTGCGGCCTTCTTCTTCGGAGCTTGAACGTTCTTCGTCAAGATGAACGTTCTTCGAGTTCCTCGTCAGAGTTGAAGGAGATGAAGGAAAAGCTCTCCACCTCTCAAGAAGACAAACAAATAACCCCAAAATAAAATAAGACCACATCTTATTTTATTAACACATAACACATAAGAATTTCAAAAGTTTGAAATTCAAAAGGTTTAACTTCCATAATTAAAAAGGTAACTCAAGCCAATAAATGAGGCGTTAAGGGAGTTGGGAGAATTTGAAAGGTTCAGGGGTTCGTGTGGGCCCCACCACACTTAATCCTCCCAAGGGAGGTTAAGTGGGTGTGGGTCCCACTTCCAACCTCCTTTGGTAGGTTTTTAACAAGTTATAATAAAATTTGTTCTATACAAATTTTATTTAACTCAAACTAAAAACCCCTAAAATTAACTTTCAACCCGCAACAAATGCAACTCCCGAAAAGGTCTCTTTAAGCGAATATCGGCGCTGCGAGTTCATCGGTGCCCTCGGATTTCAATTCCGAGCACCGGATCAAAAGTTAGGAAATCCCGCTCGTTCGTTCACTGAACGTACCCGAGCCAAACTTCAGGAATTAATTCCGGGCACTCCGGGCCTCGGAATCAGGTGCCGTCTGAAACCGCGCTCTTGTAAAATTCTAAAGAAAATTAAGAAAAAATTTCCCTTGAATTTTACGGGTCTTTACATTACTCCCACCTCAGGGCTTTACGTCCCCGTAAAGATACATCAAAAACTAGGGAAACAAATGAGGGTACTGAGCACGCATCTGAGCCTCCCGCTCCCATGTGCTCTCCTGGAGATTCCCGTGCTGCCATCTGATGCGCACAAGAGGAATCGATCGCCCACGCAGGACCCGCTCCTGTCGATCCTCTATCTCTACCGGGACCTCTGTAAAAGTCGCCCCATCGTCAACGTCAAGCTCCCCATGGTCAATGATGTGCGTCGGGTCGTGCACGTATCTCCTCAGCTGGGATACGTGGAAGACGTCGTGCACCCGGTACAACTGAGGTGGTAGAGCCAGGCGATAAGCCACCTCACCAACCTTGCTGAGGACCTGGAAAGGTCCGATGAAGCGCGGAGATAACTTGCCGCCTCGGCCAAATCTCCGAATACCCCGTCGAGGTGAGACCCGCAAGAAGACGTGGTCGCCATCCTCGAACTCCAGTGGCCTCCGCCTCCTGTCAGCGTATGACTTCTGCTGGCTCTGAGCTGTCCTCATCCGCTCCTGGATGACCTGGACCTTCTCTGTCGTGGCCTGGACCATCACAGGTCCCACAAGAGCTGCAAGATTTCTTCTTTGACGAAAAGAGAAATCTGGTCTCATCCCCTGGATGAACCACATTCTTTTCCTAA
The DNA here is from genome assembly GCA_963277665.1 of Viscum album. Taxonomy (NCBI): domain Eukaryota; kingdom Viridiplantae; phylum Streptophyta; class Magnoliopsida; order Santalales; family Viscaceae; genus Viscum; species Viscum album. Next base: position 894,294,052 of record OY728151.1, on the reverse strand, counting down.
AACAGTCAATCCTAACATGGATGATACTAATCCATACCAAGGATGACGTCGTAAGGCCTCGACGCTACTACTAAGAGATTCAACCGTTACTCTCGCCTCCAAGGGTTGAGTCACACTGTCGGCATCAGTGTGTGGTAACTGGGTCTCCTCCAGTAGATGTCTCACAAGTGAGGGTCAAGTCAACAGCCAAAACTGGAACCTCTTAGTAACATCACGAAAGAGGACAGGAACAAAAATATCACAAAGGTATGCGTCTTTTATTATTGCAGCTCATAATACAAGATGCTACACAAAAGCAACACGGAACCAGAAGTACAAAGGATGTTATCCACTAGTTCTGCTCCTGTCCATCGGCTCCCAGAGCTCCATGATCGAAGGCCTCGGCTGCCTGAAGCTGAGCTCTCCCCTGCGGTCGGGGTGGACCTCCTGGTGGTGGTGGTGGAAGAGCCTCAAAGCGTCGCCCACCACCGGCTGCTCGTCCAGCTCCTCTGCCTCGTCCGCCTCCTCCCTGCGGACCGCCACGGTCGAACCTCTGCCTCTGCCTGGGAGGTTCTTCACTTAACTGCTGATCATCAGCATGGCGGGTCGGACAGTCACGAGCCATGTGACCAATCCCGCCACAGGAGTAACACTGCCCACTCTCGGCACGCCTGGCTCTGACTCCACCCCGGCTTCCCCGTACAACTGAGCCTGAGTCGTGCAGTCGGCCACCGGTAGGTCTGGTCTGCCTGGAACCCTGAGTCATCCGTCGGCTACCTGCTGCAGATGACTCTGCCACGTGCTGCCCTGCGGTGAGTTGCTGTGCTGGTGTAGACTCAGCAAGGAAACTCTCGATCAGAAGTGCCCGCTCCAGTACTCCTGTCTGAGTCGGTATGCTGAGGGAGATCAGCGATGCCCTGATCTCATGTCTCAAACCCTGCTCGAAGGTCCGGGCCCGGAAGAAGGGGTCCCGTACCATGTCTGTCGAGTACCGAGAAAGGTCGGTGAACCTCGCCGCGTACTGAGCGACCGTCATGCTGCCCTGCCGCAGCTGTAGAAGCTCCTGGATACGCACCGCACGAAGGGTGGCTGGGACGAACTCCGAGCGGAAGATGCTCTCAAAGTCCGTCCAAAGTAGAGATGTCTCATCGTGCACCTGGAGCATCAAGCTCCACCATCGTCCTGCTGCTGCGTGTAGTAGGCTCGCAGCGAGGATCACCATGAGGTCTGCTGGTGTCCTCACTAGCCTAAACACTCGAACCACTGCCTCCAGCCAGTCCTCTACTGCCTGGGGATCCGTCTCCCCGCGAAACCTGGGCGGTCGCTGGCGCTGAAACTCATGCAGTGCGCTGAGGCGACGTGCATCGTCAGCGGCTGCTGCTGGAAGCATCGGGGGCTCGGCGGGTAGAGCTACCGCCGGTGCCACTACTGGCAAAGGGCCCTGCACCGAGGCCTCGTCGCTCGGTGGGCTGTCGTCTCGCTCGACTCTCGGAACCCTAGCTGGCTGCCGTCGTGGGGCCATCCTGAAAAGGAAACAGGTGCGCCACGGTTAGAACAGTATACCTGGTGAGCTGACACAAAGAAATCACAAAGAAAACTTTGAAATACACACGCAATCAATGTTTTCGTGCATTAAGTCGGAAATCAGAAGTCAGGGTCCTGGTGTACGGATACGTCGGCCGCCGCACCAACACTGGACTCCCTGGACTGATAACCACACTCAATACGCTAAACATTATTGCTTCACATAGAAAAGATCAGAGTTCACGGTAGAACCGAACTCCTCTGATACCAATTTGTCACGACCCGCCCTCGGGATCCGTGCCGTGACTACCCCAAGCCCGCCTTCCATAGGCCAGGGGCTGGCGACTAGCACCAAGGCGTAAATCCCAGTAAAAAGGGAAGGCATTGCCTTTGAAAAGTAAACAAACACCACAGAGTAAGCAAGCAGAAAGTAAACACTAAACAAAAGCAGAGTACTACTGAAAGTGCGGAAAAGTAAATGGGCCAGAATACAAACCCAAACTGAAAGTAAAGTACAACTCGAAAAGGGAAAAACAGCAACTGAAAAGTAAAGCCGCTACTCCGAGCTGTCCACTGGAAATCCCACCTGAAGGGTGGGTACAGATAGCTCCTCTGCTCCACGGGTCCCGCCGTCCGCTCCATGCACGTCCCGCCCAGTGGTCCACCTCCGGGTACCGTTCCGCTCTGCAAGCCTCAGCTAAGGTCAACGCTGTCCGTCGTCTGCAACCAACACAACGTAGTGCGGGCAAAGCCCGTGCATGGGTGAGTATAAGCTACTCAGTAGGGACCCCGAGACCCCTGAAGGTCTCTCAAATCCACAAAGGATAAACCACGAAGAAAAGTAACAATCACGAAGTAACAACTGACACTGCTTAGGTATATGCCCATACATATACCTAAGTCATCAATTTCCGTTCGGCTCCAACACCGAGCCCAAGAACAACCCAATCCACAAAGAAGAGTAAACAGTAAATCCACACAGATTATAACAAGTTTATGAAATCAACGGATAACCATTACCCAGGTATATGCCCATACATATACCTAAGTTATCAAGCGACCCATCTCAATCATGAGGAATCACAAAGATCATTGACTCAGCTCAAACCAGGATTTTCATTATCGAAACCGTAAATGTTGAAGAGCCCCAACTCTGAAGTGTACAGTGGTCCTGACACGACTCCGAGGTACTGCTCACTAACCTAAGACTGCTGAAGTACTCCTCCTGTCGAGTACCGCGGGTCTGCTGCCAACTACCGGGCGCTCCATCCGCTGAGGGTCTGCTGCCAAATACCGGGCGCTCACCCAGATAGCCTACTGAGGTACTCCTCCTGTCGAGTACCGCGGGTTTGCTGCCAACTACCAGGCGCTCCGTCCGCCGTGGGTCTGCTGCCAACTACTGGGCGCTCCGTCCACTGGGCTAGTCGACTCACTCCAAGTCGAGTCGGTCAAGCAGTCGTCAGGTCTCAGTCATCTACACGGTCTCCGTACTCCGCACGCACGTCTCCACTCACGCGGGTCTGTCGCTCCAACCAAGCGCACACACTCCGTAGAGTATCGCGGGTCCGCCGCTACAACCAAGCGCTCCACCGCCAAGGGTCTGCTGCTGCATCCAAGCGCACCACCACTGTCAAGTACCACGGGTCCGCCGCTACACCCAAGCGCTCCACCGCCCAAGGTAAACAGAAGATTCAGCTCACACAGGTTCGGTAGCACTGTTCCACGTAGGATCGCTGAGTGCTGTAGTCGTCGTCGTCGAATCCACACAGGATCTCTGTACTGTCGTCGTCGCAGTCACAGTAGCAGTAGTAGTAGTCGTCACAGTAACAGTCGCAGCCAGCACTAGGGTTCCCGCACACAGTAAGCTCGTTCGGAGGATCCGCTCCACGAGCCGAGAGGCTGATACATCAACTGTCACAAAGACCAGAGTTGATGTATCCAAAAGTTCTGTATCGTCAACAGGAACTCAACGCAACAGACGGCGCGTCAATCGGACGCCCGGTCTGAGAGTTATTGGCATTTTCGTCTCCGGGGCCCGGTTGGTTTTTAAGGCTAAACCAACCCGACCGTACTCCACCTGCGTCCAAACCTCGGGCGGAGTATGCCAAAAGATCCGTCTCACTAAGAGGAACACATCGCGACTGACGGCGCGTCAATCGGACGTTCGTAGCTCGAGATATGAGCGTTTCCGCTCCGAAGGCCCGGTTGGTTTCGTGAACGAACCAACCCGGCCGAACTCAAAGTAATCCGAAACCTTGAGTGCGATATACCGAAACGACCGTCTCGATCCAAGGATCGCGTTGCCGCAGACGGTTCGTCATTCGGAGGTCCGAGGCTCAAGATATGGCCCAAAAACCGATTCTGGTTCGAAACGGGGGGTCCGGGTCCGGGCCGACCCGGCCCGACCCCCCCCCCCCCCCCCCCGGGGCGGCGCGGCGGCGGCGCGGCGGCGCGGAGGCCGCGGGGGCCGCGGCGGCCAGTCGCCGCGAGGTGGCGGCACGCGGGGAGACAAACCCCCGCGGTTTGTTTGAGGGGCGGCGCGGCCTTTGTGCCGCGCCCAAATTTTTTAAACGCCCCCCCCCCCCACACGTGGGGGGCCTGATTTGAACGGAACCGGGGAGGGGAGGCCGGCTGCCCCCTTCCCTTTAAAAAAAAAACGCCCCCCTCATAAAGAGGGGGTTTTGGGTGATGGCCGGGGGAATTAATTCCCCCGGTTTAATGCCTTCCGGCCGGCCAGCTGGCCGGCCGGTTTTCTCCAACGGGACCGGAAATTCCGGTCCCCCCTTCGGCTTCCGACACCGGCGGCCCGGCCGCCGGTCTTCTCTTCCCGCCGCGGCCCGGAACCGGCCGCGGTCTCCTCGTCCCGCCGCGGCCCGGAACCGGCCGCGGTGTTCGTCATCCGGCGCGGTGCGACGGCACCGCGCCCCTTCGTCGTGCCTTGATTCCATTCAACGCGGCGCGACGGCGTCGCGTTCTTGAAGATACTTCCTCGGCGTAGCGCGACGGCGCCGCGAAAAATATTTGCACGATCATCCGCGTGGTGCGACGGCACCACGCCACTTGCTTCCACCTGCAAGAATAAACAAGAACGATGGAGGGGGGTTCGGCCGTGTTCGTGCGGTCCGGCCCCCCTCACGTTAAAATAATAACGCAACTTAAATAATTCAAGTCACACGTTAGTCTTGCTAAAATCACGATCAAGAATAAAATAAGGAAACTAAAAAGAAATCGACAACCCCTACCTCGGGTATAGGGTTCGAAGATCGTGAACGTTCCGCGGAAGACGACGTCGCGGAGGTCGGGCGTCGCGGTAGCCGTTCGTCAAATCCGATGACGAAGGGATGCGTTCGAAGAGACACATCGTTGGCGAAACTTGTACGCCGACGAAGGTTGTCCGAGGAAGAAGTGACGTCCCTTTTCGTTGACACGGGAAACGAAGAATGGAGGTGCGGCGTTCTTCTTCGGAGCTTGAACGTTCTTCGTCAAGATGAACGTTCTTCGAGTTCCTCGTCAGAGTTGAAGGAGATGAAGGAAAAGCTCTCCACCTCTCAAGAAGACAAACAAATAACCCCAAAATAAAATAAGACCACATCTTATTTTATTAACACATAACACATAAGAATTTCAAAAGTTTGAAATTCAAAAGGTTTAACTTCCAAACTTAAAAAGGTAACTCAAGCCAATAAATGAGGCGTTAAGGGAGTTGGGAGAATTTGAAAGGTTCAGGGGTTCGTGTGGGCCCCACCACACTTAATCCTCCCAAGGGAGGTTAAGTGGGTGTGGGTCCCACTTCCAACCTCCTTTGGTAGGTTTTTAACAAGTTATAATAAAATTTGTTCTATACAAATTTTATTTAACTCAAACTAAAAACCCCTAAAATTAACTTTCAACCCGCAACAAACGCAACTCCCGAAAAGGTCTCTTTAAGCGAATATCGGCGTTGCGAGTTCATCGGTGCCCTCGGATTTCAATTCCGAGCACCGGATCAAAAGTTAGGAAATCCCGCTCGTTCGTTCACTGAACGTACCCGAGCCAAACTTCAGGAATTAATTCCGGGCACTCCGGGCCTCGGAATCAGGTGCCGTCTGAAACCGCGCTCTTGTAAAATTCTAAAGAAAATTAAGAAAAAATTTCCCTTGAATTTTACGGGTCTTTACAAAAAATAACCTATAACTCATCAAAGATAACCAAAGTCCCCCAGAAATTTCAAAAATAAGGTTAACCACCAAAAAAAGGACAATAGTAGAATAAATTCTTTTCCTTAAAGTAACAAATTCTTAGTCATTTACATTGTTCAACTATCAAAATATATAGTGGAATAAATAGTGGTTTCATGCTAAAATGAAGACTAATGGAAAAAACATAATGTTTCCTCTTAGAAAAATGGATATTATAGGATCTATCTTAGTAAACGCACATAATTATAATTTCAATGTGACTCATCATAATCATATTGGATTTTATTTATATGGGAAAATTATGTTCTCTAAAAAAATTTGATAATTCAACATGAAATTTAGTAAATCCTCCAAACATTACTTCTAATCAATAACTGTAATAATATCATGATATGTCATATATCCATCACTATGAAACATAGATTTACATTAACCAAAGTAATAATAATCAATGAATAATATATATTTATGAAATTTTCTTTTAGAACTCAACATAGACCATTCATCAATCTTAAAATCATATCATCATAACTTCTGATTTCCAACATTTTCAGATTTAAACTCTATAAGACAATAAATCCTAATGAAAATTAGACAAAAAATCAAAGAAATAATTCCTGATGAAATAAGTGAAAAAAAATAAACCCTATTAAAGACAAATGTGACAATTAAGAATAAAAGAAATCTAAATAAATAAATCTTACCCAATGAAAATTGAAGAGGATGTGGATTTGAAATAAAAAAACCCCTTCTCCATGGAAAAAATCATAGGGAATGTGAGGAATTAAAACCATCCTGGTTCATATGTATTTTGTTGTGTATTGGAGAAAATTAGAGATAATTGAAACCCCAAAAGCATAAATAGAATAGAGATTTGATGAAATAGAAAACAAACTCTAATGCACCCTACCGCAGGCCACTCACAATCTGTGAGTCATGGACCGCCCATAGGTGAGATGTGGAGGGGAACCTAGAATGTGTGAAGACTGAAAAAATAGGTGAGTCGAGGAATAGGGTGGCTCGAAGGGGGAGGCAGAGGTGGAGCCGCATCGGAAGAAGAGGATCACAGGGAGGTTGGGTGGTCGCGTTGTTGAAGGAGGATCGTCCTGAGGTTGGGTGGCCACGTTGGAGGAGGAGGATCGAGGTTGGGTGGCCACGTCATCATCAGAGGATATCAGGTGGTGGGTGGAAGCATCAGGTGATGACATCCTCTAACTCATGGGGAGAAGAAATCGACATCAGGGGTGGAATCGTGAGGGTTGGGGGCGTAGCACCATGTGTAGCTTAAGACTCGTGGGTATATATTAGGCTATAACCATGGTTTTTTAAACTGTGGAAATATAAGTGTGTAAATATCCTATAATTCTAGTAGTGTTAGCTCCCACATTTCATAAATAAGTGTATATTTTCTTTCTTATGATTTCACGGCATTTGGAGGTCATTTGGTTGGTTTTAACCCCATGATGCATGTTTTTAAAGGGTATGAAACCTTTAAAACTGATTATTTAGTCATTAATGGTAGACCACAAATTCTATTGATGTTCTATCTAATCTCACATATAAAAATAATAAAAATAGGGTTTTCCAATGATTTCACATTATTCCAAGATCATTTACTATGGATATGACCATTAAACACATGTTTTGGTGTTTTAAAATAATAAAAATATGTTTCTAGACATCCTAGAAAAATGGAAAAGAGGATTGAATTTTTTGTATACTCCACCATTTCAAAAATCAATTTAATGTTTTTTTTCATCTGATTTCATGGTGTTATGAGGTCATTGGGTCGGTTTTGACACCCTAACACGTGTTTTTAAAGGGCATCAAACCTTTAAAATTTTATTATTTAGTCATTATAGGATGACCACACATCCAATTTACATAAATTATACTCTTACACGTTAAAAAATAGAAATATGTTTTTATATGACATCACATCATTTTGAGGTTTTTTGTTATAGATATGACTATTAAACGCATGTTACGGTGTTTTAAAATAATAAAACTGGATTTCTGGACATCCTAGGAAAAAGGAAACTTATATTGATGTTATGTATACTCCACCATTTCAAAAATAACTCTATGTATTTTTTTCTGATTTCATGGTATTCAGAGGTCGTTTAGTTATTTTTGACCACCTATGCATGTTTTTAAAGGGCCTCAAACCTTTAAAAATGATTATTCATTCATTCTAGGAAGACCGCATGTATGATAAAAATTTATTCTACTTTTACAAATCAAAAATAATATAAATATGTTTTCCTTATGATTTCACATAATTCTTGGGCCATTTTCTATAGATCTAACCATTAAACACACGTTTTGGTGTTTTAAAACAATAAAAGTGCATTTTGATCATCCTAGGAAAACATTACCTCATATTAGAGTTATGTATCCTATGACATTTCAAAAATATTTTTTTGGTTTTATTTCTATGATTTCATGTCATTCAGAGTTCATTTGATTGGTTTTGACCCCCTGACTCACATTTTTAAAAGGAGTCAAATCATTAAAAACCTCTTATTCGGTTATTTAGGGTAGAACACACATCTTATTGATGTGTCATTTCTTGTATATGTAAAAAATAATAAAAATATAAGTTTCTTGTGATTTTATGTCATTATGACATCTTTTTATCGGGTTTTGAACATTTTACACATGTTTTAGTGATTCTAAAACATTAAAAGTGTGTTTTCAGTCATCCTGAGAAAAAGAAACTTCTGATTGATGTGTCGTCTAATCCAAAATTTCAAAAATAACTACATAGTGGTTTTCATCTTATTTTTTGACATTTGGAGGTTGTTCAGTTGGTTTTTACCCTCTAATTCATGTTTTTAAAAGGGCATTAAACCTTTAAAAACTACTTATTCAGTTATTCCAGTCAAAGAACATGTCTAATTGACATTTCTTCTACTTGTAAACAATACAAATAATAAAAATAAAGGTTTCTTGTGATTTCAAATCATTCGAGGGTCATTTTTTATGGATATGACCATTAAACACATGTTTTGTGTTTTAAAACAATAAAAGTTTATTTTCAGTCATATCAAGAAAATATAACCTTGTACTGATATTTTTCATGAACCACCATTGCAAAAATCACTATATCGAGTTTTTTTTATTTTATGGTATTTAAAGGTAATTCATTTGGTCTTGATCTCCAGGAACACATTTTTAAAGGGTTTCAAACTTTTAAAAACTGTTTATTTAGTCGTTTTGGGTATAATGTGCATCTGATTCACATGTCATCTATTTATACACATCAAAAATTATACAAAGATGGTTTTCCTAGGATTTCACATCATTATGAGGTCATGTTATATAGATATGGCCATTAAATACATCTTTTGGTATTTTAAAACAATAAAATTGTATTTATAGTCATCTCAGAAAAATATTATTTCTATTCCACCTTTCACAAGTCACTATAATGTTATTATCATCTAATTTCATAGCATTCAAAGGTCGTTCAGTTAGTTTTAACCCTCTGGCATGCGTTTTTAAAGAGTTTTAATCCTTTAAAAATTGCTTATTTGATTTTTTTGGGTAGACCACATATCCAATTTACATGTCATATGCTTATACATATCAAAAATAATACAAATAATGTTTTCTTGTGATTTCATGTCATTCTGAGTTCATTTTTTATAGTTCTAATTGTTAAACGCGCATTTTTGTGTTTTAAAACAATAAAAGTGTGTTTCAAATTATGTTGAGAAACACATTACCTTGTATTGATGTTTTTCCTTCTCCATAATTTCAAAAATTACTATATGGTTGGTGTTATATTATTTCACATCATTCTAAGGTCATTCAGTTGGTTTTGACACTCTAACACACGTTTTTAAAGGGCTTAAAACCTTTAAAAACTTATTATTCAGTCATTTCAGGTAGACTACATGTCTGATTGATGTTCCATATACTCATACACATCAAAAATAATACAAATATGGTTATTATTTTATGTCATTGTGAGGTCATTTTCTATGGATTTTATCATTAAATCCACGTTTTGGTGTTTTAAAACAATAAAAGTTCATTTCTAGTCATCTCAAAAAAATAGAACATTGGATTGATTTTATTTTTACTCCTCTATTTAAAAACTCATTTTATGGTTTTATTCCTCTGATTTCATAGCATTTTGAGGTCATTCGATTGGTTTTAACCCCTAAAATATGTTTTTAAAGGGCACCAAACCTTTAAACGCACATTTTGGTGTTTTAAAAAAATAAGTGTGTTTCTAGTAATCTTGAGAAAACAAAACCTCATATTGAAATTTTTTCTACTCCACCATTTCAAAAATATTTGTATGATTTTTTCCTATGATTTCATGGTAATAAAATGTCTTTCGGTTGGTTTTAACCCCCTAGAATGTGTTTTTAACGGGCATCAAACCTTTAAAAAGTTTTATTCAACTGTTATAGATAGACCATGTGTCTAATTTATGTGACTTTTACTTATGTACATCAAAAATAATATAAATATAGTTTTCTTATGATTTCATGTCATTATGATTTTGTTGTCTACAGATCTAATTGTTAAACACACGGTTTAGTGTTCTAGAATAATAAAAATGTGTTTATAGTCATCCTAGAAAAATTAAACGTCATATTGATTTTTTATTTACTTCACCATTTCAAAAATAATTATACGATTGTTTTTTTCAAATTTTATGGTATTCAAAGGCTGTTCGGTTGGTTTTTACCCTATATCACACATTTTTAAAGGGTCTTAAAAATTAAAAACTTATTATTTAGCCCTTCCAAGAAGACCAAACATTATATTAACTTGTCATCTACACATACACATAAAAAATAATAAAAATAAGGTTGTTATATTATTTCACATCATTTTAAGATTGTTTACTATGGATCTTCCCGTTAAACGAATGTTTTGGTATTTTAAAACAATGAATCTGTGTTTCTGGTCATCCTGGGAAAACAAAAACTTTGATTAATGTTTTTCTACTACACTATTTTATAAAAAATTGTATAGTTTTTTTCTTCTAATTTTATGGTATTCTGAGGTCATTTGGCTGGTTTTGACCCCCTGACGCACGTTTTTAAAGGGAATACAACCTTTAAAAACAACTTATTCGGTCATTTCAGGCAATTGTAACATGTGATTGACATTTTTTCTACTTGTACATGTCAAAAATAATAATAAAAAATTATGATTTCACATCATTCAAAGTTTGTTTCACATCATTCCAAGTTTGTTTCTATAGATGTGATTGTTAAACATACATTTTAGTGTTTTAAAACAAAAAAAAGTGTGTTTTTGGTCATCCCAAGCAACCATAACTTTGGATCAATTTTCTATCTAATCTACTATTTAAAAAATCAATCTATGGATTTTTTTTCTGATTTCACTGAATTCGATGGTCGTTCATTTGGTTTTGACACCTTAATGCAAACTTTTAAAGGGCCTCAAAACTTTAACAACTACTTATTCAATCATTTCAAGTATAATGAACAGACTATTAAAGTTTATTCTACATGTATTCATCAAAAATAATAAAAAGAAAATTTTCCTATGATTTAATTTCATTATTTGATCAATTGTTATGGATTTGACCGTTAAACACACATTTTGGTGTTTTAAGATAATAAAAGTGTGTTTTTGGTCATCCTAGGAAAACAAAAACTTATATTGATGTTTTTATGCTCTAAAATTTGAAAAATTATTGTATGGTTTATTTCTAATTTTATGGCATTTAGAGGTCTTTTGGTTGGTTTTAATCTTCTGACACATGTTTTTAAAGGGCGTCAAACCTTTAAGAACTTCTTATTTGGTCATTACAGGAAGACCTCATGTTTGATTGATGTGATGTATAATCATATAAGTCAAAAATTATAAAAATATGGTTTTTATATGATTTAATTTCATTACAAAATCAGTATCAAGGTATATGACTATTAAACACACATTTCGGTGCTTTAAAGCAATAAAAGTGTTTTTCTGGTCATCCTGGGAAAATAAAAACTCAAATTGATGTTCTATCTGCTCCACCATTTAAAAAATAATTATACAGTTGTTTTTTTAGGATTTCATGGTATTCATATGTCCTTTATTTATTTTAACCTCATAATGAATATTTTTAAAGGGCTCCAAACCTTTAAAAACTACTTATTTAGTTTTTTTGGGTAGACCACACATCGGATTGGTGTGTCATCTACTTGTACACATCAAAAATAATACAAAGATATGTTTCATATTATTTTACATCATTATGAGGTCTTTTATATGTATATAACCATTAAATGAATGTTTTAATGTTTTAAAATAATAAATGTGCATTTCTGGTCATCCTAGGAAAATTAAAACTCAGATTGACATTTTTTCTATGCTATAATTTCAAAAAATTATTGTCCAGTTTTTTCTATGAGTTCACAGCATTCAGAAGTCATTTAGTTAGTTTTAACCACATGACACTCATTTTTCAAGGGCATTAAAACGTTAAAAACTGCTTATTCAGTTGTTCTAGGAAGACCGCATGTCTGATTCTTAAATAATAAAAATACAATTGTCGTATAACTTCACATCATTCATAGGTCATTAGTTATGGATATGACCATTAAATTCATTCTTTTGTGTTTTAAAATAATAAAAGTGTGTTTTCGGTCATCTTAGTAAAATGAAACCTCATATTGCTGTTTCATCTTCTTCTTCATTTCAAAGACTGTTGTACGATTTTTTTCATATGATTTATTGATATTCAGTGATCATTTGGTTTGTTTTGACCACAGAACGCACATTTTTAAAGGGCGTAAAACCTTTAAAACTAATTATCCAGTCATTATAGGTTGAATTCACATTTTATTGATGTGACACCTACTTGTACATGTCAAAAATAATACAAATATGATTTTACTATAATTTCACACCATTCTGAGGTTTTTTTCTATGGATCTGAAAATTAAACACATGTTTTAGTGTTTTAAAACAATAAAAGTGTGCTTCTGATCATCTCGGGTAAAAAAACATTGGATTGAAATTTTTTCTACACCACCATTTCAAAAATCATTGTATATTTTTATTCCTATGATTTCACAATATCCTACGGTCATTCGGTTGGTTTTAATCCCTCGACACACATTTTTAAAGGGTGTTAAACATTTAAAAATATATATTTAGTAGTTCATAAAAAACCACATGTATAATTTATGGGTTGTTTTATTTTACACGTCAAAAATAACACAAATATGGTTTTTCTATGATTCCACATCATTACTATATCATTTTATTTGGTTTTGACCATTACACACATGTTTTAGTGATTTTAAAACACTAAAACTATGTTTTTGATCACCCCAAGAAAACGACACTCTTGGTTGATTTGTCATCTTCTCCAACATTTCAAAAATGATTCTATGTTTATTTTCATTTGATTTTATAGTATTTTAGGATCATCTATTGAGTTTTTACTATGAAATTATAATGTAAGACACATTTTTTCTTCATTTTAACAATTTATAAATATAAAACACATTTAAATTATTCATCTAAAATGAAATGTTAAATATTAAAATGGTAAGATAAAATGATCCATACATTATTTTAATCCGTATATGGATAACCCAATAACTCATGATGATGTCCACTAGCTATATTTGGATCCTATAACATATATAAATATTCTATATTATATGAAAATCAAAAAGATTCAATATGAGTATAATTTATTTTCTTTTTTACTAATAGAAACATCAGTGTACCGTCAAAAATACATTACATCATCACTTCATCTATATATGCTAACATCTATGATAATCCCTCCTCATAATCTAATTGTAGCTACTAAAACCGATCAATCATATTGTGCTGTATGGTATGCATGACAGCATCTACCTCAATCAGTGTGTGCATCCCTGCATCATGTTTCATAGTGTCCCCACCCATGAAATTTCATAGAAGGTGGTAGATTTTAAATCAAAGAAAAAAAAATCTATTAAAACTTATGGGAAGATGGAATATAAGAATATAAATAAATGGAAGAATAAATATTATTTAGTATAGAAAAAAATAGAAAGTAATCAGTTTCAGTTAGTTGAAAAATGGTTGTCTAAAAAATATTTGTTCTAATTTTTCTACCTAATCAAGTTTGAGTCTTGTCAAGAATATTATTTCAATATTCCAATCACATGGAATAGGAAGACTATCTAGGTAGAATAATCATGTATCAACCTGATCGTAGACCGATAATACAGTCATTACAAAGTGTGAGAGAAGAAATTGTGACATAGGGGATTGCTCACATTAGAGGAAAGTATATCAGGGATTATTTAACATGATTAGTTGTAACCACATATCAATTTTCATTCTATATTAATCAAATATGACACTTTGGATTGATTTTAGGATGAGGAGAGCACATGAGTAGAAGCCACCTGAGAAATGATAAATTATACATGAAATTACTCACATGGGGAAGAAAATACTTGTATTATTGTTTATGTATGATGAAAAAAATAATATTGTAACATTTAAATGGTTCCTATAGTAATTGGGATTAAGCCCAAAGAATTCATTACCAGGGTTAGTCAAGAAAAATAATCTAGTCTCATTACCTTTTTTTCCTCATCACTCATGATGATGCAATCAGGATCAAGTTCTGAGCAATTATCTCTTACTATCCCCAAACAATTTCTAATCCCCTTAAAAATCATTAGAAATATAGACATTGATGTTGAATTAATGCCCATTTGGACATTTAATCTATTGGCCATATATAATCTTACATTTTTTAACTCCTCTATACCATGATAGTCCAATACATTTGAAATTTCCACCTTCTTTTTTATGAAATGGAGGCTTATGGGGGTTTCAAAACCTATTATTTAATTAAATCACAACATAACTACTTTTAAAAATAAGGGAACATCTAATTACACCTCAAAACCATATATAAATAGTAGAAAGTGATATGGTCACAAATCCAAAAACATAGTTGATGAGATTAGGAATCTAGAAAACCAATGGAAGTTGGATAATACTTGTTCCAAACTCCTCTTTTTGTCTTGTTAATCTTGATGATCTAAAATTAACAGTTCATGATAGATTTTAAAGATTTAGCGATTGGCCATTATTTGCAAGTCAGTTATCAACTCTATTTAAATGCACAATTTTTTACTCTTGTATGGGAGAAATAATATGTGTGACAAAGAAAATTAAAAAAGAATAAAATAAACCAACATATTTTAGTAAGAATGTGTTTTAAAAACAATGATATATGATACTAAATGACTAAAAATATTCTAATGGTAAGAAATTTTGGACCAAATTATGGGTTCCATGGAAGACACCTCCCATTTACACCATCTTCTTAAGTCTATGAGGGACTTGTCTTAGTATGTGAACCTCATCCCTCATTGATTGATGAAATGATTGAAATAAAATATGTCATCAAAGTCACTTATAGAGAAAAAAATATGTTAAACATGACTTAAAAATAGATATTGGTCTGCATATCTAATGTGAAATGAACTTGGGATTGATGCAAAAGGGAGTTTTATGAAGTTCAGGAACTATGAGAGTGGAATTCAAGTTCTTTGAAATTGAAACCATTTCAAAAATATTTTCAAAAACTAAAATATGAAAAACTAATCAAAAAAATTGAATAGTAAAATAATAACATAAGGGAACAAATCTATAAAAAAAGGGAGTAATAGCATCCACTTATAACTATTTACATTTAATTCAAATCTTTATTATGTGAAACCATAATATAGTCACTATTCTTGTAAATTTTTGAACAATTACATGATTAGGTTTACCATATTTAGGAGATAACAATTTCATAGAAAGGTAATTTCAACTCAGTATCAAAATAAAAGTCTCTAGATAGATTTTTAACTGAATACCATTATAATAATTCAATGAAGAGAGCTTCAAACTATGTTTTGTATAATACTGATCTTCATACTTCATCTTTTTTTAGTAACCTAAACATTAATACTATCAATTAGTTCACAAGTATAAATCAATATATCGTATATCATGTCTATTAAATAATATTAAAATACAAAAGTTTTAAATATTACTAATTAAATAATCAATAAAAAATATCAATTCATCGACAACATCTAATAAATTTACTAATGACCAAATTTATTCATGGTACTCTACCTATATAACACAACCTACTATGATATCCACAATCTCAAAATTATACCTAAAACCAATTACAATTAAATAATAAAAAAAATTAATTGTGGAAAAGGGAAAAGGTAGTTTAAATCCCATAAAGAAACAATTCTTAATTAAATAAAAGTAATAACCTAGCTCATGATGATCGGTAAAAAAATTGGTATAGTAGTCGGTGTAACATTTAATTTCTAAATGATATAAATAGATAGAAGACATGTTCAAAAACTAATGCAGAATCTATTTAAAATAGTGGTTCTAAAAAATTGAAGTAATAATTTTTACACTTATAACTGAAAAACTAAAGACCTGGTACTAGAATAGAAATTGAAGTTGATAATAACTAGCATGGATTTCAATAAAATTTGCAGAATCAGTTTACAACATTAATTTATAGGTAGGGAATATAATTTTGAGGTTCACCTGAAACTTAGAATATCCTAATAGAAAGGGATTTAAAAATCAATGATTAAAATTTTAATCAAAATAAAAAGAAGGCGAGTTCATTGCCTCAGCTCACTGAAGAAGGTGAAGTTCACCTTATCATTATGCTACAGAAATAGTGAGTTCTCAGTGTATCCTATAACAATTCAGAGTGAAACTATTTAGATCTTACTTGGATTGAATGTATATTAAAATTTCATAGAACAAAAAAACCAAGGTTTCATTAAAAAAATCCACAAATATAACTTCACATGTGCATACATCAATACAACAACCCGCATCTGCTTGCATCATTTTACCTTCTCCCTCTTTACAACTTAAGATAGGTTAGGATACTCAGCATCTGGAATTTCTTGAACTCCTCCCATGATTGTATCTAAATTATGTATAAAATATGGCATAGATTCCCTCCTATGTATCAAATATGGATAAAGGTTTGTTTTCTCTATATGTGGAATATAATAGATAATGTACTATTATGAATTACTATATGGAATACAAAACCTATCCTACCTGAATCAAAAAAGGGTTATGAAATACAGAACATATGTATAACCTAAAGACAATGAAGTATAAATTCATACCATTAATATCTAATATTTGGGTAATTGTGATAATATATTCAATTTAATTAACCCAGCCAGTTTGAAGTATAAATTCATAAAATTTATGAAATTACTTAAGAAATAAAATAAATATATTTAGAACCCTAAATTTATATTAGGAAATGCATGGATTTTCAATAGAAATAGGAATAATATGTATTCATATAACATGTAAAAAACATATTTCTATGTAGAATTTTTTGTATTCTGTAAATTGGGTAAAATGAGAAGCATGATATATCGAAATTAGTACATTTTATTTCTTTAACCATATTGAATCTACTTAAATATGTTTCTACTAATAAGAAATAAAGTTACATTGAAGATCATTAAATAATTGGTTAACACACCTAGATGTTCAAAGAACTAAGAAGAAAATTATATGAAATAATGTTTGTATTAACACCTAAAACAATGGTTTTGAAGTGATAATTATTACATTTCTAATTGAAAACCCAAAGTCCTAGTACCTAGATATAAATTTAAGTTGACAATTCCTTGATTGAATTTAAATAAACTATACATAATCGGTTTACAACATTAATTTATAAGTAGAGAATATAAATGTTGTAGTATTTCTAACACTTATAAGAGGATAATATAAAGGGGTTTCAAAATCGATGATAAAAAATTTAATTAAAAAACTAAGGTAAGGCTAGTGTCTCAACATATTAAATATGGTTAGGTTTTCCTCACTATTTTTCTTAATAAATAGTGATTCATTGGTGTGACCTATACCAATTCAGAGTGATAATAATATGATCTTACTTTGTTGAGGATGGATGGAGGTGTGGGGAGGGATTAATGGTGGTGGACTAGGGCTCGGTGGCACGGGGGGAGATTATAGGGAAGGGGGTGAAGGTGGCACAAGGGGGTGAATGTGGGGGAGGTGGCTTGATCAAACGAGGGTCGTGAGATGGGGCTCGACGATAAGGGTAGGGACTTGGTGGTACAAGAGGCGACGGTATTGGAGGGGGCTTGGTGGGAAAGAGTGGGGTCATTTGGAGACCATCTAAATCTCACATCCATGCATACTGAGATTTATAAGTGAGTGGTGATGTCATTTATACTATTTAATGGTTTTGATAGCTTTAATGGAGTTTTTCTAGCTACCATGGTAGGTGGATGGTGCACCAACTCCACCAGCCCCTTGGCTGCAACAATATTGGATGTTTCACATGTTTAATCTCTAGGTTTCCATGGTTGAAGGTCTGTGGGGATTGGTGGGGGTTGTTGGGAGTTGTGTCAAACTTGACACCTCCTACCATGCCTATAAATGGATGGTTTGGGGATTCTTCTAAGATCATCATCTAAGCCATGTGAGCTCCATTGTATTTTAGAGTTAGGAGATCTCCATGTGAGAGAGAGAGAGTTGTAGAGAGGATTTATTTTGTAACCTTTATTCATGCTAAAATAAAGGTTGGTTTATCTATCCATTATTTTCTCTTTTTGATCACCAAATTGCATCAATTGGTATCAAAGCCATTTGTGGTGAAACAATGGCAAGCAGTGGAGATTTTCCAGTGACTATAAATTTCAATTTTTCTTGGAATCATGTTTTGAAGTAAGATTATGATAGTTCATGTTGAATTGATTCAAATAGTGAAAAATATGTTGAAAATGAATAAAAAATGATCACCCTTGGCTTAGAAAAAGTTCAGTTGTTACAATGCTCCCTTACCAGAGAACACGATACTTATTTAGAGCTGATGAAATTTCTGATGATATTTTAGTAGTTTCACTAGCACGCCACATCAGTGCCACATCATCGCCACATCATCGGTCAATCTCGGCCCTTGACACTGATTTGTTCATATCTTGATTAATTGGTGTGTGTCCAATTTCAATGATCCAAGTATCTATTCCATAATTTTTTACCATTTTATACACAATGGTGAGCTCTATTTTTTCAAATTCTACACTATTTTTTATATAATTTAAATTCAATGGAGGGGTCATACCTAAGAGGGATGATCATGTTGAATTATTCAAAATAATCCATTTAGAAGTATAAAATGGAAGATATCCTTAATTCTAAGGATCTTTTTGACCCCATTGATAAAAAGGGAGTCAACCCTTATACCTCCAAGGAAGCAGAGTGGAAGAAGATGAACAAGATGATGATTGCTCAAATCCGTCAATAGATTGATCACAATATCTACCACTATGTTACTCAATAAACAAGCAGGTGTGAAATTTTTATGAAGTTGTAAAATATGTACAAGTCAAAGTCCACTTGTAAAAATATCCTCTTATTAAAGTGGTTTATGAATTTTCAATTAAAAATTAGAAACTATACAGCTAAACACACTAGTGAGTTCCAAATCCTGGTGAATCAATTGGTGGAAATAGGTAAGACTCTTTCTGGTGAATATCAGGAAAACCACCTACTATGAAAACTTCTTGATAACTAGGATATACTTTTCATCTCACTTATAAACTTGGTTTCCAAAGGAAAACTTACCATGGAAATGGTAAAGGATTCACTATTCAATAATGAGGCCCGAAGGAAGGACGCAAATTACAACCAAAAATAATCTCTCATCCTAGATAAGTGAGGGAGATAATAAGAAGGAAAAATAGGGGTAGGAAGAATAGGTCAAAGTAAGAACATAGGAAAGTATACATATTAATGGATTACAACATAAAAATGATAACATTATGATATGCAAGGACACATGAAGAAGAATTGTTGTATGTTTCTATAAGAAAATGGTCAAATTATTAACCAATAAATAAAAATGAAGATGTTATTTTGATTTTAACCGGAGAAGTTGTGATTTGATCCAAATATGAAGAAGATAATAACTTTCACACATCATTCCAAGATATAGAATGGGTGGTTGACACTATAGTATCATACCACATCACTCTGCATCATGAGAATTTATTGACTTATCAAACAGGTGAATTTTGTGAATTTGAGATGGGGAATACCATTTCAGTGTAGATTATTGGCATGGGTGATATCCAATTAAAGATGAACATTAGATACAAAATCACCCTAAAGGATGTTCGACATGTTCCAAGCCATTGGATCAACTTATTATTATGCATCAACTTTGACCGATAATTCTATGAAAAAATATTTAGCAATGGAGCATAGAATATGAAAAAAGGATTAATCGTCATCACCTGAGGACACATATTTAGTACTTTTTACAAAAAAACATGTGAAGATATGTGATGAAAGCCTCAACATGGTGGAAAGAGAGATTTCATATGATATGTGGAATAGGATAACCATACACATGAGTGAAAGAGGGTTACCTATCCTGAAAAAGAATAAGTACATTCATGTTGATACGGATGCATCACTTGATCCTTGCAAATACTTATTATATGTGAAGTATCATAGAGACTCATTAAATACTGCTTTGTTAAGGATATTATAGTTATTTTATTTTGTGTACTATGATGCATTTGGACCAATGGATGTGGAATCACTATGAGAAAACAAATATTTCCTATCTTTATTGATGATTTATCTTGAAGGGTGGGTGTTCTTGTGGATGAAGGACCAAGTATTGGACTAATTCATGGTGTTCCATGCCATGGTGGAGTGTGAAACTAGAAGGAAGTTGAAGTGTCTTAATTTAGAAAATGGTGGAGAGTACACATCTAGAGAATTTGATAACTATTATAGGATTCAAGGAATCTAACATGAGAGGAAGTTCCCATTCACCTCACAACACAACGAAGTTGCGGAAATGATGAATAGAACTATCATGGAGAAGTTCTAAAGCATGATGAGTTTGGATAAGCTTCTTAATGCATTTTGGGGAGAATTTTTTGAGGTTTCATGCTACTTTATAAATATATCACCATTGGTCCCACTAAATTTTGATATTACATAGAAGAGATGGTTTGGTAAACATCCTTATTACTATCATTTATGAGTATTTAGATGTTTGACATTTTCACATGTATCCAAAGAGCTTAGGAAGAAGTTATCCAGTATATATACTCCATTAATCTTCATCAACTATGGATATAAGGAGTTAGGATATTATCATTGGGACTTGAAGGATAAGAAGGTGATAAAAAGTAGATATGTCATGCTCCATAAGAACCAGATGATCGATGACTTTAAAAATTCTAGAATTTACTGAAGGGAAAGTGTCCAGGAATCAATTACTGATCCAACACCTATACCATCACCACCTTTCACTAAAGAGGAGGAAGTGTAAGAAGACTCATCAATAGTGGATCAGGAGGTAGTGGAAGAGGGCATTGAGCAAGGGGATACTCAACCCTATCCATAATAATTTGTTGAACCATCATAGGATTTAAGTGATATTGTGCCTCTTAAACCTAACATTTCACAGGTTTGAAGACCTTCGTGAGGAAAGATTCTATCAACACAATATTAGGGGTCAAATTACCTATTTCTTATTGATGAGGGAACACCAGAAGGATACCAGGAATAATTTTATCATCCTAAAAAAATCAATTGGATGTATGAAATGTAGGATAATATGGAGTCTTTGAAAAAGAACCATACATAAGATTTGGTGGAACTTCCCAAAGATAATAAGGACCTAATGAAAAATTTGGTGTTCAAGATAAAGAAGGATCGTAGAAAAAAATGAGTTCAAGAATAAATCTTGGTTAGTAATTATGGGATTCCTTCAAAAGAAAGGATTTGACTTTGATGAAACATTTTCACCCATGGTGAATATGGGTTCAATCTGAGTTATTTTTAGATTGGTGGCTAGATTGGACTTAAATCTTGGATAGATGAACATGAAGACAACTTTTTTTCATGATGACCTCTATGAGGATATCTGTATAAATAATCCTAAAGGTTTTGAGGTTTCTAGACAAGAAAACCTCATCTTCAAATTAAATAAGAGCTTGTATGGACTGAAACAAGCTCCCAAAAAGTGGTATAATTTTTTTGACTCATTAATAGTGATTTATGGCTATAAGAAGACACAGGAGGACTAGTGTGTTTACATCCAAATGTTTAAATATGGAAACTTTTTTTCCCTTATGCTTTATGTTGATGGCATGTTGATCATTAGGAAGGATAAAACAAAGATCGTCTAGTTAAAGAAGTAGTTATCCAAGTCTTTTAATATAAAGGATTTGGGAGAAGCTCAATAGAGTTTGGGGATGCAGATCATTCATAATAGAAAGAAGATGTTGTTATGGTTATTTCAGGATAAGTATGTTGAACATGTCACTACCACAGATCATGCTTTATCTAGTTCTAGGTTTTATAAGTGCTAAATATAAATCACTGATAAAAGGGAAACCACAATCACCACTAGATAAAAGTGTCAATAAATATGACATTTATCAGTGCTGATAAAGACTACCCTTTGTCAAAGATTTTTTTAGAACTTATAAAGGTTCATCTTTATTAGCGCTTTTCTTAGCACTGATAAAAACTTTTAATAAAAAATATTATCAATATATATATAATTATCATATTTATATTCAAAAATTAATGTTCATTTATATACATTAATTAAAAAATGCATATATATAATTAATATAAATATGACATATTAATATATATTTTTTAATAATTCAAAAAATTAAATAAATTTAAATGACGTATTTTTAAAATGTGATATTTGGAACTTATATATTTATATCAATGTCTATATGCATATATGTGTATGCATTATGTTGTGTGTGTGTGTGTGTGTTTTGTGTGTGTGTGTGTTTTGTGTTTGTGTGTGTCTAGATGTTGTGCGTGTACAAATGTATGAATGTGTATGTATATATATGTGCATGTGTACATTATATTTACATATATATAACATGTGTACATGTGTATGTATAACATGTACTTAAATATTTAATTATAAAATTATAAATATATATTATTCTTTAAAAAGTATTTATTAAATTATAAATAAATAAATTTATATTCAAATAATTATAAAATTATAATAAATATATTTATTTTATTTATATATTAATAAATATATATAATTATGTAAATATATATAATTATGTATATATATATAATTATATATAATTATTATTATTATATGAATATGTATGAACAGATTTCAAGAGTGTCTCTCTTCATCTCCTTATGGTGTGAAATCTGAATCGTGATGGATCATACTGGATTCTTTGATCTAAGGGAGGTTTTCTTCTATTATAGCTTGGGTTACACCTTTTTTGAATGAAATTCCATGGAATATTGAGTGTCTTTACCATCATCTATCACAAATTTGGGGCTTCGAATACAAGATCTTGAACTTAATAGATAACTGTTTTTTCCATATAGTTTTCCCTTCATATAATTTAAAATCAAAGGAATGGGGTGTAGAATGGTGTCTCTCAAGAATGGAACTCTCAGGATCTAGGACTGGGATCCGTTCTTTAATCCCTCAAAAATCAAGAACTCAATTTTGCAAGTTTGGTTTTGGATCTAGGGCTTAAGTTGCTTATTTGGGCACCCTAATATTCTTTGTTACATTGCCTCAGCGGTGGGTATCCCCATAAAATTTGATAGAGAGACTAAGAATTCAAGGTTTTTCTACTTTTTTAGGGTTCTTATTGAGGTTGATTTTCTTTCTACCCTCACTTAAAGAGTCATTTTGGTTGTTAGTGGGTATAGAATTGAAATTTAAATCTCTCTAGATAAGCTTCTTGTCTTCTTCACTAGGTGAAAAAAACTTTGGACATCTAGCTAGAAACTATCTTAGGAACCTAAAATGCACAAATTATAAGAATATGGGTCACTTGATTTACCATTGCAAGTTCAGGGAACCACTCAATTCAATGGACAACCTATTTAAGGTTGGGCATCCTAATTCCAGTTCTTCTATTGGAGATGGTCAGAGAGTTAGGGTTCAAAAGGTTAGATCTCATTCATTTTCTGAAACTATGGTTGATGCATTGGAATGTGTGGTTGCTAATCAAGGGCACTATTCTAATGTCTACAAGGGAAGGTATCAAGTCCATGAGGTGCATCCTCCCTCTAAGGGCTTGGGCGAGGGCTTGGGCCTTATTCCACATTCTGGTATGTAGGATACTTTTCATCATACTTATGTTAGCTCATGGGTAGGAATTGTTGATGATGGGGATATAAAGATTGAATAGAGCATGTTGCAACCTAAGGGATACCTCTTGAAAAAAAGATAATTCCTTTAATGGGGAAGCTATTTCTTGAAATGTTTCTTCTATAGATGGTGTTTCCTCAAACCAGAACCTATAGGAGGCTACAAAAGAGGACTCCCATATGGATGTTTCACCTTTTAGGCAATCCTCATCTAGTCATAAGGATACAGCTGACTTTCTTGAGGATGAATACATTAATTAGGGTGGTGGGAAGGTTAAAAAGGGTGTAGTTATGGTGACTCTATAGATTAAGAAATTCAAAAATGGAGGTCGGACCTTTCCCAACCCTACTTAGGTGTTTCTAGACTCACTACCTTCTAATAAGGTGCTGATAATAGGTGGTGGATGGGTTGTCTCTAAGGTGGTTGTACCTACATGTAATCCCCCACTGGTAAGACAACAATGGCCACTACTAATGTAGGATGACCGTGATGCTCCTTGAAAAAACTTATTAGAACCCAAGGAAGCCAGTTCTCCCCTTATGGATTCTGATTCCAAGGTGGCTTATCCCAAAGGGGGTGGCCTCACTGATAGTGCATTGGAGAATGATCGGTCTAAGCCTTCCCAATCTAAGAAGGGAACTCAAGAAGTACCCATGCCTGTGATGACTAAGAAAGAACCTCTGATTGAAGGTAAGAAAATCTTAATGGATGAATAGGGTTTCTAATTGGTAACCCCTCAGATATCCAAAGCATTTGTGACTGCATCTGAGTTGGTGTGGACATATCATGTCCCTTTATAGGTAGCACACCCAAATACCAATGTTGGTTATCTTAAGCATGTGGAATGGAATTATCCTCCTAACTTCTTTGATCTTATAAAAGATTCATATAGATTTTTTAGTAAGGAATCAGATGAGAAATGTGATATTTCGTGTGATAAAAACTCAAGTATCATTCCTCTTGAGGGCCAGGAAGGGAAAAGGCCTCTTGAATGCATTAGTAAAGAGTCGGCAAAATGGTTTTTCTCAAGACCAGAAGTCATTTTTTCTATGATGGAGTTGGATTTATTTGGTTATAGTGATTATTTAATAGTCCAAAATCTATTGTCAATTAATATTGAAGATGGATTTCGATCCAACTTAGAGATGAACAATCAGGATTTATCTTGAAAATTCAAGATCTGTTCCATGTTGGAGTGATCCTCCGATTCATCATCAGATGAAGATTATGACCCCCTGCAAAGGGTCAGCACATGGCAGAGAGGCCGACACCCAAATGGAAGAGTCAGATATCCTAGTAATTTGGGAACTATAGGGATTTGTAGGAAGTGATCTCATTTTTTCAATGTGGTCATTTTGTTTCATGTTTGAATTCTTCCCTTCATTGTATGTTTATCTTTAATGAATAAATTTGGAGTCGTGGGTTTGGCCTCCAAACTCATGACTGAGCCGTTTGGAGTACATATATATAATTATATAAATATATATAATTATATAACAATATATAACTATATAATTCTATAATTCTATAAATATATTTATAATTATATACAAATATTTGTAAATATATTTATTTATAATTAGAATTATAAATATATATATATATATATATATATATTTAAATAAATGTAAAAATGTAATAAATATATTTAAATAATAAATATATTTATTATGTTTATAATTATATAAACTTATATATTAATAAATATATATATATATATAATTATATAATTATATATAATTATATATATATATATAATTATTTATAATTATATAAATATATAAATATATTTATAATTATATACAAATATTTATAAATATATTTATTTATAATTATAAATATAAATAAATAAATTTAAATTTAAATAATTATAAAATTATAATAAATATATTTAAATAATAAATATATTGATTATATTATAATTATATATATTTATATATTAATATATATATATATATAATTATATAATTATATCTAAATATATAAATATATTTATAATTATATATAAATTCTTTTTAAAAATATTTTTTTATTATTATATTTATATATATATAATTATAAAATTATAATAAATATAATTAAATAATAAATATATTTATTATAGTTATAATTATATATAATTATATATTAATATATATATATATATATATAATTGTAGTTGGGGTGTGCCTCAGTGGTAGAGGTGCCCTCTGATTCTATATCAGACCCGGGTTCAAATTCGGGCGGGAATAAATTTTCGTTGGCAGGTGGTGACGTAGGCATGACATAGGCAGGCGGTGACGCAAGCAGACGATGATACAGGCATGATGCAGGCATGACGCTACACTGGGCCTTCGGGCTAGATTGTGGGTCTTTGGGCCATCTAATGGGTTTCATGTCCACTGAGCCTTCAGGCCATGTACTAAATAAATATGGCTTGATGGGTGGGTTATCCCTTGGGGGGGCTATGGTCTATCTTTCCGACCTGTGTGTCTGGTGTGTGTTTATGTGTGTGTTTAAATGTAATTGTACCCCCAAACACCATATATATATATAAATATATAAATATATATAATTATATAACTATATTTATAAATATATACAAATATAAATATATATATTCATAATTATAAATATATATATTTAAAAAATGATGAATTATAATAAATATATTTAAATAATAAATATGTTTATTATATTTATAATTATATATATTTATATATTTATAATTATATATATTTATATATTTATAATTATATATATTTATATATTTATATATATATATATTAGGTGTTTGGGGGTACAATTGCATTCAAACACACACACCACACACACAGGCCAGAAAATCAAGTCATACCCCCCCCCCTAAGGGATAGCCCACCCATCATGCCTTATTTATTTAATACATGACTCGTAGGCCCAGTGGGCATGAAGTCTATAACATGTCCTGAAAACCTAGTGCAGCGTCATGCTTGCATCATCCTGCCTGCATCACCAAGCTTGTGTCACGTATGCATCACCACCTGCTTACATCATGTCTGTGTTACCATCTGCTTGCATCATCGTCTGCATCACCACCAGCACAGTACTGTAAGAGTACCTGTGCCCACCCAGATTTGAACCTGGGTCTTATGCAAAATTACAAGGAGCATTTATCACCCAGGTAAACCCCCAACTGAAATATATATATATATATATATATATATATATAATTATATAAATATATACAATTATATATAAATACTTTTTAAATATACTAATTTATATTATAATAAAAATATTTATTATATTTATAATTATATATACTTGAATACTAATATATATATATATATATATAATTATATAAATATATATAATATTTTCCATAGCCCCACAAGGGGATAGCTCACTCATCAAACTCTATTTATTTATAACATGGCTCGTAAGCCTACATGACCCATAGGCCCAACCCGTAGGCTATTAAACCCAGTATGCCTACATGCGCCAATCCCAACTCCATAGCAGCCCTGTAGCCCCTGCACCTGTGCCCATCACATAGATCCTTGCCTCCTGCTCGACCTCCGTCAGTAGCCCCCATAGGCCCTGCCGCATGTTCGTTGTTTTTTTCTAATGGTACATCTCCCCTACAGCCCTGCATCTGCAGCCACGCATAGAGATCATCTTCATGCCTGACCTCTGTCCATAGTAGTCCCACCACTAACTATCCACCGGTCTGTTCTAACGGAACACCTCTGTGGCCCTGCACCTCCATCCGTAGTAACCCCACAGGGCACTATCGCCAACCAAAGGCCAGTTCGTCTCACGACAAACAAATCCGCCCACCCCCTAAATCGGGGAAAACACATGCAGCGGGTGGGATTCGAACTCTGGACTCCACACCTGTTTGAATGCCGCAAACAGTGCATGTCACCAACTGAACTACACCCTGTTATCTAAATATATATAATTATATATATGTATATAAATATATAAATATGTATAATTATATAAATATATATAATTATATTCAAATATTTATAAATACATTTATTTATAATTATAATCATATATATATATATATATGTTTAAATAATTATAAAATTATAATAAATATATTTAAATAATGAATATATTTATTATATTTATATATTAATAAATATATATATATATATATATATATAATTATATAAATATGTATAAATATATTTATAATCATATAGATTTATATAATAATATATATATAATTATATAAATATATATAATTATATAAATATACTCAAATGATCTGAACCATGGATTATAACCATGGTCCCCAGATTTATTGAAAAAAAAAGTAAAAACAAGGTACAAGTGGATAAAAAACATACAACAACCACAAACTCAAAGCATACATTTTCTCGAGAAATAAAGAAAAATTAATCTCTAGGATCGGCCACCACCTCTACCCCTTGGATGATGGTCTCTCCTCCATGTTTTGGGATCCTTCCAAGTTCCATCATCCTCAAGGGGAGCACCAGTGTTGTCCGATGGGGTGGGATCCTTCAGGGGTTGTGGATCATCCTCAATTCCTAGGGCTCGTTCATCAACTCAGATAACTCCATGAGTAGTACCCAATTCCTCATGGAAGACCTCCTTGTTTCATGTCATGTTCAATATGTCAATAAAATTAAGGCATTATTTACTAGAGTTTAGTGGAGTAAAATCACTTCCATGGTCAGTGGTTGCAGTCTCTTTCACCCACTCCCAGTCAGGAAGCTTTGTATCATGATTAACCACTTCTTTAGAAGTTTTAGCATGAATTGTGACTGCTTTCAAAATAGCACTTTGAATCTGAGACTTCATTACTATTTTTTTCTGAAAAGTAGGTGATTCGTCTAATTTTTGTTTTCACTTACATAGAATAGATTCCAGCATGTGCCTTTCTTGGATTAGGTGGTAGTCAAAAAAACATTTAATATCCTTGTCAATATCCAGATGGTTGAGGGTATCATCTCTACACCCCTCCAAACAAGCATCAATATCCTCATCCCAAGTTACAGGTTTCCCCTGTGTGTAAGGATATCTCCCCTGCATCCGAACCTAAGAGGAGCTCTCCCAAGTCCGCATAACAAGGTCCTTTCTAGAGGGATAATGGCTCTCCCGAGGCTTCATAACAGGGCTCGTTCCTAATCCATGATTTAAGGTTGTGGTATAAGAACCAATTCCATTTGTCCTAGTCACTTACATGGCAAGGGTTGAATGTCCAGGGAGATTTCCAGCATGTGGCTCCTTGGAAGAACCACCCCTCTTCTTGCAGTCCTTTTCAAGATTCCATCATAGGCTACATTTTATGAAAACAAATGATCTATGATAAGTATTTTTCTGGTGTCCCTCTAAAATACATTCCTCACAAATATGAGGAAGATTTTCATATTCTACTCTGATTTTAATATCATCATCACATGTTAAAAGAACTACTCGGTCAATATGAGTTGCACAAAGGTTAATTTCCACTAGAATCCTTACATGTCATCTAAATTTCAGCATATGTGTCTCTATGTCAAGAGGAATAGAGATTCCAATTGATGCAATGATATCATGAAGAATTTTAGGGTGCCATAGAATCCAATTGATCTCATATAGACAAATCCAATCCTATGCAAAAATATTTTTAGCATTGGCCAAGTTAAATTACAGTAACCACTCATGGACTCAGAACACCCCTGGTTTTAGATAAAGGTATCTGAGGCTCCAAGACTTTTGTTTGAAAGTCTCATAAGAGAAGAGGATGTGGTAGAAACCATGGTATAATGGAACACAATACCAATTGGAAAAAGCTCAAATAGAAGGAACCCTACTTACAAGGCCTTCCTGTCGCCATAGTTTTTCTCCTTTGGGAAGAAAGATTCTCCCAACTATGGAATTCTTGAACATTTCTATTATTTTAGAGATTTCATTGGATTTCTCTTAAACATGGATCATCGATCCCTTCCTGACGATCCTCTCGATGCTTTAATCACAGTACGATGCGAAGGGTGGGGCGCCCGCAAATACATCTTCTCATTTTGTATCTAAATTGATGTGTGCACTGATAACTATATCATTAACCACATTCCATGTCCTATTACACTGAGCAAAAAAATCCATGATACTAAGTACATTATCTAGATCCTGCTCTCAAGTAGGGTTCGACTGATAATCGCAAGCGCTCTCATCCTCGCGCACCATCCAATCCCCCCTCTATCATTATATAAATATATTTATAATTATATATAAATAATTTTTAAATATATTAATTTATAATTATAATTATATATATATATATATATTTATTTATTTATTTAAATAATTATAAAATTATAATAAATATATTTAAATAATAGATATATTTATTATATTTATTATTATATATACTCATATATTAATATATATATATATATAATTATATATATATATGATTATATAAATATATATAATTATATACATATATATAATTATATTTAAATATTTATAAATATATATATTTAAATAATTATAAAATTATAATAAATATATTTAAATAATAAATAAACTTATTTATAATTATATTTTCAAATACATATTTTTAATTCTTTAAATATTTATTTATAATTATATACATTTAAATTTTTATTATATTTATTATATTATTGGAATTGGGTCTTTATCAGCGCTTTGTTGATGCTGAGAAAGAGTAGTTTTATTAGCACTTGATATTTTAGTTCTAATAAAACTACTCTTTATGAGTGATTTTTTTAAAGAGCTGATAAAAGCCTTACCTGATATTTTAAAAAGAACCCTAATAGAGTATCCTCACTCGCATCATTCAAGATCTCACAGAACCCAATTGCTTCTGATGCTGTCGGCCGTCATCGATCTTCTTGACGAATCAATCCTCTCAAAATATAAGGTATGTGCCAATTTATTTTGTTAGCACCTAAAAATCAATTTCTCGTTGCTTGACACTACCCTACTCCCTTCGCAACACAAGCATGATGACTTTTCCTTGATAATCCACAGTTAATGTTCAAAACACACCCATTGTATTCCAAACTAGTTGACTCAGGTGTCGTGAGATCTTACTTATTCTGAACCTCAAGTTTTCATAAAAAGTTGTGTCAAGTCTTGAGTTTTGATTTTTCCTTTGTGTTGTTGGTGTACTTGAATTTATATTTATGTTTCTTTCTCTTCGGTTAAAGATTATTTGTGTTGTTTATAAATATATTCTTGTTTGGGGTGAAGTGGGAGTTGAACCAGTGACACATAGTGAGCTCGTTGAGTTTAGTAAACCATGTGGATCTCTTATACATAGTTCCAAGTGGCTTCCTATGACAACAATATGATTGGTACATGGATTTCCAACCACGTGACCTAGTCGATTGTGGTAACTAATTATACTTGTATTTTGTTTTAGGTTTTCATTATTTACAAACTATCTTGATTTTATAATGCCCATGTTATTTAAGTGATGCATGATTTTAAAAGTTTGAAATCCTGGTTCAAAATGGAAAGGGATTGGTTTTTAAAATAGTGAGTGAGTTTTATAAGGCAGTTTAAAAATGAATTTAGTGTTCAATTTTCCAAAAAGTGTTTTTTAAATGGGTAATAATTGTGTTAAAAGTGATTTTAAATAAAGGGAAAAATGATTTTTAGTGGTGAAAATCATTTTTAAAAACTAATAAAAAGTGTCGCAATGATTTATTAGGACAATTTTCATCGTTTTTTTATAATGTAAATGGGATTTTAAGGGTATGGAAATTTCCATCAGTACCAGAGAATGTAGCATCCACTAGAGAAAGTAGCTTTCACCACAGAATAACTAAATGAATTGGATGAACGTGTGGGTATGAAATTTTTCATCAGTACCAGGCACCATGCATCTCTGTATGGGGAAATGCTAGTTGATCAGCCATATGAGGTGGGGAGATAGATGCCTTCAAAGATTTGAATGCTAGGGAGGGGTAGTTCCAAAGTGTATTCAGGTCTTGGGAATTCAAAGTTCATGCATTGGGCCTTATGCCTTTGGGCCTTCGGGTCATGTATGGGCCTTATGCCTCTAGGACTATGGATCATGTAAGGGTCCCCCCTCAACACTTAAAATGGGGGATTATCTATAAATAAATAAAATTATAAGGCCTTTAGGCTTTCATAGTATATTTTGGATTTCAATTATGATCTCAATAATGGATCTTTTAAATTTCACATTGAATTTAAAATGTATTTTTGTTGTTTGAAATTATAGTGAATAGATTTAAATGGTTTAAAAGGGGGAATTTTGAATTGTTTGTAACTTGTGAATTAATAATTATTTTAAATTAATATTTTTAAATTAATATTTTTAAATTAATATTTATTTTGAATTAATAATAATTTTTGAATTAATAATTTTGAATTAATAATTATTATATAAATATTTTTTAATATATATATATATATATTAAATATATTTATTTATTTAAAAATCAAAGATACAATTTAAAATTATAATATTTTTATTTGGAATAATTTAGTATTGGAAAACTATTTTTTTAATATGGATTATTTTTGTCATATTTCCAAAACATTTCATTTCTTTTATTTTAAAAAATGTCACCAAAAAAGATGTAGAGAAATTACAATCATTTATATTCTTTTACTAAATTTCACATCAAAACAAAATGAAGGGAAATTAAAATTACAATAATTTCTTTGTTAAATTTTTTATAATTTTAAAAAAATTATTAATATATTTGTCTTATTTTAAAGTTTATATAATTTTGTTTTCTTGAAATTATAATGATATATAAAAATCAAGGTATGTTATCACTTGTGATCTCTTGCCTCCCTACAAACATCTTTTTTTGTTTTTAGTTTTCCCAAATGGTTTGAACAGTGCACACATAAATGATCTTATCTATCTTTTATCTACCTCACTAATTATCCACATAATCTCTCTTAACTTGATCCATTGTTTGTGAACCCTCTCCCTCGCCTTCACATTCATTTTTACTCATTCATCATTATTTCTCACTCTAATTGCATGGAGATCCTAGCTGGGCATTGCAAAATCCCTACCCACTTATCATGTAAGCTGGTGATTGAAAATGATAAGTAGGCCGAGTTTTTGTGGTGCATAATTATCAATCGGCTCTAAGTTTCAAATATCCCTCATACTCCCATGTTCCACACAATCTATTTTGTCTTAAAAAAAATTTGGTTCACCCTCTCCCTCACCTTCACATTCATTTTCACTCATTCGTCGTTATTTCTCACTCTAATTCCATGGAGCTCCTAGTTGTCCACCACAAAAACATTTCCCACTTATCGTGTAAGGTGGTGACTACAAATGATAAGTAGGTTGTATTTTTGTGGTGCACAACTGGTAATCATATCCAAGTTCCAAGTATCCCTCCTCTTCCCATGTATTAAAATAAAATAATTCTGCCCATTTTCTCACAAGTATCCCTCCTACTACCATTGATTAATACTACAATGTCTTTTTAAAGTATGTCATTACCTTGTGTATTTTATTTTTAGTAGCTATTAGAGTATCATATTTCAATATTTTCTTCCTTCCAGGAAACCAAATTATGGAAAGTATATTGTGCCAAATTTTGGGAGAGAAAATTTTAAATCTTACTAATTGTATTATCTGTATAAAAATAGCTATCAAGGATTGATATAGATAGCTAGTTTTAAAGCCTTGTATTGAAGGTCATATGTTGATCACCTCTATGTTGGGTTCTGATAGGGGATTGGTCTCTATTAGAACCCTAATTAGTGCAATATATGGTATATTAGGTTCATATAATATATAAAATATTAATGATAACCCACATTAGTAAAATCATAAGCATTAATAAAATAATTTATGACTTTAAGATCATAACCATTAATAATATTACCTTACACTAATATTTTAGTCATAAGATGAAAATTTTCAATGAAATGGTTCTTTCGCTTTATTTTTTTTTTAAAATATTAATATTAATGAATCAAATAGGATGTATATGAATCAAAAATGGATGGATTCCAATCGTAATAAAAATTAGTATGAGGATGGGGTGAAATAGTTCATCAAGTTTGCTAAAGATCATGCATATGACCCTTCTAAAATCCTTTTTCTATGTTTAAACTACTGTTATTCAAGACTAATTAGTCCAGAGGAGTTGGAAGAACACTTGATCTATCATATAATAGATCAAAGTTATAAACATAGTAATAAACATGGGAAAAACTAAATGTAGCTAGTGACTGGGATAATACAATGTTTTTTGGATCATCTAATATGATTACAAGTGTGGAAAATGATTAAGAACATATAAAGGATGTGATTACAAGTGTGAACAATGATAAATATCATATTGAGAAAATAAAAATGATAGTTGATGATAAAATTCATGATTTTACAAAAAAATTTGATAAGATAAAGAGTTTTGAAAAGATGTCACTCTATGATGACTGTACTAAATATACAACATTTTCATTCATACTAAATCTATATAATTTAAAATCTAGAAATAGATGGAGTGACACTAGTTTTACTGAACTAATTGCTCTCTTTAATGATATGCTCCCAGAAGATAATGATCTTCCTTTTCGAACATATGATTCTAAATCAATGTTATGTTCATTGGGTACGATCTCTAAAAGAATACTTGATTTTACAAATGAATGTATATTGTTTTATAAGGACTAAAAATAACTTAAAAATTTCTCAAATTGTGGTGCCTCTAGATACAATAATGATTAATTGAGTCCTAAAAAGATTTTATGGTACTTCCCAATCATTATAAGGTTTAGGAACCTATATGGAAGTGAGGAGAATACAAGAAAATTGACATGACAAGTAGATACACAAAATAATATGGGAAAGTTCTTCACCCAGTAGACTCTCCTCAGTGGAAAATAATTGATAACAAATATCCTGGATTTTGGAAATGATCAGAGAAACCTTCATCTTATGCTCTCTAAAGATGGAGTGAATCCTTTTTTTTAAAGTAGCAATCACAGTACATGAACAATTATGTTGGTAAATTATAGCTTTGCACTGTGGTTATACACGAAAAGAAAATACATTATGTTATCTCTTCTTATATCAAGACCAAAACAACTGGATAATGATACTGATGTTTATTTGGATCCATTGATTAGAGATTCGAAATTATTGTAGAATTCAGGTGTTATGTTGTATAATGATAACTAAAATGAAGATTTCACATTGAGATCCATTTTTTACGATACAATAAAAGACTTTCCTTATTATGTAAATTTTTTAATATATAGCATTAAAGGAACTCAAGAGTTCCCCATTTGTTAACAAGGTATATATTCAATGAGGTTGAAACATTTATCAAAGACTATGTTTTTAATCCATCACAGATTTCTATCCCAGTGACATAAGTCCTAATCTTGTATGATATAATTTGATGGGAGTTTCAAAAAATGTACAACAATGTCTCCACTAAAAGGTGATAAAATATTAGAGAAATTAAAATATATGTATACTACTTTTGGTAAAAAATCAAAAAAAACTTATGAAAACCGGTTGGAAAAAAGCGATCAGTTTTTTTTTGAATTACCATACTTGAATTGTTTGTACATCAATAATTTTCTTGATGTCATTAATGTTGAAAAAAATGTATGTGATAGTATCATTGGAATGTTACTAAATTCACCTAGGAAAACAAAGGATGGAATTAAGGCTAGGTTGGACATGATTGAAATGAGAATACAAGAAGAGTTGGAACCAGTGAAGGGTGAAAATGGATTTTTCTTCCTCCAGATTCTTACACTCTTTCCAGGAAAGAGAGATATCATTTTTACAACTTCTTAAATTATGTAGATGTTCTAGAGGGGTATTCTTCAAATATCAATAATATCATGTCAATGATTGATTTAAAGTTAAAGGGTCTGAAATAACATGACTCTCATGTTTCGATACAAGATATAAGGATTTTAGCTTTATCATTCATTTTTTTCAAGAATTATTGTCATACATTAACAAAGATCTATTTATTTTGCAAAGCTATATGCAACATACTTATAGACCTAGTGAAATTTGCAACTAAGGAAAAGAAAATTGTTTTCATATTACGTAAATTGGAGATGTTTTTTCCATCGACATTATTTGATATAATGGTTCACTTGATGGGACACTTGGTAAGATAGATTTAACTATGTGGTCATGTACATTATATATGGATGTACCCCATTGAATGGTATATAAATATTTTTAAAGGGTGTGTCAAAAATTGAATTTGGATAGAATATTATAATGTAGAGTGATATGTTTTTGAGGAATTAATTGAATTTTGTGATGAAACCCTATTTGGGTTGGAAGGAAAAGCTCTACCAAAATCTCATCACATTGGGTAGGTTATGGGTGAAGGAGTTTCTGGAATAGATGTTATCACAATAACTATTATAGATCAGGATCCAACCCACCTTTATGTTTTTCATAATAATTTATAGGTTTACCCATATGTAGAAACCCATAAAGAAATTATTAGGCATTTGAATCCATCAAGTAATGAAATATAAATATCAAATACACATAATCAATAGTTTATAAGATGATTTTGAGACTATATTTTTAAGGAGATAGCTAAAAATTCAAATTAAATTTTAGAACAAATTTGATAACTAGCCAGAGGACCAATTTTGCATGTATTATCTTATAATGGTTATGTAATTAATGGTTATATGTTTTATACAAATGAAAATTATGAACAAAATACCATGAAAAATAGTGGAGTTGCACTTATGGATGAAGTGATGCATGTATCTGGTACCAAGGATAGAAATCCAATTTGTGTGAATATTTCATACTTTGGAATCATAAAAAAATATGCTAGTTGGATTATAAACATTCCAAGTGGTGATTTTTTAGTGAAAGTGGGTTAATAACAAGAGTGATGCTAAAATAGATGAATTGGGATTCGTGAAAGCGGATTTCAATAAGGCAGGGTATAAATATGAATCATTTATAATGAAATCACAAGAAGTACACGTATTTATAACCCAGATACCACAAACTAAAAGTGGTCAATTGTTATATTATTGACCAAAAACCATTAAAGGCGCAAATGTCAATTCAACTGTGGATGAACCTTTCATTGGTATGTCAAAAACATTTTGTAGTGGTCCCAAAATAAATGGGGTCTTGTATGTCATATTAGACCATAATGAAGGGATTTGGAAACTCGATAGAGGGGTCAAATCCCTTAAACCTTTTAAAAAAAGAGTTCAATAATCATGTTATATTTTTTTGTAATATACATTATGTTACCTCATATTATTATATTTTCACTATTATATTTATGTAGTCTAAATTAAATGCTCATCTACATTTGTAGATAATGATTCTACACATGTTGATGCTCCCAATATTAAGGAACAACAGGTTTTTCAAAATGCTAGTGCTCCCAATGTAGAGGAACAATAACCTTCTGCACATGCCAATGCTACCAATCTAGAGGAACAACATATTGACGTTGTTTAATCTGATAAAATGGTAGATGGTGAAAAACTGATGACCCAAAAAATAGAATCATTGTCGCGTGATGGTGTTAGAAAAAATTATTAAAGTGAGAAACAAAGGCATCAAATTTAAGGTTGGATAGAATGCATGCGGTCAGACTATTAACCCCACCAATTTCATGTTCAGTATTTACATTGGGATCACTACTTGCATGTGTGTGCCAATTAATTTATATTCATGGAACAATGTTTTGTTTTCACTTAAGACAGTAATTTGGGAAGATATTAGGGTAACATTATGATATAATTTATTTATTTTAATAAATTAAAAAATAATGAAATGTTGTCCTACCCTTCATTATCCCTTTATAGTGCATTTATATTAGATTAACCTTAAATGAAATTCATATTAATGATCACTAGAAAGGATCATAATATATTTCTCATAATTCTTATGAATTTTCATCTCAAAGATACTAAAGGGAAAATAAAGTAGCACCCACAACAGATGTCCACACCTGATAAACCAACAAGCATGGGATGCATTTATTGGTCATCATGAGAAGACATATTTTCAGGTACATTGTGACTGATAATACATTGCTTAGTAATATGTGTATTAATCACTTTGATTAAGAATTGTTAATTTATAAATAAAAAATAAGTGTTGAAAATAAGAAATGGGAAACAAAACAAAATTACCCCTACCATAAATCAAGGATGGGGTACGCTTCATTTGTAAGAAAAATGGTATGTATTTTAAATTCACCATAATACTTTTATGTAACATGAAACAACAAAATAATTATATTCCATTATTTATATATAAATTGATGAATCGAAATCCAAAGACACTTCCATCACATGTCATGTGATATGGAAGGATACATGTGTAAATAAAGAAGGGATTCTAATATATAAAAACACACAAAAATATGGGAATCATGTGTAAGTATCACGCAATAAAAAAATTCTTTAAATTAGTATTATATCATAATAATTACTTATTTTCCTATATTTTTTATTTGACTTGGAAACAAGAATCATTATCAGCAGTACCTGATTAACTACTACTATCAGTGGCCCTGAAGTGGCCATAACAGTATGGCTACATCAAAGGTGTGGTTTTTGGGGTGTCACCTTGAATATATTTTGAGAAAAGAAATGAAAAGTGGAATGAAGATAAGAAAATGAAATATTTTTAGGAAATATTAGTTATTCTAGAATAAAATTTTAATTGGCAGTCAGAGTTACTAGAAAATGTTATGGGAAGGAATTAAAGAAAACAACAACACAAGAATAACAACTACATGAAGATCCCCCCCCACAAACTTTTATGCAAGACATTCCCTTAAAATATCTATTTTATAATAGGTAATCAATATTATCATAATTTTTTATATGAAATGTGAATCAGGAAGACACTAATACATTTCTTGTACTGATATTCTATAGGATGAAAATGATTGTGATTTATATCTATCAACACCCACCCATCTCCTTGTTTTAATGGGTACCATGTAAAATATCCAACAAGATATTATACACAACAAAAAACATTCAATAGGTCATATGAGAGCGATGATTAACATATCTCAAATGATGAGCATAAATATACCTATTCCACTTGATGATATAGATATTTATATGTTTGAGGAAGCTATTATAACATTCAAATCATTTCCTTTAGATCTTGTAAAAAATCACATTGATGAGGAGGTATTTATTTGTAATTTATTTTTTCATGGAGAACCTTTAACAGTTAAAGAAAAAAGGTCCAAACTGATTAATGTTATTACATATGGATAAATGGAAGGGCTGAAATGGAAGGTCAAATCAAAATGATATAAAGGGTCAACTAACCAATCAAAAATATCTTCACAAAGTACCTTTACCCCGCCATTCAACTTCTAAATTTACTAACATTAAAGTTTCATGTAGATACAATGTTAGAAAATGGTGCTATGAATACAGTTGATTGTGAAGAACAGATGTATAGAGAGGACATTACAAACTACATTGGCCTAAATAATGTAAATGAAATCCTCAAGCAAGAATTTATAGGAGTCTCAGTTGTAAATGTATACATTAGGTGTTTTTTCATCATTTGTTTGTCCAATAGCTAATCAACTATGTTAATTATAAATAAATACTATTCGTATTTTTTGAAGGAATGTACATGAATACCAATTAAAGGGAAAACACCTATGAATGGATGTAACATCCTATCACTATTTTCAGGTACTCCTCAGCCCTCTTTTTTGTTTATGCTCTGTTCGGGGTTTGTATTGGGTTTTTTGGGAAGAAAGTTGAAAATTTTGGAATTTTTTGGGCAGTGCAAGGTTGGCGTAAAATTTTCCAAAACCACGCACCCACCTAGTTGAAACGCACAGCCGATTGTTTCATATCGACCGGTCAAAGTTCTGGTGCTCTGCTAATGTGTACAGAAGCACTCGGGTCAAATCCTC
Source organism: Viscum album (assembly GCA_963277665.1). Taxonomy (NCBI): domain Eukaryota; kingdom Viridiplantae; phylum Streptophyta; class Magnoliopsida; order Santalales; family Viscaceae; genus Viscum; species Viscum album. The sequence goes on along the minus strand of OY728151.1, from coordinate 894,254,258 downwards.
AGCGATGATACTTTGAAATAGTCGTTTGTTTTTAGTTGATTGTATTCTAATTGGGGGGGTTTGTTTGCAGAGCTTAATTTAAATGACTAATTTATTATGATTGATTTAAAAAATTTATAATGATTTGGGTGAGTTCATCATTAGGTTAGTTAATCTTGTGATATCATTGAGCTTTGCTTTATATTGCATTTAAATTAACACTCATGTCACAAGTTGACGTTGATTTGAATTCCCAAGTGTTAAGGCTTTAATACAAGCCTTAACTTTACTTAGGGTTCTAATCTTTATTATATCTTGTTTATGGTAGTGTATTTATGGTTCCAATAATCCATGGAAACCACACGTTAAACAAAACAATTCATTAATCCATGACATGCTAAGTCTAACATACACAATGTTAATTCAACGAATACTCATCGAGCGAAAGCTCTCAACCGCTTAACATACCTAAATTAAAACTCACCCCAATTAGAGATTTAATAAGACATTAAAATGTTTATTAATATGGTAATATATGTTTATGGTGATTAATTATAAAGAGAAGAAAAATAAAGGGACAAGATAAGAGTAGTGCGCCGAACACACGCACAAACGATGAAGAAAATTAAAAATTGATTTTTGATTGAATGAGGAAGCAAAAGAAGGGAATGGGATTCAACTGAATTTAAACAATTTTAAGAAAATAAATATTAAACTACAGAAGGTGGATGAGAATAAGAGATATTGAATAAGTAACTTTCATTAAAATAGAATTACAAAGAAAAACACTTGCAAAATTACAACGAAGAAAAATACAAAAGTAAATGAAAACAAAGAGATGATCAAGGGATTATCAAGTGAAAACTTGAGTTTGGAAGATCCTCCCAAGCCTTTGTAAGGTCCTTGGTACTTCCAATCAATCCTTTGCTCTGAAATGCCAATCCTTTTTAAAGGAGAAGAGGGGATGCATTTATAGCCCAAGGTGGTGGACTATTTACATTCCAGAAATACCCCTCCACTTGGCTCGCCGATATGGACATTTAGACAGCCGAATATTGAGAAATCTTCTTCTTAAAAGTTGTATATAAAAATTTCTTCTGTCTACTGTAAAACTTTTTTGGACATTGGACTTATTGATCCAAAGTTATGGCGGTTTTAGTAAACAATTATGATCTGTCCATTTCAATACAGACTTGTTTGAAGTCCATAATGTGAATGGATTTTTGAATAGTAGTATGCCCTCAAATAAAAATCATTTATTCAACAAAGTTGTCCGTCCAAACCTCATATTTTACACTAAAAAAGATCATCTCGAATGGATGTCTAAATCAGGATAAATTTCAATATTAGTGTGATGTTTTTAATTCCCGTCCAGAATGGTGGTCTGAACTTCAATGCATCAGTTGGGCCCCTTTTATTTGTTATTGGGTTCTGAAATTTTTTTCATGGACTCCTTGAAATGTCCTCCAAACTTGGGAGGATAATTAAGGTATTTGGACTTCTGGATTGAGCCCAGTAATTCAACCTTCATATATGGTCCAGTTGCTTCACAGTTTCCTTGGGCCTTCTTGTGTGGTCCATATGACCCTCTAAATGGACGAATTTGCCAAAGGTGACTTCTAATGAAATGTTGGAATTGTAATTTTGAACACTAAAAAACAAGAATAATGAAATTTGGATAAGTATGGTGATAGTTATTGTTAAAACAGTAAACAGACTTGAATCTGGAAAAATTCAAATAGTGCTCAAAAATTATATTTTATATTTAAACATTAATATTTCACAAAAATTATGCACATTTCATAAAAAATCAGTAAAGTGAGTATGTAAAAAGATATGAAAATATTAATAACATCAAATCCCCCACACTTAGTCTTGTGCATGTCCTCATGGGAAATAAATATAAAAATAAGACAAACTCATTTTCACTCACCAACAAATATTAAAATTTTGTTTTCCCAAATCAGGGGAGGTTTAGACTATTTCACTCATCCATAATTAATTCCACCAAAAATTGTTACAGAAATAATGTTCCAAAAACAATTCATTTTTTCATGCTCAACTTTAGACATAGAAAATGGTGGCACTCAAAACTTACTCCTCTCAAGATGATAAAATTCATTTTTGGAGGTTCACTCTTTCACCAACCAAAGTGAAATATCTAGGAGTTTGTAAGAGCTCTCAGCTTCTATTCCCCATACTAAAGTGCTGAAAAATCAAGAGGACTTTTTAGGGGTTTTTCTGTATCTATGGGACGGTAGGAATATTGTATTCAAAAGAGTGGAAAGAGGGGTAAAATACCAACATGGGAAAAGAAATGCACAAATTTTATGAAATAAAACATGGAAGGACATGGAAACAAATATTTACAAGGGAATGATTGTGTGAATCAAGACACAAAAGAGGGAAAAATGTGATGGGAATGCGAAGATGGAATATTTACAAAACACAACAACTTCTCCCAATGACATAAGAATATATATGGAAAGTGTTCTTTTTTTTGTATTTTTTCGAAAGTTGAACTTGAAACAGATCTCACACTCTTCTTTCAACCCATGTTTGATCTCCTCAAGATACTAATTTTAATTGTTATAACAAGATCAAAGTTTGAGTAAGAGTATCCAAGACACAACCCATTCTTATATGCATTTTTTTTATTTATTTTTTTTTTTGAATTTTTTTTTTTGAATTTTTTTTTTTGAACACTTTTCAACATCATTTGTACAATACATTCCCAAAGACCACTGAATGACAACCTCCCCCCCCACACACTAAAATGGATTCTTTCCCTCGAGCATATGATAACACACTGGAAAGTAAGGAAATGATACCCAAAAATGAAATCCATTCCCCCCCACACTTAAATTTCAAAACTTATGCAATGAAAATCCATGTTGATATTGGGTGGGATAAGGTATTGGGATTTTAATGTGGCTATCAAAGAAAAAAATTTCATTGGCTTGAAGGGGCTTTCAAAAGGAGGTTTTATGTAAGGGTAATAAGAGGCTATTTGGCTATTATGATACTCATGTGGTTCAAAACAATGCCTCTATCATATTAATGCACACTAAAGTAGAAAATTTAGCTTGAAGGTCCACAAACTCAGGACTCACAAATGGTGGTGAAAAAACACACATTTTTAAAATATGGCCATAGGTGGACTTGGAATGAAAGAAAATTTTGTTCCTCACTGTTTGGGAAAACCATTTTCCAAATAAAAAATAGAGCATTCAAAATTTTTTGGTTTTGACACAAGATTCTTTATCCAATTTTATGATGAAAACACAAAATTTTTGAGATGAAACATATCTATTGACTTCCCAAAATGGTTGGAAAAAATTTAAAAATTAAATGGTGAGTAATTATGAGTCTTTGTTTTTGTTTTTTAGTTTTTTTTTATGTTTTTTTTTTTGTTTTTTATAAAGATACACCCACACAAAAGAGAAAGAGTAAAATGGAAAAAAACTGATGAGGAAAGTGGTAAGAAAAACAAAATGAGAATGAGGGAGGAAGAAGAAATAGAGAGATAGGGAGAGAGGAAAAAGAAGAGTCAAAGGGAAAGAGGTGCCCCCTGGTTTGGATTTGGTGGGTTTTCATCTCCATCCAGTGGTGGGTCTACTGTGGATCTAATGGAAGTTGATGTTGTTCCAGGATTGCATGTCCTCTCATGGTGATGTTTCAACCGATGTCCATTTACTGTAAATCTCCTTTTGGAGGAGGGGTCTTGGACTTGCACTGCACCAATTGGGTAAACATTAGTGATAATAAAAGGACCTTCCCAACGATAATTAAGCTTACCTGGGTGAATCCGAAATCGAGAATTGAAGAGCATTACCTTTTAACCTTCATGAAATACCTTTCTCAGGATGTGTTTTTCATGGAGTACCTTATCCTTCTCTTTGTACAGATTGTAATTCTCATAGGATTCAAGTCGAAGCTCATCCAGTTCAGCCAATTGCAACAATATTTCTTCACCAGATTTTTGACAATAAAAATTACAGGTTTTTACAGCCCAAAAAGACTTATGTTGGATTTAAACTGGTAGATGACATGCTTTACCAAAAACTAGCCTAAATGGAGACATCCCAATGGGTGTTTTATAGGTAGTTCGATAAGCCCAAAGTGTTTCACCAAGTCTTTCAGGCCAGTCTTTTCTGGTGGGTTTTACAATTCTTTCAAGCAATCTTTTCACTTCTCTATTAGAAATTTCATCTATGCCATTTATCTGGGGGTGATATGCAGTTGAAGTTTTATGTATAACCCCATTCTTTTTCAAAATAGATTCCATGGTTATATTACATAAATGGGTTCCTAAGTCACTGATCAAGGCACGAGGTGTTCCAAATCTTTGGAAGATGTGGGTTTTGAGGAACTCAGTAACAATATGAGTATCATCCTTCCTAGTGGGTTTGGCCTCAACCCACCTTGAAACATAATCGACCGTAAGAAGAATGTATGAGAATCCATTGGAAGGGGGAAATGGTCCCATGAAATTGATTCCCCAAACATCAAAGATTTCACAAAAGATTAAGGGCTTTTGGGGAATTTCATTACTTTTGGAGATTGTGTCGAACTTTTGCCAAGTGGGACATGATTGACAGAACTCATGTGATTCCTTGAAGATTGAAGGCCAGAAGAATCCAGAGTCTAGGACCTTTCGGGAGGTCCTTTGTGGTCCAAAGTGGCCACTTCCGGGAAGTGAGTGACATAATTCTAAGATGGAATAATGATCATTTTCTTCAACACATCTCCTAATTACCATGTCTGCCCCAGTTTTACAAAGTTTATTTTCTTCCCAAAAATAGTATTTTGAATCACTTTTCAACTTCATTTTTTGTTCTTTTGAAAAAATTTCATGAAAAACACCAGAAACCAAATAATTTACAATTGGGGCATACCATGGTAACTTTGGAGTGAGTGATGAAAGGTTCTCAATGGGGAATTTAGGATCAATGATTTCTGAATGAGAAGAATTAGAAATTATACTCAAGTAATCAGCCATAGGGTTTTCTTTTCTAAGTATATCTTTGATTTCAATGTCAAACTCTTGGAGCATTAGGATCCATCTTATTAGCCTCGGTTTGGAATCACTTTTCTTGAGTAAGAACTTAATAGCAGAATGGTCTATGAAGATGATGATTTTGGCACCTAAGAGATAGGACCAGAATTTATCTAAGGAAAAAACCACTACTAGAAGTTCCTTTTCAGTCACAGTGTAGTGAGATTGAGTTTCATCCAGTGTTTTTGAGGCATAATAGATGACATGAGGGATTTTTTCTCTTCTTTGACCAAGAACAGCCCCAACGGCTCTATCAGAAGCATCACACATTAACTCAAAGGGTAAGGACCAATCTGGGGGTTGGATTATTGGGGCAAATGTAAGAGAAGTTTTGAGTTCAATGAAGGATCTATTGAAAGCCTCATCAAAATGGAATGTGACATCATTTTGGAGTAAGTGGGTGAGTGGGAGGGAAATCCTACTAAAGTTATGAATGAATCTCTGATAGAAACTGGCATGACTGAGAAATGAACGGATGTATCAAATAGAAGTGGGTGGAGGAAGTGACTGGATCACTTTAATTTTGGCAGGATCGACTTCAATACCATCTTTTGAAACTATGTACCCTAGAACAATCCCATTTGAAACCATGAAGTGACATTTTTCAAAATTTAACACAAGGTTGCACTTGACACACTTTTGGAGGACAAGAGAGAATGAATTCAAACAAGATTCAAATGACTCACCATAAATGGTGAAGTCATCCATGAAGACTTCCATGCAGTGTTCAATGAATTCAGAAAAGATACTCATCATACACCTCTAGAATGTTACAGGAGCATTGCAAAGTCCAAAAGGCATTATTCTATATGCATATGTTCCAAAGAGGCATGTGAAAGTAGTCTTTTATTGGTCCTGAAGTGAGATTGGGATTTGAAAATAGCTGGTGTATACATCAAGAAAGCAATAGTGTGACTTTCCGGCTAATATTTCTATCATTTGATCAAGGAATGGAAGAGGGTAGTGATCTTTTCATGTTTCAACATTCAATTTTTGATAATCGATGCATACACGCCATTTGTTCTTCACTCGAGTTGTGACTACCTCCCCATGTTCATTTGTGACAACAGTAATCCCACCCTTCTTTGGTACAACTTGAACTGGACTAACCCATTCACTATCAGAAATTGGGTAGATAATACCAGCTTGAAGAATCTTGGTGATCTCTTCCCCAACTACCTCAAGTATGATTGGATTGAGTCTTCTTTGTGGTTGTCTAATTGGTTTGGATGTCTCCTCCAGATGGATGTGATGCATGCAAAGGGCGGGGTTGATTCCTGGTATGTCATCTAGGGTCCAACCTAAGGCATTTTTGTTTTCCTCTAACACTTGAACAAGTTTGGACTCCTCGGTTTCAGTAAGTGTGGCAGAGATAATGACAGGATATGAGTGATCATGGAAGAGGAATGCATATTTCAGGTGTGAAGGAAGAGGTTTCAGATCAGTCTCATCTTTTATTTGTGGGTTAGAAAACTCAAGAATGGAGGAAGGGACTTCAATTGCTTCAGATTCATTTTTCCCAATACTGTTCAAGGTGGAGCAGTTTTGATTAGAGTTGAGATGGGATTCAAGAGAGTTTTCAAGATCCTATAAATTGATGGATTCTATGAATGAATTGTCTGGATCAACTTCACCATTTATGACTTGGTTAATCCTAGTGCAGATTTCACAACATCCTATCTCTTCAGAACAGGATGAACATGATGTAATGGGGTTCAATTGACTCTTAGAAGTGTCCTCTGAAGCATGGATTGAGAATGCAGAGTGATCCTCAGATGGGTATCGCATGGCTTGGAAAATGTTGAACTTGACCAGTTGGTCACCGAATTCCATGGATAGGATGCCTGAATGGACATAAATCTTGGTCCTCGCAGTCATGAGGAATGGTCTTCCAAGAATTAGGGTAGATCGAGAAGAGTTCGTCTCACCTTCCATGTCAAGGATATAGAAATCAGCAGGGAAGATAAGATCATTGACTCGGACAAGGACATCCTCAATTATTCACTCAGGACTGGTTGTGCTTCGATTGTCTAACTGAATGACAACACCTGTTGGATGTAAGGGACCTAGACCAAGGTTGGAGAAGATAGATTTGGGCATGAAATTAATTGAGGCTCCTAGGTCTATGAGTGCATCATCAAAGTTCGAATATCCAATTTTGCATGGAACCGTAAAAGTCCCTGTATCTTTGCACTTTATGGGAATAGACTGCTGGGTGGAAACATTTTCAAAGGTCCTAAGTTGCCTCTTGTGGGTTCCCAATTCCTTAAGAAACTTGGCATACTTAGGAATTTTTTTTATGGCATCTAAGAGGGGAATGTTGACTTCAACACGTCTAAACATGTTGAGCATTTCAGGATAAGGTTCAAAGGACTTCCTTGGTTTAGAAATGGTTTGAGGAAAAGGAATTGGATTCCTAAGTGGAATGGGAGGAGGTGAGGTAATGGATTCAGATTCCTTTTCAAGTTCATTTTTCTTTTCATTTTCTAGTTCAACATTCAAAGGAGGGTTGGAAGACTTATCTTGAGGCATAACAATTTTCTTTCCCGATCTAAGTGAAATTTCACTTACATTACCCTTGGGTTTGGGTAATGGTTGAGCTGGAAGTTGGGAAGAATTGGATTGTTGTTGCTGGCTCAGGTGGGATGCAAGTTGACCTATTTGATTTTCAATGTTTTTAAGGCTAGAACAGGTGAAGGAGGCAAGATCTTCCACTGCACTTTCCCATGGTTGCTTGGAAGAAGAGGCTTGTCCCGAATTGGGATTGCCTTGATTTTGGTTCTTGGGAAATCGATTATATTGGTTTTGGAATTGGGAAGGGTTACTAGGATAATAGAATCCAGGAGGAGGATTGTTCCTTTCAGGTTGAGGAACAAAATGATAAGGTTGATGGAATTTACCACCACCTTGACTATATTGGAATTGGTTTGGGTTTTGAGGAGGGAATTGAGGAGGATGAGATATGGGATTACCATACCTATGGCCTTGGTTATAGGAAGAAGAGAAGGGCTCAGAGTGAGGTTGGTTGAAGTTTCTAACAAACTGACTTGATAGTTGAGGGTTGGTGTTCCACTGAGCATATGTTGCATTGACCTCCATTGGTCCAGATGAATCGGATTGATCATCTTGAAGTTGTGGACATGTGTCAGTTGGATGAGATGGAGAGTTACAGATTCCATATATTTTGACAGGTCCAGGAAACATTGATTGTGGAGAAGACGAGGTTGGGGATTTGGTGGACACAGCTAGTTGTCGCACAAGACCTGTAAGTTCACTCATCCACTCGGTCATCTTGTTCGGCTCAATTGATTGATTATCTTGGGCTTGTTTTACTTGAGCATGTGCTCGAGTATGGAATTGTTGTGTGTTTGCAGCCATGTTACTTATGATATCTCTTGCAGCTATAGGATTTTTATCAACAAGAGCACCGCCACTTGCGACATCAATGAGAGTTCTCTCCATTTCCAATAACCCCTCATAGAAGTATTGAATCAAGATTTGGTCAGGGATTTGGTGGTGTGGGTAGGTTGCAACAAGATTTTTGAACCTCTCCCAATATTCATGGAGTGAGTCACTTGGGAACTGACGGATACCACTTATTTCCTTTCGGATAGAATTAGTACGAGAGGCAGGAAAGAATTTCTCTAAGAAGAGTCGCTTCATGTCATTCCATGTGGTTATGGAACTAGGAGGTAGGTAGTAAAGCCATGACTTGGAAGTGTCAGCTAGGGAGAAAGGGAATTCACAGAGTTTGATTTGTTCTTCAGAAACCCCTTGAGGCTTCATGGTAGAGCACACCACTTGGAACTCTGTAAGGTGGAGATGTGGATCCTCACCGGCTAGCCTGTGGAAATGAGGAAGAAGATGAATCAAACCTGATTTGAGTTCGAAGTCAGCCTATATTTTTGGATATTGAATACCAAGAGGTTGGTAATTCATATCAGGGGCAGCAAGTTCTTTAAGGGTTTGTTCCCTAGGATTGGCCATTTCTAATTCAACTGGTTGGACAAGGACTGGTTCTTGAATTATTTGATTATCTCTTATGTTACTCCTAAGTTGTTGAAGTTTTTGCTCAATTTCAGGGTCAAACAAATCCAAGGGATTGTTTGGAAGGATATGGGGCATTCAGAGAGATTTTGGAATAAAGAGGAAGACGGGTTTTTCTTTGTGTTTTTTTTCAATTTTTTTTAAAATTTTGTTTTTTTTTTGTTTTTTATTACAATAACCAGAAACTAATGACTACTTAAAGCACCATCCCCGGCAACGGCGCCATTTGAAATGCATGACCGATTGTCGCCTATTGACCAGTCAAAGTTCCGGTGCTCTGCTAATGTGTATAGCAGCACTCGGGTCGAATCATCTGCGATGATACTTTAAAATAGTCGTTTGTTTTTAGTTGATTGTATTCTGATTGGGGGGGTTTGTTTGCAGAGCTTAATTGAAATGAATAATTGATTATGATTGATTTAACAAATTGATAATGATTGGGGTGAGTTCATCATTAGGTTATTTAAGCTTGTGATATCCTTGAGCGTTGCTTTATATTGCATTTAAATTAACACTCATGTCACAAGTTGACGTTGATTTGAATTCCCAAGTGTTAAGGCTTTAATCCAAGCCTTAACTTTACTTAGGGTTCTAATCTTTATCATATATTGTTTATGGTATTTTATTTATGGTTCCAATAATCCATGTAAACCACACGTTAAACAAAACAATTCATTAATCCATGACATGCTAAGTCTAACATACACAATGTTAATTCAACAAATACTCATCGAAAGAAAGTTCTCAATCGCTTAACATACCTAAATTAAAACTCACCCCAATGAGAGATTTACTCAGACATTAAGATTTTTATTAATCTGGTAATATATGTTTATGGTGATGAATTATAAAGAGAAGAAAAAGAAAGGGATAAGATAATAGTAGTGCGCCGAACACACACACAAACGATGAAGAAAATTAAAAATGGATTTTCGATTGAATGAGGAAGAAAAAGAAGGCAAGGGGATTCAACTGAATTTAAACTATTTTAAGAAAATAAATATTAAACTACAAAAGGTGGAATAGAATAAGAGATATTGAATAAGTAACTTTCATTAAAATAGAATTACAAAGAAAAACACTTGCAAAATTACAACGAAGAAAAATGAAAAAATAAATGAAAACAAAGAGAGGAGGAAGGGATTATAAAGTAAAAACTTGATTTTGGAAGATCCTCCCAAGCCTTTTTCAGGCCCTTGTTACTTCCAATCAATCCTCATTTTCTCTTAAATGTCAACCCTTTTGAAAGGAGAGGAGGGGATGTATTTATAGCACAAGGTGGTGGACTGTTTACATTCAAGAAATACCCCTCAGCTTGGCTCGCCGATATGGACATCTAGACAGCCGAATATTGAGAAATATTCTTCTTCAAAGTTGTAGATAAAAATATCTTCTTTCTACTGTGAAACTTTGGAGGCCATTGGACTTATTGATCCAAAGTTATGGTGGTTTTAGTAAACAATTATGATCTGTCCAGTTCAATACATACTTTTTTGAAGTCCATAATGTGAATGGATTTTTGAATATGAATATTCCCTAAAATAAAAATAATTTCTTCAACAAAGTTTTCTTTCCGAATCTCCTATTTCACACTACAAAATCGCAGCTCTAATGGATGTCTAAATCAGGATAAATTGCAATATTAGTGTGCTGTTTTTAATTCCTGGATAGAATGGTGGGCTGGACTTCAATGCATTAGTTGGGCCCATTGTATTTGTGATTGGGTTCTGAAATTTTTATCATGGACTCCTTGAAATTTCATCCGAACTTGGGAGGAGAATTAAGGTATTTGGACTTCTGGATTGAGCCCAGTAATTCAACCTTCATATATGGTCCAGTTTCTTCACAATTTCCTTGGGCATTCTTGTGTGGTCCATATGACCCTCTAAATGGACGAATTTGCCAAAGGTGACTTCTAATGAAATGTTGTAATTGTAATTGGGAACCCTAAGAAACAATAATCATGCAATTTGGATAAGTATGGTGATAGTTATTGTTAAAACATTAAACAGACTTGAATCTGGATAAATTCAAATAGTGCTCAAAAATTATATTTAATATTTAAACATTAATATTTCACAAAAATTATGCACATTTCATATAAAATAATTAAAGGGAGTATTTAAAAAGATATGAAAATATTAATAAAATCACAAGTAGAAACCATAAAACCCCAAACAATGTGGTTTTGCACAGTTTAACAAACCATGCACCCATGTCACAAACTATCCCGGGTACACTGGTAACCCAATAACCAAGTTGGCACTGATAAAGTGGTATCAGAGGCATAGGTTGAGCTTCTTGCCTTGAATTTAGTATGAATTATGAAATCTTGTCGGGGCTTAGGAGGTATTTGTGATTGAGTGTCTAGCCAACTATCACTGTAACGAACCTTAAGTCACCAGGGGTGGTTTGGGAAATATGTCTTGAGGATTAGTTCTAGTATTTTCCCTGATTTTTATTTGGATGTATTGAAATCCAAATCTGGTGTTTGTCTGTTGGAATTAATTTCCATCATTAGTCTATTTTAGTTTTCATTTGATGTATTTCTTGTTGTTTGCTGATGTTGTGTATCATCATGCCTCTAAGATGACATGTGAATCAGATACAGGAGGAAGTTTCTACTAAACCTCAATGAGACAATACACATTTGGACTTGAATTTGGTTAACGTTATTGTGAATATTTTCCAATCTTTGGGATAGGCACTACCACTAGTGCTCGTTCAGGCTCTAGTTGTGGAACCTCAAATGGATATTCTCTGAGAACATTCGCAAGAATTACTTCACCAAAATACATCACCATTCAAAGGATCAAATTATCCTAAAGAGGTTGAGGAATGGTTGAGAAGAATGGAATGTTTTTTTGGGTTCTTGGAGACACCTTACGAAATCAAGGTGAAATGTTCCACCTTTGTACTGGAAGGACCGAGTAGGAGATGGTGGAACATGATGGTGATGGTGAAGAAGCATGGAGTATTAGAGTGGAAAGATTTCAAAGTTATTTTCACCAACCAGTTTTATCTAGAGTTAATTTTATTGTCCAAGGATACATAGTTATTAAAATTTGAGTGGGCTAACAGTATTGTGACAAAATATGCAAACTATTTTGCAAAGCTCGTGCATTTCTCACCTGAGATGGTATCGAATGAGATGATGAAGGCTCAACGATTTGAGTTAGGAATTTGACAGGATATTTTTTTTTCATTTTTCTTACTAAATCTATATTGTTATACCAATGTATTGGATAGAGTGATGATGGTTGAAATGGAATTTGCTGGAAAGTCAGGGTTATTGAGGGTGTCTTTCTCTCCAGTGGCACCATGGGTTTCTTCAAAGGAAATCATAAGTGTGATGATTCTCTTGGAAGTTATTTATAGTAAGTTCATTATAGACCTCCTACAATGCCTGGAATAGGTCCTTTGATTTGATACCAGTGTGGCAAGACAGGTCATTTAAAGAGGGATTGCACTGAGGCACCCAAGGTTTTTGGTTCTTATGGGTTCTTGGGGCACCTATAGAAATTCTTCCATGTTTATTCCACTCCTAATAGTGGAATAGGATCATTAGCTTCTCATAAAACTTTAGGGTAATCATATGATTCATGTATAAAAGGGTTCCATCCATAGGCATCTAGAATAAAGCTTCTTCATGCAGTGAAAGAGTCTCCAGAGGAAGTAGATATGGGTCTAACAACTGTGAGAGGTACTATCACTATAGATTCATCATTAGTAACTACTTTATTTGATATTGGTTCATCTCATTTGTTTATTTCAACCCATATTGTTAATATTCTAAATCTTCTTACATAGATTTTATCTTATGTTATGGATATTACTACACCCCTTGGTATGAAGTGAGATCAAGGTCTCCATAGTCCCACCTGTGTCTTATCTCTATCAGATGTCGAGATTTCTAGTAGTCTTCTAGTTCTCGACTTGAAACCATTTGATTCCATATTCAGAATCGATTAGATTATTTATAATAAAATCTAGATTGATTGTTATTTTCGATGGGTCTCATTTACTACACTCAGTGGTGTGTGTCGTTTCTTTCAAGGGGAATGGGACCCAAGGTCAAGTATAGTTGAGCATTCTTATCTAGATTTTGGGAAAGTGATATCTTTGTTTTCTTTTGATCTGGAAAGAGAATACTTAATCAGTGATCTCCATCTAGTTTTCATCGATTTTTTTGACATTTTTTCTTCTGAATTCTCCATTTTGTCACCAGTAATGGAGGTGGAGTTTTCTATTGACTTAGTGCCTGGAACACAATGAGTTTTTATTCATTCTTACTGCATGGAACTATCTCAACTGAAAGGGTTGAAGGCTCATTTGGATGAACTTCTATAGAAAGTCTTTATACACTTAATTGTGTCACCTTGGGTGCTAGTGGTTCTCTTTGCTAAGAAATATTATTGTTCACTACACCTATGTGTTTATTACTAAAAACTAAATTGAGTTATGTTAAATAACAAGTATTTTTATCCACAGATTGATAATATCTTTGATCATTTGAAAGGGTAAAAGTGGTTCTCTAAAATCAACCTTCGATCTGGTTACCATTAGCTAAGGATAAAGGAATCTAACATTCAGAAAACTGCCTTCCGGAGAAGGTATGTACAATTATGAGTACCTTTTTATGTCCTTTGGTTTAATCAATACTCCTACAATATTTATGAATTTAATGAATAGTATTTTCCATGAGTATCTTAATACCTTCATGGTAGTATTTGTGGACAACATCCTCATTTACTCTAAGTTTGAGGCAGACCATGTGTGTCATCTGAGATCAGTTCTGGACTTGTTGAGAAATCACTGACTTTATGAAAATCTTTTGAATATGATTTATAGATTTGATAAGTGAATATCTTGGGACACATGATGTTAGAACATGGGATTCTAGTTAATCCTAAGATGGTATAAGTTGTGATTACATGGGAATAACCACAAAATGTTTTTGAGATTCAGATCTTCTTGGGTATATTTGGGTATTATCACCAGTTCATTAAGGAATTATCAAAGTTAGATTATCTGATGACTACTCTAACTTATAAAGGTGTAAAGTTTTCTTGGGATGAAAAATGTTAGAGTTATTTTGTTGTGTTGAAATTTATTTTGACTACTATTCTAGTGTTGACTCTTCCAGAGACTGAGTAGGGCTATGTGGTCTTATGTAATGCATCGGGTTCAAGTTTGGGTTGCATCCTTATGCAAGTTGATCATTTTTTTCCTATGGATCTCATTAACTTAGGCCACATGAGAAGAATTATCCAACCCAAGACCTTGAACTCATAACTATGATGCATACACTTAAGATTTTTCAGCATTACCTTTATGGAGAATGGTTCACTGTATTTTCTGACCACAAGATCTTGAGTTATATCTTCTCTAAAAAAGATTTAAATCTCCACCAGAGATGTTGGGTGGAATACCTGAAATATTTTGACTTCAATATCACCTATACCCCAGGGAAAGGTAATGTCATCACATGTTCTTTGAGCAGGAAACTTCTGACCCAGGTAGTGAAAGAATCTTCAGAAGAGTGGAACTTGATGGCTCTATTTGCATAGTTATATATTGGAGTCTAGGAATTAATGGTCGAGGTTGCTTTGTCCAGTGATCGGTAGGAATCTTATCTTATAAAGATGATTCTTTGGGAATATAAGATTGATGATGAGTTTTGTATCACTAGAGACTCACTTTATGGTGGGGAGATAGTTTTTGAGTGTTCATTCTCAAAAGAGGCAATTTTATGTTATCGGAATTGCATTGTTATTCTGTTAGTGGAAAATAAAGCTATAATGGTGGATTTCCAAAATTATCAGTGGGTTTTTTTACACCTCGACCTTGGATAATTATTTATTTTTATTCTTTTCTTGATCTTGGATCTCTTTGGTCAAGGTTCGGGTTGAGATCCAGTTAAAATCTTCAAATTTTTGGATGTTTGGGTGGATTTTGGCCTATGCATGGGAAGCGCATAGTTAGTGAAAACTGTGATACCCAGCCCAAGTACCCATGCAGTGGGTCCTAGTGCTGGATAGAATCTACCTCACTGTTTGAGCACGGTTAGTCAAACCGTGTGGGTCGAGTCATGTGGTCAGTCCTCTCTTAGGTAGAAGTTACCACATGGTTTGTGCATAGTAGCATAAACCATAAAGATTGGTTTTGAGGTTTCTCTCTTATTATACAATATCTACCACATGGTTGGCACATGATTTGGTAAATCATGTGGCCAAACCATGTAAGCTACCCAAAAAAATTAAAATTTAAAAACCCTATTCTACCCTCCTCCTATTTTACCCTAACCCGATCTCCCCTCCTTCTTAGTCAGTTTTGGAGCATGAAGGGGTCCCAAAACCCCTTCTCCTAGGATTCTCTCCCTCCATGGTGTCTCCCCTTTGATTCTACAGTAATATTTCAGGGTTTTTTCCATTTCTCCTCCTTCTATCCTTTTCCCCTCTCAATTTCAAGGGTTTTCTTGAGGGGTTTCTCTTCTCGCCAAACCCTAATTTCTAGGTTTGATGTTTGTCTTGATTTTATTGTTTTCTAGGGTGTGCAGATTAATATTTGGGTTTTTTTATTCCTTATCCAATAGATTCATCGCGTTCACACACCGTTGAGGTAGGTGGATCCAATTTTTTCATTTCTGATGCATTCCATTGGTGATTGGGTTATTTTAAATAATTTTTAAACATGGTTTTCAAGCTTATGAGTCCTTTTCATATCAAATTATAATGTTTTGGGATTGATAAATTTTGTTAAAAATATGATTTCATGTAATTTTTGAATTAATTCTAAGTAAATATGCACTTTAAGTGTTTGTTAAAATTCCATGTATTCTTTTAAAATGATATTAGGTGTTTTGAGAAGTGTCTAGACTCATTTATGTTATAATAACATTTTTTGATTGTGGGCTTGGAATTATGTGTGTGAAATTAGTGATTTTAAGTCATGATGTTTATTTATGGCTTGTTTTATGGGCTAGAAAACTTGTTGTTCTTCTTTAAAATTGTTTTTGGATCTATGTCATGGATATTTGTAGTGTTCCATTGGATGTGGGAACATCCATGTGTGCATGTTATTAAGACATGGATGGGCACACAAAGTATGATGGAATTTCTTAATATAACAACTCATATTTCAAAACATTTCCCCTTTATCCTTCTCTCCCTATTTCAGACTCTTGGTCTTTCATTAAAATCCTATTTGTCATAAGTGACTCTAATGTGGTTTCAAATTTTAGGCATGAACTCATGGCCTATTTGGTACTTTAGAAAGGATGGTTGGTTTCTAAATGGATTGAAATCATGTTTGGAACCTTTAAACATTTTATATGCTTTAACTTGGTTCTTTAAATGGCATTGTAAGTGGAATTGGATTTATAACTAAAGGGCCCATTTGGCATTGTGTGTATGAAATTGATGTTTTGGAAATTGTTTGGAATTAATTGTGCGATATATTGGAATTGATAGTGTTTAAGGCCTGGTTAGCACTTTATGTTGTTTTGGAAATGGAATGTGTAGAGACCCGTATCTTGACGTACATTGACATTACATTACTTTTGCGGAATACTTAGTACATAACAAAAACACACACACAAGGATCGTAATAGTTTAGTGTCTTTGGAAACTCGGAATATAATCTTCTAATCGTGGTGAAAGATCTTCAAAATATCCCATAAAGAACTTCCTTTTTTTTTTACCTAAAACCTTTCTTTATATCCTGGGGAAAAGAAAACATAAAAGGGTGAGCTCAAATGCTCAGTAAGGGTATACAAAAGAAAAATCAATCACATCATATTCATAAGAACATAACTTTTGGAAATCTTAACCTGCAAAAGAGAGCATAATTTCATAACATGGGATAAATCATAGTAGTGAAATGAAATCCCAATAATCATAACTTAAAACATGAAACTTTGTGGCATACACACATAATCATAGAGAATCATTTCTTGTTAGTCAAGACTCATTTCCAAGACTATCTTAGTGGACAAAGTCCCTTTCTGAATCGAGTAACCCTCGTTTCAGTCCTGTTTCGCTGAACCGGTATAACCTACCATTTCAGCCATGTCTATCTCATGAGATATAAAATCTTTACCCAATGCATTGGAGGGAGATATAGGTCCCACCCATCTCATAATGATACCATTCTTATGTGTGCCACAAAATCATAAATCATACATCATTTCATAACCCATGTAATAAAAATGGGATTCTTAAACAACATAACATCATAAAACCATTCATATAAGATAAAGGAATTCATAAACATAATTCCATCACAGCATAGTCAAATCAATGTAAAAATATGGATAGAAACAGAACCCTTTATTATCTTAGATGGAAAATAATTTTGATAAAACACCTGAAATGAATTCTTGAGGAAAATATCCTTTCTTCTTCAAAATCAATTTCTTTTCACAAAACATCATGAAATTTTAAAAGAAAGAGATTTTATTAAAAATAGTCATGAAATATTTTGTAGGAAGCTTCATGAAAATAAGGCTTTATAAAACCGTAAAAATCCGTTCGTGCCGTTTAAGTTAAAAAAAACATTCTTCGTACTTTTGTCGGAAAAGTCAAAAAGTACCTCGTACGAAAAACGACAAAAGATTCCTTTCATACATATTACTAAAAACTCACCGAAGGGTAAAAATGGATTTAAACAATTGTAGGTGGATGGAAATAATATTACATATTGATGAAACATGGATGTGGATGATAAAATACACCCCAGTAAATACGTACGAATAAACAATCTCGGATAAAAATGAGATTGTGATATTTCCCTTACCTTATGTCCGACTTGCTTTGTAAGTGTCCGAACCTCCTGTATAATGATTTAAATCATGTTATTGACTTATTCCAGAATCATATTCATTGTTATGATATCATATATGGTTCACTTATGACATTATATTACCCGTTCTTTTGTAAATTCCATGTTAAAGAAGCATTTTGGGTAAAATCGTTTCATTTATCGTAGGTGTTTTGACTTGTTGTTCTTGACATAATTATTACTTATATCATGATTTACTTACTTCCAGAATATAAAATATGATTTATATATCATATATATTCAGTGTATATATATATATAATAGATAGATAAATAAAATGAAAAACACCGTTCATGGAGACGGTAGTCCGTATGAACGCATGAACGCTGTTTTACTTTCCTTATTGTCTTGAAATGGAAGTAAGTAGATGACATACATATATATATATATACATAAATCCATTAGATTTATAATGTCATATATTTCATTATTATTTCTTATATATACTTTATAATCATTCTTAAATGGTTAACATGGAGAATGAATCTCATCGCGTCGTGGAGACGGTAGTCCGTACGTACGCACGAGCGATGATATCATTTCCATAAATATTGAACTGAATTGAAGTGGATTATACAATATATCAGAATAAATATGATGTTGTAATAACTATGTATAGTTATTCTTTACACCATTATACCTATCCATGTAAGGTGGTGGTGGAAAATAGATTACACCACGGCGTGGAGACGGTATTCCGTACGTACGCACGCGCGGTGATTTCTTTTTCCGTAGGATGGATAGATAGTGAAATAGGGTTGTTTCATACTTATAATAACATATCAGTATATGAGTGATACTGATGTTATTACTTCATAATGAAACAACCTAAGAAGAAGAAGTGGAAGAAGAAATAAAGATGAAATAATTGGTAACGGTAATTACCTCTTCTTTGAAGCGCCTCTTTGAGACCTCCTCTTATGGCACTAAAATTGGTCTTTGAGGAAGACCAGAACCTCTAGGATGTTTCTAGGGAAGTGGAGAAGAGATTTTGTCAGGGGTTTTCCGATCTTGAGTGCTCAAATTGGTGTGAGGAGGAGGGGGAGGAGGTGTCCTTTTATAAGGGAGGAGAGGGGCACCTTAGGAATACCTCAAAATATTATTTTATATTAATGTCAAAATCGGTTTATAATGGTTCCAAATGGTATTATTTCGAAGCTAAAGTGGGGAGGGGTCGAAATCCTATCAACCAATAGGATTTAGACAAGTTTAGATTATTATTTTAACCTTATCAATTAGATTTAACTCTAAGTTAAATAATTTAACTTTTACCGTGTCTTTTTGTTTTCTTTCACTATATGGTTAATACACTTACTATAACATGCCAAAAGAACCCCAAATTGTATATTATTAATAAATATATCCTTATCTAAGTCATTTGGCCGAACCTTAGATTTTTAGTAATAAAATAACAATTAATAATATAATATTTGATTTAAAAACTATTTTGTGTCAATTTTGACACTATTTGATATATGATTTTTTTGAAAGTCATAACAGAATTATATGTTCGAACCAAGTTGATTAAATCAACACTAATACATCATAGTAACCTAGAAAATTAGTTTAATTCATAAAAAGTCTTAAATTACATTCATTTGAGCATTTATAACATCAATTATGTTAATATTTCCTTAAAAGGGTAATTACTGCATCATCGTTGTGTCAAAAATAAATTAATTTATTTAAAGTCTAAAAATTATAAATAAACTATAATTATGTAGGAAATCTTTTTAGCTTTCTAATGAATATTTATAGTCGAATTTATCTTATGTATAACCCCATATTAAAAATGTTTTAGTAAATAAACTTTGATTTTAACTCTTTTAACTCTTCTTTGAATTAAATAATAATAAATGTCCTAATCTAATCCAAGTGGGCCTAAATGGTCATATTATATTCATAAGGTTGTTTTTGGCCGAATTACACTTATCCAATAGAATTAGGACATGTTTTAGGGTAATAGTAATATCGTATTTACCCTTAGTTACCCTATTTACTATTAACCGTGGTAAAAAAAATAAAAAGTTACTATTCACCAAAAATTATTTTCATCTCATTGAACCACATTTTAGTCCTTGATATTAACCGTGTCTGTCGGATTTTCGAAATTCCATTCACAGAAGTGGTAAAATTAAGTTTTATGCAAAATTCAGTTTTTAACCTACCACTTAGTAGTTTCACTATTCATCAAAAATTGATGTTTTTCAGAACAATGCCAAAATTTCATCCTAAGCTATATTTCATATTCCGAATTCAAAAATGAAGTATATTTTACCAAATTCATATCATAGAAGTTTCATTAATTAATTTTATAATTAAATCCCGCTGTTAAAACAAAGAGCGTGTTTTTAAGAAACAATATCTATCAAAAGATTGACACTTGTTTATGTCTAGTTTAAATGTGAAATTATATCCAATGACCAACATTGTATTAAATTGTAAAAATATATTCTAAATATACTTTAAAACCACTCAAATTAATAATTTATCAATATTAATTATTTCGATTGAAAAAGTTGTTTTTAACTAAAATTTAGTAATTTTCACTATTCATCAAAATATGAAAGTTATCCGAAAATCACCAAAATTTCACCTTAGGCTAAATTTGATACTCCGAATCCAAAAATAAATTCCATTTTGAGAGCTAAAATTTCTAAAATTTTAAAAGGTGGTTATTACTATTCATAACTGCTAGTTATAATAATATTTTAATAGCATATCGTTGTTTAGTGAAACTCGGTATTGCGTACTACACACGTTATCGAGGAAGGTTGCGATTGCGTGTAATGCAAGGCAAGTCAAGGATGTGTGTTGTTCAAGCTCCTTTTGGAGTAGCGTACAACACAAGACATTAATAAAATTAAAAAGAATATTTTTTTCATAAAATCTCGGGCTGTTACATTCTACCCCCCTTAAAATGAATTTCGCCCTCGAAATTCGTCGGGGTTATAAATGGTTTACTATTCTAAAGTTTCTTTAATAGAATCCCACATCGTAAAAAGGAATACCAAAACTTGGCTTTAAAAACTAAAGTATGAAATGTAACGATTACCCAAATAAACTAATCGCTGGGTTTCCACATAGGTAAAAATATGGATATGGAAGAGAAATCTAACCATCATATTCTGATGGAGAGTGGTAGAGAACATGGCTATGGAAAAGCCAGTAATCACAAATCCATAGATTTGTGATGATATATGGTACTATCTGATTCATCAGGTATAAGATCACTAGGACAACATTTTTGGTTTTCAATATCATTTCCCTAAAGTTGAAAATTTGAATTAGAATAAATACTTAATTTATTTTGGTACAATCTCACTGTTGTTCGTGTCTTGAACAATTTCCACTTCATCTCATAAATAAATGAAGTTGAATTTGTTATTCGTGAAGTGTTAGCAGATTATGTGATAGAATGACGGGTCATTCCATCTGTCTCAAACAAAAGGTTAGAAAAAGTTATTAAATATACATAAGTCATTCTATAGTGAGATTAATCATATATGGTTCCTAAAATGGACTTATACTTCATATATCATACTGCTTAATATAATAAAACTAGTTTCTACTAAACAGGGACTTCCTGTAGGCCAGTGGTAGGCGATAAAGGCCAGTCGCACTTCGGTTGTGGGTTCGATTCCTACAGCCTTGTCTGACGTGATGGGCTGTTGCCCGTCCTGCAGGTTGTCCTTTTTCTAAAACTATATTACTATAACATCCCATAAATAATATTGAAAAAACTTCTATACTAACTTATGTCCAACATAATCCATTCCAATCTTTAGGCTTATCCATAATACTGCAGTCCACTCTCATAACATAGTGAAAACGATTACCAGAGATTTAATACCATCGTTGATCCCCATATATCATAAGATATATCTTGTTGGTCACATTCCAAACATTCAAAGGCCTTAATCTTGTACTCTCTTGAATACCCATTGAACCTTATTGAAAACATGAATTCTATTAAAAGTTAACTCTTTCCACATTCCAAAATCCTCAAAATTCTATATACTCAAACCATGATATCACTTAGTCCTTATATCAATCATGAGCTCATGAATACTATCAAACATTTAATTTTCTCCTTATCCCTTCATTATGCGCATATCATCTACATTCCAAAAATATCTGAATAACCTTTCATGGATACTGGTAACATTAATC
Source organism: Viscum album (assembly GCA_963277665.1). NCBI lineage: Eukaryota > Viridiplantae > Streptophyta > Magnoliopsida > Santalales > Viscaceae > Viscum > Viscum album. The sequence goes on along the minus strand of OY728151.1, from coordinate 894,232,159 downwards.
AGACAACAGTGTAACAATCCTTACATGTCTCTTTATTCTACAGTACCATGAGATTACTTATACAACATTACACATGATAAACATGTAATCATTCCACTACATTCTTAAAATTGACCGAGCTTCAACAATTCTTTCATCTCACATATCATTTGTAGTCTCTTCATCATCATCCACATAAATACTTCCGATACGACCATACTGATTATCTTCATGAGACTTTCCCTTAGGGCATTGGTTTGCATAATGCCCGTACATTCCACATTTAAAACATTTAACCATTGTTGATGTCGTAGCAACACCATTATCCTCATCCATGTTGTTAAATGAACCTTTTCCTTTGCATTTACTTGCTTTGTGTCCTTCTTTTCCACAGCCAAAGCATCTTCCAGTTCCTTTGAAACATTCTCCTTGATGCCTCTTCCCACATGATTTACATAGGTGAAATTGAACTTTCTTTCCTCTATGATCATCATGAAACTCCATCTTTCTCTTATTAGCCGAGTCAGGAAACATACCAAATTTTACTTTATTGATCATATTATGAGATTGCTGATTCGGAATAATAATGATGTTTGGACTTCCAAATCCCATTTCATTATGAAGAATATCATTACATTGTCCATCATATCCTCCATTATCGTGAATCATCTTGTTTCAATCCATTTTCTAAAACCCAAAAAAAATAGTGTGAGAGGCAAAAATCATGCTAGGGAAAAAAACAACATAATAAAGGGGGAGTACCTTCAATATCTAACATCTTAGGTTTAATTATATGATCGTTAGCGTAGTTCTAGTACTATAACCTATACGTATACTTATCCTTAGGGACATCCCTAGACATACCTTAGAAATATCTCTAGGGATCTCACTAAAGTTCTCGCATCCTAGTTTCCAAAGGTTGACTAAACCTTTCCTCTAATACCAACTGTAGAGACCCGTATATTGACGTACATTGACATTACATTACTTTTGCGGAATACTTAGTACATAACAAAAACACACACACAAGGATCGTAATAGTTTAGTGTCTTTGGAAACTCGGAATATAATCTTCTAATCGTGGTGAAAGATCTTCAAAATCTCCCATAAAGAACTTCCTTTTTTTTTAACTAAAACCTTTCTTTATATCCTGGGGAAAAGAAAACATAAAAGGGTGAGCTCAAATGCTCAGTAAGGGTATACAAAAGAAAAATCAATCACATCATATTCATAAGAACATAACTTTTGGAAATCTTAACCTGCAAAAGAGAGCATAATTTCATAACATGGGATAAATCATAGTAGTGAAATGAAATCCCAATAATCATAACTTAAAACATGAAACTTTGTGGCATACACACATAATCATAGAGAATCATTTCTTGTTAGTCAAGACTCATTTCCAAGACTATCTTAGTGGACAAAGTCCCTTTCTGAATCGAGTAACCCTCGTTTCAGTCCTGTTTCACTGAACCGGTATAACCTACCATTTCAGCCATGTCTATCTCATGAGATATAAAATCTTTACCTAATGCATTGGAGGGAGATATAGGTCCCACCCATCTCATAATGATACCATTCTTATGTGTGCCACAAAATCATAAATCATACATCATTTCATAACCCATGTAATAAAAATGGGATTCTTAAACAACATAACATCATAAAACCATTCATATAAGATAAAGGAATTCATAAACATAATTCCATCACAGCATAGTCAAATCAATGTAAAAATATGGATAGAAACAGAACCCTTTATTATCTTAGATGGAAAATAATTTTGATAAAACACCTGAAATGAATTCTTGAGGAAAATATCCTTTCTTCTTCAAAATCAATTTCTTTTCACAAAACATCATAAAATTTTAAAAGAAAGAGATTTTATTAAAAATACTCATGAAATCTTTTGTAGGAAGCTTCATAAAAATAAGGCTTTATAAAACCGTAAAAATCCGTTCGTGCCGTTTAAGTTAAAAAAAACATTCTTCGTACTTTTGTCGGAAAAGTCAAAAAGTACCTCGTACGAAAAACGACAAAAGATTCCTTTCATACATATTACTAAAAACTCACCGAAGGGTAAAAATGGATTTAAACAATTGTAGGTGGATGGAAATAATATTACATATTGATGAAACATGGATGTGGATGATAAAATACACCCCAGTAAATACTTACGAATAAACAATCTCGGATAAAAATGAGATTGTGATATTTCCCTTACCTTATGTCCGACTTGCTTTGTAAGTGTCTGAACCTCCTGTATAATGATTTAAATCATGTTATTGACTTATTCCAGAATCATATTCATTGTTATGATATCATATATGGTTCACTTATGACATTATATTACCCGTTCTTTTGTAAATTCCATGTTAAAAAAGCATTTTGGGTAAAATCGTTTCATTTATCGTAGGTGTTTTGACTTGTTGTTCTTGACATAATTATTACTTATATCATGATTTACTTACTTCCAGAATATAAAATATGATTTATATATCATATATATTCAGTGTATATATATATATAATATATAGATAAATAAAATGAAAAACACCGTTCATGGAGACGGTAGTCCGTACGTACGCATGAACGCTGTTTTACTTTCCTTATTGTCTTGAAATGGAAGTAAGTAGATGACATACATATATATATATATATACATAAATCCAGTAGCTTTATAATGTCATATATTTCATTATTATTTCTTATATATACTTTATAATCATTCTTAAATGGTTAACATGGAGAATGAATCTCATCGCGTCGTGGAGACGGTAGTCCGTACGTACGCACGAGCGATGATATCATTTCCATAAATATTGAACTGAATTGAAGTGGATTATACAATATATCAGAATCAATATGATGTTGTAATAACTATGTATAGTTATTCTTTACACCATTATACCCATCCATGTAAGGTGGTGGTGGAAAATAGATTACACCACGGCGTGGAGACGGTATTCCGTACGTACGCACTTGCGGTGATTTCTTTTTCCGTAGGATGGATAGATAGTGAAATAGGGTTGTTTCATACTTATAATAACATATCAGTATATGAGTGATACTGATGTTATTACTTCATAATGAAACAACCTAAGAAGAAGAAGTGGAAGAAGAAATAAAGATGAAAGAATTGGTAACGGTAATTACCTCTTCTTTGAAGCGCCTCTTTGAGACCTCCTCTTATGGCACTAAAATTGGTCTTTGAGGAAGACCAGAACCTCTAGGATGTTTCTAGGGAAGTGGAGAAGAGATTTTGGCAGGGGTTGGCCGAGCTTGAGTGCTCAAATTGGTGTGAGGAGGAGGGGGAGGAGGTGTCCTTTTATAAGGGAGGAGAGGGGCACCTTAGGAATACCTCAAAATATTATTTTATATTAATGTCAAAATGGGTTTATAATGGTTCCAAATGGTCTTATTTCGAAGATAAAGTGGGGATGGGTCGAAATCATATCAACCAATAGGATTTAGACAAGTTTAGATTATTATTTTAACCTTATCAATTAGATTTAACTCTAAGTTAAATAATTTAACTTTTACCGTGTCTTTTTGTTTTCTTTCACTATATGGTTAATACACTTACTATAACATGCCAAAAGAACCCCAAATTGTATATTATTAATAAATATATCCTTATCTAAGTCATTTGGCCGAACCTTAGATTTTTAGGAATAAAATAACAATTAATAATATAATATTTGATTTAAAAACTATTTTGTGTCAATTTTGACACTATTTGATATATGATTTTTTTGAAAGTCATAAAAGAATTATATGTTCGAACCAAGTTGATTAAATCAACACTAATACATCATAGTAACCTAGAAAATTAGTTTAATTCATAAAAAGTCTTAAATTAAATTCATTTTAGCATTTATAACATCAATTATGTTAATATTTCCTTAAAAGGGTAATTACTGCATCATCGTTGTGTCAAAAATAAATTAATTTATTTAAAGTCTAAAAATTATAAATAAACTATCATTATGTAGGAAATCTTTTTGGCTTTCTAATTAATATTTATAGTCGAATTTATCTTATGTATAACCCCATATTAAAAATGTTTTAGTAAATAAACTTTGATTTTAACTCTTTTAACTCTTCTTTGAATTAAATAATAATAAATGTCCTAATCTAATCCAAGTGGGCCTAAATGGTCATATTATATTCATAAGGTTGTTTTTGGCCGAATTACACTTATCCAATAGAATTAGGACATGTGTTAGGGTAATAGTAATATCGTATTTACCCTTAGTTACCCTATTTACTATTAACCGTGGTAAAAAAAATAAAAAGTTACTATTCACAAAAAATTATTTTCATCTCATTGAACCACATTTTAGTCCTTGATATTAACCGTGTCTGTCGTATTTTCGAAATTCCATTCACAGAAGTGGTAAAATTAAGTTTTATGCAAAATTCGGTTTTTAACCTACCACTTAGTAGTTTCACTATTCATCAAAAATTGATGTTTTTCAGAACAATGCCAAAATTTCATCCTAAGCTATATTTCATATTCCGAATTCAAAAATGAAGTCTATTTTACCAAATTCATATCATAGAAGTTGAATTAATTAATTTTATAATTAAATCCCGCTGTTAAAACAAAGAGCGTGTTTTTAAGAAACAATATCTATCAAAAGATTGACACTTGTTTATGTCTAGTTTAAATGTGAAATTATATCCAATGACCAACATTGTATTAAATTGTAAAAATATATTCTAAATATACTTTAAAACCACTCAAATTAATAATTTATCAATATTAATTATTTCGATTGAAAAAGTTGTTTTTAACTAAAATTTAGTAATTTTCACTATTCATCAAAATATGAAAGTTATCCAAAAATCACCAAAATTTCACCTTAGGCTAAATTTGATACTCCGAATCCAAAAATAAAGTCCATTTTGAGAGCTAAAATTTCTAAAATTTTAAAAGGTGGTTATTACTATTCATAACTGCTAGTTATAATAATATTTTAATAGCATATCGTTGTTTAGTGAAACTCGGTATTGCGTACTACACACGCTATCGAGGAGGGTCGCGATTGCGTGTAATGCAAGGCAAGTCAAGGATGTGTGTTGTTCAAGCTCCTTTTGGAGTAGCGTACAACACAAGACATTAATAAAATTAAAAAGAATATTTTTTTCATAAAATCTCGGGCTGTTACAGAATGTGGTTTAAAATGTGTAAATGTTCGGTTGGAATCTTTGAATATTTTTTAGAAAAGTTTCATAATATTATATGGTGTTACGGCCCGGTTGGCACCTTTGATAATGTGATACATGTATAGTGGTCACTCCTATTGGGGATTAACCTATATGGGTTATCATATAGGCGGTTTTCGTGTTTGGGGTAGAGAAGTGCAGTGACAATAGGTAAGGTGAGTCACACATGCGTTGGCCTCCTACTTACATAGTATACTTTTATTATGGGTTTCCTAGCCATATTTTAGAGGGTCGAGTGACGGTTTCTGATCAACCCCAATTAGATGGGTTTGAACCCCATGGATTTGTTGAGAGGTGAGGTAGGATGTGCCACTGGACTTGTCAATTGTGGGTGGCCATTTGGTTATAGACTATGGGGCTTCACCATACGCCAGTAGGTGGTTCTAAACCAAGTACATCCAGGGATCACAATAGGGATGTTTAAGAAATTCCCATGGTTAATAAATTGTATGTGCTTGTTTAATTTTCATTACATCTGGTTTTTTAGCTTGTACTACTTATTTATTTTCAGCACAACCCTGGTATTATATGGCTTGGGTTTTAGTTCTAAAATGGAAATCTATTTTGAAAAAGGAAATATGGTGTGCATAGTTTTGAAAAGGGGGAAAAGATGTGTTTATTTATTAAAATATGGAAACCGTATTTTGATAACTATATTTCAAACTAGTGTTAATGGATTGTTTTTGGGAAAGAAAATGCATGGATTATTTAGTGGTTTCCTACTGATTTTTTTATATCACACCCTACTTGTACCATTCGGTGTCGACATACCCAATCTATTTTGCAGGTTCTGATTCTCATTCAGGTTTTTTTGGTTTGAGATGGATCTTGGATCGGTTTGGTCTTTTGGATGGTGGTGACATTGAGGTTTTAGGGAGATCATAGTAGTGTGGCTTTATTTTGGTTTTTTTTTAGTTTTGTATTTGGTTTCTATCTTTTTTAACTATTGTAACTAAATTAGTTTTACATTTATTTGAGATTCAGTGGTCGGTTATCTCTGTTATCATTTTTATTTATTTTATCTGGGTTATTATTTGGGAAAAATAATTCCCATAGTGTTTTACTTAATAACTAGCACTATTTTTCAGCCCATGGGGATCGGGAACACCCTTAGGGCCATGTCTCGGACCGGGCTATGTGTTGGGTCAGATGGAATCTAGGCCCGGTTCATGAAAAAATGGTATCAGTGAAAGTTCTTTATTATTTGGGGTGTCAGGTAGATTGGATACTAGGATTTTTAGGTCTCATGAGGTAGGTTATGGGTTGGTTCCTGATCACTACCACTCATGAGGAGACCTTAGTCAACATAGGTAGTCCGGGAATTGAGTCCTTATCTTTTCTTGGTTTGTTTTGGATTGAGGAATGACAATGGAGGTGATCGAGTGTTATGTTGTGACCCCACATGGAGTAGTGACCCATGTGAAGTCCAAGTGCACAGTTAAAGGTCCTCTTAGTTGTTATTTTCTACTTAGGTCATGGATCACTACCATGTCACTGAGTTAGGCATGATGACTAGTTCCTCCTTCTGGTGATTTGGCTTGAATCATGTCTCATTTTGGTTCCGGTTAGTGTTATTAAGCTTTTAAAATAAAACCAGTTTATGAATAAAAAAAATTATTTATTTCAAATGGTTTTGAAATTAGTAAAATTGGTTTTAAGAAAAAGTTGTTTTGGATTGAAAATTTGGTAAATTCTTGGGTTTTGAAGATGAAATGGTAAGCATGGCCCTTGGTACTCCTTATGAAAGTTCTCATATGTGTGGGTGTGTGTGGAAAGTGCATGTTGTTACGTGTGGATGGAATCAGATGAACACATATGTGATAGTTCATAGGATTATATGGGTGTTTATTTAAGATCAAAGTCTTGGACTTATTTTTCCAAAATGATTTATAAAGTGGAAAATGATTCCATAAATCGGTTTTTATTTATGTTGTAAGTTTTTTTTATGAAAAGTGGATTTTGCTTTTGGAAATTCCCTTAGAAGAAGGTGATTTTGAAAATTGAAATGGAAATGGGGTTTTGAAATGATTAATTTTGGTTTTTTTTATGTGTTTGGTTTGTGAGTCTTTATTTGGGCTTGGGATGTTCCTTTTTTCATGTTCCTTGGATTGATGTTGGTTTTGAGTTTCTGTTCTTTGTGCTGTTCAGAATATTCTGCCCAGAAAAGTCCCCAAAATTTCTAATGATTGATTCCTAGTTTCTAATTCTTCTTGAGTATTTACTTTACTTTATGGTGATTGAGGTTCTTTAGAGTTAGTTAATTGGCTTGAGGTAGTTGAAAGTGTCTTCAGGTCATTGGTAACTCCCAAGGTTGTTCGAGTTTGTGTTGTTCTGTGGTTGTTTGAGGGTCTCGCTTTGGATGAATAGGAATTGTTTGTCCCTACATCGATGCAATCTGGGATGAAGTGGGAAGTTTTTAAGTCATTCTTCATCCAATGTTTTATACCTAAGTACGTGCAGATGAAGAAAATAGAAGATCTCATGAGTGTTCAGTAGGGCTAGTAGACGGTGAAGGACTATATTGACCACTTCAAGGAGCAAGTTTCCTTTTCTCTGTAGGTAGAATTATAGGATCTGCTAATGGATTCTATTTTCCTTGTGTGTCTTCATCTAGATATCAAGGAGTGAGTCTTCTAATCCAAGTATATTCGTTTCTAGAATTTGGTGGAAAAGGAATTTTTAGCTTAGTTGGTTTCCAGAGCATAGGCGGTTGGTAGCCCAGTGTCCCTTGTTTCTTATGAGCATTACCCATCTAGTGAGAAGGGTGTTCTGGAAGGAACCTATTTCTAAAGATTCTCCTCTAATGGTTCTGGATTCCATTTTTTCAGATCATTCACCTATGTTCAACCATTTTGGCTGGTTTGGGCATTCGAAGCCGCCTTGTCACATCCCTCTGAAGGCCTGTCATCGTTGCGTCTGCTTGGGTCATCTGGAGAAGTTTTACAGGAAGTGTTATTCAAAGAATACATTTTTTTAGATTATGTTAGAACCAGATTGTGAGGAAGGATATGATTCAGTCATTAGGTCTCCATCCATAGTCCTTAGATTGAATCTCGCACACAGTCAGGAGTCGTAAAGGGATGTGGAAACCTTGGCCCAGTTTTGTCTCCCATGTTGGGTTGGAAATGTTTAAAGTTTATATGTTATAGTTTCAACTTCAATTGTGATTTCATCTTTAAGTTGTAAAAATGTGATGAAATTTATCTTTCATGATCTAAGTGGTTGTGTTCATATGAATGTGGATTCTAGAATATTTTATTTTTCTTTGAGTGTGTTTAACCCTTGTGTGGGTTGGTTTTGGTTTTATTTGTGCTCATTTGGAGATGTAAGTGATTATGGAAATCGATGTTTATGGTTTGAGCCTGGTTTTTCTATTGTTATTTTCATGGTTTTATCCCCTCGCGTTAGGGGTTTTTACAAGTATGGGAAATTTTCAGTATTGGTCGTGTTTTGTTCAGCTGTTGTGGTGAAGTTATGGTGTTTCAGTTTTTGTTGGGAGTTCTCGGTCCCGGTGGTGTTGGGAGTTTTAATGATACTATGTAGGTACCTTTGTGATTGGGGTTTAAATGTTGTTTATATTAGCTAAGTTCTTATGGTGGGGAGAACCCCATTGTGTTCTCCCCTCATTCTTATTTTGTGGTTTCTTCTTGATTAGTTGAGTGTGACTTGTAGAGTGAATAGTCACCCCAAGGTTCTTGGTTTCTCTCAGTTTTGATCAGGCATGGATTCAAGTTTTGATTTACTTTTAGTTGAGTGAAAAACTGGGGGCATAAAGTGTCTGTGGTGAGGAGAATTGTCACACATGACCTTGTATTCTCCTTTATTTTATTATTTTATTGATCTTGGATCTATTTGGTCAAGGTTCAGGTTGATACCCGGTTGAAATTTTTAAAATTTTGGAAGTTTGGGTGGATTTTTGGCCTATGAACGGGCAACGCACAGTTAGTGGAAACCATGTAGCTCAGCCTAGGTACCTATGCAGTAGGTCCTAGTGTTGGAAAGAATCTACCACATAGTTTGAGAACGATTAGTCAAACCGTGCTAGTATGGTTATGCAGTCGTTCCTCTCTTAGGAAGAAGCTACCGCACAATTCTCACACGGTAGCACAAACCATGTAGGTTACTTTTTCGGTTTCTCTCTTCTTAGACAGCAGCTACCGCATGGTTTGGTAAACCGTGCGAGCTGCCCATAAATTTTAAATGTTAAAAACTCTATTCTACCCTCCTCTTAGTTTACCCTAACTCAATCCCCCTCCCTCTTGGTCAGTTTTGGCACATGAAGGGGTCCCAAAACCCCCTTCTCCTTGGCTCCTCTCCCACTATGGTGACTCCCCTTCGATTCTAAGGTAATATTTGAGAGGTTTTGTTCATTTCTCCTTCTTCTCTCTTTTTCCCCTATCGATTTCATGGGTTTTCCTATGGGGTTTCCCTTTTGGATGAAACCTAATTGATAGGGTTGATGTTTGGATCAATTTTCTTGTTTTCTTGGATGTTTGGATTGATCTTCGGGGTATTTTCTTCCTTCTTTGAGAGATTCATCATGTTTTCACACCTTTGAGGTAGGTGGATCCATGTTTTTCCTTTTCAATACATTTTATTGGATCATGGGTTATTTTAAATAATTTTTAAACATGGTTCATATGCTTATGAGGCCTTTTTCTAGTCTATTATGATGTTTTGGGAATGGTAGATTTTGTTAAAAATAGTATTTCAAGTGATTTTTGAATTATTCCCAAGTAAATATGCACTTTAAGTGTTTGTTAAAATTCCATGTATTCTTTTAAAATGATATTAGGTGTTTTGAGAAGTTTATAGACTCGTTTATGTTATAATAACATTTTTGGATCATGGTTTTGGCATTGTGTGTGTGAAATTGGTGATTTTAAGGAATGAGTTTTATTTATGGCTTGTAAAACATATAGTGTTTCTTTAAAATTGGTTTTGGAGCTATGTCATGGATACTTGTGGTATTTCATTGGATGTGAGCATATCCACATGTTCATGGTATACACACATGGATGGTAACACAAAGGATGATGTCCTTTCTTAATCTAGAAACTTAGATTTCAAAACATTTCCCCTTTAGTCTTCTCTCCCTCTTTCAAACTCTTAGTCTTTCATTAAAAGCCTCTTTTTCACAAGTGACTCTAATTTGGTTTCAAATTTTATGCTTGAACCGATAGACCATTTTGTACTTTATAAAGGATGGTTGGTTTCTAAATGGAGTGTAATCCTATTTGGAACCTTTAAATATTTTTTATACTTTAACTCGGTTCTTGAAATGACATTGGAAGTGGATTTGGATTTGGAACTAAAGGGACTGTTTGGAATTTTGTATATAAAAGTGATGTTTTGGAAATGGTTTGGAATTAATTCTGTGATATTTTATAATTTATAGTGTTGAAGTCCTGGTTGTCACTTTATATTATTTTGGAAATGGAATGTGGTTTAAAATGTGTAAATGCCTGGTTGGAATCTTTGAATGTTTTTAGAAATGTTTCATAATCTTATATGATGTTATGGCCTGGTTGGTACCTTTGATGATATGATACATTTATATTGGGAACTACTATTGGTTATTACCCTATATAGGTTATCATATAGGTGGTGTTTGTGATTGGGGTAGGCAAGTTCGGTGAAGATAGGTATAGTGAGTCGTGCATGCGAGGGCCTCCTACTTACATAGTATAATTTTACCATGGGTTTCTTGAGAATATTTTATAGGGTCGAGTGATGGTTGTTGATCAACCTCAATTATATGGGTTATTACCCCCTATATTTTCTAATAGTACATGTGGGATGTGCTACTAGATTGGTCAATTGAGGGAAGCTATATGGTTATAGACTATGGGTCTTCACCATATGTCGGTAGGTGGTTCTAAATTGAGTATGTCCATGGATCTCTCTAGGGATGTTTAGAAAATTCCCATGGTTACTAAATTGTATGTGCTTGTTTAATTTTCATTGCATTTGGTTTTTTTAGATTGTACTGTTTATTCCTTTTCAGTACAATCCTAGTATTATATGGCTTGGATTTTTGTTCTAAAATGGAAATCTATTTTGAAAATGGAAATATGGAGTGCATGTTTTGAAAAAGGGAAAATGATGTGTTTATTTATTAAAATTAAAAAAACCTATTTTGATAACTGTATTTAAAAAATAGTGTTAATGGGTTTTTTTGGGGAAATGAAACACATGGATTCTTTTGTGGTTTACTACTGAGCTACTTATCTCACATCCTACTTATACCATTCAGTGTCAGTAGACCCGGTCTATTTTGTAGGTTCTGATTCTCATTCAGGTTTTTCAGGTTCAACTGGCTCTTAGATCAGTTCTATCTTGAGGATGGTGGTGACATTGAGTTCATGAGGATATCATGGTAGCATGGATCTGTTTTGGTTTTGTTTTTAGTTTTGTATTTGGTTTTTGTCTTGTTTAGCTATGGTAACTGAATCAGTTTTACATTTATTTGAGATTCGGTTGTTAGTTATCTAGGTGCTTAGTTTTATTTATTTGATCCCAGTTATTATTTTGGATAAAATCATTCCTATAGTGTTTTCCTTGATTCCCAACACTAGTTTCCAACCTGTGGGGATCGGGAGCACCCTATGGGTCATGTCTCAGACCGGGTCAGGTGTCAGGTCGGATGGCATCCCAGGAAATTTTGTGATAGTTGTGTATCCAGGGACTATAAAAAATGTTCTATGACATGTGTCATTAATTTTGGTGTCTAGGTATGAGATGGGTCATTTTTTATTTTTTCTATCATTTCTATACATGAGAAAAGGTTAGTCAAGCACCAGAAACCTTTGGGTTTGATTTATTCACTTCCATTACCTACTTGGAAGTGGGATGAGATCTCTATGGACCTTGTGGTTGGGTTTCCAAATACCCATATATAGAAGAATTCAAAATGGGTTGTGATCGATTGGGTAACTAAATTGGATCACTTTATACCCATTCATGATACAACCAAAGGTGAGGAGTTGGGAAATCTCTGTGTGAAATATATTTTTCATTTTCACATAGTTTCATATGCTATAGTCTCGGATGGGGATCATTGGTTTACTTCTAATTTTGGGATAGGGATTTAAGAGGCACTGGGATCTCACGTCTATTTGAGTACAGTATACCATCCGCAGTCGGATGTCTAGACAGAAAGAGCTATATATATTTTTTTAAGATATGCTTAGTGCTTTTGTTCTCGACTTTGGTGGGGATTGGGAAGATCATTTGGGGATGTTTGAGTTTTCTTATAACAATAGTTATCAATTTTTTATCAGAATGGATCATTTTTAGGCCTTGTATAGCTGACCTAGCAGATCTACGTTGTGTTGGTCAGAGATTGGTGAAAGTTCCCTGGTAAGACCAAGATTAGTTCAAGAGATGATATCAAAGATTCATTTGATTCATTAGAGAATTTTTATGGTGCAGGTTTGTTATAAGTCATATGTTGATCATCATAATAGGCTATTTGATTTCTCAGTTGGTGACCAGGTGTTCTTGAGAGTTTCACCCTCGTTGGGTCATTAACAGCTTGGGAGGTAAGGGAACCTTTCTCTTCATTTTGTGGGACCTTTTGAGGTTGTTGAGAATGTGTTAAAAGTTTATTATCATTTAGAACTTCCACTAAATATGACTTCAATACATAATTTATTCCATGTATCTTATCTATGAAGGTATCTATCTAATCCATCTCATGTTCTGAGCTAGCATGATCTTGAAGTTGAACCTGATTTATCTGTGACTGAATGGCCATTCGGGTTAGTTGTTTTTGAAACCATGGTACTTAATGGGAGGATGATACCTTTTATTTGAGTGTTATTTCATCGTGGTTTTGATAATCATGATACATGGTAGAGGGATTCACTGGTGAGATAGTAGTGGCCTCATCTTTTTGGCATGGAAGCTTCTGAGTAGGCTTTCTAGGGAAAAAAGTTTCTATGTTGGGTAGGTTGTAACATCCTATTACTATTTTATAGTATTCCTAAACCCCTCTTTTACCAAGATTTGGTTGGGTTTCATTTGGGGTTATTTCGGGTTGAATTTTTAAAAGTTTTTAAAATTCAAGTCTAGTGCATGGTTAGTGCACAGTTTTCCAAAATTGTGTGCCCTCTCAAGCCAAAACGCGCAAACCCATGTAGTGGTGTTTTTCATGATTAGAGAGTGGTTTTTTAGACCATGTTCCCTATTAGGAGAAACCATGTAGACCATTTAAAGGGTCACATGACCAGGCCTCACATTTTGGTCTAACCGTGCAGATCTACCCAGCTAACCATGTGCGACTTTTAATTAATCTGAAAATCTAACTTAAAAATCTCGAAACCCCCATTTTAGGTGTTGGACGGACCTAGAATGATATCATATGAGTTATTATTCCTTGGTATCTCCCAAGATCAATTCTTATACCCTCATATCCCTTTTGGATGCAATTTGAATTTGGAGGAACTCCATTTGATCTCCTACTAGTTACATTCCTCACCTCATTCTCTATCTCCTTCTATCTCTCTTATCCTCACTAGGGTTTCGCGGATCCCCATATTGCTTTTTAGAACTAATACCCTCTATTTTTAGATTATAAACCTTGGTTTTATCCTTTTTTTCTAGATTCCATGATCATTGTTCTTCATTGACAAATCCCAATTAGGGTTTGGTGAATCGATATCTGTTAATCCCGAGGTAGGTGGTTCCTTCATGATTCCCAAATTTTGTTAACCCTAAATTTCTTTATTTAATTTAAATTTTTTTAATTAAAGGTAGTTTCTTGAATTTAAATTAGTTTGATTTCAATTACGTTGTTGTAAAATCCCAATTCCATTGAATTGGGGTTTTAAAGTGGGATTTTTGAATGAAACTGGAAAACCCCCAATTACATTAAATTGGGGTGAGTTTATGGAAATTGTTGAAATTTTAATTGTGGAATGGTTTTGATGAAAAAATTGTAAAAACCCCAATTCCATTGAATTAGGGGTTTTTTGTGAAATTGATGGACATTTTTTGAAATTAATTTTTTGAATTTAATTGTGAAAGTGAACTGTGAATTGATTTCAAATTCCTATTTTTGAAAAATGGATTAAAAATGGTTTTGATAAAAACCTTATGGTTTTATCTTGTAAAATGAATTCTTTTTATTAAAAACATATTTTTTTTAAATGGAAATTGGAATTTTTTAAATGGGGGAATGGGACTTAATTTAATTTTTATGTGGTTTAAAATAAATTTTCCATCATTGAATTGTACTATAGAACATGAAAGCCTAGGTAGTTAGTGAGTTATTAGGAAAAACATGCTAGGTTGGAATTACTTTATTAATAGATTGAAACTTTACAACACTAAAAAAATATTGGTCAGCACATCTTACTTCCCCATAGGGACATGGATGAGACCTCTCTTTCCATTACTGAGGGACATGTGTACACATTGTGGTTTATCACATGAGTGTGTGAGGATCTCATAACTTAGAACTATCATATCTCTTGAAAGATGACCATGTTTTTTTCTTATTTATATATAAGATATAAATGAATGTCAATGTCATAAACTATTTTAAATGCCTTATGGATTTATATAAACTTTTTTATATAAAATTATTAACAATCCATTTGTTTAAAAGTACTTCTATTATTTTGAAATTTAAAGCATGATTTTCTAATATACTTCCATCATTTGAATTTTAAAGCATGATTTTCATAAATATTCTTTTGAAATGAAAAAAATATTTATTAAAAAAATGAAAACACATTATTTAGTTAATTTGATTTTGGAATCTTATTATGGAATACTTGGTGAGATCATACTAGGATTTTAGCTAATTCCCTACCCATGCCTTTGGGTGTTTGTATATTTCCTCTTTCCAGGTTCGAGTAGGGGTAAAGAACAACTTAGTGGTGGTTCTAGTTGTTGATTCATGGACTTGGAGTGTTGCTTTTTTTGGGACTTGGTTTTTTTTCTATCTTTTTTTACTGGTACTTTTCTGTAGTAATTTGTGTTTTTTTGCCTATTTGACTTTTGTTTCACTTCTCCTTGTGTAGTTTCTTTTGTAATCATACTGATTTTTTATCTTGATTTCATGTTGTTAGTGTAAAATTCATTCCCACTTTCATTTTTAGGATGATAGGTGCTTGTCTCCAACCCATGGGGATCGAGAATGCCCTTCAGGCCACATCGGTTCTAGCTCAGTTATCTGGTTACCAGGGTACCCAGTCCGGTTCATGATATCCCACCAAGTAAAGACCATGAACCCTATTAGTGGAGCATACAGTTTGAAAAACCATACATCCAAGACTAGTTACCATGTATACAGTAATTTTCTTTACAAAAATTAAATTAAAAATTAATAAACCCCAATTTTATCACCCGCTCGACCCTAACTCATGATTGGACGAATTCCTTAGTATTTGGATCTCTCAAGAATAATTTTTGGCCCCTCCAAACCTATTCTGAAGCAGATCAAAGCTTGATCAACATCATTCTATTCCTCTCTAGTAATAGATCTTCCCCCTCTCTTTCTCTCCTGCTCTCTCTATCTTTCCTCTATAGGGTTTCTTAGATCATCTTGTTGTAGATGGATCTAAACGACTTTGTTTTGGATCTTGAATCTAGGTTTGATTCATTGATCTCCATTTCTAACATTCTTCATTGTAAAATATTATTTCGTGTGTCTTTTTACGTGATATTTTTGTTAAAGGTAGGTGGTTCTATTGAGATTTTCCATGTTATAAACCCTTGAATTGATTTTTTAAAATTAAATTGCTTTCAATTGAATCTTGAAAACCTAATTAGATATGGATTAGGATTTTAATTTATTTGGCATGAATCTTGGGGAAAACTCCCAATTCCAATGGAATTGGAATTTGGGGTGTGTTTTGAATTTGATGGAATTTGTGAAAATTGATTTTGAGAAAAATGGAATAAATTGATTTTTTAAGAACCTATGATCGGTTTTATATTGAAAAATTATGAATTTGTTAAAAAACTGTGTTTTTGTTTTTAAATGGAAATTGGAATATTGAAATTGAAAATGGGAAATTGTATTTTAAACAGTTTTAATAGAATTTTCCCACTATTATTGATTAATTGATCACATGGGAGCTTTAATAGTTAATGAGTTATTTTGAATAAAAATTCTAGGATGGTAATTCCCTAGAAATGGATTGAAACTTTAAAACTCTAACAAAAACCTAGTTTGGTGGATCTTATCCCCAGTGGGATGTTGATGAGTCCTCTTTGGCTAGTTTTAGAGGGACGTGTGTACACATATTTCTATTATCATTGATGTGATGGTGTGAGGATCTCATAACTTGGAACTATCGTACCACTTGGGAAATGACCATGTTGCTTATTGTGATTGTTTCGATATATATATTTCATTGATTGAAAACTGATTATTTCATGCCCTATTGAATTATATAAACTATTTTATATTAAATGTTTACTTAATCCATTTTTTTGAAATGTTTAAATCAATTGAAATGAAAATCATGTTTAGTTTTAAATATGAAATTTCACTAACATGAATATTTTATTTGAAATTGAAATCATGATTTGGTTTATTTATTATGTAATATTATTATAGAGTACTTGGTGAGACCCTACTAGGCTTTTAAATCACACCCTACCTTTTTCCATTGGTGTTTTTAGATTTTATTCTTCCATGTTTGAGCAAAGGGAAACCACCAGTTGGAGGTGGTAGTTGTTGTTGATTCTTTGGGATTGGAGTGTTGTGTCTGTTGGGACTTGGGTTGTTTGACTTGTTATTCTGGTACTTTTATGATGATTTTTTGGGTTTTGTTTTACCTTTTTTACTTTTGGTATTATCTCCATTGGGAGTTTTCTTTTATCATACTAACATGATTATGTTCTTCCACTATTTGTGGGGTAAAACTATTACCAGATTTATCTTTTATGACTCCAGGTTCTTGTCACCAACCTATGATGATTGGGAACACCCTTTGGGCTATGTCAGTGTCATCTAAATTATTAGGGTATCAGGGTATTCGGGCTGGTTTGTGACAAATTGGTATCAGATCTAGGTTAAGTATATTTCCTTGATGTTAGTATGTAATTGAGAAATATTTTCAGGACTTAGGAGGTAGTTTTGATTGAATGTTTGACCATCTCTTATCATAATTATCTTTAAGTCACTAGTGGTGGTTTGGTAAAGTATTATTGAGGATTATTTCTAGTCTTTTCCCTAATTTTGGTTTGGATAGTTGAAATCCAAATATTGTTTTTGTATCTGGTGGGGTTAATTTCCCTTATTTCTCTTTCTTGAGTGTTAATCTGTGTAATATTCTGATATCTTCACTATTGTATACTGATGTTTTGAAGCATCATTCCTTTGAGAAGATGTAAAAATAGGATCTAAGAGAAAACTGATGATGAACCATAATGAGAAAATCCTCTCATGGACCAGAATATGGTTGTGGCTATTGTGTGTATTGTCCAAGCCCTAGGAAAGGCACCTACACCCGTTCTCATTCATGCACCAGTTGTGGAACCTCAGAGGGATGAGTTTCAAAATCATGCTCAGTTGTTTTTTCTCCAGAAACCACCATCATTATAAGTCTCTAAAAATCCTCAAGAGGATGAGTATTGGTTGAGGATAGTTGATCTTTTGTTTGAGTTCTCAGAGATGATTAATTCAATCAAGGTGAAATGTGTCACCTTCAAGCTGGAAGGACCTATAAAGAGATAGTGGGACATGATGATGATGGAGAAGAATCATGAGGGATTAAAGTGTAAATAATTTAAAGTTATTTTCACCAAACAGTTATATCCAGAGTCCATGGTGTTGGCCAAGGCTATCGAGTTTTTCAAACTCGAGCACGCTAGCGAGATCGTGACTGAGTATGAAAATCATTTTTTAAGCTTGTGCCGTTTTCACCTAAGATTGTATCAAATGAGAAAATTAAGACTCAATAGTTTGATATGGGACTTCAATCTGATATTCATTCTCATGTTTTCTTGATTAAGTTCTCTTCTTATGCTGATGTGCTAGATAGATCATTGATGGTTGAGCTAGATCTGGCTAATAAGTCAAGGTTGATGGGAGTTCTTTTTTCTCCCAGTGGTAGTTATATGGGTTCCTTCAAAGGGAAGATAAAGCGTGATGAGTCTCATGGTGGTTCTTGATATTATGGTTCTTCTAGATGTCCTTCAATGCTTGGAAGAGGCCCTTTGATTTACTACCAGTGTGGAAATCCAGGGCACTCAAAATGGGTTTTCACTAAGGCACCCAAGATATATGGCTCCTGCAGACCTTAGGTTACTTTAAAAAAGTTATTTCATGTATATAATTCTCTACATAGTGGCCTAAGATCATCAACACCTAAAATTACTATGGTGCAATCAGATGCTTTATGAACTAAGTGGTTCTGGCCACAAGCATCTGGGCATCTGGAACAAAGCTTCTTCACACAGTGGAAGAGTCTCCAAAGAAAGTAGGTATGGGTCCAATGACTGTGATAGGTTCTATCACTATTTATTAATCTTTA
Organism: Viscum album; assembly: GCA_963277665.1. NCBI lineage: Eukaryota > Viridiplantae > Streptophyta > Magnoliopsida > Santalales > Viscaceae > Viscum > Viscum album. Next base: position 894,213,452 of record OY728151.1, on the reverse strand, counting down.
GTGACTACTTTATTTGATACTAATGCATCTCATTTATTCATTTCAACCCATGTCAGGAATTTGCTAAATCTTCCCATGGAGATTTTATCTTACGTGATGGATATTACTACACCCCTTAGAATGAAAAGAGGGTAGGGTATCGGTTTTCCTACGTGTTATTTCTCTTTAACTAATATTGATATTGCTTGGGAATTTTTGGTTCTTTACATGAAACCTCTTGATTTGATATTTGGGATAGATTGTCTCATTACTAATAAATCCCAAATTGACTACTATCTTCGACGGGTCTCCTATATTGCACCCGATGGGGTGTACCATGACTTTCAGGGAGAATGAGACCCAAGTTTGAGTAGATCCATACTATCTTATCTAGAGTTGAGGAAAGTAATATCAGTGTTTTCTTTTGACCTGAAGTAAGAGTCTTTGAATGGTGATCTCCCATCAGTTTTCATCGAGTTCCCAGATGTTTTCTCTTTTGAATTCTCTAGTTTTCCCCTGTAAGAGAGATGGATTTTTCTATTGATTTTGTGTAGGGTACTCAACAAATATCTATTACCTCTTACCATATGAAACAATATGAAATGAAAGAGTTTAAGACTTATTTGGATGGTATTCTAGATAAAGGATTTATACACCCAAGTGTGTCACCTTGGGAGGAAATTGTTCTTTTTGCTAAAAATTTGATGGTTCACTTCACCTTTGTGTGGATTACCAAAAACTCCATAGAGTTACGATAAATAAAAAGTATCTATTTCCCTGAATTGATGATTTTTTTGACTAGTTGAAAGGGTCTAAGTGGTTATTGAATATTTATCTTCGATCTGGTTACTATTAGTTGAGAATAAATAATATAACATTCAGAAAACTACCTTCCAGAGTAGGTATAGACATTATGAGTACCTTTTCATTCCATTTGTTCTAACCAATTCTCCTAAAATATTTATGTATTTGATGAAAAATTTCTTCCATGAGTATCTTGATAGTTTCATTTTGGTCTTATTGGATGACATCCTTGTTTATTCTAAGTCTGGGGAGGATCATGTGCGTCATCTGAAATTATTTTTGTAATTATTGATAGATCACCAACTTTATTCTAATCTATCTAAATGTGATTTATGGATTAAGGAAGTGAAGTTCTTGGGACACATGGTGTCAGAACATAGTATTTCAGTTGATCCTAAAAAGTAGAAAGTTGATACGACATGGGAATAATCGCAAAATATTTTTGATATTTGAAGATTCTTGGGTTTAGTTGGATATTATCATTGGGTAAAGGATTTCCCAAATATGGATTCACTAATGACCACTCTCACTCATAAGGGAGTGAAGCTTTCTTGGTATGAAAAATGTTAGAGTTCTTTTGTTGAACTTAAATGTCTGTTGAATATTGTGTTGGTGTTTACTCTTCCAGAGGTTTGACAGGGCTATGTGGTACTTTATAAAACATTAGGTTCATGTTTTCATTGTGTTCTTATTCAGGGTGATCATGTCATTACCTATGACTCTCGGTAGTTTAGTCCCCATGATAAGAATTACTCGATCATTAGTTTTGAACTCTCAATCATGATGCATTCCCTTAAGATTTGGTTTTTGGAACCATGGTCATATGTGCATGAATTGGAGTATGGTTTGTGTTTGTTGTCAATCCTCAGAGGAAGTTCAGAATGTGTGCCAGCAAAGTGATCATACAGAACAAGCAGATAACAGTATTGAAAGTGGCATCGTTTTATAGTGTTTTCCAAATTTCTGAGCCTGAAAATAATCAAATGAAGAAAATTGGTTTTTGGTAAAGTGAATTGCGCACCGTGTACTTAAAGGAGAGGTAACTTGCGCACCTAATGTTTTTCAAGATCAGAACATGAAAATATGGCAAAGAGAGAAGGGCGCTCAAGTGTTATGTTTGGTTGCGCAAGTGACTTGCGCGCCGAGAAAGGACTTGCACGTCGGTGCCTAGGAGGATTGGAAAGTTACACGAAATATGTTCTTCAAGATCATAACTTCAAAATATGGAAAAGGAAAGAGGTTCGTGCAAGTATTGGTTTGGTCGCGCAAGTGAGTAGCGTGATAGAGGCTAGGGCAGTTGGAGTTGCGCGCCAGAACTTGCGAGTCGAGGGGAGGCTTGCGCGCCACCGTGCAGGGTGTCCAGTTTTCCTATAAATAGAGGACCACCCCTCCTCATTTGTAATGAAGTTCAGACTTATAGAAATTAAGAGCTCCGTCCCGCAAGTGTGATGGTCGCGTAAGTAGTGGTGGATCGCGCAAGTTGAAGTTGCGCGACAGTTGGTTGTTGTGCGTCCAAGGTGGTTTGGGAAGAAAATAATGTGGGTCGCGCAAGTTTGGTGTTGAAGAAGTGTGTGTAATGAAAGTGGTCGAGGTATACTTGTGCGCCAGTTATAACTTGCGCGTCGGCTTTGAAACTTGCACGCCAGATTGGAGAAGCGCACCAAGTATTTTTGATGCACGCTAGTCTTTTTGGAGTTACACGAAAGCTGGAAGATTGTCTGACACCTTCGGTGCAAAGTGAGATTAGACTACTGGTGATAGTTGGACTTCAACATAGAATCTACACATGATTGAGGATGCATTATTTTGCAATGATGAAAAGACCTTCATGTCTATAAACTGATTGTGACTTCACCAAAGGCAGTGAGCCAGGGGGAGTCAATGGGAGTGACCTGAGGGACGCATTGAGCTATCCCTGAACCTTTTTAAAGGTAGTGAGCCTGGGACAGAGTGAATGTGGCCAAACCTTTTTAATCCACGGCTAGTGAAGTTTAGTTGAATTTGGTACGACTGAAAACCAGTCGGCGTATGCTCCTTAGACGTATCCCTTAGTGGTGAACCAAGTAAAAAGTGTTGTGTCATCTCTCTGCATGTGAATGTTTGCTTTCTGATCATATTCATCATATGGGTTTAACAAGTTCCTACCAACGTGGGAACAAGATCCATCTCATTAAAAGAAAAATTGGTCACCCTGATTCACCCCTCCCCTCTCAAGGTGTCCCGGGGTCTTACAAGTGGTATCAGAGGGTAAAGGTTGCTGGTGTTGAATCTATCCTTTATCATCATGGAGAATGCAGTCAATGTAAGGGGAGTCCCCCTCTTCGATGGAAGTAATTTCCATATCTATAAGAATATAATGAGATCTCATCTAAGATCCCTGGGAATGGATGTTCTATTTTACACTATGAAAGGTATACATGTTACTGATCCAATAGGGTTGGTTATGACTGATGCCGATAGGAAAATTCTTAATGTTGATGCTAAAGCATAGAATGCTCTCACCACAGCCCTTTCTAATCAGATCGATCTAAAGGTGATGAGTTTCACCTCAGAAAATTCCACGTGGGATAAACTTGAAAATATTTATGAAGGTGATAGAAAAGTGAAGGAGTCGAAACTACAAGTCCTGCACAATAGGTTCGATGATCTGAAGATGCATCCTAATGAGAATACAGATTCCTTATTCAATTGAATTACTAAAGTGGTTGGAGCTATTCGGGGTCTAGGTGAAGAAATAAAATACGTAGACGTTGTAAAGAAAATATTAAGAAGACTTACACCCCTTTAAAATTTAAAGGTTTCATACCTTGAGGAAAGAGATCTTTCAAAAATTTCTCTGGATTATCTACTGAGCATCCTGGTGGCATATGAAATGAGGGTCAAACTAGAAGATGCTACGACTCGAGTAATCAAGGAAATGGCGTTCAAATCCATGGAGAAACTGAAAATATAAAAAGATAGTAGTGGTGAATATGAAGAGGAAAACGAAATTCTTTCTCTCATTGACAATAAGTTTCAGAAGGGAAAAGGGAAATTCAAAGGGAAGTTACCACTAGCTTGCTTTCATTGTGGCAAAGTTGGGCACATTGCTTCTCAGTGCTTAAGGAAGATATATGATGATGATAGTGATGCTGAAAACATTTAGAATCCTTAGAAAAGGTTTTTCAAGAAAGGAGACTTCAAATCTAGAAATAAATTTCTGAATAAGAGTTTTGTCTGTGAAGAGGAAGAAGATGATAATGAATTTTGTGATGAAGAAGAACCAGAATTTAAAACTGGGAACCATGCTTCCATGATGACCACTGTTGAAAAATCAGAAGATACTGGTGGAGAAAATCAGTTGAAAACTAGCACAGATCCCGAGTTGCAACTTAAGGATGTTGTTAGTAAGATCAAGATTAAATGTAAGAGTTGCAATAAGTGGAAATAAATTGTAGAAGAATCAACTGAATATGTTGATCAAAGTGAAGAAGAAATTGAACGAATGGAAGAATTGGTGAAAGTGAAGTCTAAAATACTTGAAAGAAATGATGATGTAGTGGATCTGAAGTTGAGAATTAAAGATTAGGCAAAGGTCATAAATGACCTCACCTACAGACTAGAGGAAAAGTCCAAGACTACTGATCATCTTGAGGAGGAAGTTGTTACTATTAGAAGTAAACTTGAAAAAGATTCAATTTCAAAATAATCAAGTAAGAAAATAAAGTTTGGAAGGTTCATAGATGTTGAACTATTGGAGAGAGAAAAACATGGATCTAATGGAGTTGAAAATATTTTGAATGATCAAAGACCTGCCTGCATGGGAAATAGTGGAATTGGTTGTGAGGCAGAATCGTCAAATGCTGCAAATAAAGGTGACAAAAATAAAGGCAATCTAAAAGTGGGTGATGTGGGAAAGTATTCTAAAGTGATGAAACAGAAACCCCCAATTCAATCTGAAATAAGAAAAGAATATTATCCTTGATCCTCATGGAAAAAAGGATCCCTCATACTATTATCCCACAGAAGAAGGAATGAGGACAAATAAAATCAAGAAGACATTTCCTCTCATGAAGTGTCAATTCTGTAGATATTTGGGCCATACCATGTCTCATTGTGAAGAGGAAAGAAGCTATCTAAATGGAGAAGATATATGAGTTCAAAAGAGGATAACAAATTCATATCCTAATTCTTTTAGAAGAAACAATTTCTATGGATATTGTTTTCGTTGTTCTAACTTTGTTCATAAGGCTGTTAATTGCAGGCAGATAAGGGACATGGACACCTCATACCAAAGTTCGAGACAAGTCAAGTCTCGTCAGTAAGAAAGTGTTTCTATTTCCAATAGGTTTTCTCCTCTCAAAGAATATTTTGACTATGAATAACCTAGGTACATGAAAGAGATAATTGAAATACCATCATTGCTCTATACTCAATATAATGTCTAATGGAAAGAAAGGAAGAAAATTGAGAAATCCAACCTTGTAGAGGTGGACCTCAAAGCTACAAAAAACAACAGTTCCTGGATTCTGGAGAGTGTCTTTTCATCTCATATGACAGGTAATGATGGCTTGTTAACGGATATTTAAAGGAAGGTTTATGGTACAGTATGATTTGGTAATGATGAAGCTTTGAAAATCAAAGGCAGTGGAAGTACTGAATTAGCTAATGGAGAGCTAAAGAATACTAAAGTCCTTTATGTAGATGGCCAACGTCATAATATACTCAGTGTGAGTCAACTCTGTGACTCAAGACTTATAGTTATTTTAATCAGAAAGGCTGCACAATCAAGGGAAAGACAAGAAATTCAATTATGAAGGGATGCAGAACAGAAGGTAACTTGTATCAGGTTGATAGTAAAGAAAATTTTTGTTACATGTCTGTTGAAGAAGAAAACAATTTGTGGCATCGGAGACTGGGAAACATAAATCAAAAAGACATGGAGAAAATATCAAAATTGATAGTTATCATGGACATCCCCAACCTGAAGTGTGAGTGTGAAAAATTTTGTGATGATTGCATTCGTGGAAAGCTAGTCTGCAGTTCATATTGGCCAAAGAATAAAAGGGCATCTCATCTTCTTGATCTAATTCATACAGATGTATGTGGGATGATAAATGTTGTCGGAACTCATGGAGAAAGGTACTTTGTACTTTTTATTGATGATTACAATAGAATTTCATGTGTTATGGTCATTCACAGAAAACGACAAGTGCTTGACTGTATGAAAACATATCTGCGAATCACCGAGAATGATATTGGATGAACAATTAAAGTGTTGCGATATGACAATAGAGAGGAATACACATCCCTTGAGTTTGAGAATTACCTTGAAAAACATGGAATATATCATGAGGTAGCTGTTGTGAGAACTCCACAGCAAAATGGAGTTGTTGAGTGCTTGAATCGACAGGTCAACAATATGGCCAGGACTATACTGATTGAGAGTGGTATCTCTCGCCATTACTGGAAGGAAGCTGTTGAAGCTGTAGTGCACATTCAAAATCAAACATAGCTTTATATGGGAGAAATGGAAACACCATATGAATTGTGTCATGAAAGGAAGCCTTCGTTGAAATAATTTCGAGTTTTCGGAAGCAAATGTTTCATCTGAAATAAAGAAAAAAATCAAGTGAAGTTTGGTGACAATGCTGATGAAGGAATTTTTCTTGGGTATCCAATGAACAGAAAAGCCTACAAGTGTTTCAACAAGCGATTAGTAAGGATTGTGGAAAGCAGTGATGTTAATATAATTGAAGATAAAACCACAAATGCTTCAAGGACGTCATATGCTGATGTGATAGAAAGTGAGGAAGAAAGTGAACATGGAGAAAATAAAAATACAGAAATAGAGGAAGTTGTTCAAAACAATCAGTAGTCACATCATGATGTTGACTCATAAGAAGAATATGAAGAAGAAACTATGGCTGGAGAGAATAAAACTGAACCTCGCAGGAGAATTCGAAGAGCTAAGATTGATCCATCTAACATTATTGGGTATAGGAGTGCACCCACAAAAACAAGGAGGATGAGGAATAACATGCAATCTGCATTTCTGTCAGTTGTGGATTCATCATCATTTGAAGAATATGCAAAGTATAAATCATGGGTGAAATCCATGAATGAAGAGTTAGATCAGATTGAAAAAAATCAGACATGGGATCTTGTCCAGAGACCCGAAGGTCACAAAGTTATTGGTACAAAATGGATCTTCAAGAACAAGTTTGATGAGCATGGAAGTGTTATTAGAAATAGGGCACGACTGGTATGTAAAGGATACTCCCAAATTTAAGGTGTTGATGTTGAAGAAACCTTTGATCCAGTGGCTAGACTGGAGTCAATCAGGTTGTTCCTTGCCATGACACTCCAAATAGGATATAAAGTGTATCAAATGGATGTCAAGACAGTATTCTTTAATGGTGTACTCGAAGAAGAAGTCTACATTGAACAACCAGTGGGTTTTGTTCTTGGTACTGATGAAACAAAGGTCTGCAAACTGAAGAAAGCTCTGTATGGTTTGAAGTAGGAACCACGAGCATGGTATTCCCGGCTAGACTCATATCTCAAGAATTTGGAATTTAAAAGAGGAGGAGTATATCAAAATCTATATGTGAAGAATTCTCCAAAAGATCAACTCATAGTTCTAGTCTACGTTGATGATATCATATTTGGTGGCAGCAGGCAGAAATCAGTGGATGAATTTTCCAATCACATCAAATTAGAATTTGAAATGTCTATGATTGGAGAGCTCACATATTTCTTGGGGATGTAGGTGATTTAAAAGAAGGATTACACTTTCATTTATTAGGAAAAGTATGCAAGAGAGCTGCTGAAGAATTTTAATATTCAAGACTCCAAACCAATGTCAAATCTGATTGTAGTTGGAACTAAACTTGGAAAGCATGAAGATGGGACCCCTGTAGATCCCACCATGTACAGGAGGATCATTGGGAGCCTACTGTACCTGACAATGACACGACTGGATATTTTCTTTGCCACATGTCTTGCAGCCCTCTTTCATAGTAATCCAAAGGAGTAACATATGGAAGCAGTAAAAATAATCATGAGGTATATTCAAGGTACTCATAATTGTGGCTTATACTTTGGTGCAGGAAGAAACAGTGAATTATCAGCATTTTTTGATGTTGACTGGGTCGGTGATGTTGTGGAAAGAAAATCCACCAGTGGTGGAGCATTCTATATTGGGAATAAATGTGTTGTCTGGTTGAGTAAGAAACAATAAAGTAATTCTATTAGTACTATTGAAGATTGGTATATCTCTGCCACAAAGGCATGCACTCAACTGCTATGGATAAAGCAACAATTAACAGATATTGGTGATGAGGTGAAGCAACCAATGGTGATTTACTGTGATTACAAGAGCGCAATTGATCTTACGAAGAATCTGGTACAGCATTCTCATAAAAAACATATTGGAATTAGGTATCACTTTATCAAAGAGAAATTTGAACAAGGCGTGATTAGAATAAATCATGTGGGAACTGATGAGAAAGTGGCTGATATCCTGACCAAGCCACTATCAACAGCTGTGTTTGAGAAGCATCAGTTGAACCTCGGTGTTCAGCCACCTCCCAGTGCATAAGGAGGCTATGAGAATCCCCTCTCCCTAGTTATGTTAACTGTTTTTAATCTTTTTATGGATGTGATGCAGTTTTTTGGGGGAGATACTTTCCAGGGGGAGTGTTATTTGATCTGAACAAAGAACATTTACTGATCTTTGGGTTTATTGTCAATGGGGGAGAAAGGAATAAATTCAGGCATGTTCAGGATGAGAAGGATGAGATGTAATTTTTTCTTGGGTGTCATTGATAATTCCAAAACACAGGAACCCAATTCAAGCTTCCTCTCTTGTTTTCTACACTGATCATTTCCCATGTATACTTAGAGTATTGATTGAGTTGATTCTTGTGTTTTTGGTTTGCATGTGGATGGTGATCTATTGAATTTATTTTCTGATTGCCAACAAACCCAAAGGGGGAGATTGTTGGAACCATGGTCATCTATGCATGAATTGGATATGGTTTGAGTTTATTTTCAATCCTCATAGGAAGTTCAGAATGTGTGCCAGCAAAGTGATCATACAGAACAAGAAGATAACAGTATTGAAAGTTGCATCATTTTCCAGTGTTTGCCAAATTTCTGAGCCTGAAAATCATCAAATGAATAAAAGTGGTTTTTGGCAAAGGGACTTGTGCGCCGTGTACTTAAAGGAGAGGTAACTTGCGTGCCTAATGTTTTTCAAGATCAGAACATGAAAATATGGCAAAGGGAGAAGGGTGCTCAAGTGTTATGTTTGGTCGTGCAAGTGACTTGGCGTCGAGAAATTACTTGTGTGTCAATGCCTAGGAGGATTGGAAAGTTGTGCGACATATGTTTTTCAAGATTAAAACTTCAAAATATGGAAAAGGAAAGATTTTTGTGCAAGTATTGGTTTCGTTGTGCAAGTGAGTAGCGCGACAGAGGCTATGGAAGTTGGAGTTGCATGCTAGAACTTGCGTGCCAAGGGGAGGCTTGCGCGCCACCACACAGGGTGTCCAGTTTTCCTATAAATAGAGGACCACCCCTCCTCATTTTTAATGAATTTCAGACTTAGAGAAATTTAGAGCTCATGTCGCATAGGTGTGATGGTCTCACAAGTACTGGTGGTTCGCGCAAGTTGAAGTTGCGTGACAGTTGGTTGTTGTGCGTCCAAGGTAGTTTGGGAGGAAAAGAATGTGGTCCACGCAAGTTTGGTGTTGAAGAAGTGTGTGTCGCGCAATTGGTCGAGGTAGACTTGCATGCCAGTTATAACTTGCGCGACAGATTTGAAACTTGCACGCCAGCTTGGAGAAGTGCACCAGGTATTGTTGATGCACGCCAGTCTTTTTGGAGCTACATGAAAGCTGGAAGATTTCCCGAAACCTTCAGTGAAAAGTGAGATTAGAATACTAGTGAGAGTTGGACTTCAACAGAGCATCAACACGTGATTGAGGATTCATTATTTTGCAATGATGAAAAGACCATCATGTCTATAAACTAAGTGGGACTTCACCAAAGGTAGTGAGACAGGGGGAGTCAATGGGAGTGACCCGAGGGATGTAGTGAGCTATCCCTGAACCTTTGTAAAGGAAGTGAGCCTGGGACAGAGTGACTATGCCCGAACCTTTGTAATCCATAGTTAGTGAAGTTTAGTGTAATTTGGTATGACCGAAAACCTGTCAGCATATGCTCCTTGTACGTAGCCCTTAGTGTTGAACCAAGTAAAAAGTGTTATATCATCTCTCTACATGTGAATGTTTGCTTTCTGATCATATTCATCATACAAGTTTAAAAAGTTCCTACCAACGTGGGAATAAGATCCATCTCAATAAAAGAAAAAGTGGACACCCTGATTCACCCCTCCCCTCTCAGGGTGTCCCGGGGTCCTACATTGGTGACAATACCTTTTTGGAGAATGGTTTACCATGTATTATGACCATAAGATCTTGAGTTATATCTTATCTCAAAAATATTTGAATCTTCATTAGTGGTGTTGGGTAGAGTACTTACAATCCTTCAATTTCAATATAACCTACACCCTGAGGAAAGAAAATTTTTTCATAGATGCTTTGAGTAGGAAAATTTTGACCTGGTTCATGAAAGGATCATTGAAAGAGTGGAACTTGATGGATCTTTTTGAACAATTTTTTATAGGAGTTCAGGAAATAGAGGTCGAGGATGATTTGGCTAGTGTATAGTTAACCTCTTCTCTTCTCAATATGATTATTTAGAAATAGAAACTTGATGATGATTTCCATAGAATTAGATACTCTCTTTATAGTGGGGATACCATTTCTAAGTGGTTATTCTCCATAGAGAGTATTCTATGTTTCCAAAACCAATACATTTTATATTTTCTTGTAAGAAAATATGTAATGGGGTATTGCTATAATTACCATTGGGAAGTGCACCTAGTAATCATAAATATGTTTTATGGCATGTGACTAATATTCTGGTGTCCATGTATGAGATGAAGCATTGATTATTTTTGTCTCCCATCATTATACTTACCAACAGGTCAAGGCCAGGCATCAGAAGACTTTGGGTTTTATTCAACCACTTTTAGTGTTGTATTAGAAGTGGTATGTGATATCAATGGAATTTGAGGTTGGTTTGCTACATACCTAGAGAAATAATAATGTAATATGGGTTTTGATCAATAGTCTGGACAAATCATATCACTTTATACCTATTCGTGACATAACCAAAGATGAGGAGATGGGAAATCTCTATGTGAGAGATATTTTTCATTTTCACAAAGTCCCATATACTATATTCTTTGATAGAGATCCTCATTTTACTTCTCACTTTTGAGGGTCCTTCAGGATGCATTGGTATCTTAGGTTTTTTTGGTGTGGAAAACCATCCGTAGTCAGATGGCCAGATAAAGAGGGGTATATAGATTCTTGAGAATATGATTCATTCTCACATCCTCAAATTTAGTGGATCTTGGGATGACCATTTGATGCTAGTTGAGTTTTCTAATAAAAATAGTTACCAGTCTGTGATCAGAATGGGTCCTTTTGAGGCCTTTTATAGTAATTCATATAAATATCTATTGTGTTGGTCAGTGATTGGTGAAAGTTACATGGTTGGACTGATCTCGGTTCAAGAGATGATAAAAAATATTCAATTTATTCATTAGATAATGTTGACAGCACAAATTTGGTATAATTATTATGTTGATATTCATCACAGACCATTGGAATTTTCAGCTGGTGATCAGGTGTTCTTGAAATTTTTACCCCATTTGGGTTATCGATGGCTTGGGAGGTAATGGAATCTTTCTCCTCATCTTGTAGAAACTTTTGAGTTTGTTTAGTATGTGTGGAAAGTAGATTATCATTTATAACTTTTGTCATAGCTGACGTCAATATATAACGTGTTCCATATATCACAGCTGTGAAAGTATATTTTGGGTCTATCTTAAGTTCTGAGCTGGAGTGATCTCGACTTTGAGCATGCTTTATCTATGGATAAGCATCCAGTCAGGATAGATGATTCTAAAACCAAGGTACTTTATGGGAATATAATACCTTTGGTTTGAGTGTTATGGCAACATGGTTTTGATACTCATGAAATGTGGGGGAGAGAGGAATTGATAAGAGATAAGTGGCCTCATAGTTTTTATATGGAAACTTCTTGATAAGATTTCTAGGGATAGAAAGTTTCCATAGTGGGGAGGTTGTAACATCTTGTTACTGTTTGCAGGTACTCTTCAACCCTCCTTTTTTATGATTTGGTTGTGGTTCTTCTTGAGTTATTTCAGAATAAAGTTAAAAATTTTGGAATTTTATGGGTTGTGCATAGTTGGTTAATGGTTTTCTCAACCTGTATGTCCACCCAGTTGAAACCATGAAAACCCAAATAGTGGAGGTTTACATAGTTGGCACATGGTTTGAAAACCTGTGTGCCCACCTAGTAGAAACTGTACACCCCATCAGTGGGGTGCATAGTTAGGGTGCACAATTTAACAAACCGTATGACCCTACCCATATAATCATGCATGCAGGGATTTTCTTTCCAAAAATTAAATTAAAAATTCCCAAACCCCTATTTTATCACCCACTCGACCTTAACTCAGGATTGGACAAATTCCTAGGTCTTTGGAGCCCTCAAGAACTATTTTTGGCTCCTCTAAACCTATTATAAAGTGAATAAAATCTCGATGAACATTGTTTGATTCCTCTCTAGTAAGAGATCTTCACTCATTAGTTCTCTATCTCTCTCTCTATCTTTCTTTCATAGGGTTTGTTAGATCATCTTATTGTATATGGATCTAAAATCCTTTGATTTGGATCTTGAATCTAGGTTAATTCCTTGATCTCTATTTTTGACATTATTTATTTGAAAATCCTATTGTGAGCATCATGTTATGTGATATTTGTGTTAAAGGTAGGTGGTTCTATTGAGATTTTCCATGTTATAAACCCTTGAATTGCTTGTTTTAAATTAAATTGATTTCAATTGAATGTTGAAAACCCAATTCAATATGGATTGGGATTTGGATTTATTTGGTATGAATCTTGGGGAAAAACTCCCAATTCCAATGGAATTGGAATTTAGGGTGCGTTTTGAATTTGATGTAATTTTTGAAAATTGAATTTTGAATTGATTTTTGAGAAAAATGGCTTATATTGATTTGTTAAGAACCTATGATTGGTTTTATCTTGAAAAAGGTATGAATTTATTAAAATTCCATGTTTTGGTTTTTAAATAGAAATTAGCATATTGAAACTAAAAATGGGGTAATTGTATTTTAAACAATTTTAAAATAATTTTCCCATTATTATTTATTAATTTAGAATATTCAATCCTGGGTAGTTAGTGAGTTATTTGGGACAAACACACTAGGATGGTAATTCCCTAGAAATGGATTTATGCTTTACAACTCTAACAAAAACCTAGTTCGGTAGATCTTATCCATAGTGGGATGTTGATGAGTCCTCATTATCTAGTGTCAGAGGTATGTGTGTGCAAATATTACCATGATCACCGATGTGAGGGTGTAAGGATCTCATAACTTGGAACTATAATACCACTTGGAAAATGACCATGTTTCTTGTTGTGATTGTTTTGATATATATACACCATTGATTATGTACTTCTTATTTCATGCTCTGTTGAATTATATAAACTGTTTTATATAAAAATTTTACTTAATCCATTATTTGAAATGTTTCCATCAATTGAAATAAAAAGCATGTTTGGTTTTAAATATGAAATTGTACTGTCATGCATGTTTTATCTAAAATTGAAAGAATGATTTGGTTTATTTATTATGTCATTTTTTTTATAAAACACTTATTGAGACCCTACTAGGATTTTAGCTCGCACCCTTCCTTTTTCCCTCAGGTATTTTTAGATTTTATTCTATCGGGTTAAAGCAAGGGGAAAGCACCACTCGAAGGTGGTGGTTGTTGTTGATTATTTAGGCTTGGAGTGTTGTGTATGTTGGGACTAGGGTTGTTTGTCTTGTTCTTCTGGTACTTTGATGATGTTTTATTTGGGTTTTGTTTTACCTGTTAGACTTTTGGTACTATCTCCTTTTGGTGTTTTATTTGAGTATATTGACTTGTTTCTGTTATTCCACTATTTATGTGGAAAATTTGCTCCCAGTTTTATCTTCTATGATACCAGGTGCTTATCTCCAACTCATGGGGATTGAGAACGCCCTTCGGAATATGTTAGTACCATCTCGATTATCATGGTACCAAGGTATATAGGTTGTTTCATGAGAATGCTAATTTAGACTAATTCAACCTCACATCACTTCTATGTAAGAATTAAAATTGAAACCAAATAAAATTGAAGTGATAGAGGACAAACTAGCCTCAATGTTTGAAAGAAAACATACAAAAAACAAACTCTTCTTAATACCCATGATACAGGGTTAAAACTATACAATTTAATCATATAAAATATATTTTAATTCATTTCATTACTTATTCCTTTTCTATTTTTAAGAAACATTGGTTATGCATTGTAGCCAATTTGGATACTCTAAAGATCTATTTTCTAGGTTCAATGCATGGATACCCAAAAAATCAACCACACTTGATTAAATTTATCGATTTTTAATACACCGCATGCAATGTTTTACAACTATAATTCAATTTATACATTTTATATCATGTTTTAATAATAATTTTTTTATAATAGAGTGGTGTTTAAATATATTCAAAATCATGGAATGAGAGCAATCCATGAATACAAGGATCCCATGGAATTATACAAGTGGATAAGTATTAGGGTATATATAATAAGATTTCAACATAGAAATATATATCAAAACTAATTAATAATTTTTCTCAATGTTTCATTTGTGTCTAAAAAAAACCAATGGAAAAGATTATGGTTATTATATATGTAAATTTATAAAATATATCATATACCATGACCAAACTAGCATCCTAAAAGAGGTATTTTATAAGATAATTTCAATTTCATTTAAAATATTTATTAATACTTTGTTTATTTATATTTTTCTAGTACTACCAGGACTTGTGATAGTCCTCATATTTTCAAGAGGAAATATATTTGTTTAGAAGTAAATGGGAAGCATATCTAGTGTGAGAATGTATATAGAAATCATGAATAGGTGATTCCCTACTACTTATTTAGTTGATTTTATCATCATTTTATCTATTATTTTAGTTAATTTCCTTATAATTTTTATTGGATGCTTTATTATAATGATCAATAAGTTATTTTTGACTTGTAGGAATGATTCACACCTTAATCCGATACACAGTGTGTCCGGTATGACTTAAAGTACATGTTTTAAGTTTAAATTTGACATTTTAGTTGAAAACAAATGTCACATACTCAAAACTGATAAAATGCATTCAGATTGTTTCAAAACTTTAGAAAAAAATATCTAGAAGTAGTTTTTGACATGTAATAATCATCCGAACCTCGATCTAACATATGTTGTGACTGGTATGACTCGAAGTTTATGTTTTTAGTTTCAAATGAAATTTTAGTTCAAAACACACATCACATACTAAAAATTGATAAAATGCGTTTTAATTGTTTTTATACTTTAGCATAGTGATCCATAAGTCATTTTTGATGTGTAGGAATTAGTCACACCTTAATCCGATGCATGGTGTGACCGGAAAGACTCCAAGTGTGTATTTTTATTTAGAATTTAAATTTTAGTAAAAAAGTTAAGTGAAATACTCAAAATTAATAAAACACATTCAAATTGTTTTTATACTTTAGGAAAAATATATATATGTCATTTTTTACATGTAGGAATTAGTTTCACCTAAATTTGATACACATTGTGGACAGTATGACTCAATGTGTCTATTATCAGTTTAAAATTGATAATTTAGTTAAAAACACATGTCAATCAATGAAAATCGATAAAACATGGTAAAATTATTTTGATACTTTAGGAAAATGATCCATAAGTTATTTATGATGTGTAAGAATAATATGCACATCAATCTGATGCATAGTGTGACCGATATGAATCCAAGTGTGTCTTTTTATTTAAAATTTACATTTTAGTAAAAAAACAAGTGAAATACTTAAAATGAAGTAAACAAATTCATATTGTTTTGATACTTTATTACAAAAATACATAAGTTATTTTTTACATATAGGAATCATCGGCACCTCATTATGATACATGGTGTGCCTGGTATGACTAAAAGTGTCTGTTATCAATTTAAAATTAACATTTTAGTTCAAAACATGTGTCACTCAATAAAAATGATAAAACATACTTAGGTTTTCTTGATAATTTAGGACAGTGATTCATAATTCATTTTTTATGTGTATGAATTAGTATCATGTCAAACCGACACATGATGTGACCAGTATGACTCAAAGTGTGTGTTTTCACTTTAAAATGATATTTTAGTAAAACAAACCGTGACAAACTCAAAACTAAGAAAACTCATCTGTATTGTTTTGATACTATACTAAAATTATCCATAATTCATTATTGATGTGTAGGAATTAACCACACCTCAATCTGACACATGGTGTGACTGGTATGACTCTAAGTGTTTATTTTTATTTAAAATTAACATTTTAGAAAAAACAATAAGTTACATACTCAAAATGAAGAAAACACATTCAAATTGTTTTGATACTTTAGTAAAATGATCCATAAATAATTTTTGACATGTAGGAATCAACCTCATATCAATCCAATGAACAGTGTCACGACCCCCTCCCACCAAAGATGCCCCTCCTGATCTGGCAATGGTGAAAGGAAGATAATGACCCCCGAGTCCCGCCTCCAGTAGGCCCCGGGTTGGCGACTAGCACCAAGGGTATGAGTTTTTTTTCAATCATGGGAGGCATTACCCTTTTTATAGTTAGGATCGGAAATAGGACAAGTCAACCACCAAAAAGGAAAAAGAACAAAGGTGATGAAAAGAAACCCAAACCAGTCCCATATGCATGTATAAATAAACTGAAATAGGTACAAGTACAAATAAGCTCAAAGTACAAGTGAGTACAGTACCAAAAGAAAAACAAGAAAACAGCAACTGCACAGCTCCCACTGCCTGACTAGTAGGGTCTCGCACGGCCCTGGTAGTCCTCCTGAAAACCTGAAACAACATAGGGTGAGCATACAAGTATACTCAGTAGAGAACCTAAAGCTCTCGTGCACAAGTGGGGAGACACCCTAAGGTCCCGTGAGAAAACAGAAGAACCAGAAACTAACAAGGAAAAACTATCCACCCAGCTTCACTGGTCACACTCACCAAGTAACACAAACAAGTTTAGTATATACATAGAACAAAATTATTGGGTACCCCACACCATTTCCCACTTAATTAGATGCTGCTCTTCCTAACGGCAAACGTCCTGACACTACCACACTCTTCCCGCCCGCACACACCTGGGCCAAACCACGCATCCCGCCCGCACACACCTGGGCCTCACAACCACGCATCTCTCTCACACACACCTGGGCCACAACCACTAACCCGCCCGCAGACACCTGGGCCTCATCCCGAAGGTTCTTGGGAACGGTAAGCCTGCCCGAAGAGTCTTGGGCTAAAGGTCTCCTCAAGCCATCATAGCCTCCGAGACCTACCCGAAGAGTCTTGGGTGTAAGGTCACCTCAAGCCATCATAGCCTATGGAAGAAGGAGTAGGAAGGAGCTAGTAACTAAGGGGGAACACCCTCTCCCATAAAATGGGAGTGTTCGGCACTAGGTGCTTGACATGGGTGTGGTGCGACAAAACACAAAGATACAATTATATATATACATATACCAAACACACAGCCCAACCTATGGCTTCTTAAAAAAGAGAAACTGAGCATGTGCCTCGGCACTGCTACCACGAAGCATGCATCAACAACCAAACAATCATCCCCCAACCCCATTTAGGTTTTCATGTTTCATGCAATGGTTTAACAAATTATTACTACTGGCAAACTATCATCCAGACAAAACCTTTCACAAACATATCCCTGCCATCCACAACCAAGGTTAGGTAAAACACAAGCAACCACATGCCATTTCATTTACAAAAGATTATCACAACCATACAACATTCCATCATTCATTTATTTCAAAGTTCCACACATAAAACCCTTTCCACACACAAAACATTTCCGCATTTGAAAACACCTTTTACTTCAAAACACTTTTCATATTCAAAACACTTTTCATAAATAAAGGCATTTTCCACAAAACAACCAAACCACCAACATGTTCATTATTCCAACTTTGTTCAACCGGGGTGATCACACAAGGTTTTCATTCCCATTTAATCAGCCAGTCTTTACGTGCTTATCCATTTTCCATGTTTTAACAAAACCAACCACAAACAATTCAGATATCAATTGCGCACGCAAAGGCCACCAACGGCCTTGATTTTCAGTAGGCAAAGGCCTTTCAATCCAAAATTACAATCAGAAGATAAAGAAACTATAAGGCAATAGAAACAGCACAAAACCCTAAACCCTTCTTTATCCGGTTATTATCTTTATTTAAAGTTCAACTGCATCCCATGGAACAAAAGAAAAATATCCCACCCCGCCTGTTGCACCAAATAGAGAGACGAAGGTAAACCCCTACCTCAAAAGGTCCCGATCCCGTCGCTTCCGACGACGTCCTTCGGTGTCCTCCGCCTTCACCAAACCCAAAAAACGCCTCCTAGGATGGAAGCTGGAGAAGAAAGGCCGGAAGGAAAGGTGAAAAGTCTGGGCTTAGAAGCTTCGTCTCGTCGCTATGATCCTGTGGCCGCTGACGGATCGACGATCGGAGTTCGGACAAAGAAGTTAGAGGAGGAAGACTTCTTGATCATCCAAGAGTGTCGTCGTGTGAAGAAGAAGCGATTGGTCTGGAAATAATCCGCACCCCTTTCTTATATAGCCAACAAATAGGTCGGGCTGTCATGACCCCCTCCCACCAAAGATGCCCCTCCTGATCTGGCAATGGTGAAAGGAAGATAATGACCCCCGAGTCCCGCCTCCAGTAGGCCCCGGGTTGGCGACTAGCACCAAGGGTATGAGTTTTCACAAATATGGGAGGCATTACCCTTTTTATTATTTTGGATCGGGAAATAGGACAAGTCAACCACCAAAAATGGAAAAGAACAAGTGTATATAATAAACCCAAACCAAGCCCACATGCATGTTTAAACAATTTTTATAACAAGGTACAAGTACAAGGAAGCTCAAAAGTACAATGCCAAAGAAACAAGAGAACAACAACTGCAACAACTCCAACTGCCCGACTAGTAGGGTCCCGCACGGCCCTGGTAGTCCTCCTGGAAACCTGAAAGTAAACGTAGGGTGAGCATACAAGTATACTCAGTAGGGAAACCTAAAGCTCTCGTGCACAAGTGGGGAGACACCCTAAGGTCCCGTGAGAAAACAGAAGAACCAGAAACTAACAAGGAAAAACTATCCACCCAGCCTTACTGGTCACACTCACCAAGTAACACAAACAAGTTTAGTATATATATATAACAAAAAAAATATTGGGTACCCCGCATCATTTCCCACTTAATTAGATGCTGCTCTTCCTAACGGCAAACGTCCTGACGCTACCACACTCTTCCCTCCCGCACACACCTGGGCCAAACTACGCATCTCGCCCGCACACACCTGGGCCACAACCACTAACCCGCCCGCAGACACTTGGGCCTCATCCCGAAGGTTCTTGGGAACGGTAAGCCTGCCCGAAGAGTCTTGGGCTAAAGGTCGCCTCAAGCCATCATAGCCTCCGAGACCTACCCGAAGAGTCTTGGGTGTAAGGTCACCTCAAGCCATCATAGCCCATGGAAGAAGGAGCAGGAAGGAGCTAGTAACTAAGGGGGAACACCCTCTACCATAAAATGGGAGTGTTCGGCACTAGGTGCTTGACATGGGTGTAGTGCGACAAAACACAAAGATACAATTATATATATACATATACCAAACACACAGCCCAACCTATGGCTTCTTAAAAAGAGGAACTGAGCATGTGCCTCGGCACTGCTACCACTAAGCATGCATCAACAACCAAACAATCATCCCCCAACCCCATTTAGGTTTTCATGTTTCATGCAATGGTTTAACAAATTATTACTACTGGGCAACTATCATCCAGACAAAACCTTTCACAAACATATCCCTGCCATCCACAACCAATGTTAGGTAAAACGCAAGCAACCACATGCCATTTCATTTACAAAAGATTATCACAACCATACAACATTCCATCATTCATTTATTTCAAAGTTCCACACATAAAACCCTTTCCACACACAAAACATTTCCGCATTTGAAAACACCTTTTACTTCCAAAACACTTTTCAAAATCAAAACACTTTTCATAAATAAAGGCATTTTCCACAACCAACCACTTCCCATTTCAACCCCATAGTTTACAAAAACATTTCCCACAAACAACCAAACCACCAACATGTTCATTATTCCAATTTTGTTCAACCGGGGTGATCACACAAGGTTTTCATTCTCATTTAATCAGCCAGTCTTTACGTGCTTATCCATTTTCCATGTTTTAACAAAACCAACCACAAACAATTCAGATATCAATTGTGCACACAAAGGCCACCAATGGCCTTGATTTTTAGTAGGCAAAGACCTTTCAATCCAAAATCACAATCAGAAGATAAAGAAACTGGAAGGCAATAGAAACAGCACAAAACCCCAAACCCTTCTTTATCTGGTTATTATCTTTATTTAAAGTTCAACTGCATCCCATGGAACAAAATAGAAATATCCCACCCCGCATGTTGCACCAAATATAGAGACGAAGGTAAACCCCTACCTCAAAAGGTCCTGATCACGTCGCATCCGACGACGTCCTTATGTGTCCTCCGCCTTTGACAAACCCGACAAACGCCTCCTAGGATGGAAGCTGGAGAAGGAAGGCCGGAAGGAAAGGTGAAAAGTCCAGGCTTAGAAGCTTCGTCTCATTGCTACGATCCTGTGGCCGCTGACGGATCGTAATTCGGAGCTTGGACAAAGAAGTTAGAGGAGGAAGACTTCTTGATCATCCAAGAGTGTCGTCGTGCGAAGAAGAAGTGATTGGTATGGAAATAATCCGCGACCCTTTATTATATAGCCTACGAATAGGTAAAACAGTATGCAGCGTGTATTGATGAATACACGGTGTGACTGTACACCCGTTACGTGTTTTGACTGGTCAACACATGACACGTCACACGGTTTCCACGTGTTTTAAAAAAAACGTTAATTTTATTAATATGTGTGTTTCGTT
The DNA here is from genome assembly GCA_963277665.1 of Viscum album. Lineage (NCBI taxonomy): Eukaryota > Viridiplantae > Streptophyta > Magnoliopsida > Santalales > Viscaceae > Viscum > Viscum album. The sequence continues at coordinate 894,192,439 of OY728151.1, read as the reverse complement.
GACCCGAGACATAACTCATAAAAAGGTATCCATCACTGGTCTTAAAATTACCGTCTTAATTACAGGATTACACTGCCACTGACGGTTCGTCATTCCGACACCATATGAAGAAGTTATAGACTTTTTAAGTTTTGATCACCCAAAATAATAATATTATTATTTTATTATGGGGGTGGTGACTCGGGGGTCATTATCTCCCTTTCACCATTGCCACCTCAGGAGGGGCATCTTTGATGGAAGGGGGTCATGACAAACAGTGTATTTGGTATGACTCAATGTGCATGTTTTCATTTTAAAATTGACATTTTAATTAAAAACACACTTCACATACTTAAAACCAAGTAAATGCATTCAGATTATTTTGATACTTTAGGAAAATGATCCATAAGTCATTTTTGAAATGTAGTAATCATAATCACCTCAATATGATACATGATGTCCCCAGTATGACTCAAAGTATCCATTATCAGTTTAAAATTGACAATTTAGTTCAAAACATGTATGAATTATTGAAAACCAATCAAATGCACTTTGATTGTATTGATAATTTAGGACAAAAATTCATAATTTATTTTTTGACATTTAGGAATCAGTCTCACATCAGATGGACACATGATGTAACCGATATGACTCAAAGTTCATGTTTTCATTTTAAAATAACATTTTAGTAAAAAACACAATTGTCATACTCAAAACTGAGAAAACATATTTGGATTATTTTGATACTTTAGGACAATAACCCATAATTCATTTGTGAAGTCTAAGAATCAGTCGTACCTAAATCTGACACATGGTGTGATCGGTAGACATAAATTTATTGTTATTAGTTTAATATTGACATTTTATTAATACATTTTTTCATATTTATTTTTAATTTATTTATTTATAGTATTATTAACATGAATTTTTTTTTCTTATATAGGTGGATTCTTTTTCTCGAGTTGGGGTGGTTTGTTCATAAACTGATACCATGATTGGACTTTTTGAGAGGGGGTTGGGTGCTAGAGATTATAAAACCATTGATGTTTTTTAATGTTTGTGATAAATTGTACTTTTTAATGTAATTGTACAAAAAAATGTTTAAAATTTCTATAATATAGTGTTTTTTTGTATTTTTGATGTAATTTTTATTTCAATTAAATTATTAATTTTTCATATCCTCTATATGTAGTTGTTGTTTGTATTTGGAACTATAGTTTATTGTAATTTAAATATGACACTGAATTAGAATGGCCTTTATAAATTCTTTTGTAGTATTGATAAAGGTCCCTCTTTGTCAACACTTAGATTAACAATTATTTGTTAGAATTGTTGATGGATTTTTTTAGTGCTGTTAAAATATTTTTCTCTAGATGTGTGTTCTGAAACGTTTCAATGTGGAAAAATCCAAACCAATGAAAATTACTCTTCCCAGCCATTTGAAGTTGATCAAGAGTTCATTTTCATCATCCAAGGAATAAATCATGGTGATGGATATGATAACATACTCCTCAGTGGTTGGAATTTTGATGTAAACTATAGTGATTATGAGACCATACATTTCTCATGCATTAGAGATTGTGAGTCGATTTCTCTCCAATCTCAGAAAGAGGAACTAAGATACATTCAAATGGATTTTGAGGTATCTTAAAGGTAATTCAAGGCTATGTTTGTGTTATGGGGAAGATGAACCTCTCTTGTAGGACTATACAGATGCATATATGGATGGAGATACTGATGGTTAGAATTCTACATCATGATAAATCTATAATTTTGTAGGAGGAGTTGTATCATGGTATTCAAGGTTAAAAAAGTGTGTTTCTTTATTAATGTAAGAAATATAGTACATTACTACTTCGAAATCTTGAAAGTATATGTTGTGGATAAATTTCATTCTCTAGGAGCTCAGATTCATCCAGAAAGAGTATAGGAATCATTATGATAGTCAAAGTGATTTGGAATTGAGCAAGAACTCCATGTATCATTCCCAAACAAAGCACAACGACATTTGTTATCATTGGATACATAGTGTGATGGATCGATAATTGCTGATACTTGTGAAGATCCACATGAAGAATAAAATGGTGTATATGTTAACAAAGTTGGTTTCTTAGGATAAGCTAGACCTTTGCAGATGCTTCGGCAGATTATAGTTATAGGGGGAGAATTAATGAAGTTTTTCTAGCTTCCATGGTAGGTAGCTGGTGCACCAACCCCACTAGCCCCTTGGCTACTTCAATATTGGACATTGTACATGTTGAATGTCTAGGCTTCCATGATTGAACTTTGTGGGGATTATTGGGGGATTGGTGGGAGTTTTGTCAAACTTGACACCTCCTACCATGCCTATAAAAGGAGGGTCTGTGGAGCCTTCCAGGGTCATCATCTAAGCTAGGTGAGATCCATTGTATTTGAGAGTTGTGAGAGATCCATGTTAGAGAGAGAAATTTGTAGATATGATTTATTTTGTAACCACTACTACAAATCCACCCTTTAACAATGTGCAAAAATGTATTTAATAGTGCTAAAAATGCGTTGTTTTCCTTAATGTCATTAAAGGGGGGCCTTTATCAGTGCTAAAAAAGAGGTGATAAAATACCCCTTTATCAACACTTTCATTAGTATTAATAAAGTCAAACCTACTACGGTGTGTTGTTTTGATAATAGAACATTGCAGTAAATACACATGTAACCTATATTTAAATACACCTGTATGAAAATATATAATTTAATTGAAATAAATTTTACATCACAAATAAAAAAACACTACTATATAAATTTCAAATAATGTTTTATATAGAAATTATTATCCATAAACATTTATAAATATTATTGTTTCATCATCTTTGGCACCCATGACCCCCTCTTAAAAAAACCCAACCATGGTATCAGTTGCTGACCAAACCACTCCAACTTGATAAATATAAGAAAACAAATCATATGTAATAATACTATAAATAAATAAATTAAACATAAATATGAAAAAAAATACTTTAATAAATTTTCAATTTTAAATCAAAGGACATACTTAGAGTCATACCAGTCACACCATGCATCGGATTATGGTGGGTGGATTCATACATGTAAAAAACGACTTATGGATCATTTTACTAAAGTATCAAAACAATCTCAATATATTTTATCGAATTTGAGTATGTTGCCTATCTTTTTTACTAAAGTATCATTTTAAACTACAAACATGCACTTTGAGTCATACCAGTCACATCGTGTGCCAGTTTGATATGATACTGATTTTTACACATCACAAATGACTTATGAATAATTTTCATAAAGTATGAAGAAAATATGAGCATATTTTCTTGGTTTTTAGTGAGTGGCATGTGTTTTGAACTAAAATGTCGATTTTAGACTAATAACAGACACTTTGAGTTATATCGGTAACACAGGGTATCAAATTGAGGTTTGGTTGATTCCAAAATGTCACAAAAGATGTATGAATCATTGGATTAAAGTATAAAAACAATATGAATTATTTTTATTAGTTTTGAGTATATCACTTGTTTTTTTACTAAAATGTCAGTTTTAAATAAAACATACACACTTAGAGTCATACCAATCACATCGTGCATTGAATTGAGGTGAGGGTGATTTATACACATAAAAAATAACTTATGGATCATTTTCCTAAAGTATCAAAACTATCTGAATGTGTTTTCTTAGTTTTAGTATGTCACTTTTTCTTTTTACTAAAATTTCATTTTAAAATGAAAACACATACTTTTGGTTATATCGGTCACATCGTTTGTCAATTTTACATGAGAGTAATTCATATACATCAAAAATGAATTATGAATTATTGTCTTAAATTATTAAGGAAATAAATGTGTGTTTTCTTAGTTTTTAGTGAATGGAACACATTTTGAACTAAAATGTAAATTTTAAATTGATAATGGACACTTTGATTCATACATGGAATATCATGTATCAGATTGATTTTTTTCTAATTCCTACATGACACAAATGAATTATCTATAATTTTTATAAAGTATCAAAAAAATATGAATGTGTTTGCTTAGTCTTGAGTATTTAACTTTTCCTTTTTATGAAAATTAAAGTCAATTTTAAATAAAAATACACACTTGGAGTCATACCAGTCACACAGTGCGTCAGATTGAGGTTAATTTTATTCCTACGCGTCAAAAATGACTTATGTATTTTTTTCCTAAAGTATAAAAACAATCTGAATGAATTTTCTTAGTTTTAATTATTTCATTTGTTGTTTTTACTAAAATTAATGTCAACTTTAAATAAAATGATGCACTTTGAGTCATATTAGTCACACTATGAGTCAGATCGAGATGCAGTTTATTTTTAAACATCAAAAATGACTTATGGGTCATTTTTTTAAAGTATAAAATCAATCTGAATGTGTTTTCTCATTTTTGAGTTTTTCACTTGTTCGTTTTACTAAAATTAATGTCAATTTTAAATTAAAAGACACACATGGGGTCATATTGGTCACATCGTGCATCTTATTGAGGTGATTCTAATTTCTACATGTCATAAATGACTTATGGATATTTTTACAAAAGTATCAAAATAATATGAATACATTTACTTGGTTTTGAGTATGTAATTTTTGTTTTTTACTAAAATATCATTTCAAATTGGAAACACGTACTTTGAGTCATACCGATCACATCGTGTGTCATTTTGACAAGATATTATTTCTTACACATCAAAAATGACTTATAAATCATTTTCCTAAATTATAAAGACAATATGAGTGTGTTTTCTTGGTTTTTAGTGAGTGAAAGATGTTATGAACTAAAATGTCAATTTTAAATTGATAATGAACACTTTGAGTCATACGGGGAACATGGTGTATCATATTGAGCTGTGACTGATTCCTACACATCAAAAATTACTTATGGATCATTTTCCTAAAGTATCAAAACAATACAAATGTTTTTTCTTAGTCTTGATTATGTCACTTGTCCTTTTACTAAAATTAATGTCACTTTTAAATAAAAAGAAACACTTGGAGTCATATCGGTCACACCGTTTATCATATTGAGGTGTGGTTGATTCATACATATCAGAAATGAATTATTTTTTTATAAAGTATCAAAATAATATAAATGTGTTTTATTAGTTTTCAGTATATCACTTATTCTTTTTACTAAAATTAATGTCAATTTTAATTAAAAAGACACACTTTGAGTCATATCGGTCAAACCTTGCATCAAATTGAGGTTCATTTAATTCCTAACAAATGACTTACTGATCATTTTCTTAAAAGTATCAAATCAATCTTAATGATTTTTATCAGTTTTCAGTATTCCACTTGTTCTTTTTACTAAAATTAATTTCAATTTTAAATAAAAGACACACTTGGAGTCATATTGGTCACATCATGTGTTGGATTGAAGTTAATTTTATTCCTACACATTGAAAATGACTTATGGATCATTTTACAAAATTATAAAAAAAATACAAATGATTTTACTCAGTTTTGAGTATGTAACATGTACTTTTTACTAAAATTAATGACAATTTTAAATAAAAAGACACACTTGGAGTTATAATGGTCACACTATGTGTCAGATTGTGGTTTGTTTGATTCCTAAACATAAAAAATGACTTATTTATCATTTTCCTAATATATCAAAACAATATGAATGCATTTTCATAATTTTGATTATATCACTTGTTATTTTTACTAAAATTAATGTCAATTCTAAATAAAAAGACACACTTGGAGTCATATTGGTCATATCTTGCATCAGATTGAGGAGTGTCTAATTCATACACATCAAAAATGACTTATAGATCATTGTCTTAAAGTATCAAAAAATCCTAATTTTATTTCTCTATTTTGAGTATGTCACTTATGTTTTTTTACTAAAACGTCATTTTAAATTTAAAACATTTAATTTGAGTCATACCAATCACATCATGTGTCATTTTGATTTGATACTAATTTCTACACTTCATAGATAACTTATGAATTATTTTCCTAAATTATCAAGATAATTCAAGCATGTTTTCTTAGTTTTCAATGAGTGACACACATTTTAATGTGTTCACTCAGTTTTGAGTATGTGATGTGTGTTTTGAAATAAAATGTAAATTATATACTAAAAACATATATTTTGATTCATATCAATCACACTCTGTATCATATTGAGGTGCATCTGATTGATTATGTGATCTATGTTTTTCTTTCAACTATTTGTAAAAATCTAGAAAAGAGAGAACATGCAGCATTCTGATGGAAGAGGAAACCTCATGCTACCTCAAACAATTCACATTTTATGCAGTATGGGGTTTCCTCTCCCATCATAAAAGAATATATTATTTATTTTTTGGCTTGTTTCATATAGTTGAGAGAAAAATATGACTTCCCAAAATATCTGTGAAAAAAACTAAATAAGTATTTGATAAAAATGATAAGGAAATTAACTTATAAATAATAGATTGAATGATGAAAAAATTAATTAAATAATTATTATGAATTAAAATTTTCATGATGGTTTTATACATTCTTAACCCATTTCCTTGTTTTCATGATCTTGATTATAGCCTCTAAGTCAAATCTCTTATGAGCATGATCAACTTCAAACAAACCACCCCAACCCAAGCAAAAGAATCCACCTGTAAAAAAAATTACTATGTTTGTAATAATATAAGGAAATAAATGAAACATAAATATGAAACATAAATATGTGACAATACATTAATAAAATTACAATTTTAAACTGAAACCATATAGTTTGAGTCATACTGGTTACATCATGTATCATATTGAGTGCATGCTCATAGTACAGGAGTGAATAATCCCTGTTGATGAAGTCATTTCTTTATGATCTCTATAAAAATTAATAAAATAAGTATTGAATAACAATGATGAGGAAATTAACTAAAAAATATATGAAAAAAATGAAAAAATCAACTAAATAAGAAGTAGGAAGTCATGTATTCATGATATATGTGTACATTCTGACACGTGGTATAGTACCCATTCGTTTCTAAACAAATATATTTCATATTGTGAATATGAGGACTTTTGACAGTCATAGTAGTACTAAAATAATATAAATACACAAAGTATTAATAAATATTTTAAATGAAATAGTAATTATCATCAAAAATACCTCTTTAAGGATGCTAGTTTGTTGATGGTATATGATATCTCTCATAAATTTGTAAACATAATAACCATAATGTTTTCTATTGTTTTGTTTTGGACACTGAAGAAACATATTGAAAAATAAGTAATTTTTTATATGTGTTTTGATAGAGGAATATTATTATATATACCCTGATACTTGTCCACTTATAGAAGTCGATAGGCTCCTTATCCGCATGAACTATCCTCATGAAATGATTTTGGTGATATTTAAAAACCACCTTATAATAATAGAATTATCATTAAAACATAATATAAAATATAATACTTGAATTTTAGTTCTAAAACATTGGATTTAGTTTATTACAAATGTCATCATGTGTGGTCGGTTTGTTTGGTATCCATGTAGTGAATCCAGGAAATAAATCTTTTAGAGTGTTCAAATTGACCATAATGAGTACCCAGTGTTTCCTAAAAAACAAAATGGAATAATTAAATAAAGTAATGAAAATATATTTTCTATGATTAAATTGTATATTTTTACCCCTGCGTCATTTTTATTTAGAATATTATGTCATCTGTTAGTTTTCTTTCAAATGATGTGGCCAGTTTTGCTATTATTTCATCATTTTTAGTTGATTCCATTTTGGTTTGATCTACAGAAGTGATTTAAGGACTAATGAGTCCATATTTATGTTAATTTGGTAATACCTTCAATTGTTATTCATATATACACCTAAAAAATATGAATTATATTTAGTCATAATTAACATAGTAGGTTAGATATTGGAAAAAAATCATGAAAACGCACCTCATGTATAAATTTACAACTGAGACTCCTAGACATTCATACTTGAGGATTTCATTTACATTCTCAATAGAAATGAAGTCTATAATGGCCTCTCCATACATATTTTCTTCAAAATAAACTATATGATTACTAACAATTTGTAACCTTGTATTTACATGAACCTTCAATGTTAGTAAATGTGGATATTGAACGGGTGGGGCAAAGGTTCTTTGTGAAGATATTTTCAATTAGTCGGTTCATCCTCTAGATCATTTTGATTTGATCATTAATTTAACCCCCTTACCTTTGTCCTTTTATAATAATATTCATCATTTTATACCTTTTTCATTAATTTTTAAAGGTTTATCATGAAAAATAAATTGGAAATGAATACCTACTTGTCAACATGTTTTTTTATAAGATCCAATGACCATGCAACGAATATTCTAAAAGCTTTCTCGAATGTATGAATATATTTGTCATCAAGTGGAATGGGTAACTTAGTGCTAGGATAATGAGCTACGATAATCCCTAATATCACTTGACTTGTTGGAGGTTTTATATTATATAGAGTGTCTTCTTGGATACTGAACACGGTATCCCTCACAACAAGGTGAGGGGTAGGTGTTGATAGATATAAATCACAATCATTTTCACCCTATAGAATATTAGTACATGAACAGTATCAATGTCTTACTGATTCAAATTTCCTAGAAAAAATTATAAGAATGTTGATTAACTCATCTAAGACACCTCTTTGAGGGGAATGGATCACCTCAAAGCTAGTGGGGGTGGGGGGATCTTTACATAGTGGTTGTTCTTGAGTTGTTTCTTATCTTTGATCCCCCCCCAAAAAAGAAATTTATAGAAACTTAGACTTCCAATGAAATTTTTCTTCAGTGGAATCTAATCACGCATGCATCTCTTACATTTGTTTATCTTTACCCCCCTGTTCTTTTCTTTTCTCAAAATATGTTCAGGGTGTCACCCCAAAACCCGCACCTCTGACACGGCCATACTATTTTGGCCACTTTAAGGCCATTGATAGTGGTTGTTCATTCAGTACAACTATTGATGATTCTTATGTCTAGTTTTAATAGAAGATATGGTAAAATAAATAATCATTGTTATGTATTAGTAATTTAAAACAAAACATATTTTTATTATGTCATACTTACAATGATTCTCACACTTTTTGTGTGTTTTCATCTTAGTATCCTCTCTTTATTTACACATGCCTCCTTCTATATCACATGATGTGGGATGGAAGTGGCTTTGGATTTGGATTCATAAATCTGCATATAAACAGGGGAACATAATTATGTTTTTGTTTCATGTCACATAAAAGTATTACAGTAGATTTAAAACACATACCAATTTTTTTTCAAGTGAAGCATACCCCTTACTTTTTTATGGTAGGGGTATGTTGGTTTTGTTGTCTGTTGCTTATTTTCAATACTCAATTACTATTTAATAAATTAAAAATTCTTAATCAAAGTGATTAATATAGGTATTGTCAAAAAAATGTATTACTAGCCACAATGTACCTGAAAATATATCTCTTCACGATGGCTAGTAAACGCATCCCATGCTTCTTTTATTATCATGTGTGCATACATATGCGGCGAGTGTGAGTTTATTTTCCCTTCATCATATTTGAGATAAAATTTCATTAGAATTTTGAAAAATCCTCTCTAATCCTTTATAGTAAGCATTAATATAAATTTCTTATGGGCTTAATATAATATAAATACACTCTGTAAGGGATAATTAAGAGTGAATCAATGTTTCATTATTATTATTTTAGTAAAATAAAGATAGGATATCAAAATGTTACCATAATTTCTTCCCAAATCAATGTCTTAAGCATGAGCACAACACGGTTCCATGAATCTAAATCAATAGGAGCATGATTCCGGGTGGTGATCCCAATGAAACTAATAAACATGGCCTTGTTAGGTTAATAGGTTGGTCATGAGTATTCCATACAACCTTGAATTTGATGCCTTTTTTGACTTAATAATTTTTACTAACACCATCATGCTACGACACTCCATTTTTCTAGGAAAATAGTTATTCACTGTGTACTATTTTCTTAGGTTTGACATCATCAATATTTTCTTGCTCTATATTGGTAGCATCATCATGTGCATAAGGTTATTATTCCTCTACACTAGGAGCAGTAACATGTTGAGAAACCTATTGTTCCTCAGGATTGGGAGCATCAGCATGTACAGAAGTCATTACCTGTATAAGTGGTACAAAATTTAATTTATATTACATAAATATAGCTATAAAAAGATAATAACATGAGGTAACACAATATATATTTCATAAAATATATAATCTGATTATTGAACTCTCTTTTTTTAAAAGGTTGAAGGTATTTGACCCCTCAATTTAGTATCCAAATTCTTTCATCATGGTCTCCCTTGACATATAAGACCCCATATATATTGGGAGTGCTATGAAATTATTATTACATCCTAATGAAAGTTTCATCCTCAATTTAATTTTCATCTAATGATTCAGTGGTCTTGGTCGATAAAAAACAATTGACCACTTTCGGTTTTTGGGATCTAGAAAATAAAATACTTGTATTTCCTATGATGCCATTATAAATAGTTTTTCTTGGTACCCTTCCTTAATGAAATACACTTTAATGAATCTAAATTCATCTATTTTAATATCACTCCCATTTTCAAACCACTTGAATTGAAAAATAATCACTTGCAATGTTGTGTAATCCAACTCTCATATTTGTTTGATGATTCTAAATTATGACATTTTCAAAAAAAATTGGATTTCTTTCCTTGGTACAAGATACATCCACAAGTGTAACTCCACTATTTTTCATGGTACTTCCTTCATCATATTCATTTGTATAGAACATATAAACATTAATTAAATATTAATTATAAGATTATACATTCACACTTGTTCCTCTATCTAGCCATCAAAACCATTCTGAAATTGAATATATGTTTTCATATGAATCCTTAAAAATATGGTCTCAAAACCATCTTATAAACTATTTATTATGTGTATTTTATATCTACCTTTCAACCCTTGATGGATTCAAATTACTAATAATTTCTTTATGGGTTTCAATATATGGGGAAACCTCTAAAATGTTATGAAAAACATAAAGGCGGGCATGCTCCCAATCTATAATAGAGATTGTGACAACATCAATTCCAGAAATTCCTTCTCCCACAAGCCACCCAGTGTGATGAGATTTCAGTAGACCAATGGTTTTCACACCAAACAGGTAGTTGGTATATAACTCAATGACTTCCTCAATAATATACTACTCCACGATACAACCCTCTAGCCAAATTTTATTTTTAACATACCCTTTCAAAATCTTCATATATCGTTCAATGGGGTAAATCCATCTATAATGTATAGGACCACATATTCAAATCTCTCGCACCAGGTGAACCATCAAGTGAACCATCATATCAAATAATTCAAGCAGGAAGAAAATTTACAATTCACATAATATAGTAGAAATTTCATTTTCTATAGTTTTAAATTTCATCATGTCTATAAATTTTCTACATAGATATTTGAAAAAGAAATATAGCTTGGTTAATATATGATGGAAATTCTTGGTAAAATGCAATGTAAAGCTACAAGAATTAGATCTTGAATCAAAGAATGACAGTCATGTTATTTCAGAACCTTTAAATTTAAATTATTAATTGAAATGATATTATTTATATTTAATTAATACCCCTATAGAACCTTTACATAATTAAAAAAATTGAAAAACTAATATCTCTCCTTCCTAGAGAGTGTAAGAAACTGGAAGAAGAAAAATCTATTTTCCACTATTCATTGGCACTAACCCTTCAAGTATTATCATGTCAATCATGTCCAACCTAGCCTTAATTCCATATTTTGTTTTGTTAGGTTCATTTAGAAACATGTCAATGACATCATCACTTACATTTTTTCAATATGCATAACATTAAGAAAATTTCTAACATGCAAACAATTCCAGTGTGGTAATTCAAAAAACAATTATCTCTTTTTTCAACCATTTTTCATAAGGTTATTCAAAAAATATTTACCAAAAGTGGTGTCTATATATTTTACTTTATCAAATAGTTTATCACATACTAGTGGATATGTTGATATACATTATTTTTAACTCTCATCGAATAATGTTGTCCAAGATCGGTACGGTCACATCCGTGATTTTATTTTGAGGTATGTTGTCCTTTTGTTTTGGTCGTATATTTATCTCATGGATTTACAGGGTGTTTTAGGAAAAAAAAAATGGAGTTTTTTGACCTGATATTAGGTTCCACGTGGTTATTAGAAACCATGTGCCAGTCCAAAGGAGACCACACACCTTGGAAAGTTGCACTGTCCAGGCTGCATGTCCTGTTGTACTGACATTCGGCTAACCATGCACCCAAACCAGTGGGTCTATTTGAGGTTCAGGGTCTAATGAATGGGTGTAAGCCCTTCCCTAGATAACCATTCATCCTATTTCCCCTATTTATATAGGTTTCACTTGGTTTTCATATAGTTTGGAAAGCCATGTGGACAAACTGTGCAGCCTACCCAGAACTTAAAAATAATGAATTTTCTATTCTACCCTCCCTCGGTTTTAACCCCAATCCACCCCTAATTTGACCCATTAAACCTTTCATACCCTAGGAAACTCTCCCTATACTCTTGGATTCCTTGGACCTCCAAATCTTGGATGTTTTTTTATATGGATTCTTTTATAAACTTCAATTAAGCTCCGCCATTCCTTTTCTTCTTCCTTCTTCTTGGTTACTTCTTCCCTATTTCTTGGTTTTTTTCTTCCAGTGGATTGATTGCCCTAAATTGGTTTGAAACTTACTTATTTGGGTTTTATATTGATGGTTATGGTTTTCATTTTCCTTTTTAGTGTCTCCCTGTGGTACGGTTATGGTTTTATACCATATTTCAGAAGTTTCTAAGCTTAAGGTAGGTGGTTCCATGATTTAACATTATTGGATGATTTTAGTATGCTTTATATGATTTCCAAATATGTTATATGAATTATTTGGGTGGTGATAAATATGTTTTCAAAGGATTTTGGTGTGCTTAAGGATTTTAAAATGGATTTTCCTCTTGGAAATCGTGGTTTCTCATGAGTGTTTCTATGGTTGGGTGTGTGTATGTGCAAGTGGTGGTTCTTATAACAAGGGAAATGGAAATTGAACACAAAGGGAATCATTGGTAACTAGGTAGGGAATATTATCTCTATTATGTTATAGGATCTAGTAGGACCAAGGTTTAGTTCCCCTAGAAGGATTAATGCTACAACACTAACTAACCATTTGATGATGATCAGAGACCACTAGAACTTTGGATGTGACTCTTCTCTAGTAAATCATGAACGAGGATGTTGTAGGTTGTGGTTTTTAAGCCATATAACTGAGGTATGAGGATCCTATGACCTCTTTAACCCTAGTTCCTTAGGTATTACCTATGGTGATCATCTTATTCCATGCTTATCATTCGGATTGTCGTGGCGTTTACTTTCTGTTTTTAATTTCAAAGCATGTTTTCTTTAAAAAAATTCCCTCCTTTTTTCAGAAAAATTAGCATGTTGATTTGTATTATAATTTTATAGAATGAAATATATTATGGTGATATCTTAATGGGTATTTTATCACTCCCTAAATACACCCTCATATGTATGTATACCTCGTTATGTTTAACCCAGGTGAATAAAAGATTTTTTGTGGTGGTGATCGTGGATATGGTTGCTAGTGTTCCTTTCTTAAATGTGTTGGTAGAGGTGGAATGTTGGTGTTGACCATCTTGTTTCATTGAGGATAGTTGTGTAGTTTTTTACCCTACCCACTTTTGTATTTTGGTACTTGTTTAAAATTTTAAAATTTCTAACTTGTGATGCTTGTATTTTCTTTGGTTATGGATATTGCTTATGATGTGATGTGACTCTTGTGGGTTATGTATGGTTGATTATTTTGGGTGAAATCATTCCCAAATTGTGATGTTTGATACCCAGTCACTAGTTTCCAACCCATGGGGATAGAAAATTCCCTTTAGGCCTTTCCATGGGCTAGTTCTAGTGTTAGGTTGGATGGAATCCTATCCTAGTTTGTGAAAAATGGTATCAAATGATGTTTTTCCCTTTCTTTGGGTCATTATATTTGGGAAGAGTCTAGATAGACCAGAGATAGGACTATTGGGGCTTGATATTCTAGTTGAGGGTGGGTTGTATGGACATCACACCTCGTGATAGGACTTGGGTCACCATGGTATGTTGTGATTTCGTTTGACTTATCCTACAGGTGAGACTTACAGGATGTAGACTATTCATGGACACCGAGTGGGGTAGAAGTGTTTTAACTTTTGATTGTGTTTTTTATAGTTTTGGTTTTGATTTATAAAGGTGTTTTAAATTTTTTTTATTTCTGAAAATTTTCTATAAAGGTGTATTGATGGTCTTTATCATGTCTTTTGATTGATTTAGTACCATGACTCCTTGAAGACTTCTTGTGCAACTTTGGGAAGAGGTCGGAGAGATTTCTCCCTCACCAGTTGATCAGAGATTAGTGGAATTAGTTGCTTAGTATATCTGGGCATTGGATCAGGGAGTGGGATCATATCTTGCTCATATTAAAAAATTCTAACTAGGTTCAATGAAGGAAAAGTATTAGGAGTTCCTTAAGAACAAGAATCCTACCTTCTAGGGTAGCATGGACCCCCAGGAAATTGAGGATTGGATTGAGAAAATCGAAAGGTTGATTTGGATTCTTGATACTCCTGAGGGAGTTAAAGTGAAGTTTTCTTCATTCTTGTTGGAGTGTCTCAGTCGATGGTGGTGTGACTCAGTGGTCCAAGCAGGAAATCATGAGAATATGGGTTGGAAAGACTTCAAGTTTGTCTTTAATAAGCAACATTCCTTGAGACCTTGGCCTTTTCCAAGACCCAGGTGTTTCTAGATCTCCACCAAGGGGATCATACTATGTTGGAGTATGCCAACCATTTTTATAAATTGGTTTGTTTCACACCTAAATTAGTTTCTAATGAGCTTCTGAAGGCTCGACGGTTTGAAATGGGGTTACATCCAAATATTTGATCCCAGCCCTTCTTGTTTAAACTAAATATGTATGTTGAGGTGGTTGATCATGCTTTGATGGTGGAGATTGATCGTTCTGAAAAGTTCAGTTTTTTTGGGTTAGTTTTAGTAGTGGAAGAAGGTAGTGGTGTTTCATCTGAAAAGAATAGGAAGTGAGATGAGCAGAAAAAGAGGGGAAGTGGTGGCTCTAGAAATACTTCCTGACCTCCTCTTTCTATGGCCTCAGATGTGGGATTAGTATTATGCCATCAATGTGGAAGGCAGGGGCATATGTGGTCAGCATGTTCATCCTCGTCTAGACCTTACCATCAATGTAGAACCTTGGGGAACTTATAGTAGTTTTATAGAGCTACACATCCATGTCAGGGTGTAGGAGGTTCTACAATATCCAAGGGAATGAAAACCTAGTCAGAACTATCCCGGACAGTGGGCTCTCAGTTTGGTAGTCATAATATAATGGATTAGTTTACTTCCAGGAATATTCATCTTAAAGAATATTTGTAGGTCAGCAGTCATTCTTAGGCTCAGGTAGAGATGAGGAAACTTCATGTTATGTAAAAAGTGCTAGTGGAATTGTATGCAATACCTTCCACGATTCAAGGTATGGTTCTTATTACATCATCCATAATTATTGTCTTTTTGATACAGGTGCCTATAGTTATTTCATTTCTAACCATCTTGTGGATTTTTTAAAATTCCTGATTCATAATATTCCATATTTGATGGATTTGGTGATGCCTCTTGGTATGAAGAGAAAGAAGGGTTTCAGGTTTCCATCATGTTCTCTCACTCTGTCAAGGGTCGAGATAGAATGGGATTTTCTGATTTTAGAAATAGACATCTTTGATATGATCCTCAAAATGGATTGGATGGTTCATTTCTAGGCACACATAAATTTCTATCATTTTCAAGTGAATTTTGTGTCACCTGATGGGAGTACCTAGGTTTTCTAGGGTGAGTGGGATCCTTGGTCATGACGTGTTAGACCTCAACTTCTGTAATTGGGCAGTTTTGTTTTTCAAATCTCATCACTCATGTTAAAGAATGATGGTAGAGGGTTTGAGTTTGGATAACCTATTATGGTGGATAACTTCCTAGAGGTATTTATAGGTTATTTCTCAAGTTTTACACCAGATTGGGATGTAGAGTTCACAATTGATTTAGCATCATAACATGACTAATATATATTCCCTCATAAAATATATCCCCCATGAGTTGAGGGAATTAAATATATAGTTGGACGATTTAGAATACAAAGGATTCATTCACCTAAGAATCTCACCTTGATCTACCTTAGTTTTGTTTACAAAGAAGGCCGACGGATCTCTTCTATTTTTCATCGATTACTAGAATCTAAATAAGTTAGCGATCAAGAAAAAAATATCCATTTACCCATATTGATGAGCTCTTTGATCAGGTCAAGGTTGAAAGGTGGTTCTATAAGATCAATTTTTATTATGGGTATCATCAGGTCATAGTTAGAGAGGAAGACAATACAGAAATAGCTTTCCAAAGTACGTATGATCATTTCATGTATTTAGTCATGTTGTTCGCATTGAAAAATTCTCTAGTGATCTTCATGGAACTTATGAATAGGGTGCTCCATTAGTACCTCGACTCTTTTATTGTGGTGTTTGGGGATGAAATCCAAGTTTACTCTAGAACTGAGGTAGAGCATGATCAGCACTTGAGGATTGTTCTAGGAACCCTTTAGGATCATCATCTCTATGCCAAGATTCCCAATTGTACCTTCTGTATAAGGGATGTAAATTTTTTGGGTCATGTGATTTTAGAACGTGGGGTTTCAATGGACCCTGAGAAGATCAGTTTAGTTATTTCATGGGAGCATCTAAGTAATGTCTTCAAGATTAGGAGATTTTTGGGCCTGGTAGGGTATTACAGAAATTTTGTTAGAGATTTCTCTCAGCTTGCCTTTCCCATGACTACGTTTACCTGGAAGTGGTAAAGTTTTGAGTGGAGACCATAATTTCAAGATTCCTTTTAGGATCTTAAGATATGGTTGAACACAACCTCTATTTTGATCATTTTGGAATTTGGAAAGGGATATGTGGTATACAGTGATGTTTTGGGTATGAGTATTGGGTGTGTCTTGATGACGGATGATCATGTGGTGGCACATGGTTATTGTTAACTCTGACCACATGAAAATAATTATCCAACTAATGACCTAGAATTATTGGTAGTGATCCATGCCCTAAGGATGTGGAATCATTATATTTTTAGGGATAAGTTTATAGTCTACTCAAATCATAAAATCTTGGCCTATATTTTCTACTGGATAGATATGAATCTAAGGAAGCGTCAGTGGATTGAGTACCTTTAGGGGTTCGATTTTGATATCATCTCTTCCCTGGGAAAAGGTAATGTTATAACAAATTCCTTGAGTAGGAAATTTCTAGTTCAAGCTCTAAAGAAGTCCAGTGATGAGTGGACCTTTATGGGGCTCTTCACCCAGTTTCATCTGGAAACCAAGGAGCACAGTGGAGGTGTGTTATTGGCCAGTGCTCAGCTAACACCCTCCCTTATGGAGTTGATCTAGCAAAATCATCCAAGTGATGAGTTGTGATAGCATTATATGTATTCTCTAAATGGTGGGGAGGTTCCCAACGAGTGGATTTTTTTATCTTGATGGAGTTCTTTGTTTCAAGGGTCATATCATGGTGTCATTATCTTTTTGGAAGAGGGTGATACAAGATATCCATCAGTCATGGTGGTTCGTTCATCCTGGGACCACCAATATGTTTTATGATGCGCATCGTCAGTTCTGGCGGTAGTTTATGAGACAAGATATAGCTGAATTTGTATCCAGGTAGTATACTTGTCGGAAGGTTAAAGCTAAGCACCAGAGACCCTATGATTTATGTCATACACTACTCATTCCTACCTAGAAGTGAGATGAGGTCTCCATGGACTTCATTATTAGAATTCCTCATACACCTCAGGGAAAGAATTTCATATGGGTGGTGATTGACCATCTAACCAAATCAACCCATTTCATTCTGATCAAGGAATCGATGAAGGTGGATGAGTTAGGTCGATTGTATGTTTAGAAGATAGTGAGGCATCATAGTGTGTCATCGGCTATCATTTCAGGAAAGTACCCCTATTTTACCTCTTGTTTTTGGGAAGTAATTTAAAAGGAAATGGAGTCGTAGATTAATTTGAGTACAGAATAACATCCTCAAATGGATAGTTAGACGAAGCTAGCGAATCAGATCTTGGAAGACATGATTCGGGCATGCGTTTTGGATTTTGGAGGCTCATGGGGTAACCATTTAGGGTTGGTTGAGTTTGAATATAAAAATAGTTACCAATCCTAAATAATAATGGATCCCTTTGAGGTGATTTATAGTCATCTGTGTTAGTCTTCCTTGCGTTAGACAGAGGTGGGTGAGACCTCTTTGTTGGGACTGAGCCTTGTACAGGAGATGTCTGATAAATTCCATATGAACCGGAAGCGTTTGTTGATGTTGTAGAGATACCATAGGTATTGTTTTGATCAGTTTCAGTAAGCCTTGTAATTATTAGTTGGGTATTGGATGTTTTTAAAGGTGGATCTTTGCTTGGGTCACCATCATCTTGGTAAGTAGGGGAATCTAACACCAAGGTATGTTGGAACTTTTGAGGTTACCGAGAGAGTTGGTAAGGTGGAATACCAATTATCTTTTTCATCCCAGTTGATTTTGATTCCTGATGTGTTCCATGTATTGCAATGAAATAAGTATAATCTAGAATTGTCTTTCATGCTGAATTGGGAAGAGTTAGAGTTAGAACCTGACCTATCAGTGTTGGATCGAATAATGCAAATTGTGGATTCCTATGAGAAAGTGCTACAGGGGAAGTCAATACCATTGGTCTGAGTTCTTTGGAAGCATGGGAATGATGAGCACGATATGTGGGATATAATATCTTGGGTTGAGGTTCAGTACCTTTTTTTGTTCTCTGATTAGACTTTGGAATGACTTTCTGAGGGTGGAAAGTTTTCATGGTGGGGAGAATTGTCACATCTATGATTTTATTTTGAAGTATGTTATGATTTTTTTAGTCTTATATTTATCTTTTGGTTTTATCATGTGCCATAGGTGAAAAATAGATTTTTTGGACCCGACAGCAGGTGGAACAGGGTTGGAACATGATTACTAGAAACCATAAGCCAACCCAAAGGATATTGTGTGGCCAGACCAGTGGGTTTTTTTTAAATGCACAATTTACCACACAGGAATGTTCCCTCCCCCAGATAACTATAAAGCCTCTTTTCCCTATTGAAATAGATTTCACACAGTTTTTAAATGGTTTTTAAAACTATGTTACCATCCCAAAACTTAAAAATATTGAAATTTCTATTCTACCCTCCCTATATTTTAACACCAATCCCCCCTTAATTCAACCCATTTGACCTCCCACGCCCTAGTCACCTCTCCCTATCCTCTTGGATCCCTTTTACCTCTAAATCATGGGTGGTTTTGGTGTGTAATATTCAAGAAACTTTAAGTAAGCTCCTATATTCCTCTTATTCTTCCTTTTTCTTGGTTCATTATTCCATCTTTCTTGGTTTATTTTTCCTCATATAGATTATTTTTTCTAAAGTGGGTTGAACCTTGATTATTTAGGTTCAATATTTATGGTTATGGTTTTCATTTTCCTTGAAAGAGGTGGGTGAGACCTCTTTTTTGGGACCAAGCCTTGTACAAGAGACGTTTGATAAAGTCCATATGAATTGGCAACGTTTGTTGATGTCATAGAGCCACTATAAGTATTATGTTGATCAGATTCACCAAGCCTTGGAATTATTAGTTGGTGATCATATGTTTTTGAAGGTGGATCTTTTCTTGGGTCACCCTCATCTTGGTAAGTAGGGGAAGCTAACACCGAGGTATGTTGGAACTTTTGAGGTTACCGAGAGAGTTGGTAAGGTGGAATACCAATTAGATTTTTCATCCCAGTTGATTTTGATTCCTAATGTGTTCCATGTCTTGCGATTAAATAATTATAATCTAGACTTGTCTCACGTGCTTAATTGGGGAGAGTTAGAGTTAGAACCTGACCTATCAGTGTTTGAGCAACTAATGCGAATTGTGGATTCCTATGAGAAAGTGCTACAAGGGTAGTCAATACCATTGGTATGAGTTATTTGGAAGCATGGGAATTAAGAGCATGATACATGGGATAGAATATCTTGGGTTGAGGGTCAGTACCTATTTTTTTCTCTGATCAGACTTTGGAATGACTTTCTGAGGGTGGAAATTTTTCATGGTGGGGAGAATTGTCACATCTGTGATTTTATTTTGAGGTATGTTATGATTTTTTAGTCTTATATTTATATCTTGGTTTTATTAGGTTCCTTAGGTGAAAATAGAGTTTTGGATATGACATCAAGTGGTGCACGGTTGGGACATGATTAGTAGAAACCATACGCCAGCCCAGAGGAGATTGTGTGCCCAGACCAGTGGGTTTTTTTGAGATGCACAATTTACCATGCAAGAATGTTCCCTCCCCTAGATAACTATGAATCCTATTTTCCCTATGTAAAGAGGTGTCACACAGTTTCCTCATGGTTTGGAAAACTATTTTTCCTTACCAAAACTTAAAAATATTGAAATTTCTATTGAATGTTCTCTCTATTTTAACACCAATCCACCCTTAATTCAACACATTTGACCTCCCACGCCCTAGTAACCTCTCCCTATCATCTTGGATCCCTTTGACCTCTAAATCATGGGTGGTTTTGGTGTGTAATATTCAAGAAACTTCAATTAATCTCCTATATTCCTCTTATTCTTCCTTCTTCTTGGTTCTTTATTCCCTCTTTCTTGGTTTCTTTTTCCTCCTATAGATTATTCTTTCTAAAGTGGGTTGAACCTTGATTCTTTAGGTTCAATATTTATGGTTATGGTTTTCCTTTTCCTTTTTAGGGTCTCCTTATGATGCAGTTGTTGTTTTCCACCAGATTCTAGAAGTTTCTAAGCTTGAGGTAGGTGGTTCCATGCTTTAACATTGTTGGATGATTTTAGTATTCTTTATAAACTTTCAAAATATGTTCTATGGATTGTGTGAGTGGTTCAAAATATGTTTTAAAATAATTTTGGTGTGTTTAAGGGTTTAAAAATGGTTTTTCCTCTTGGAAATGGTGGTTTCTCATGAGTGCTTCTGTGGTTGGGTGTGTGTATGTGCAAGTGGTGGTTCTTGTGACAAAGGAAATTTAAATTGATTAAAAGTGGAATCCTTGGTAATTAGGTAGGGAATACTAGGTCTAGTACACTAGAGGGTCTAGTAGGGTCTAGTAGGGTCAAGGACCAATTCCCCTAGAAGGATTTATGCTACAGCACTAACTAAACATTTGATTATGATCAAAGACCACTAGAAATTTGGATATGACTCCTATATAGTGGCTCGTACATGAGGACACTATGGGTTGTGGTTTTTAAGCCATATCACCAAGGTACAAGGATCCTAGGACCCCGATAAACCTAGTTTCTTAGGTATTACACATGGTTCTCATGTGATGTTATGCTTAGATTTCAACTTGTCATGGTGTTTACTTTCCGTTTTTAATTTCAAAGCATGTTTTATTTAAAAATGTTTTCTCTCCTTTTTCATAAAAATTTTCATGTTGATTTGTATTATAATTTTATATCATGGAATGTATTATGGTGATATCCTACTAGGTGTTGGCTCACACCCAACATACACCCTCAGGTGTATGTCGACCTTATTATGTTTGACCCAGGTAACATAAAGATGTTTCATGGTGGTGATGGTGGATCCAGTTTCTAGTGTTCCTTTCTTGAAGGTGTTAGTGCAGGTGGCATGGGGGTGTTCAAACTCTTATTTCATGGAGGCTAGTTATGTAGTTGGTTGACCTCATCATTCTAGTATTTTGGTTTTTGGTTAAAATTGTAAATTGCTTAACTTGTGATGGTTGTATTTCCTTTGGTTATGGATATTGCTTGTGATGTGATGTGATTATTGTGGGTTGATTATGGTTGATTATTTTGGGAGAAATCATTCCCAGATTGTGATGTTTGATGCTCGGGAACTAGTTGTTAGCCTGTGGGAATTAGGAACTCCCTTTGGGCCTTGCCATGGGTCGGGTCGGGTCGGGTGTTAGATTGGATGGAATCCCATCCTGGTTGTGAAAGGTACTTATGTCATTGGGGTAGAAATCTGTAATATCCTAGAAACACAGTCTTTGATGAATGTTTAAATCTAATTTACCATGTACCTTGTTCACAAATGGTACACCCTTGAGTTCCTTTATTATTATATCCTAACAAATTTTCGCAAGCAGTAAAATCATTTATCATACCGTACAACATGGTTCTCAACATAAAATCTTCATTTTTGTAAGCATAATACAACGTAACACTGGAATTCCATAATAATTTCAAATATTCAATAAATAGATCCAAATAAACATCAATATCATTACCCAGTTTTTTGGGTCCTAATATAAGCATAGATAATATAATGTATTTTCATTTTATACATAACCACAGTCGCAAGTTATAATTTACCAACATAACCATCCATGTACTGTGAGTGCTTCTTTGAAAACCAAGTGGATTCACGCCATCTGTAGATAGCACAAGATGAGGGTTTATCAACTCATTTCCAAATTCAGGATACTTATGATAAATTTTCTACCACTAAGGAGAGTTTATCGATTGATGAAGTTTTCCATCTTTATTTCTTGTATCTACATGGCACATCAATTTCCTTTTATTCTACTCACTTACATATATGTTCCTAAACTTTGGAATGATTGGAATGTACAATGAAACTTTCATAGGACCCGATTCATCTTTCTTTTTCCAAGAATCACCACACTTTGAGCATTCTTAAAGTTATTTTTGGTCCTTGCAAAACAATATTTAGACATTTAGACAGACATTTATTATTTCAGAGGTCATACCCATTATAAGTAACATTCATTTAGCATCATATATTCATCTAGGAATATTATTATCTTCTGGGAATATATCAATAAAGAGAGAAAGTAGTTCAGTAAAATTGACATCACTCCATCTATTGCTAGATTTTAAATTATATAGCTTCAGTATGGCAGACAATGTGGTGTATTTAGTATAACCAGCATACAATAGAATATTTTCACAACTCTTTAACTTATCAAACAATTTTTTACAATCATGAAGTTTATATTCAACTATAATTTTCATTTCATCAATACGATTTCCATCATCATTCACACCTATAATCACATCCTTGATACAGTATTTTTCATTGTCCACACTTGTAATCATATCAGATGATCTATAAAATGTAGTGTTATCCCAGTCACTATCTATGTTCACTTTTTCCCCTTGTTTAGTCCAACATTTATAACTTCAATATATACCGTGATAGATTAAGTGGTCTTCAAACTCTTTTGGACTAATTAGTATTGAATAACAAGAATGTAAACACAAATAAAGGAATTGAGAAGGGTCATATGCATGATTTTTTCAAACTTTAAGAACTCTTTCACCCCATCTTCATACTCATTTGGAATATGATTGGAATCCATCCATTTTTTATTCATATACATCCTATTTTATTCATTAATATTAATATTCAAAAAAATAAATAAATAGACAAAAAGGGTCCTTTCAAATAATGGGAACCCAACATTTGAATGTTTCAAATAATCTCATCATGCTTTGGATAGTTCAAGAAACATAGTTTCATGTCCAGAAGAAATGGGGAATGAGTCTCAAATAAAAAATACAATAATAATTGTTCAAGAGATGAAGATGATGAGAATGAAATATGTCTCCTTAAATCTAAATATTCTCAGGTAGGGAAGTTGGCGAAGAACCACACAACATTTCTTAGTTTGTTTTCTAAAGTTAAAAAAAGAAGCAATAGTATTCTGATCCCTATAAGGTAATCCTTAATTAGAGTGGATGTTTTTCTTTGATGATACCAAGGTAATACATTTTTTACCTTCTCTGGTTTCATACTTCATATAAAAAACAAACAAATCCCTAATTTTGTGGAATTATTTTAATAATAAGTCAGTGACTAAAGTGAAAATATAATTCAATTGAGTTATACGAGAAATTCATTCAGCTTGCGTCTTAATGTAGGAAGCTAATTAGGGAATATACAACTTTATCTTCTTAGCCAAATAAATTAAAACTTGACCCATTATTTTTACCAATAAAATATTTTATTTAAATTATTATTAAAAAATGGGTGTTACACTATAATTAGTGGATTCATAAATATTATTACTAATTCTATTGGTTTATACCTTTACCCAAACTAAAGAACTAACATAGTTTCTCATCCCATATATCCTCACATTTACATTGATATCAACCCCTATAAGCTAACACAAAAGGTTTCCTAGATCTAAATAAAATATTATTAAATATTTAAACAATCAGTCGAGTTTAAATTGTAGGTGATTAAACTGAAATATACTTCAATCCATCATTGTGAAATCAAATATTAAAGTTCCAAAGGATATAATAACAACTGATAAGGAGGGATTGAATCATTTGTATACTTTTTATAAGTTTTAACACTTTTAGAAACATAACCCCTACATCCTGTTAAAATTAATTACCTTATCATATTTTAGTAAATACTCATTGCATTAAAAAGTATGAAAGCAAGTAAAGATCACGAGATTTATATGGTTAATATTTAGTGTGAGAACCTACATCCATAACATATCCACTCCCATGGGTCTATGGAAATTCAATGTTATAAAAAAGTTAATACAAATTGTTCCAACTCTGGTTAGAAACCTTTTATCTTCTGATAGGAATGATTATACTAAATATTGTTAGTTTACAAAGTATTCTTATAAATAATTGATCAAAAAAATAATAAATACTTTGTTCCAATTTCAACACAAATTCTCTTTCTAGATCCTCAATTTGATACGGTTGGGTCTAATTCTACTGGTATTATGGGGCTAGGTCTGATGGACTCAGTTCGATGAATTCAGTCTGATAGACTTGGTATGATGAACCCATTTTCAATTTTCATTACTCAAACTTTGATCAAATGATTAGTTTGATCTTCCTCAATCTGATAAAAAAAACTTTCATATGTCCAACCTTCTAATGTGGTCTCAGTTCATAAAGATAACTTTGATACAAATTCTGCAGTGCTCCACATTTTCTTCTCACATTAAAGGTTTTGTTAAAGTATGAATGTACTGTGTTTCTATTTATAGGCATCCCATAAAGACAAAAGAGGGAAACTGAAAACCTTTCTTGATTACTCAAATTCAAAAACCTCTGGGATTTTCTCATATTTGAATTTCATGTTTGACCACTTCAATTCTTCACAAATCTTATGAAACCTTCTTAAGTCTTCTCAGTAATCATCCTTCTTAAACTTACTAACATTTCTTCAATTAGATGGAACTTCCTCACCTCAGTACTATCAAACTTCCTCAGCTCATTACTATGGAACATCCTCATCTCATTACTATAGAACTTACTCATCTCATTACAATGGAACTTCCTTAGCTCATTGCTATGGAACTTCCTCAACTCATTAAGATGGTATTTCCTCAGCTCATTACTATGTAACTTCATTATCTAATTACTATGTAAATTTATTAGCTCATTACTATAGAACTTTCTCAGCTCATTAATATGGAACTTCCTTAGATACTCTTAAAACTTCATCAACTTTACTCAAAAATTCTTATGAAATTTTTTTTTGTCTATTACTTTTGGATATGATGTTCTGTTTATGGATTTTAGGAACTGATTTAAACTTATCAAAAAAATTAAATAGTATCCATTCTTAAAAATATTTTACCATGACACTTTAGCATTATTTATAAGAACTCTGTGATTATAAAAACATCATCTAACTTACATAGGAAAGTATTATGACCTCCCTTACTTCCAGAACCTCCTTTCTTTCAAATAAAAACTCAATACGATTGGTATCACCTATTCTCCCCCTTTTCTTCATAAGGCTTACATCATAAGAGTTACAGAAAATTTATAATATTTTAGAATTAAAACCCAAAAAATCATGGTTTGACATAAGGTTAGAAAGTAAATAACCTTCTAATTCACAATTCCCTTGAAACTTAATTTCATGGCTTCAGCACTGCTCTGACTTTCTTTCACAGCTTCTTTTATCTTTCCAAAAAATATTGTGTTCGATTGATCTTGAACTTCATATCGATATATCTGAGACTGATGGTGTTCCCGATTAGTGAATTTAAAAAAATTCTAGAACTTATTTTTCTAACAAATTTATCATCCAATTCAGCTCAGTATAATAACCTATATCCGAAAACCAACTTTCAATACTTTTCTCCCTTTTTGTGTTTGGGTTTAAACTTTCAACAGCTTTTGACTTTCTTATATAAACTCATACTGATGAACTGGGTATGATCCTGAAAAACAAAAAACATACATTCACAAAAGTTTATTTTTCAACAAATACAAAACAAGTTACCAACAAAACATCATAAAGAAACTTCAATATCCCCCTTTGTGTTTTTTGACAACCTTTTTTAACAAATTTCTTAAATCACCAATTTTCAACCACTCATACTTTTTCACAACACATGTTTTTTGACTTTCACCAAAATAATCCTTTTTCAAAAAAGAGTGTCATGGCACCACAATAATATATAAAGTAACGTTTCTTAAGTAATTTCATCCCTTGGTGATAAGAAAATATTGTAAACATGTTGAGATAAACTCACTTTCTTTTATCTTTTCGACTAACTTATATTTTTCTATCCCACATTTTATGATAACCACATCTTTAGATTCATTTAATAAATAAAATTTCTTCCCTTTCCATTGAAGGATAAAGTTTTATACATTATATCCCTTTTTCAACATAATCCAAAGCATGGTGAGGGTACTTCCTTATGAGTTTTAGGAATTCATTGGAGGAGGAGGAACATGTAGTTACTGCCTCAATTCCATAAATCTCTCTTTTGGCATATATTTTGTGAAGATATCAGCAATTTGATAATATTTTGAGATATATTCCAGCAAAACATCTCTATCAGGAATTTTCTCTTTTATAAAATGAAACTTTATATCAATGTGTTTTGATCTTGAGTGTTGAACAAGTATTTTAGAATGATCAATTTAACCCGGATTATCACAAAGAATCTTCAATGGTTTAGAAACTTCCACTTTAAAATATTTCAGTTGAACTTTTATCCACAACATTTCAATACAAGACTGAGTAGCTGCAACATATTCTAATTCTGTTGTGCTCAAAGTTATTGAATATTATTTATTACTATGCTAACTCGCACAATATTATCCCAAAAAATTGTTCCTTAAAAAGTTGATTTTCTATCATTACAATCTCTAACCCAATCAGCATTAGTATAACCATGAAAGTTTATTTCAAAAATTATTTTTTATAAAATCCCATATGAATTTTTTCCTTTAAAATATCTCAGAATTCACTTTTCTACAAACATATAAGATTCCTTAAGATTACTTTGATACTGGTAACACAAAGTTTCAATATAAACGATATCGGGTCTTGAATCTGTGAGATAAAGAAAACTTCTTATCACCTTCCAAAAAACTTTCTAATTTACACTTTCTCTAGATTCATCTTTACTCATCTTCATCCCAATTGAAATAGGAGTTGAAAATTCATTTGAATCTTCCATACCAAAATTTTGTAATAGTTATTTTTTTATACATTCCATGAGATAAAAATATGTACTTTTCCTTTTATTAAAATTGTAATCCAAGGAAGAATATTAATTCTCCCAATATTCACATTTCAAAATTCTTCTTCATTGACTCAGTAAATTCTTTAAAAAAAATTCTTTACCCCCAAAAAAATTATATCATCCAAATATACAATAACAATTAGTGTGTTGGAGTTAAATTATTTTGTATATAAGTTACTGTCAACCTTTCCTTTAGTAAAATTCCACATTCTCAAACAACTATCAAGTTTTGAATAATAGGAATTTGGGGCTTGTTTAAACCCATACAAATATTTCTTCAATTTAAAAACTTTGTTTTCATCCTTATCAATTAGAAACGCACAAAGTTTCTCAATGTAAACTTATTATTTAATATAATTATTTATATAGGCTAGATTTACATCTATATGATACACTTTGTGATTATAGTGAACATCTACTACTAGAAACATTATAATAGCTTCTAAACTTACAACGGGGAAAAGGTTTCATCAAAATCCACACCTTCTACCTATACATAGCCTTTACAAACAAGCCTTAATTTGTTTCTTGAAATTTATCTATGTTAATTCAACTTTTTTTTGTAAACCCACTTTGTTCCAATAACTTTTTTACCTTTCAGATGTGGTATAAGTTCCCGCATTTTATTTTTCTCAATTTGATCCAACTCTTAATTTATAGCATCCACCCATTATTTGTGTTGGGTGGATTCTGAAACTAATTCTGGTTTAACTTTTAAAATAAGTGAAGTCTGGTTTTCTAATCTTATATTTCTTCTATTCTAAACTAGAGCCTTATGATTCAAAAGAATATTTTCAATATAAATATGTTTTTGTAAAGTATTAAATTTTAAAGTTCCTCTTCTAAATTTACTTTCCTCATCACACGATTTACTTGAATCTTGATAAGTCTCTTTTGACACACTATCATCTTCATTGGAATTATTCAACTTGTCTTCCTTAACATTCCTAGTAATTTTTTTTAAGGAGTTTGGATTTTCAATAACTTTTGCATCATATGAGCTGACCAAATTTTTTAAATGTTTATTCCAACACTTGTAACTTCTTCCATTGGGTGAATAACCCATAAAAGTTCTTTCTCATCAAACTTTTAAAGATCCAAATTTTTTATTCTAAGTAAACATGGACTTTCAAAAAAAATTAAGTATTTCAATGAAATTTTTTTATTATACCACGTTTCATAAGAAAAAATATTGGATTCTAGTCTGAACAAACATTTGTTATAAATATGTACAATTATATTAATAACTTATCTCTAATAGAACTTTGAATTTTTTTTATTCTATTAACATGCTTCTTACCATTTCTACCAAACTTCTATTATTCCTCTATGCTACTCGATTTTTTTGTGGGGTATATGGATCACTATATTGATGTCTAATTACATGATTTATTATATAAGTTTCAAAAGTATTTCATGAGAATTCAGTACCATTACCTGTTCTCAAATTATTTATGTAAACCCTCAATTCTTTCTCAACTTATATTCTGAAGACTATGAATATTTCTATAGCCTCTGACTTTTGTTCCATAAACATGATGTTAGTCATCTGAGTGAAACCATAAATAAAAGTTATAAAGTAAAAATCTCTTTCTATTTAGTAATGTCTCATCATCCCACATAAATCAGAATGAATGAGTTCAAGAGGTTTGGTATATTGAATCTCAACTTTATCATGACTCTTATCAGTCATCTTCCCTTTATGAAAAGTTACACAAACATATTCTTCTCTTCTTTTAAATTATGGAAAACATCTTACATTATAAAATTTAGAGAGTTTATTCATGATTTTTTGTCCAAGTTATCCAAGTCTTTGGTGCCACAACTTATTTTTATCTTCAGTACTTAAGTAACAGGAGTTGTTAAATTCTTATATTTGGAAGATATCCACACTGGTTCTTTCTCCTATTTTAATAACTTTTACATATTTCATAATTTTTATAACACAAGAATATTTTATGAAGATCACTTCTTTCCCATCATCACAAATCTGACTTGTACTAAGTAAGTTATGTGTTAATTCATCGACAATCAAAACTTCCTTAGATTTCAAATTTTTAGAATCAATCTCAATCTTTCTAATTCCTATGACTTTTAGAGAACTATCATTCTCAAAGGTAATAGTATATCCATCATGATTTTTGATATGTTTTGATATTTTTAAACCACATGTAATGTGTGAAGAACAACCACAATCAAGTATCCATCATTTTTTATTTTTACTTCCTTTAAAGGCATTCTTAACAATAAATCCTCTTTCTGCTACTTTCTTATTTCCTACTTCTTTTTCTTTTCTTACATAAAAATATTGTCCTATAAAAGTATTCATACATTCTTCATCAAAATGACCTTGTTGATCACATCTTCCACAAACTTCTTTCAGACAATCAAATTGATTTTTCATTGGAATGTTTCTAATATCTTGAGATTTCACTTTTTCAACTTTCTATAAGTTAATAAATTTACTCATCATAATTTAACTATCTATTACACTCTATTCAAACCTTATTTTTGGATGAGATAAGTTATTCCAGAAACTATAAGAATCATTCTCGTAGACTCCACATCACTAATAATAACTATAAAATCATGATTTTCTATTGAAGTTATATCTTTCTCTATAGAAACTTTGTTGAAGTTTATAACTTCTTTCTTCTCTAACATACTTTGGGTGTGCACCATATTTACTATAGAAGGATTTTTTAATTTTTATAGATTTGATAGATTTTTCACATCCCTTATCAACACATGATTTCCCAATACTTTTCTTCTCACCTGAAATGTTAGAAAAATCAGATGAAATGTTATTTTTGGTGGGTGAGGATTTCACCTGATTCTTAATTTGTACTTTCTCAACAACTTTTGAAGTCTAAAATTTTACTTCTAAGGATTTTTTGAAGTTTTCATTTATCTTCCTAAAGGTTATTTCAAACTTAATAAGTCTTGATCAAAAAAATTTAACTTCTTCTTCCTTAGCTTCCAACTTCTTACTAAAATATTAAACCTTATTTACCTATTTAGAAATTATAAATTTGTAATTTAATATCTCAGGGGTGTATTATTATTATTATTTATTGAAAACATATTTTTCACCTTCAAAAAATTTCTTACTATCTTTCTTTATCATTTTGATTTATTTCTTGAGAGATCTGTTTTGATCAAGACATGTAATAAGTTATGTTTTGAGCTAAAACTCTCTATAATATTCTCTACCTTCTTATTCTTCACTATTTAAGGAGTATTCAACTTTCTCAACTTTTTTAATGAATGTTTTGAACTTTTATGAACTTTCATCCTATGAGGTTTTGTTTTCAATTGAGTCTAATTTATATTTCTTACTTAGCATACTCCTTTTGTCTCTAGTGAACTTATTATTATATTTATTGGATGAATTTTCTTATTTAGAACTTTTATTCCACTTCTTTCATCGAGGTTTTTCATTAGAATCATCTTGATATTCTCCAACTTTATTCTTAGGGTAATTCATAGAAAAGTTTCTAATTCCAAAACACTAAAAATATTTGAGAGGAATCTTACCTCCATACTTTTCTCTTCTTCTTTGATAGTTCTTAGATATAAGAGTTAAGATTTTTTTATTCAATTCATCATCCCATTTATCTTTGGAGTCACAAGGATCAACATCTTCAACATCTTGAATTTTCATTTTTCTTATAGCTTCCAAAGTTATTTCATATTTCATCTTCTTTTTGAACATTGGAGTTTTCCTCATTTCATAAGAAATATGAAAGTTATACAACTCATTAATAGATAAATCATTTTTATCTTATAAATAATAAATCTTGGAATCAAACCTATCTGGAAAGTTTCTTATAAGTTTCTTCATAATTATAGAATCCTCAAGGACATCTATGAATCATATGATGTTGCAAACAATTTCATTTAATCTGGTAAATTATTCATCAATAATTTCTTAATATCTCATTATTATTTCTTCATACTTACTAATACATATTTTTAGTTTTTCTTCATTCACTTTAGTATTCCCTTCAAAAATAATTTCTATTTTTCCCACATACTCTTTAAAGTTTTCAGACCCATCACTTTTATATAAATTTTTATGATAAGGACATAAGGAAAACATTTCTTACCTTTCCATCAAATTTAATATTTATCTTATTAGAAAACATCGTAAGTGAATCTTTCTAAAAATATGGAAAACCAATTATAGCAGCATCAATAACTTCCAAGACAAGAGATAAGAGATGTGGAATCATCCTAACTTTACAACCATAATAATTTTTTCCATAAAATTAAGGAATTCCACTACTATTGAAAGAATTGAGATTATATATGATAAGGATTCAATAAGGGACCCTTTCCTCTAATACTAATTGAAGTTTCAAAGGATCTAATAACAACTGAGAGGGGGTGAATCATTTGTATACTTTTTATAAGTTTTAACAATTTAGAAACTTAACCCCTATAACCTATTAAAGTTCATTACCTTATCATCTTTTAGTAAATACTCATGCATGAAAAAATTATTAAATCAAGTGAAGCACATGATATTTACAAGGATCAGACTCATTATGATAACCTACATCATTTACATAGCCACACTCATGGGCCTATAGAAATTCACTATTATGAAGAAGTGAAGACAACTTGTGCTAACTCTCATTAGACACCTTCTATCTCTCGATAGGAATGATTATACTAACTCCCATAAACTTAAAAAGTTTTCTTAAAAAAATTGATCCAAAAATAATAATAAATACTTTGTTTAGACTAATCCACAAATTATCTATCTGGATTCTCAGTTTGATGTGGCTAGGTCAGATTCTCTCAGTCTAATGGGGCTGGTTCTGATGGACTTGGTCTGATGAATTCAGTCTGACGGACTCAGTATGATGAACTAGTTTTCAATATTCATTACTCAAACTTTTTTCAAATTATCATTCTAATATTCCTTAGTCCAATAAAAAAAACTTTCATATTTATGACCTTCTAATGAGGTCTTGGTCTAAAAATATAACTTTGAAATGAATTCTGCAGTGCTCCGCCTTTTCTGCTCACATGAAAGGTTTTGTTAGAGTATGAATGTATTGTGCTGCTATTTATAGTAATACTAGAAATAAAAAATTGGGAAACTAAAAACCTTTACCACTTACTCAAATTCAAAAACCTCTTTGATTTACTCATATTTTAATTTCACGTTTGACCACTAAAACTCTTTACAAATCTTATTGAACCTTCTTAAGTCTTCTCAATAATCATCTTTCTTGAACTTACTAACTTTTCTTCATTACGATGGAAATTCCTCAGCTCAGTATAATGAAACTTACTCAACTCATTAATATGTAACTTTCTCATTTGATTACTATAGAACTTACTCAGATCATTACTATGGAACTTCCTCAGCTCATTACTATAGAAATTCTTCAACTCATTATGATGGAACTTACTCAGCTCATTACTATGGAACTTCCTCAGCTCATTACAATGTATCTTTATCATATCATGACTATGGAACTTCCTCAGTTTATTACTATGGAACTTTATCAACTCATTACTATGTAACTTCCTCAGATACTCTTCAAACTTATCAATTTTACCTAGAAATTCTTCTAACAATTTTTATGTTTGATACTTCTGGATTCAATGTTCTATGTCTGAATTTCGGGAACTGATTCAAACTTATCAAAGACTTTAAATAGTATCAATTATTCAAAAGATTTTATCATGATACTTTATCATGATTTATGAGAACTTTGTGATCAGTAAAGTATCTTCTGACTTACATAGGAAATTATTATGACTTCCCTTACTTCCAGCACCTCTTTTCTTTCCAAACAAAACTCAATATGATTTTCATCACCTATTATCCCCCTTTTATTCATAAGGATTGCATAAAAAGAGTTACAAATAACTTATAATATTTCATAATTAAAAACAAAAAAATAATTATTTGAAATAAGGTTAGAAAGTAAAGAACTTTATAATTCCTGGTTCCCTTGAAACTTAATTTCCAAGCTTTAGCACCACTCTGACTTTCTTTCACAGCTTATCCTATCTTTCCAACAAACATCTTGTCTGATTGATCTTGAACTTCATGATGGTAGATCTGAAACTGATGGTGTGCCTGATCAAAAACTTTACAAAACTATCATCACTTATTTTTCTAACAACTTTAGTGTCTAGTTCAGCTTAGTTTGATAACTTGTGTTTAGAAACCAACTTTCAATAATTTTCTCTCCCTTTGTGTTTGGATTCAAACTTTTAGTAACTTTTTAATTTATTATAGAAACTCATACTGATGAACTGGGTCTAATCCTAAAAAACAAAAAATGTACTTTCACAAAAGGTTAGTTCTCAAAAAATACAAAATAAGTTTCCAACAAAACATCACAAAGGATCTTCAAATATAATCAACTATTGAAATCAACTTTGAAGACCACCAAACTGATCATTATTCATTAAAAAATTCAACACCCAATTTCTAAAATCACAATAATGTTGAACTAATGCTACACCATGCTTCACATACTTTAAATATATCATTTCACATTATAAGATAAATAATTCATGAAATTTAATAATTATTTCACATAAATGTTTCCATTTTATTGAAAATGTTATATAAAAAACACCTTGTTTGATAACATACATTATGAATTTTATCAAACAATGATCAAACTACTATTAAAGTTAAAACGTTGAATTAAATATTAAAAAATCATAAATAAATAATTATGAATTAATAAAAACATTACACAGAATGAAATATATATAAATATATATAACACATATATTATTTAAAAAAATTAGTCATGTCTATATAAAAATAACTTATATTCATAGAAAATATTTTTAAAATAATATTAAAACCGTTAAATTTATATAATTTTTAAAATTATTGAAATTATTCAAACCAAACATTTATTTTTCATTAATCCATAAAAAATAAATTTTCATTTGAAACATTTCATTAAAACATCCTTAGATTATAGTGGTAAAACTCATTAAATTTAAAAT
Organism: Viscum album; assembly: GCA_963277665.1. Taxonomy (NCBI): domain Eukaryota; kingdom Viridiplantae; phylum Streptophyta; class Magnoliopsida; order Santalales; family Viscaceae; genus Viscum; species Viscum album. The sequence continues at coordinate 894,157,764 of OY728151.1, read as the reverse complement.
AACCATGAATAGTTTGAAAAAGCAATTTGTATAATGAAACTCATCATATTAATTAAATAAAAATAATGAGATTACATCAAATAAATAACCCATTTATTAAAATACACTACAAACCTTTTCATATAATTCAAGAAAATTAAGACTATTTAAAATTAAACATTTCTAATAACCCCATCCTTTAAATATAAAAATAATGATTTTACCCAAACATAGATCTTAAAAAAAGATAAATATTGAAAAAAAATATGCAATATATTTTTTACCAAACACTATTAAAAAAATAAATTATGAGGACTAAACAAAAGAAATATATTGATATATGTATATGAAAATAAAGAATTAAAATAATCATAAAGTGTATCATAATCCTATAACCAAATATGTCATCATTATAGCTAGCCATTTAACCTATGTTATATTATTGTTAAAGAAAATTTAAGTTAGTATTAGGTTTGTCAAATATTATGATATCCTAATAACCAAACAAATCATACTAAAAAAACACCCATCACAATTAATATATACATCTAATAAAGAAAAACTAGACATAGATGTTCCAGTCATCCCCCAACACAAATAAAATCATAAAAATAAACCTATGGAATTTGAGATAAATTCATGAACCCCAAGGAATGAAAAAAATGCATATATTCATAGTTAATTTATATAAAACAGAATTATAAAATATTTAAATTTTCCCATGAAAAATACATAACAAATTATCACCATTTTAAAATAATCCCCAAAAAATTCATATACTCTTTCAAACCAATAAAAATTCAACCTTACACCTTTCAAATCCATTTACACCCTGATAATATTTAATCATTTAATTTAAAATCTTAAAAACTCATTTAATTTATAATTCTTGGGTCTTTGTAAGAGTTAAATCATAAACATTTTAAAATCTAAATATCTAGAAAACCAAAATAAATTCATAATAAATTGAATCATTACATTGGAAAAAAAATTAAAACATCTTGAAAAAAATCATATCAAAACAAACACAATTAAAAAAATCCATGATAACATGGATGTATTTATGTATAACTGTAATTTTGAGAAAATATAATCATTGAAAACAAAAACAATAAATACTTAAAAGGGAATCCATGGATATAAAATACACATCAACACTAATACTAAAATTAAAACATATAATTATCACCACTTAACACACAATACATATGTGCATGAAACATATTCAATAGAATCCTTGATGAACCTATGTTCAAACCCCTATCAAAATAAAAGTCTTACAATACAATAAATGTAAATTAATATTAAATCAACCTATACACTATTAGTGTACATGTATGGTGTGGGTATATAACCAAGGGGTGAATCTGGTCTAAACAACATGCATCGAGGTCGGAGGGAGTAAATACCTAGATGGAAGAAGTGATTAAATAGGAGAAGAAATAATCTCATGCCTTAAATTAGTGATGGTTCATTGATGAAGAGCGGTGAGGGTTTGGTTGGGAGCGATGGTGGAAGGGAGTGACGATGACATTAGGGAGCGATGATGACGGTGACGAAGAAGGAAGGGAGCGATGGTAGGGAGTGATAGTAGGAAGAGTAGCGGTGACATCACTACAGTTCCATGAGATCTTGAAGGTGTGAGGAGAGGGTGAATCTATTAAGGTTATTTTTTATAATAATGTGTAAGACTTCTATTATCGCTTTCAAAAAATCATTGATAAAAAGTAGTTGTATTAGTGCTAATATAAAAATTGTTGATAAAACATCTCTTTATCGGCACTTTTTTAGTGCTAATCACTGATAAAGATACACCTTTATTAGTATTAAGTAATAATAAAATGAGTCTTTATCAGCGCTAACATTCTAGCCCTGATAAATACTAGTTTTATTACTACTAAAAAATCACTTATAAAGATCTAAATAAATATATATATTTTTATTATTTAAATATATTTATATTATTATATATTTTATATTATTATATATTTATAAAATTATAAATATAATAAATATATTTATTATTTAAATATATTTATTAGAATTTGATAAATATTTGTATATAATTATATATATTTATTAATATATGAATATATATTTATTTATTTATATATATATATAAATATATATATTTCTCCAAACGGCTCGGTCATGAGATTGGTGGCCAAACCCATGACTCCAAATTTATTCATAAAAGATAAACGTACGATGAATGGAACAGTTCAAACATGACACAAAATGCCCACATTGAAAAAATGAGATCACTTCCTGTAAATCCCTATAGTTACCAAATTCCTAGGATATATGCCCCTGCCCTTTGGGTGTCGACCTCTCCCTTATGTCTTAACCCTTTGTAGGGGGTCATAATCTTCATTTGATGATGACTTGGAGGATTCCTCCAACATAGAGCAGATCTTGAATTTCTAAGAGAAGTCCAGAAAGTTCAATCAATGAGTTGGATCGAAAGACATCTTCAATATTAATCGACAATTGCTTTTGGATTATTAAATAATCACTATAACCAAATACATTCGGCTCTGTCATAGAAAAAATGACTTCAAGTTGTGAGAAAACCCATCTTGTCACCTCCTTACTAATTCCTTCAAGAGTTCTTTCACCTTCTTAGTCCTATAGAGGAATGATACTTGATTTTTTGTCTCGTTAAATGTCACATTCCTCATTGGAGGCCTCACCAAAAAATCCTTATGAATTTTTCATAAGATCAGAGAAGTTAGGAGGATAATTCCATTCCACATGTTTAAGATCATCAACATTGGTATTTGGGTGTGCTACCTATATGGGGACATGGGATGTATACATCAACTTAGATGCAATAACAAATGCTTTGGATTTCTTAGGGATGGCCAATTGGAAACTCTCTTCATCTATTAAGATCTTATTACTTTTGATTAGAGGTTCTTTCTTAGTCATCACAGGCATGGATACCACTAGAGGTCCATACTCAGATTGGAAAGGCTTGGACTGACCCTTATCCAATTCACTATCAGTGGGGCCACCCCCTTTGGGATAAAATACCTTGGAATCAGAATCCACAAGAGGGTCACTAGCTTCCTTAGATCCAAACGCATTTTTTCAAGGAGCATTAGGGTCATCCTACATTAGCAGTGGCCATTTTTTCCTTACCAGTGGGGGATTACATGTAGGTACACCAATATTATAACCAACCTATCCACCACCTATCATCACAACCTTATTAGAAGGTAGTGAGTCTAAAAACACCTGAGTAGGGGTGGGAAAGGTTCCACTTCCCTTTTTTAATTTCTTCATCCATAGAGTCACCCCAACTTCACCCTTTTTACCCTTTCTGCCACCCTGATTAAAGTATGAATCCTCAAGAAATTCAAATGCATCCTCATGATCAGATTAGGACTGCCTATAAGGTGAAACATCCACATGGTATTCCTTTTTTGTAGTCTCTTGTAGGTTCCGGTTTGAGGAAACACCATATGCAGTAGAAACATTACAAGAAATGGCTTCCCCATTAAAGGAAGTCTCTTTATTCAAGAAGTCTCCCTTAGCCTACAACATGCTCTCTTCAATCTTTATAGCCTCATCATCAACAATTCTTGACCATGAGCCAGCATAAGTCCACTGAAAAGTATCATGTAGACCAGAATGTGAAATAAGGGCCAAGCTTGCACCCTGGCCCTCAAAGGGAGGATGCACCACCTGAACTTGAGACCTTCCCTTGTAGACATCATAACAGTACCCTCGATCAGCATCCATAGATTCACACTACGGGAAAAATGCGTATTTACGATGGGTTATTTGCGACGGGAATAAATCCCGTCGCAAATAGTCCCGTTAAAAAATTATTTGCGACGGGGGTATTTACCCGTCGCAAATAATTAGGCTTTTGCGACGGGATTGCTTTCCCCGTCGCAAATAGTTTTCCCGCGATGCGCGCCAAATCGCGGGAAACTTTTTTGCGACGGGGGAATAATCCCGTCGCAAATAACCGGCGGCGGTAAAAGGTATTTGCGACGGGAATATTCCCCCGTCGCAAATACTATGTCGGCAGGGGTTATTTGCGACGGGACCCGTCGCAAATAACTATTTACCGGTTGACCGTAATAAATGTTGGCTAAGGTATTTGCGACGGGTACCGTCGCAAATAATATTATTTGCGACGGGTATCCCGTCGCAAATGGGCCCGTCGCAAATAATCTAACCTATAAATACCCCCATCCGTTTTTTTCATTTCATTCTCATTCCTTATCTTCTCCTTCTCTCAAAATTATATTTCTAGAGTTGATTTTTTCTCCAGTTTAATTTTTTTCTCCGGAGCTGATATTAAAGTTTTGAAGAACGATCAGAAGAGATCAATTTTCAAGGTATTTATGTTCATTTTAATTTTTTATTTATTTTAATTTTTTATTAGTTTCAATTATTATTAATTAGTTGTAATTTAATTATGTTTACATTGTTTTATTACTTAATAAATTTAAATTATTAGTATTGTTTATAGTTAATGGTAATTAGGAATAATTAGTAATAATTTTTAATAATTAAGAATAAATATTAATAATTAGTAATAAATACCAATAATTAGGAATAAGAACATTATTACATTATTAGTTTATTTTATTATTAATATTAAAATAATATAATTTTTTATATATATACAATTCTTTTTTCATCTGTGTGTTTGCTGTCTTCACATGTATTATTTGTATGTGGAGATAGAAAACGCACAGATGAAAGAAGAATTGTATATAAATTAGAAAATTATATTATTTTAATATTAGTAATAAAATATATTAATAATGTTATTATTTGTAATTATTGGTAATTATTTCTAATTATTGATAATTATTCATTTAATTACTAATAATTAGGAACAATTATCAATAATTATCAATAATTAAGAATAATTAGTAATAATTAGTAATAATTATCAATAATTAGTAATAATTAGTAATAATTAGTAATAATTACCAATAATTAGTAATAATTAGTAATAATTATCAATAATTAGTAATAATTACTAATAATTAGTAATAATTACTAATAATTAGTAATAATTACCAATAATTAGTAATAATTACCAATAATTAGTAATAATTACCAATAATTAGTAATAATTACCAATAATTACCAATAATTGGGAATAATTACCAATAATTAACAATAATTAGCAATAATTAGTAATAATTAGTAATAATTAGTAATAATTAGGAATAATTAGGAATAATTAGTAATAATTAGTAATAATTAGTAATAATTAGTAATACTTAGGAATACTTAGGAATAATTAGGAATAATTAGGAATAATTAGGAATAATTAGGAATAATTAGGAATAATTAGGTATAATTAGGAATAATTAGGAATAATTAGGAACAATTATCAACAATTACCAAGAATTACCAAGAATTAGTAATAATTAGGAATAATTAGGAATAATTAGGAATAATTAGGAATAATTAGGAATAATTAGGAATAATTAGAAATAATTAGTAATAATTAGGAATAATTAGTAATAATTAGGAATAATTAGTAATAATTAGGAATAATTAGTAATAATTAGTAATAACTACCAATAATTAGGAATGATTCATCCAATGTTAGGAATAATTAGGAATAATTAGATATAATTAGATATAATTAGGAATAATTAGAAATAATTGGTAATAATTAGGAATAATTAGTAATAATTAGGAATAATTAGGAATAATTAGTAATAATTAGTAATAATTAGGAATAATTAGTAATAATTAGGACTAATTAGTAATAATTAGTAATAATTAGTAATAATTAGTAATAATTAGTAATAATTAGTAATAATTAGTAATAATTAGTAATAATTAGTAATAATTAGTAATAATTACCAATAATTACCAATAATTACCAATAATTACCAATAATTACCAATAATTACCAATAATTACCAATAATTACCAATAATTTGCAATAATTTGCAATAATTTGCAATAATTACCTAAAATTAGGAAAAAATAGGAAAAATTAGGAAAAATTAGGAAAAATTAGGAAAAATTAGGAAAAATTAGATAAAATTAGATAAAATTAGAAAAAATTAGAAAAAATTAGAAAAAATTAGAAAAAATTAGAAAAAATTAGAAAAATTAGAAAAATTAAGAAAAATTAGGAAAAATTCTCAATAATTAGTATTAATTACCAATAATTAGTATTAATTACCAATAATTAGTATTAATTACCAATAATTAGTATTAATTAGGAATAATTAACAATAATTATTAATAATTACCAATAATTAACAATAATTAGTAATAGTTAACAATAATTACTAATAATTACCAATATTTAGTAATAATTAACAATAATTGCCAATAATTACCAATAATTACCAATAATTAGTAATAATTGTGAATAATTGCCAATAATTACCAATAATTAGTAATAATTACCAATAATTAGTAATAATTAGTAATAATTAGTAATAATTAGTAATAATTAGGAATAATTAGTATTAATTATGAATAATTAGTAATAATTACCAATAATTAGTAATAATTAGTATTAATTACCAATAATTAGTATTAATTACCAATAATTAGTATTAATTACCAATAATTAGTATTAATTACCAATAATTAGTATTAATTACCAATAATTAGTATTAATTACCAATAATTAACAATAATTATTAATAATTACCAATAATTACCAATATTTAGTAATAATTAACAATAATTGCCAATAATTAACAATAATTGCCAATAATTACCAATAATTAGTAATAATTACGAATAATTAGTAATAATTACCAATAATTATCAATAATTACCAATAATTATCAATAATTACCAATAATTATCAATAATTACCAATAATTATCAATAATTACCAATAATTATCAATAATTAATAATAATTAGCAATAATTAGTAATAATTAGCAATAATTACTAATAATTAGCAATAATTAGTAATAATTAGCAATAATTAGTAATAATTAGTAATAATTAGTAATAATTAGGAATAATTAACAATAATTAGTAATAATTAACAATAATTAGTAATAATTAACAATAATTAGTAATAATTAGTAATAATTAGGAATAATTAGTATTAATTAGGAATAATTAGTAATAATTACCAATAATTAGTAATAATGATTATTAATTACCAATAAATAGTATTAATTACCAATAAATAGTATTAATTACCAATAATTAGTATTAATTACCAATAATTAGTATTAATTACCAATAATTAGTATTAATTACCAATAATTAGTATTAATTACCAATAATTAGTATTAATTACCAATAATCACCAATAATTACCAATAATCACCAATAATTACCAATAATCACCAATAATTACAAATAATGACCAATATTTACCAATAATGACCAATATTTTTCAATATTTTCCAATAATTACCAATAATTACCAATAATTACCAATATTTTCCAATAATTACCAATATTTACCAATAATTACCAATATTTACCAATAATTAGGAATAAGTACCAAAAATTAAGAATAACTACCAATAATTTAGAATAATTACCAATAATTTGGAATAATTACCAATAATTTGGAATTATTACCAATAATTTGAAATAATTACCAATAATTTGGAATAATTACCTTATTACATTATTTGTATATTTTATTATTAATATTAAAATAATATAATTTTATATATTATATACAATTCTCTTTTCTTCTGTGTTTTTTCTGTCTCCATATGTAATATTGGCATTCTTTTTCAAAATTATCAACCTACTCGCCAATGGAGAGGTGAAAGTGAATGCCAATATTACATGTAGAGACAGAATGTGAAACACACAGATGAAAGGAGAATTGTATATAATATAGAAAATTATATTATTTTAATATTAATAATAAAATATACTAATAATGTAATGATGTTATTATTATATAATTAATATTTATGAAAAAAATTATATTAGTATTATTAAAAAAATAAAAAATAAATATAATATTAAAATTATCAATATTTGTAACAGGTTTTGCTTTATTCTCAATATATTCAATCCTTGCTTGTGTTTTTTCTAACAAATTATTCAAAACCAGTAATGCTTTTATATTTTATAGAAAAATATGGAACAACGAGGTCGTCAACAGTCATTATCAGATGACCGCATATGGATAAATCAACGTAGAAATCCAAATGGTTCTGGTTTAAATCCAGTATATATAGAGAGTGTGGAGAGTTTTTTATCATTTGCGGCATCAAAGCCAGAATTTGTTTCAGAAGGAAAGATAAAATGCCCTTGTAGAAAATGTGCATTGAGAACGTTTGACATGTTTGACAAAGTGGGGGAACATCTCTTGCGTTTTGGTTTTCAAGCAGATTATGTTTTTTGGTATCAACACGGTGAACGCAGTTCCAGAGCAGGTGATACCAACTTGATTCCGGATCCATCCCAGTTTCAAGATTTAGTACATGATGTTGCAGGTTCATCTGTTCAACATACAGAAACTCCAGCTGATATAGCTTCAAATCCTGAGTTGGGACCGTCTGAATTTTATGAGTTGTTGAAGTCTGCTGAGGATGCATTATATCATGGCTGCAAGATGAGAAAATTAGAAGCAGTTGCAAAATTTATGGCTATCAAATCAGATAACGGAATGTCAAACACCTGTTTTGACCAGATATTTTCTTTGCTGAAAACACTGTTACCCGAAGGAAATGTTTTACCTGCAAATTACTATGAAAGTAAGAGGTTGGTTCGAAATTTGGGACTTACTTGTCAGAAGATTCATGCATGTTCAAATGACTGCATTTTATATTCTGGGGAAAATGAGTCGTTGGATAGTTGTCCCACATGTGGGCAACTGAGATATAAAGAAGGACAACACGGGAAGTCTGGTTTGATTCCTGTAAAACAGTTGAGATATTTTCCGCTTACATCCAAACTTCAGCGTTTATTCATGTCTAAGAATACAGCGACAATGATGTCATGGCATAAAGAGAATAGTTCAACCGATAAAAGCTTGAATCATCCAGCCGATGGTGATTCATGGAAACATTTTGATAGAGTGTATCCATCCTTTGCTTTAGAAGCTAGAAATGTTCGACTGGGCCTTTCCACTGATGGTTTCTGTCTGTTTGGATCTTATGGTAGTCAATATTCATGTTGGCCTGTTTTTTTAACTCTGTACAATTTACCTCCATGGATGTTGATGAAGGAGCCATATATCTTTTTGACTTTACTAATTCCAGGACATCCGAAGAAAAATATTGATGTTTATTTGAAGCCATTGATTGATGAATTAAATTTATTGTGGAGTACTGGTGTCAGTACATATGATGTTGCAACGAAACAGAATTTCATACTGAGAGCAGCATTGATGTGGACAATAAGTGACTTCCCGGCTTATGGGATGTTATCTGGCTGGAGTACACATGGTTAAAAATCACGTCCTTACTGTATGGGAGAGAACAAAGCATTTATGCTCATTCATGGAAAGAAACCTTGTTATTTTGACTGTCATTGCAGATTTCTTCCAGCTGATCATCCTTTTCGCAGAAACAGATCTCATTTCAGAAAAGGAATAGCTGAAAGGGATGGACCTCCAAAAATTCTATCAGGTTCGGAGTTAAAATCGGTTGTATTTTCATTACCTCCCATCACTTTTGGTCCCACAATAAACCAACAGAAAATTTCTGGTTTTGGGAAAGAACACAATTGGATTAAACGTAGCATATTTTGGGATTTGCCATATTGGTCTGATTTGTTGGTCCGACACATGTTAGATGTCATGCATATTGAGAAGAACTGTTTTGATAATTTGTTTCATACAATTTTGGATACGCCAGGAAAGAGCAAAGACAATGTAAATGCACGTTTAGATCTTGCCCAAATTTGCAGGTGTCCAGAATTGGAACTATTTGAGAATGTCAGAACAGAAAGGTTACTGAAACCAAAAGCTGCTTATACACTGTCTAAAGAAAACCGTTTATTATTTTGTCAGTGGATTGCAGATTTGAGACTTCCAGATGGTTGTGCTTCCAATTTGGGTAGATGTGTAAAGAATGGTCATATTACTGGATTAAAAAGTCATGATTGTCATGTTATAATGGAGAGACTTCTACCCATTGGATTAAGAGGTCTGTTGAATTCTGTGATTTGGGATTCCATAACAGACATGTCTCATTTTTTTCGGGAAATTTGTGCGACTACGGCAGATTATGATGCTCTAGGCAAACTTGAAAAAGATGTTGTTGTAATTATATGTAAACTGGAAAAAATATTTCCGCCATCTTTCTTCGACTCAATGGAACATTTGATGTTACATTTGCCATATGAAGCCAAATGTGGAGGTCCGGTACAGTTTCGATGGATGTACCCATTTGAAAGATGCATGCAAAAATTGAAAAGAAAAGTACGCAACAAAGCATCTGTTTAAGGATCTATTGCAGAAGCTTATTTGCAAGAGGAAATATCTTTTTTCTGCTCCTATTATTTTGAATCTGAGTATCCTTCAAAACACAACCGAATGGGATGGAATGAGAGAAATATTAATGAAATCGACAATCAATTATCTGTTTTCAACCAGTCAGAGCTTGGTTTTGGTGGAGTTTCTGAACGCTGGCTTTCAGATGATGAACATCATACAGCTCATACGTATGTTCTGCTCAACTGTGAAGAGATGACATTAGTTGTACTGTAAGTGTTTATATCACTTATTCTATCATTTATGTTACAGTAAATAAATTTGTTTTTTATAGGTTGTATGATAATCATATCAAGAAACAAATTCCACAAATTACAGCAGCTGCTCTCGAAGAACGTCGACTGAAAAATTTCTCTCAGTGGTTTCAAAAACTGGTAACATAAATTCTTTATCTTTTAGAAACTCATTCAATGTATAGTTTACTATATTGATAATTATTTCACAAATTTTCAGGTGTCTCGACATGCTGATAAAATTGACAAACGGCTGTGTGTATTGAGTAACCCACCTTCCAAACTTGTTAAAACTTATAATGCATATGTGGTGAATGGATTTCGATTCCACACACATGCATATGGGGAATCAAAAAAAACAATGAACAGTGGAGTTAGCTTGAGAGGATCTCATCATCGAGAAAATGAAGTTGACTTTTATGGCGTACTTGATGAAATCATTGAACTCTGTTATCTTGGACAACATTACATAACCATGTTCAAATGTCGGTGGTTGGATACAGAGAGAGTCATGCGTGTTCATCCGACTCATGGAATCATCGATATTAAATGTAAAAGTGTTCTCGCAGTAAATGAACCATTCTTATTGGCTCAACAGGCATATCAAGTTTATTATGCAAATTACTGTGAAACATCAAGAGACTTGACTGATTGGTGGAGTGTAATAAAAATCAAAATTCGAGACAATCAGTTTAGTCAAAGTGAATGTGCTTTCACTGATGTGCAAAGAATTGAAGTTTTTCAAGAGAGTACTCAAAATCAATCTTTTTTACAAAGAGACATGAGTATCGATGACGACACCCCACATTTAAGAGTCGGTGATGACGATGATGTTAATGATGTCACACATGAATTTGAAATGGTAAGAGATGAAGCAACTGCAACTCGAATGGATATCGATGATGTTGAGGAGGAATATGAAGATGACATTGACATATATGAAGATGATGATGAAGATGAACACTTATAGAATTCCATGGTATTTATATACAATCATAATATGTATATATGTATATATAATAGTAATTATCAATTATTTGCTAACATTAACATTTTCTGTTTTAGATGGACGAGGCCACATTTCGTGAGTTGGCGGATGCTGACCTGCCTTTCGATGCGGATGAGTTGCTGGCAGATGACCCTCAGCCTGCAGGCGCTTCAGGGAGTACGCGGAGGGGGCGCGGTCTTGCACGATTGATGATTCCTGACCCCGTCCCCGAGCGACGTCCACGTCTTGGGTTTGATCCGCGCACCCGGAGGTGTGATAACCTGTGTGATAACCTGTGGATTTGACTAAGATTTCATTAATCTATTCACATAATAAATGTTTATTATTTTTTTCAGTTTTCCGCATATAGCAGTCGGACAGGGAAGCGCTATTTTGCGCAACTATTTCTCTCAACCGTGGACCACATGGGAGCAGATTCCCATTGATGTGCAGCAGGCCATGTTCGGCCATTGGTTGGTACGTACGTAAATAAATAATTTTTATTTTGAAAATTTTTTCATTTCTAACTTGATATTTTGATTTTTTTTTGTAGGGTTTATGGAATCCGATCGAGGATACCATGCGTGACGCCATCCACGAGGCATGGGAGGTGGCCATGCGTGATCGCCTTCGTCAGTTTTTGCACAATTTAAGAAAAGCTGCGATGAAGAAAGCAGGAGTGTCATATTTTGAGGAGTCATATAGAGAACACCGACCAGAGTATATTTCATCCCATGTATGGGATGGATTATGTGCACACTGGTTGAGTGGTGCCTTTCAGAGGAGATCATCGCTGGGGAGGCAGAATCGGGGGAGACAGGAGGTGACTCATCGAGCTGGGAGTCGTTCTTTCAGTACTCATAGACAGCATCTGGTACATACATTATTTATAAATATTTTATATAACTATAAATATTAACAGTTTATTTTTTATTCTTATAGGCTGTCGAGCACCCCGATATTACAGAGTACGACGTATATCGGAGGATATATAGTGATCCTGCTACTGGGGAGCTCAGAGGTGATCGTCAGCATCACATCGTGGTCAGTATTATTTGTTTTCAAGTTTAAAAATTAACTGCATATAATATATTCACAATTTTAATTTTAAATTGCAACTATAGGAGTCATATGAGGCCGCAGCGTCACAGGCCCGGCCTGAGAGTCAGGCCGAGTCATCAGATCAGACCACTGCCCGTCAGTTTGATGAGGCGGCATGGATGCAGGCCACCCAGTATGCCTTCGAAAAGGGTCGGGTAGTTGGTATCGGCTCTCGACTGACTCCCGGAGTTTATTATGGCAGTGCTGCGATGTCGGCGTCCAGCTCGAGAGGAGCTCGTGCATCTTTTTCTACACAGTATGAGGATTAGTTGCGATCTCAGACTGCACAGATAGAGAGTCTCTAACAGGAGCAGGAGCAGATGCGTCAGCAGCATGAGGAGGAGCGTCGACGCCAGCAGCAGCTGTACGAGGAGCAGACGAGTCGGTGGCAGCAGTAGCATCAGGAGCAGATGGAGTACATGCGCCGACTCACTCATGCTTTAGGGGTGGAGTTTCCTCCACCACCATCTGCAGATCCCCCACCTCCCCCCCCCTCCTTCAGATTAGAGTTTGTATTTCAGTTATAAAATTTGTGAAATCAAAATATTTTTTTTTCTATTCGTAGTTTCTGTCTCATTATAAAATATTAATAATATTATATTTTTAAATAACAATATTAATATGAATAATAATATTATTTATATTTTATAATATTAAATTTTATATATATATTAAAATTTTATAATATTATAATTTAATTATTTTTTTTGTAATACTTGAATTATTTTAATATTTGAATGTAAAATAATTATATTATTTTTATATTAATTAAAATAACTTATTAATATTTTTTTATTTATGAATTATAATTGTAATATTATTGTATTAATTAAATTATTTATTAATATTCTATTATTTTTTATTTTTGAATTATAATTCTACTATTATTATAGTAATTAAAATAATTTATTATTTTCATTTGTAAATTATAATTCTATTATTATATTAATTAAAATAATTTATTAATAATTTATTTTTTTTATTTTTTTAATAGTATTTGCGACGGGATACTATACCCGTCGCAAATACTAGTATTATTAATAGTTTTTTATTTTTTTTTAAATAGTATTTGCGACGGGTCCCGTCGCAAATACTAGTATTATTAATTTTTTTTATTTTTTTAAAAAACAGTTTTTGCGACGGGTCCCATCGCAAAAACTGTTTTAAAATCGCAAAAACTGTTTTAAAAGTTTTTTTACAAAAATACGGAATACTATTTGTGACGGGGAGAATGCCCGTCGCAAAAAAAGGCTTTAGCGACGGGCCCGTCGCAAATAAGTGTAGTTGCGACGGCGTTTTCAGCAACGAGTTATTTGCGACGGGACCCCGTCGCAAATGGCTAGTTGCGACGGGATCCCGTCGCAAATAGCCCGTCGCAAATACCTGTTTTTCTAGTAATGTCAACTGCACCAGCCACAATATTAGCAAATTAATGAGATTCAACCTTACAAACCCTAGCTCCCTAGCCATATCCAATAGAAGCACCGAAATTATGACGTACAACCTTCAACGGGTTTTCCACTGCATTGAGTGGTTCCTTGAACTTGCAATGGTCAATCAAGTGACCCATCTTCTTGCAATTTATACATTTTAGGTTCTTGTGACAGTTTCCAGCCAGATGTCTAATCTTTTCACACCTGGAGCAGAAGACATGAAGCTTTTCCAAAGAGATTTAAATTTCAATTCTATACTCACCAGCAACCAAAATGACTCTTTCAGTGAGGGGAGCAAGAAAATCAACCTCAATAAGAACCCTGACAAAGTGGAAAACATTATCTTCCCAGTCTCTTTGTCAAACTTGATGGGGATACCCACCACCAAGGTAATGTTTCGTAGAATATTTGGGTGCCAAAAGAACCAACTTAAGTCCTTGATCTGGAACTAGCCTCGTGCAATTGAGTTCTTGATTTTTTAGGGATTAAATAATGGATCCCAGACATGGATCCTAAGAGTGTGAGTCCTGAGAGATGCCATTCTGAACCCCCATGCTTTTGATTTTAAAATATCTTAAGGGAAAACTACATGAAAGAAACCCTTACCTATTGAGGTCAATCTTCAGTCTTCGAAGCCCCAAAATTTATGATAGACAATTGTGAAGATATACAATCTTTCATGGCCTTTTTTGGAAAAAAAGGAGTAACGCGAGCTATAATCGAGTGTTAATACATTTATATAATTACATATATTTATATCAATATATAAATATATATAATTATAAATATAAAAACAATATTTATTATTTAAATATATTTATTATAATTTTATAATTACTTAAATATATATTTATTTATTTATAATTATAATTATAAATAAATATATTTAAAAAATATTTATATATAATTATAAATATACTAAATATATTTATTATTTAAATATATATTTATTAATTTATAATTTCATAAATACCATTTTTAAATTATATATATTTATAATTGTATAATTAAATGTTTAAATTAAAAATTTATTTAAATATATTAATTATATAAATTTCAAACATATTTTAAATGTTAAAACTTAATAAATAAAAATGAATAAATATTATTCATATAAATTAAAAACATATTGAAAATATTACATATATCGTAAATAAATATATGTATAAATAAATATTACAAAATGATTAAATATATTTTTAACATTATTAATGAATATATAATGATAAATCAATAAATTAAATTAAATAAATTATAAAAATAATAAAAATTTAATTTATAATATTTATGTCAATTTCAAACATACATATGTACACATACACATCTACACATATATACGTATATACACTCATACACAAACAAACATATGGTTATATGTGTATTTATATTTCAAATCATTTAATATCAATATGAATATATATATAAAAAAACAAATATATTAATTTATAAACTACCATAAAAATGGGTTTTTGCAGTGCCACCCTTTAATAGTGTTAAAAAAACACTGATAAAGGGATCCTCTTTATCAGTATTTTTTTAGTAGCGCTGATAAAGGGGGGTCTTTATCAGCGTTTTTTTACTAGAACTGATAAAGGTTATATTTAAAAAAATCATTAAAAATAATATATTAATATATAAATATATTTATATTGATATAAATATAATATATATTTTTTAAATATGTTTTAGATAAGGCTAAATAGGAATTTACACATAATATATATGATATTTAGTAAAAATGGATTATAAAATAATTTAAAAAATATTTTTAATTAATAATTTTTTAATTATTATTGAGTAATGGTCATTTAATAATAATTTCAAGATAAAAAAATTATAAAATTAATAAAAGATCTAAAATAAGTTGATAACGTAACTTGAACTTCAAACGATCATAACTTTTGATCCATATGTTCGTTTTGGTTCTACCACATATCAAATCGAAGCATGTGATGAGCTCTACACACTGGTGATATAATGAAATATTTTTTCACATTTTTCGAGGATAAAAAGGGCCCAAAAGGCCTCCAAAACTGAGTGTTTAGTCAGGGTACCCTAATTTTTTAATATTCGATGGAATTTCAACCACATTTAAGGGGAACTTTTTGCCCGTTTTCAATGGGAACTAAATTTATTCCTAGGGATTATATTCATATTGATATTATGGTTTTTAAATTTTATCATTTTTATAATTTACTGTTATTTATAATCAAATATATAAGAATATATACATATTTTTTATATATTCTCACATAAAAATTTAATTTTATAAATAAATAATTAAACATATTTACATATAAAATAAATTTATAAATATATAAAACTTATCTAAATAAAAAATAATATCCATTTTATTTAAAATACAAATGTATGAATATTTATATACATATACAATTAATGTATATATAATGTTTATATATGTATAAATATATTTGTGTGTGTGTTGACAAACATATATATATTTATCTACATATTCAAATATATTTATATAAATATTAATATATAATATATGAAAATAAATATAAATATGTATAATTATATTTATAGATCCACACATATATATAAATATATATATTTATGTATGTATTTCTAAACACACATACGCACACAAAACATATTTTATATATGTATTTAAATATACATATATATATATGGATAAAAAATGCAATGAAATATATATAAATATATAGATATATCATAAAATAAAGATCAAATCAATATAGGTTAGTGGAAAAGGTGTGGGATTATGAGGGGGAGGTCTTGGGTTCAAAACTCACCAAAGGCAGGGGTGCGCACGCATGGGTTAGGTAGTGCATAGCACTCTTGTGTGGGGTTTCTAGTGCTCTTAAAGGGGGTGGGGGAGGCTAGACAAGCATTTTTTAAGGGGGTTAGGTGCTGACAAAAGGGGGGTTGGTCCTTCCACTAAATTTGCAGAAAAAATCTTTTTAAAAATTAAATTTTTGGACTTTTAATAGCGCTTTTTTTAACACTGATAAAAGGGGTCTTTATCGGCGTTTTTTAGTGTTGATAAAAGGTACCCTCTTTTAATATATTCTCAATTATTAGTTCTTTTTTAGCACTGTAAATTCCCTTTTTGCGTGCTTTTAAAGGACATATCTATAATAGTGATATATTATATAATTGTTCAAATAAAATATTAGTATATTATATTTATTTTAATTATATACATATTTTGTAATCAGTGTATATAAATAGACTATGAAACATTTTTATTGATATAAATTTGATAATTTTTTATATATAAAATTATGAAAATAATTTTTTATTAAAAGTTATATAATTCATATTTATATATTACTTTAAAAAGTATATAATTATTGTAATATAAATATTATTTAAAAATATATAAATATATATTTATTTATTAACAGGTAGGGAGAAACACCCTCTTTTATTAGGAAAATATATCCATCTTTTCAATAGGGTTTAGAGGTAACCCTTACATGACCTGAAGGACTAGTGGCTCAGAAGACCATTACAATTTTTTAATGGCCCAAAAACCATGTGACTCAAAGGCCCAATCTTAAGAAGCCAAGCTTCACATCATGATCCCAGTTTTCTCACTGTGACCCCCCTACCATTACATTGCCTTGTCATGAGGACCTTCGTAGAGCACCCCTTTTGAACCCACATCTGGGTAGAGGGTCGGATGATGGGTGTTAGTGAACCCATCACTCTTTCAAACTTCCCACCCAACAATGTCTTCATGTATCTATGCCATGCTACCTCCAAGATGTGACACCTCTCCTATTTGGTCATCACCATTAACACAACCTGTCACCCCATCTACCAAGAACCATCACATTGTGAAACCCTTCGCAATGTCGTGTAATATCACCCCTCTGCCCATTCGGTTAGAGGGCCAAATGATAGGTGTCAAAGAACATATCACTCTTTCGAGCTGCCCACTTGGAAATGCTGCCTAAAGCCAAGCTGCACTGCCTACCTGATGTGATGTACTGATCAACTAGTCACTTTTTGCATCGTATGTTTCTATGTAGTGCCCAGGAGGCCCTGTGGACTGAAGATCTTTAGTGGCCCAAAGGCCCAAATCTGTGGCCCATAGGCCCACATCGAGTGAATAGTTTTGTTTCTATAATAACTATCACAGTACTCCACTACAGTAATTTCTACAGTACTGTTATAGTAATCAGAAATTCCACCTCTACCTAGATTTGATCCTGAGTATTTTGGATGCCAAGTAGGAGCCTTTACCACTTGGGTATAGGCTCACTGGCAAAAATGTGTGATAGGTAACACTCAACTCCTAGTGGGGGCCCCTGACCAAACCCAGAGTACGTCGCATGTTCCCCAGCTGAGCAAATGAGTTTGAATCACCCTTTTCATAATATGAACAGTGTATAAATCTGGAGAGACTTGAACCTGTGCCAGTTCTCCTAGGTAGCAAAATGGTACCAATTGGTGTACTACTCGACTAACGCCCAAATGATGAATGTATTTATATTTATTTATAATTATAATTATAAATAAATATATTTATAAATATTTGTATATAATTGTAAATATATTTATATTATATATATATAAGTATATATAATTATAATATAATAAATATATATTATTTAAATATATTTATTATAATTCTATAATTATTTAAATATATATATATTTTTTTAAATCTAATTATAAATAAATATTTTTATAAATATTTTTATATGAATATAAATATAATTATATACTTATATATATATATCAATATATTTATTTCTTAAATATATTTATTTTAATTTTAGATTGAAAGATGCGGATCGCAGTAGGGGTGGACATCGAACGATTCCATGGCGTTAGGTGGTGATTCCCTTGGTTTGTGCTTTGATGTCGTCATTGTCTTCCAAGAATGATGTCAATAATGGTGGGTTTCAAGAGGGTATTGGAGATTATCTATGTTTTGGTGAATCAAGTATCTCAGTGAACCCTAGGCCGGATCCCAAATCAGGAAAGCACTTTTCCTTTGCTCAGGCAGTGCTCAATACCATTTAGGCATCTGATCCTATGATTTTTGTGGATCCTACCCCCAAAGAACCTGTGTTGTAGGATGTGATGAAGGCAGACGTTGGATCTCATCAAGCTAGGACCACCTCTTTTCTTATGAAGTTTCCTAATCGTAGATCTGAAGACGACAATGCCTCGTGGCCTGCTATGGATCCTAATACCGAAGAACCTATGTTGTAGGGTGTGATTAAGGTGGGCGATGAATCTCATCAAGTCATCCATGTCTCATCTACAGATCGGGAAATTATGAAGTCAACTAATCGGAGTGCTTCGCAGGCTACTGAGAATATTAGATTCTTCCCCAGTCCTCACTATAAGTCATTGCCTGAGTGCAATTAGATTTTTAGAAATGGTGTGATTTCATTCATTGATGCAAACCTAAATTTTTTTAAATACTGGATTAAGGAATGCAAGCACTCAATCATTGCATGGGTCACCCCCTTCGTAAGGAATGGTTTATGAAATCTTGATGACCTGAGAAATCAGTTACTGTAGATTTTGGGTTTGGATGGTTGGAGAATAATTTCATTAGGTATGGGATTTTTCCACATTGTATTCTCCTTGAAAAATCTTAAATTTTGTTCTTAGAGTTGAAACTTTGTGAGTCTCAAACTAGGGGTCTTTCTCTTTCAGGATTGGGACCTCTAGTTTGATCTGTCTCATGCTAGGAAGACAATGGCTCAATCCTAGATTATAATTAAAGTGTTTAATTGGTTTTTATAGCATCTTCACATTCTATGGGATATTACCATGGTTGTGGGGTCCCCAATTAAGTTTGACAAAGAAACTGAATTTTCTAGATATGATCATTATTGTCATAAACCAACCCGGGTTGACCCTGAACCAGTCACTTGAGCCAGTCCACGACATGGACCGAAGGGCATTCCCAATCCCCACAGGCTGACAACTAGTGTCAGGTATCAAAACATAAGACCAATGGGAATGATTTAATCCCAAAATACTGGGATCAATATAATAAATTGGGCATGCATCAGAAACTAATAACTATTCATAAATAAATAAATAGTTGATCTATATACAAAATATAACTACACAAGAGCGAAAATGAACTAAAACAAGACCAATTAAACTACTACCAACCTGATCTTTGTGTGGCCTTAAGGTCACCACCATCTACCTGTAGGTTCCGAGCATAGCGGAAGTACAGGAGGGATGGTCCCAACTTTAATTTTTTCCATATTCAATAAAAAATCTGGGATCCATGTGATGATGAATGTCATGATCCATGAAATTGAATAAAATAAATATGATAAAAGAATAGAAACCTGAAACCAAGAGATAAGATCAACATATTTTATTTATAATTAATTTAATTAAATAAAAATTACCTCTAAGGTGATTCTTTCTTTGTTGATGCATTCAACCATAGATCTGTAGGTGTACCATCGTTGTGTTGTAGAGAACAAGGGTAGATCTCCTCTAGTGGTGATCAACATGTATTCCATGTATCTTCAGATGTTTTCGAAGGAGTATCTGGGTGCTAGCACAGAAGATCCTTGCACTTGCGATGTCCACCTTCGATCGTCTTGAGAACCGCTTCCAAAGTGTTCCCCTTGGTTCAATGGAGGAGGATATCTCTCATTCTTGAGATAATTCTTGGAGAGGGATGAACTCTATAGGCTTGAGATATTTTCTCCAATTCATTGTGCACAAAACCATAGGCTTCCCTTGTATTTCCCTTAGCTAGTGAGAGAATAATATAACTGGGCATTTATTTCACAAGGGTAATAATAAATAATTTGTACAGGTGCTTAATTATTTTATTAAAACCAGAGAAACCCCATGTCAAATAATAACAGAAATATTATTATATTATGACATGCGCTTAACTTGTGAGTTATAATTGAATATTATTTAATCAAATAATATTCAATATTATTATTTCTCATAGGACCATTAAACTCAGTCCATACAATCCTCCTCAATATTTATTAATTATTCCACTCACAATATATTCTCTTGAATAACTAGTGACGGAATAAATACGATCAGGCATACATGAATAATTATTAAACCATGACTGGGAATAATATTTATTCAACTAGTTAAATAATAAATTATTTAATCAAATAATATTCAATATTATTATTTCTCACTGGACCATTAAACTTAGTCCAACCAATCCTCCTCAATATTTATTAATTATTCTGCTCACAATATATTATATTGAATAACTAGTGACATAATAAATGTGATCAGGCATACATGAATAATTATTAAACCATGACTGGGAATAATATTTATTAAACTAGTTAAATAATAAATTATTTAACTGAGATACTAGATACACTTAGTGTGTGACCCTCTAGGACTCTTTCTTAGTGGAATTAGGTGAACCTGCCTAAAGTTCAAGGTTAGAATCTAACAATATGCCAAGTCACCCATAGAGAAAGAAGTTAATGTTTCAATGGCATGTCACCTCATATGAATGCTTACGATGTAATATAATCCCTTTATCGCAATATCTCTAATCAAGCAGGTTGCATGCCAGTGCCATCAACCTATTTGTTCGATATCTCTTTCTTTGACTTTTCAGAAATAGAACTTTCCTATTGATCACCATGGACATGGATTTATTTAGGCTATATCATTTCCATCAAAGGGACTGAGATATTATCTTTTGTTAAAGAACATAATGGACAAATCCTTTCTCACATTATTCATTAATGCAATATTCCTCATGAACACCCAACATATCCAACCTCACCACAAACATTTTTCATCATGGTTTTTGCCAATACATCTAAGTATGCGACTCATAATATCCATTAATAATAATATTAAAGTCTAAGAACCAATATACACATCTGTAGATAGGAACATCCAATGACACATAAAAATGTGAATTTCCTACTGGTGGGTCTTATTCTCATAATATCCTCCTGAACATTACCAAGGGCGTACACTATGAGAAGGTGCCTCAAAGTCCTATGAGTATCCACCCTTGATAGCCTGCATCATTTGTGTCCCTCAAATGATATCATATGAATATAGAACATATATTCAAGAATAGTGTCATAGCACTTCCAGGTTCTCATCATAGTAGGGATCCGCTATGACCTTTTAGTGCGATGGTTACACTTAAGACATTATCACATACAATGTTGCACATAATAACAATCACGATATGATAAGAAATTTACTAATATTCAAAATCATGAATATAAGTTATTATAAAGTACAAAAGAAGTTGGTTCAATGGAAATAACTCCAACACTACCAAAGAACCTGCTCTAATCGTGAGCATCTGAACCAATAACCTGTAAATGAAAGAGGAACTTCAAAACAACTTGGGTCTACCGACACCGAAAGTTACAAGTAAGGTGTGAGCTTTACAACTTAGTAGGAAATCACCATATAATCCATGAAATCCCTTTCTCGACACAATCCATTAACACTAGTTTGAAAATACAGTTATAAAAATAGGTTTTTCTCATGTTGGTAAATAAAGCTACCTTTCCTTATTAAATCAATACACACGCCACTTTTTCATTTTCAAAAGATGAGTTTACCATTTTAAAAACAAAAACCACCAATAAGAAAATATCAAGCTATGTTGAAAATAAATAAATAGGGAAAACTGAAAATAAACTAGCAGATGCTAAAAAAAGACTAGTAGTATCAACATAAAATCAAGTGTAGAGAAATAAAAAAAAGTAAACATAGATAATATCCATGGGAGATCCTAAACATCCCTAGAGGACCCATGGACGTACTCATTTCGGAACCACCTATCAGCATATGGTGAATACCTTAAGTTTATAACCAATTAGATGCTCTTAACTAGCCTCACCATTAGCACAACCCACATGGCCTAAAAACAAATCCTGGGGGTACCAACCTGTCTAATCAGAGTTGATCAACAATCATCACTCAATCCTCTAAAAGATGCCCAGGAACCCATGGTGGTAGTAATACTGTGTAAGTAGGAGGCCATCCCATGTGTGAATCACATTACCTACCATCATCGTACTTGCCTACCCCAAACAAGGACACCCTATACGATAACCCATAAAGGTATATCCCTCCTATAGAGGTTCCCTATATATATATATATATATATATATATCAAACCATTCAAAGTGCCAATCGGGCCATCACTTCATATAAACCTTCAACCATTTTACAAAAAAAATTAGATATTCCAATATGGAATTTATACTTCCAAAACCACATTCCATTTCCAAAAATAAAATAAAATGCTAACTCACTATAAAATTTATTCCAAACCATTTACAAAACATCCCATTCACACAAAAAATTCCAAACTATATTTTTTATTCCAAATCTAATTCCACCTTTACTCTATTCCAAAACAAAGTTAATAATTTACAAAATAATTGAAGATTACGAATAGTCCTTTTCCTTGTAAAACCAAATACATTTACAAACCCATTTCCAAAACCCGAGGTTTAGGGAAAAACCACCACTTTATAGTGTCATATTCATTTGAATGCACATCCATGTGTGCACCTAGTGCACCCATGAATGTGTCGATATCCAATGGCACACCTAGAATAACCATGAAAGCACTCGAAACCATTTTAAAAAATTCACTATTTACTTTTGACCAAACCCAATAACCCTATTTGATTTCAAAAACATAATAACCCTTTTTAAAACCAGGTGAATCCTTTCAAAAATGTTACCACCCCAATTCTCAAGCCATAAAAGACATCTAAGTCATGCATTCTTCAAAGTCCTCGCATTAAATCTAGTTTACCAAAACACAATAAGGTCTAAATGAAACAACAAGGCTAATTTAATTTTTAAAGAACATAAGACATTTTACCAAACACAATGAGTGCATAAATACATAGGAATTTCCAAATAATCACTTTAAAAGTTATTTTTAACAATTTCTATCAACACAAAAACACTACAATAAGCTAAATATATGCCTTATAGAGATGTGAATCATATTTAAGAATTATCAAAACAAAATTTGGCACCTAATAAAACCCATTTAGCATAGACACATATAATCATAAACTAAGAATCACCTCAAAACCTATTTTTAAAAAATTATACTAATTTGAAAACACCCTAATAGGCTAACCAAGAGAATCGGGGGTATGAGAAACATTTATAAAAATTAATTAAAACTAGCCAAGCATAAAAGGATTGCTTCGAAAAGAAAAAACAAGAATCCACATACCTTGACAGTGTGTGAACATGACAAAAATCTCAGATGAGGGAGAGATCACCCCAAAGACCAATCTTCACACCCTAGACATCTATAAAAATCGATCCAAAAATCAACCCTATCCATTAGGGTTCATCCAAACCCTATGCACCCCATAAAATTAAGGAAACCCTCAAAATGGGGGAAAAGGGGGAAATTAGACTCACCTGAGGGGGAGGAATTGCCAGAGGAGGAGGGTGTTGGTGGGTTCATGCACCAAAGAGGAGGGTGGCACCGGCGAGGTCACGCACTGGAGAGGAGGCCACCGATGGGCTCGCACACTGGAGAGGAGGTCATCAGTGGGGTCGCACGCCAGAGAGGATGATGGTCGGAGGGAGTGCTGGAGGGGAGGGTTCGCGCGAGCAGGGTGAGGGGGAAGAGGGAGGGGTCACGATAAGGGATATGGGAAGAGGGAGGGGTTACGAGTAGGGATAGGGGAAGAGGAAGGGGCACCACACGTAGGGGTGAGGGAGGAGGAAGGGGGGACCCACTTAGGGTTTCTAAAAAACAAAAGAAAACTAAATAAAAGTATAATAATAATAATAATAGACTTAATGATATTATTAATAATAATAATCATAATCATAATTTATTTTCTTTAATAATAATAATATTATCATTAATATTATTAAAACATTCTCTTAATTTTATTTCTCCTTTTTTATTTTTTTTTATTTTTCATTTTATTTTCATTAAATTTGTTTATTTTAAATATCAGGAAATTGCACGGTCACCCTGCACAGCTCAAGAAACCGTGCGGGATCTATGTAGTAGCTTCTATCAATTCCAGAAGAGGTTGCACGGGTACTTGGACTGATCTCATGGTTTCTACTAACTGTGCAGTGCTCGTGCACTGACCTAAAAGACACCAAAATTTCCAAACTTCAAAAATTTAAACCGAGACCCAAATCCAAACTTTGAAAAAAAGATACAACATTGATAAATAATTAAAAAATAAAATAAACTCGTGGTTGGGGTGTGACAATTCTCCCCACCATAGACAATTTCTTCCCCCAGAAAGACACGAAGCCAAAAGTTAACTAAAAATTGAGTTCATGCCCAATCAAAACTAAGAGAAACTATGAACCTCGGGGTGACTATTTGTTCTACAAGTCATGTTTTACTGATCCAAAAGAAACCACAACATAATAATTAGGGTAGAACAGAAGGAGGTTCTCCGCACTGCAAGGATTCCACTAACATAAGAACTTTAAAACCCAAACATCTCCACCAAAATTAAAAAGGGAAACCCACTACGGGGTAACCCGGTAAACTGGGAACTCGGGGACTAACTCGATCTTTCTACATTAACCAAAACAACACCTTTATCGCCACTAGGAACTTAGGGAACTCTCAACCTGAACTAAACCAACTTCCATAGCATGAGTGAAAAAACTCCACCACAAGAACTCAAACAAGAAACCTACTACGAAGTAATCCAGCATACTGGGATGTGAGGATGGGAGAAATACCTATAAGGACTAATAACCCTTTGAACGAGGGTAAAAAAACCCCACTGGAATTATGAACTCTCACACACCTGCCGAACCCCCAAAACTAGGGAAAAACCCACAAAAAGAAATTTAGACAAAAAAACAAACCAGAAGCGCCATCCATCCATCTCACAAAACCCAACCATCTCCAAACGATCACCAAAAAAACAAAACCAACCCACAGAAGGGTTAAATGCACTCAAAGAAAAATGAATGATTTAAAAGGCCACATTCAAACGGGCATAACTTCTATGATTACAATAGAACATGTCCATTATAATCTCCCAAGGAAATTATGAACTTACAATGATAACAAAACTTCAACAGCCAAAAAACAAGAATAAGAAGACTTTAAATGGTCCAATCCCAACACAAAACACAAAACCCAGACTGAGGCTTACCACACCCCCAGAAACCCCTGACTGTATGTGAGATTTACCCAGAGACTTGTGGTTTGGGATTTGATGGTTGTAGAATATCATGCCTCATAGTTAGACACTATAATCCTCTAATCATTGCATCTTTTTCAGGCGGCACGTCCTACAAAACTTCTCCAGATGACCCAAACAACCACAATGATGGCAGGTCTTCGGAGGGATGTGACATGATGGCTTTGAATGCCTGAACTTGCCACACTTGTGGAACACCACTGAATGATCTAATGAACTAGAAGCCAGAACCAACAAAGGATATTTCTTTAGAGATATTTTCCTCTACATTCACTTATCTCTAAATGGGGAACCTTTATGAATGACAGGAAACACCGGATTTCCAACCGCCTGCACTATAGAAACCAACTCATTGAAGTGGTCAGCATAGGTCTTCATCATCCACTGGCCTCATTGAATACACATGAGTTCTTCCCTTTTCTTCATCTTTACCTCCTTAGGTATAAACCACCGTATGAATATGAACTTAAAAACTTCTCATTTCAACCCAACTCGCAATGATGGTGGGGAAAAAATCCCATTCACCCAAAGCTAGACCTTCAAATAGCCCTAGGACAGCTCGAACTCTAATAGGTTTGGGAGTTCCCAACATCCATAAGACACACTCCACTTCCTCAAGCCACTCTACTACCTCAAATGAACCCCAATCACCGCAAAGGATAGGTAACATTTGAGAATAATCCAAAACTGGGCATGACTCATCAGAAACTTTGGGGACTTTTTTGGGTAGCATTTTCATAACAACACATAAAACACAAAACCAAAACCGATATCAAGCCAAAGCACAGTCAAAAAGATCACCTCAAGATAAAATCAACTGGATCAAAAACCAAACAAATATAAACACTACCAAAAACATACCTTTCAAAAACCACCATTTTCATTTAAGTTTCAAAATTTCCTTCTTCCAAGTCCACTTTTCCAAATTCCAAAACCCCCTTTTTGAACCAAATTTCAATTTAAAAAATCATTTCTCCTTTCAAAATCACCTTTATAAAAACAAGTCCAAGCCTTTGGTTTTAAATAAATACCCATGACATCCCAAGAATCATCGCACATGTGTTCCTCTATTTCCATCCATATGTTCCAACATGCACTTTTCACACACATACCCTCACATGTGAAAACATCCATAAGGAGTATTGAGGGTCGCACCCAATCCATTTTCTTAAAAAATATAAAAATTTACCAAATTCTCAAACCAAAACAATTTAAATTTTAAAACCCATTTTACCAATTTAAATCCATTTAAAAGAAATCATTTTAATTTAAAAAACCCTTTTCATTTTCAAAACCACACTTACACCAACTAGAACAAGAAAAAAACTTAACTTGCATCAAACTACCGGAATGAGGAACTAGTAGTCATGCCTAACTCAGCAACATGGTATTGGGACATGTCCTAAGTATGAATCAACAACTAGGAGGTACTTGAACCATGTACTTGGACTCCACAAGGGTCACTACTCCATGTGGGATCATGGCATAACACTGAATCGCCTCCATTGTCATTCCTCAATCTAAAACAAGGATAGAAGACTCAAATCTCGGACTGCCCCTGGTAACTCGAGGTTCAGAACGAGAAAGGGTTCATGAAAAACTTCCCGCACCTAAATCCCGAGTCCAGACGGTCCTAATATCCTAATGCCAGACAACCCTAATAACAAGAACCTACTCAGATACCATTTTAACATGAACTAACCTGGTTCGACCCTAAACCGGTCACCTGATCTGGTCCACAGCATGGCCCAAAGGGCATTCCTGATCCCCACAAGCTAAAAACTAGTGTCGGGTATCAAAACATAAGACCAATGGGAATGATTTAAGCCCAAGATACTAGGATCAATAGAATAAATTGAATAGGCAGAAGAAATTAATAACTAATCATAAATAAGTAAACAGATGATCCATATAAAAAATACAATTGCACAGGAACAAAACTGAACCAAAATAAGACCAACTAAACTACTACCAACCTGATCTCTGTGTGACCTCGAGGTCACCAAAAGCTACCACCAAACCTGCTCCAATCACAAGCATCCAAACCAAGAACCTGAATAATAAATAGGACCTACAAAATAGCTCAGGTCTACAAACATCGAAAGGTACAAGTAGGGTGTGATATTTACAGCTTAGTAGACAATCACCATAGAATCCATGGAATACATTTCCCAACACAATCCATTAACACTAGTTTGAAAATACAGTTATAAAAATAGGTTTTTCTCATGTTAGTAAATAAATCTACCTTTCCTTTTTTAAATAAACACACACACACCACTTTTCCATTTTCAAAAGATGATTTTACCATTTTAAAAACCAAAACCCCAACAAGGAAATACTAGGCTATACAGGAAATAAATAAACAAGGAAAACTAAAAATAAAAAAAATAGATGCTAAAAATAGACTTTCAGTATAAACAAAAAATAAGTGTAGAGAAATAAAAATAATAAAACATAGATAATAACCATAGGAGATCCTAAACATCCCTAGAGG
This sequence comes from Viscum album, assembly GCA_963277665.1. Taxonomy (NCBI): domain Eukaryota; kingdom Viridiplantae; phylum Streptophyta; class Magnoliopsida; order Santalales; family Viscaceae; genus Viscum; species Viscum album. The sequence continues at coordinate 894,128,915 of OY728151.1, read as the reverse complement.
ACATTTATACGTACTTGGTTCAAAACCACCTGTCGGTATATGGTGAATCCCCTAATTCTATAACCAACTGGCTGCTCTAAACTAGCATCACCAGTAGCACAACTCACCTGGCCTAACAACAAATCTGGGGGGTACCAACCCATCTAATCAGGGTTGATTAGTAATTGTCACTCAATCCTCTAAAATACGCACAGGAACCCATGGTGGTAGTAATATTGTGTATCTAAGAGGCCCCCGAACATGTGACTTTCCTTACTTTCCATCACCGTACTTGACTACCCCAAACAAGAACACCCTATACAAAAAATCATAAAGGGATATCCCTCCTATAGAGGTGCCCTATATATATGTATCAAATCATTCAAAGTTCCAATTGGGTCTTCACATCATATAAACCTTCAACCATTTCACAAAAAATTTTAGAGATTCCAATCGGACATTTACACTTCCAAAACCACATTCCATTTCTAGAAAAAATAAAATGCTAACTCGATGCACAATTTATTCCAAACCATTTACAAAAAAATCCCATTCACAAACACAATTCCAAACTTTCCTTTTTATTCCAGATCTAATTCCACCTCCACGCTCTTCCAAAACAAAGTTAATAATTCAAAAAATAATTGAAGATTCCAAACGGGCCTTTTCCTTCCAAAACCAAATACATTTAAAAAACCATTTCTAAAACCTAAGGTTTAGGGAAAAACCACCAATTTATAGTGGCATATTCATTTGAATTCACATCCATGTGTGCACCTAGTGCACTCATGGATGTACCAACATTCAATGACACTCCTAGACTAACCATGAAATCACTCAAAACCATTTTCAAAAATTCACCATTTACTTTTGACCAAACCCAACAACCATATTATATTTCAAAAACATAATAACCCTTTTTAAAACCAAGAGAATCCTTTCAAAAATGTAACCATCACAATTCTCAAGACATAAAAGACATCCAATTCATGCATTCTTTAAATTTCGCACATTAAATCTAGTTTACCAAAACACAACAAGGTCCAAATGACTAAATAGGGATGATTTCATTTTTAAAGAACATAAGACATTTTACCAAACATAATGGGTGAATAAATACATAGGAAAATCCAAATAATCACTTCAAAATCTATTTTTAACAATTTCTATCAACAAAAAAACACTAAAATAAGCTAAATACATGCCTTATAGAGGTGCAAGTCATATTTAAAAATTATAAAAACAAAATTTGTCACCTAATCAAACACATTTAGCATAGAAACATATAAGAATAAACCAGGAATCACATGAAAACCTATTTTTAAAAAATTATACTAATTTAAAAACACCCTAATAGGCTAACCAAGAGCATCATGGGTATGAAAAACTTGTATAAAAATTAATTAAAACTAGCCAAGCATCAAATGATTACTTTAGAAAGGAAAAAACACGAATCCACCTACCATGTCGGTGTGTGAACGTGATGAAACTCTAATAGGAGAGAGATAACACCTAGAATACCAATCCTCACACTGTAAACATTGAGAAAAATCGATCCAAAAAACAACCCTATCCATTAGGGTTCGTCCAAAACCTACGCACCCCATAAAATTAAGAAAATATGCAAAATAGTGGGAAAAGGGGGAAAAGAAGACTCACCAAAGGGGGAGCCACCATTGGAGGAGGAGATCGCTAGCGAGGTCACATGCCGAAGAGGAGGGTGGCACTGGCGGGGTCGCGCGCTGGAGAGGAGGTCACTGACGGGGTCGTGTACCGAAGAGAAGGTCGGATGGAGGGGAGGGGTCGCACGAGCAGGTTGAGGGGAAAGAGGGAGGGGTTTTGAGCAGGGAGGGGGGAAGAGGGAGGGGGTTCCACATGTAGGGGTGAGGGAGGAGGAAGGGGGAACCCGCTTAGGGTTTCTAAAAAAATAAAATAAAACTAAATAAAAAATATATAATAATAATAATAATAGACTTAATGATAATAATAATAATCATCATCATCATTATATTCATCATTTATTTTCTTTAATAATAATAATAATATTATTATTATTATTATTATTAAAACATTCTATTGATTTTATTTATTCTTTATTATTTTATTTTATTTTTCATTTTATTTTCATTAAATTTATTTATTTTAAATATCAGGAAACTGCACGGTCACCCCGTACAGCTCAAGTAACCATACGCAAACCGTGAGGTAGCTTCTGTCCATTCCATAAGCAACCGCACAGGTACCTGGGTTGACTGCATGGTTTCCGCTAATCGTACAGTGCCCATGCACCGGCCTAAAATCCACCAAAATTTCCGAACTTCAAAAATTTAAACCGAGACCCAAACCCAAACTTCAACCAAAAGATACAACATTGAGAAATAATTAAAAAAAATAAAATAAACTTGTGGTTGGGGTGTGACAATTATTCTAGAATTCTAGTTAATTTTGACCTTAGTTCAATATTGGTTGAGACAGTTTATCTGAATGTTGGAGAGTTTAAATTTGAATTGCACATTGAGTATGAATATGTTCTGAACTTTTGCTACAACTACATGTCAATTGGCCATGTTAAAGATAATTTTCAAAGGGGCATGAGGTGATCCACTTACAGAGAGCATGGGCATCAGGGTGAGGATTGTAAATATAATCTCCTCACTAATTCCAATAATGTTGTAGGGAAAGTTATTAAGAAGGATGATCATGGCATGTTTCTTTGGCATGGAAGTATCAGTGGTACTCTTACTGCAGATAATGGTGCAGTTTGTAAAAAATACTTTGTTGATGTGGTTGTCTCAGGCTCCAAAAATCATGTTTAATTTAATGATCATATTGAAAATGTTGTTGACTTGAAGATGCCTTTAATAGTTAAGGATGTGGGTCAAATCTCCCTACCAGGTATGGAAGATAATAAGAATTTTGATGGTCCTCCTATACAACATATGTCTATGGAGAAGGAAGTTGTTTTGGCTACTAATAAAGGTGGGATTCCATCTATTTACGACCAAAGGGGAAGGAGTGGTTTTGTTAGCATCATGTATTTTTTGACCAAGGTTATTGCATCATCTCTCAATGTGTATGTTCATTAACTACATGTTGTTTTTGTTCCTCCTTATACTACAGGTTCTCATAACTCTGATGAGGAATACTATATTAATGAAGATGATACTCAGGAAATGGATGACCAGAAATTAAAGTAGGAGCAGAGGGATTTGGCTATGAAAGGTTTCAAATGTGAGAAAAAATTAGTGGATAAAGAGGGATTCTAATTGTTTTTTTTAAGGTTGGGGCCGAAGCCTCATTTTATTATTAAAGTAAAGGAAAGACCTCTTTTAACTGGGTAGAGGGAGACCCATTACATAGCCCGAAGGCCTAGTGGTCTTGTAGCCCATTACATAGCTTATAGGACCAAATTTTTAGCCTAAGGCTCATTCTGTGAATAGTAACCCGGCTACTACAGTGTTTTCCGCTACTACAGTACCCTACCGCCGCTACAGTACCCACCGATCAACAGTACCACCGCTGCTACAATACTGCTACAGTCACCTGCGCCCCATGGGTTTTGAACCCCCATTTTTCATGTAGGATTATGGGGTGCTTACCACTAAGCCAAAACCCAACTATAAGAGGGATTCCAATTGTTTATCCCTTGAAAATCTAAAATATATGAGCCAAAATTGCAAACTACACAGTTTGTATCTTTTCCAATTCAAATGCAGGTTGGAAATAGTATGAGTGATAACAATCTTGAAAATGTAGAGTGAGATTGTCTATCTCATTTTACTAATCTAATGAAAAATACATATGTCTCTTTTGGAAATGCCTCATATGAGGAATGCATTAGTTCATGGGAAAATATTTGATATTATATGTAAAGACTATGGTTTTATCGTGTAAGGATTTAGAATATTCTTAGAAATATTTTCAGAGTTAGGCGCTGATACAGCGCATGATTCTGAGGCCCAGTGAGCCAGAAATTAATTTTATAAAAATATTAAATATATATTTATTGATCACATGCAATTTTTTGTAAAAAAAGTGAAATAAATATCAAATGGTTGATTGAATATGAAATTTAAGACCGCATTTGGGTATAGAATGCGGTGTTTACCCTAAGCATGATATAAAATGAGTTTGTGAGGGATTTTCAGACCCTTCATTCATTGGTAGTGTGTTTAATGAATGAATTAATTGATTGATTAATTAATTAATGTTTCAGTGTAATAGATATCTTTATAAATATATCGCCTTAGAAAACCTTTCTCGGGTTGTCTCATATTTTCTTGAATCTACCAATGAGATCTACTCCCTCTTCCCTTTGGTGAATGACGGTAAATCTTTGGATCGATGACAAACCTTTGGATCAAGATTAATTGAAGTGCAATGAATCAACGGATCTCTTCATCCATTGGTAAGTGAGTTTTTCATTAGAAAATGATTCAATATTGAGGTGGGACTTTTATTTGTGGATTTCTTATCCCTGATTGAATTTCCATGACAAATGTGAATTAAATATGTTTGAAATAATTAATTTTTGGATCAAAAAAAATTGGTTAAATCAATTCTCTTCTTATTTATCTTGAAATTGAAAATTTTAAAGTATGATAAATATTTATATCTCAATTCCTCTCATTCTTGATCCTGAATGAGACAAACTAACATGACCATCAATCGATCTATGTTTGAGTTTTGTAAACCTTTCTTCCTCCACCCTACATGAGATCGTCATTGTCTTTTCCTTCTTCGATCGGTGATCCAAGAAAAAAATTCAACGCACATCTAGAAATTTCCACAATAGAATGTATTTTGTAAAATCAAGATTGATATTGGGGTACAATCAAACCATAGTGATGTGTGGTTGAAGTTAAAGCATGTATCAGAGTTGGATCTAGCATGGTAAGTCTCGGATCTGAGTTTCTTGGCATTAGATGTGATGAAGATGGAAATCAGTGGCCAGAGGTGGTTCAACCCTCTTTCCCTGGAAATGTCTAGGATCCCCTAGTGAACAACGGTGAGTGGAAGCTCCCGAAGGTCTAGGAAAGTAGAGGCATAGGTGGTCGGAGTGGCAGCTCCCAGAAGTCTAAGCGAGTAGTGACATAGGTGGTCAGGGCGAGCAGCTTCCAGAAGTTTGAGATGAGCAGCTTTCGGAGGTTCAGGGCGGTGATGGCCGACAGTCTAGGTTGAAAACCAAGATTCGAGGGCGAGCCTCGATCACCATAGATCTAGGATCTACGGGTGTAGTGATTACATTGGGCATGATTTCCAAAAAGCAGTGTGATGGGAGGCACTGCGACGGCTGAAGATTAGGGTTATAGGAGGGGGTGTGAACATAGATAAAAGAATAAAGAGCTAAAATGAAAAAGAAAATTAATAAACAAAAAAATAAATGTGGAAATCAAGGGGGGTGGGGTCGCACGCTTGGCATGGAGGAAAAAGGGGGTGGGATACATGGATTCCTATTTATTTTTTATTGATATTTATTATTATTATTATGAAAATGTTTTTTCTGAAGTGAGTCTTCCATACAGTGTCAGATTGACACGCTGTCTGCGGCAGCGTGACCCCGACCTTAAGACATTCATTTCAAGACCAATGTTGGATACCTAATTCGGGATCATGGATCGGGTGTACAAAATGCCTAAGAAAAATAATGAAAATAATAATGTTGGTGTTGTTGTTTTTATTGTTATTGTTATTGTTGTTGTTGTTGCTGTTGTTCTGAAATATTGTATCTGACATAGCTTCTTCATATGACATCTGTTTGACAAATAGTCTGTGACATTGCGACCCTAAAATTAAGGCGAACGTTTCAAGACCAATTTCAAGTAATTATTTTAGACTCGTGGCTTGGGCCCATGAATCACCATTTGTGCATGATGTAGTAAAATGTGACTTTTTTACCAGGTGTTCGATTTGTTGAGTCAAAAGTATTCTTTTGAATTTTATATTCCTTTTTGTTTTGGAAATCAAAAACTCTCTTTTCAAATGTATTCATATTTTTTTTTATCATGTTTACTTTAAGGATATTTTTTTTACATTTTATCATTAAGATTTTCCTTATGCATACGATTATAATTGTACCCATAAGTTTTAATGAATTTCATAATTATCGTTATAACCCCAGATATGTTTATCATTATACTCACTGAATATGATTATTATCGGTCACACCAATAACAATTTTCATCATACACACTGTTCATTATTTCACTGACAAGATAAATCATACTAACTATCTTAACAAAAATCATCGTACTCTTTACTATTCACAATTCTATTTTATAAAAAGAGATAAATTATTTTCGATCCCACTTTATCATATCCAGAAAACAGTATTGTACCAAAGGGAAAACCTTTTAATCAAAATGGTTTCATGTATTCTATTTTGATATACATTATAAAATGATGTTGTTGTTTTAGTTATAAGATAAATATTGGAGTGCCAGGTTTCCATGTCCCTCTGAATTTTTTAGGAGAAAATTAGACCGTTGTAGAAAAAATGACCATTGAATCCAACGCCTATAAATACCAGGTCATTTGGATGAGGTCACAACTTTTTGGAAGAACTGATACTCTGCAAGAGCTCTTCCAAAAATTGCTTTGTGAAAAAATATTTTAGTGGTCAAGTTGTGAATATATTGTTCGACATACTTGTAATCTTCAATAGCTTTGTTTTACTTCGTGTGATGTTGATCATTGGTGATTACGATCGAGGGCTTTCAGAGATAGGAAGATAGATATGACAATCATTTACGGATCGAGGGCTTCTAAGGCTAGGAAGACAGAGGTGTCGATTACCTTTTAATTAAGGAATTACAGGGATAGCAAGATAGAATCCAATCATTCTATCGAAGGATTACCCTGATGTGGGTAAGACAGACTTGTTTGAAGTATAAATCAAGGGACCTCTATCCAAGGTTATTGGATACCCTTCTCTTTGAGTTAAAATAATAGTATTCTTTTACATTTCCACTGTATTGTAATCAAAAGTGAATTTTTTTATAATAATTTTTCCATTGATTACTTTGTTTATCATAACCAATATGATTGTGATACTTTAGTAATATACTCTAATTACAATATTTGTAATTACGATTGTAGTGATTATAATCTTTTTAATTTATCGATACAATTTAGTACACTTTATGATTGAATCATTATATTATTTTACTCTGATCATCATAACCATAGTGATTATAATATTTTACTTGATTTCTCTGTTTAAATCATTTCAACTGTGAATATGATTAATTTCATTTATGACCAGTGGATTACATTATCACAATCAACCTGATCACGATACTTTTATTACCAGACCCAGGGCTCTGTCTGATTAATGTTTTAATACATTAATAGGTTTTGTGAATTGAATTAGTTTAAATTATTATAAACTAAATACCTTTAAGGATAAAAAGAAAAAGTTTTTAAACCTACATTTCACCCCCCCCCCCACCCCCCCCACCCCCCACCCCCTTGTATTATGTCATCTGTATATAAATTACGATCCAACAATTGGTATCAGAGCAGGTTTCCACTTCTTATATAACTTCTCATATATTTGCTTAATTTATTTTTGAAAGTTAGTTATATTTATTTTATAAAATTTTTGTTTATAAATATTTGTTACACTAATGTGTATTGTGGAAAAATAGATTTTTTATTGTTTTAAAGATGACAAGACTTAATGTTGGTTCAATTGAAAATCTTAATCCTGCAATTACACCAATTTTTTATGGTGATGATTATGAATTTTGGAGAGATAGAATTAAGAATTTTGTGATCAACACTGGAGTTGAAAATTTTGTTATGCTGACTGGAGAGTATAAAATTCCTGACAAGGAATTAAGACTCTTTACCAATCAAGAAAAGCAAGGGTATCAACTAAATTATAAAGTATGAAATACTTTAATGTGTTCAGTGACTAGAAATATATATATCCAGATTTCTTCTTGTGAATAAGCCAATAGTATTTTGAAGAAACTGGAGATTACTCATTTTGGTACATCTAAAGTGGTCGAGACTAGAAAAGTTATGATAAGATAAGACTATTAGGCTTTTGAATTTCTTTATGGAGAACCTGTTTGTAAATTACAACAAAGATTTATGAAAATTGTAAACAATTTACAATCCATGGTAGAGAAAGGACTAAATGATGAAACTCTTGTTGATAAGATCATAGAAATCATGCCCAATGAGTGGGAATCAAAAAAAAAATTGTTGATGAATCAAGAAAGGTTGCATGTGTTACTCTTGATGAATTGTTTGGAACTCTTTTGCAACACAAAAATAGATTGAAAAGAGATGCAGAAAAATCCAAGAAAAAGAATGTTGGAGTTGATTTTACTACTACTACAAATCAGAACAAAACCAAGACTCTTGAGAATATTGTTAAGTCTACAAGGCAAGAAAATATGTGATTCAATCATAATCAAGTGAATCAAAACATTAAAAGAATGATTTAGTCAATCTTGCTTAAAGAATGAACAATATTTTTGGAAAGAAGGATTTTCAGTACATATATAAGAAAATAAATAAAGGTAATAAAGATATTGAAGTTACTTGTTATGAATTCAAGAAATATGGACACATCAGACTTGATTTCCCAAAGCTGAAAATAAAGGATAGGAAGGGAAAACATTATGAAAGGAATTAGAAAAAGTATTATAAGTCAAAAGGAAAGAAAGTCTTAAATTCAAATGATTCCTAGAGTACTAGTGGAGGAGACTCTTTAGATAAATCTTTAGAGAATCAAAATTCTAGACAAAAGAATATTGGTCTTCTTACCAAAATACCTATTGAAAATCAATGTTTCATGACAAAGATACACACTACTGAATCTTTGACTAACATGTCTTTAAATGAAAATTATCCCTATGATAAGTATTTCTCATCTTCAAATGAATAATCATCCTCATCTAGGGATAATAATTCATTACCCTCATATGAAGAGGTTTCTATATTTGATAAATTACTTGAAAATTAAAATATCAAAGTTAATAAGAAATTTGAAAAGGAAAATGCTAGAATAAATATTTTGAAAAAATAAATATCAGATCTTTTTAAAGATCTTGATAATAAATTTTTTTAAATTGATTATATTTCTAAAAAACTTGAGGAAGCTATTTCTGAGAAGAATAAGATTTCAAAAGATTTTGAAAATTTAATTTCTAAGAAAAATGTTTTAGATTAAAAACTCACTTTTGAATCTAATACTAATGTGGATAAGAATTTATTTATATGGATAAAATATAAAATCCTTTCCTTAAATAAAATTTTGAAAAAAATTACCACTGGTAAAAAAGGTTTTGAAAAAATTTATAAACAACTTCATCCCCAAGGTAATAGTTCAGGAATGGGATATACTCGTTCAAAACCATTTTTTAGTAATAATTATTTTGTTCTTGAAAATGCCCCCTTTTGAACCAAATGCCAATGTGGAGGTCATTGGAATAAAAATTGGTCCTTAAATAAAATTCAATTTTGGGGGCTCCACAAAGCCTATTTTTCAAAACAAATGCAGGTTCCCAAAAATTTTCTCTCTAACTATTCTAGATCCAAGAAAGTTTGGATTACAAAAACCTAATTGTTTTATTTTCAGGAAAACAAAGGAAGTACAAACAACAAAAATATATGGTACATGGATAGTGTATGTTACTTACATGTGACTATTAATAAATATTTCTTTAAAAATGTTATTGAAATGAAAGGTGGAAGAGTTACCTTCAGAGACAATGCTTGGGGAAAGATTGTTGATATAGGTAATATTGTTCTTCTTGGAAAATATTTGATTTAAAATGTTTTATTTGTTAAGGGTCTTAATAATAACCTTATAAGAATAAGTTAATTATATGATGAAGGTTTCCATGTGAATTTTAGGAATGATAAATGTATAGTACACAATTCCAAAGACAAATTCATTCTTTCTTCCAATTAGCATGAGAATGTTTACACACTAAACTTAGAAGACCTTAGGAGCCAAGAATTACCTTTACTTAGTGCAATGTAAGATCAATATTGGTTATTCCATATAAGTTTAGGACATTGTAACCTTAGGAACTTATATAAATTTTCTAAGAAAATACTTTTTTAGGATCCACTGGAACTTAGATTTGATTATTCAAAAGTATGTGACCCTTTTCAATATGGAAAGCAACATAAGTCAAGATTTAAATAAATTAGTGAAGTTTCAACTTCTGATTCTTTACAGTTGGTACACATGAATCTTTTTGGTCCTACACAAACTAGAAGTATTGGAGGCAAGTTTTATGTATTTTTCTTAGTTGATGACTACACTAGATATACATGGGTCTATTTTCTATAAAAGAAATCTAATTCCTATTATAACACCCCAAGGTTTTTAAAAAATAAATTAAAATTCATGAAAATTTGTTTTAAGTAGATAGTTATAACTATCCTTTAAACATAATTTTTCTAATTCTATGATTTGAATTTCAAAAAACGGTCATCTAAAGTTGTGATCAATATGTTATTTTGAGTTTGATAAAACCAACTTGTTTTTTTGGTGAATAGTGACAAACCCTTATGAATAGTAATGTGAATAGTAATATGAATCTTATGAATAATAAATAATATTATTATTTTATTTTATTAAGGTTATAATACAATGATATGTTGATTAATTTTTCAAGGTGTTAAAAAATGAGTTATAGATTTAAAATTGTTATTTTTGAATAAATTATGATTTTATTTAAAAATTAAATTAATAATATTTAGAAAATAATTTTCAAAAATAGAGTTCATTTTTGAATTCTACACATTAAAAATGGTTAGGATGATTTTTTGGGATTTTTCAGAAATTCTTGAATTTTTGATGAATAGTAAAATACGATAAATTATGATAAATGCTAAATACTGGTTTTACTGCATCATAGGTGATGCAAGGATGATGTAAGCCCACTTGGTTTGAACTCAAATGAAATTATTACTATCTTGGGTCACATTAATCAATAATATTCATATTCTTGAGCAAAAATATTATAATAATGATTAAAATAATGTAAAATCCCTCCTCTCCTCCACTATAAATACCACCCTCATTCCCCTCTTCCTTTCACATCTCTCAAGACTTGAGCATTTTCTAAGTTATAGCAAATTACCTCCTCAAGGATCTTCCCCACATCCAAGACCTCCTTTTCTCATTAAATTCCAAAACCAAAGGCCTTAAGGAGGATCTCAAGGAGAAGAGATCAAGAGTAAGAATCCTCTTCCTTTTTCAGGTGTTTTCTTTCTAATTCCTTTCTTTTCTTATACTCTCTTCCAATCCCCTTATACAGGAGGTATTAAATATCTATAATATTATATATTCTATATGTTATCATATTCATGTAAAATATTCATTATCTTTATTCCTCTCCTCTCCCTCTTATTCTAAAAATAAAAACATCATCCACAATGAGCCGATTTACAAAAATCATGGACGATGTGTTTCCAATTTCCATTAATTCTTTAAAATATGATCATAGAACTATTTTAATGTTTTAATAAGGATGTAAATTTTATTTTTTAACCTATTTCACATTTTCTAATTAACTTCTATGCATGACATTAAATTATATAATGAAACAAGTTCATGATTATTGAGGAACCGTAAAAAAATGATCTAAACAACCATCATTAATGTTTTATCTAAAGATCTATCATCATATATGATAAAAAAATGATTTATGGTATCATTATAAACTATTTAAACATATTAATACCATTTCATTCCACTTCTGGAATTTCATTTCCATACAACAAGAAAATTAAGTACAAACTGATCATGGAAATCATGTAAAAACGCACCCAAAACAATGGAAGGAACAAAATACTAACAATTAAAGGGTGAAATGATATAATGAAATGATCATATAATATATTATAAAGATAAATATGTTTTTTTAATATATTAATAACACTATTTTAATCATTATACAGGAGTTTTAAACAAGTTTTAAGTAATACAAACCTGAGGTAAGGGAATTCTTAACCCAATTTCGGTTCTTTGGGTTAACCTTCTATTTCATTAATTGTGTGGTTTTAAGATCATTTGTGTGATGAATTTTTTTTATATTATGTTTTATTATGTTTATTTAGAGTGTATACACATATTAATTTCATTCAATTGATTATCATATCAATTATATTTTATTTATAAGTGACTTTTCTTATAAAATCCTCTTTTAAACATCTAGTTTTACAAAATTCAAAGTGAATGTTTTTATGAAATTATTCATGTTTTATGATTATGTTTTGGTTCTTGGGAATTTTTTATGATAAAGGGTGGGAACTATATTTACCTCCAATTCATTGGTTATGTGTAAGTTTGAGGTTGTCCGTATGGTTACTCTAATTGTAACTGCGATGGTTACACAATAAGGTAGCCGTGAGGGTTACATTGTAAAGTAGCAGTGATGGTTACAAATTATAAGGTAGCTGAGAGGGTTACAAGATTATGTAAGTAATTCCCCAAGTTACGTTTAAGGTTCTATTTATGTTCTATATGTTTTTTTTAAATCTCATGGAAATGTCAAGTTTCACAAAGTAAGTTTATATGGGTAACAAGTGTGTCTTTTTTTGAAAATGATTCATATGTTACAAGTATTCATGGACTAATGTTTTCTTTATTTATTTTTATATATATTACTGAGTTATTTGTGCTCATCCCAAGTTTTTAAATTATTTTCATAGGTTATAACTATGTTTAATACAAATAATTAATCCAATTTAAATATTATGAATATTTGTCAATGAAAACATGTTTTATTTGAAAAGTTTTATATTTTGGAAGAAATGGATACTGCTTTTGTGGTATCTTATCTATATTAATTTATAATGTTATATATGTATTATATCCCAATTATCTAAAATTCTAAACTTGAAAAGATCCTCAATATTGAAGTAAGTGAGTTCTTGACTAAAATTCAATATTATGTAATGTAATAAGGTCGGGTCCTTATAGTTGGTATCAGAGGATAGTTTAGATAACTTTAGGGGTTAGGATGATGATAATAAAATACCAAAAAAAATTACTCTATTTTTAATTTGAAATTATATATAATTTAAATATTACCATGTTTCTTTTACTAAGATATGTTTGTTCAGAATGGTTTTCCACAGAAGAAATAAGGAAACTGAATAGGAGAGGCACCAACAGAATGATATCTTTCAAAATCTGTAGCTTGGAATGGTAGGGATTGGAACTGAGAAGTTTTTGATAGTAATGGATCAGATAATAGAGGGAATAAATAGTGGTTTCATCCATGTAAGAGAATAACCATAGGTACCACAATGGAACATGACGATAGTGGAACATTTTATGAGACAACACCCTCCTGCATTTAGTGGATATTCAGACCCGGTAGCGGCTGAAGGATGGATTAAAGCCCTTGAAAATATATTCGATGTTATGGGTTATTTAGACGATCAAAAGGTAAGTCTTTCCATTTATCATTTTGAAGGTGAAGTTGATTAATGGTAGTCACTGGTCAAAAATATTAGGGATAGAGAGGAGATTTTTTCCTTAGTGTGGGATGAATTTAAAAGTATTTTCCTTGAAAAATATTTTCCTCAGGTGGTGTGACATAGGTTGAAGAAGAAATTCCTTGAATTGAAGAAAAACAATGAAGATTCAATGGATGTTTATGAAGTAAAATTCACCCGACTAATGAGGTATGTTCCAAACATTATTCTGAATCTTGATAGCAAAATCAAATGCTTTTACTCAGGATTAAATCCAAGGTATCAAAGGGCATTAGCCTCCTATGAATTCAAAAGTTATGAGAAACTAGTCTGATTTCTGAGAGGTTATAGATGGATTTTGCTGATGATCACATGCACTTTGACAACAAGGAGAAGAAGAGGTCCATATGGCAAGTGATGGGTAAGAATCAACCAAAGAAATATGATGGTAAGAAATTCCAGTTTCCAGTTTGTGAAAAGTGTGGCAAAAAGCACCCTGGGGAATGCCTTAAAGAACTAGGAAGTGTTTTTGTTGTGGTAAGTTTGGAAATATGGCCTGATATTATAATAAAAATGATCCTAAGACTAATCCTGATAAGAAAATTGTTAAGTGTTTTAAATGTGGAGAGATGGTTCATTATGAAAATGTCTACCCAAAGAGAGATCTGAATGATGCAAAAAATCTGGACTATAAGTAGAAAGGTATAGTGAGATCCTTTGTGACTGCATCAACAGACATCAGGCCATCAAATGAAGTTGTATTAGGTACCTTATTTGTTTATTCAGATTTTGCTAAAGTTTTGTTTGATATGGGGTTACACATTCTTTTATTTATGAGTAATTTTCTGGTAAATTAGAAATATCACCTCAACAAATGAGACCATAACTTATTGTTAAAACACTAGTGGAAAATATTATAGAAAATATGAATTATAAGAATCTTTATATTTTGGTCTGTGGAAAGACTTTACCGATAAACCTTGTTGTTTTTACCTTAGTAGAGTTTAATGTCATTAAGGGAATGGATTGGATTTCTATTTATCATGCTAAGATTGACTGTAGAGATAAAGAAGTTGTTTTTCAGAAAGATTTTTAGTTTGTATACAAGAAAAAACCCATAAAATTAATAACATATCAGGAATCTAAGAAACTATTGAAATATAGAAATGAAAGTTATCTTTCTCATACTATTGAAAACAAGGAAACTATTTAGATTAATGATGTACTAGTGGTAAATGAATACCTTGATGTTTTTCCTGATGAGTTACTCGGTGTCATGCCTAATCGAGAATTTGAATTCATAGTTGACTTAGTTCTTGATGCTAATACAATTTCAAAAACCCCTTACCGAATGTCTCAAATGGAACTTTTAAAGTTGAAAAATCAGTTGCAGGATTTTCTTGATAAAGGATTCATTCATCCTAGCACTTCACCATGGGGTGCTCCTATTTTGTTCGTTAAAAAGAAAGATGGTTCCATGAGATTTTTCATTGATTATAGAGCCTTGAATAACATCACTATTAAAAACAAGTATCATTTTTCACATATCGATGACTTGTTTGATCATCTCCAGGGAGCTCAATACTTTTCCAAGATTGAATTGAGATATGGATACCATCAGTTGAAGGTGAAGGAGGATGATATCCGGAAAACAGCTTTTCATACTAGATATGGGCATTATGAATTTGTTGTTATTCCATTTGGGTTAACTAATGGGCATGTTGTATTAATGGATCTTATGAATATAATATTTCATGAGTTCTTGGATAAGTTTGTGGTTGTGTTTATTGATGACATTCTAGTATTTTCTAAGAGTAAACAGGGGCATGAAAAACATCCAATGGTTGTTTTTCAAACCTTAAAAGAAAAGAAACTATATGGAAAATTCAGCAAGTGTGATTTTTTGTTGCAACATATTTATTTTCTTGATAACATTGTAAATAAGTGTGGAATAACAGTCAATATTTCCAAAACAAAAGTGGTTGATGAATGTATAAGACCTACAAATGTTACAGATATCCGTGGTATTGTTATATTAGTAAGTTATTACCAAAAGTTTTTTAAAAACCTTGCATGGTTATCTAGCCCACTAACTAAGTTAACACGAAAAAGGGTTAAATTTATTTGGAAAAAATAATGTGATATTTTTTTTCAGGAAATGAAGAGGAGATTGGTGAATTCTCCATTTTTGTCCTTACCTTCCTAAAATGGTGATTTTTTCATCTACAGTGATGCTTCATTGAAGGGACTTGGTTGTGTTCTGATGTAGAATGATTAAGCAATTGATTATACTTCAAGTCAACTAAAATCCCATGATTTAAATTATCTCACACATGATTTGGAATTAGCAGCTATGGTTTTTTACTTTGAACATTTGGAGGAATAATTTATATAGATCCAAATGTCAAATATATACTGATCATAAAATTCTAAAGTATATATTCACTCAGAAGGAATTAAACATGAGATAGAGAATATGGCTTGAATTGATAAAGGATTATGACTGCACGATCAATTACCATTTAGGAAAATCAAACAAAGTGGTAGATTCCTTGAGTCGAAAACATCATGTGTCATTAACCATGTTATATTTGGAACGTAATCCATTGATTAATGATTTGATGAATTTTGGTTTAGAAGTTGTTGGTGTAGGAAATACATCTGTTTTGTTTCATGTTTCAGTGCATTTATCATTATCAGATAGAATTAATCAAGTGCATAAGGAAGACCGTGAGCGATAGAAAAATGTAGAATTGGTTAAAATGGGTAAGTTTCCAGAATTTAACCTTGATAAAGATTGTGTTTTAAGACTTGGTAAAAGGTTGTGTGTGTCTTGTGATTTCAAGTTGAAGAAAAATTGTTGTGAGAAGCTCATAGTTCTCCATTTTCAGTTCATCCTGGCAGTACTAAGATGTATAGAGACCTTTGGGAGTATTACTGGTAAGATGGAATGAAAAGGGATATTGCAGAATTTATTGTGAAATGTTTGACATGTCAACAGGTTAAAGTATAGTGGCAGTTACTGAAGGGGATGCTTCATCCTTTTCTTGTTCTAGAGTGGAAATGGGAGAATATATCCCTGGACTTCGTTGTGGGACTACCAAAGACTTCTCGAGCTAAAAATGAAATATGGGTTATTATTGATCAGCTGACTAAACCTGCACATTTTCTTTCTATTCATGATAAAATTTCTTTGGAATAGCTTTCTCAATTGTACCTCAAAGAGATTGTCAGGTTACATGGAGTTCCTCTTTCCATTGTATCTAACCGAGATCCCAGGTTCACTTCTAATTTTTTAAAGGGCCTTCAGAAGTCATTGGGTAGAGAATTAAATTTTAGTATAGATTTCCATCCTCAATCATATGGGTAGTCAGAACAAACGATTCATATTTTGGAGGATATGCTTTGAGCTTGTTCAATGGACTACCAGGGAAGTTAGGATTAACATATTTCTTTAGTTGAGATTTCTTATAATAACATTTTTCATTACAGTATACAGATAATACCTTTCGAGTAATTGTATGGGAAGCGGTGTAGAACTCTAGATTTTTTGGATGAAGTTAGGGAAAGGAAGTTGATGGGACCAGAATTAGTAGGGGAAGTGGCAGAGAAAGTGAAGATGATCTAGAAACACATGAGGACAGCTTAGAGCTTGTAGAAAAGTTATGTAGACAACAGGAGGAAAGACTTTTATTTTGAGGTTGGTGATCGTGTTTTTCTTAGAATCTCACCATGGAAAAGTGTTATGCATTTTGGTAAGAAAGTAAAGCTAAGTCTATGGTTCATTGGACCTTATTAAATCCTGGAGAAAGTTGGACTAGTTTCCTACCAAGTAGCTTTTCCTCTGATTTTATCTCAGGTACATAATGTTTTTCATGTTTCGATGTTGAGAAAGTATATGTCAGATTCATCTCATGTCTTGAGTCCAGAAGTAGTTCAACTGGAGGAGAACCTTTCTTCTAAAGATAAACCAATTCAGATTCTTGATCAAAGGTAAAGAGTATTGCAGAATAAGGTATTCCACTAGGTAAAGGTTTTTTGGAGAAACCACGTGGTTGAATAAGAAACATGGGAATCTGAAAATACTATGTGGGGAAGGTACCCTCACTTGTTTAATAAGTAAATAAAATTGTGAGGGTGCAATTTCCAAAAGGTGTGGATAATATAACACCCCAAGGTTTTTAAAAAATAAATTGAAATTCATGAAACTTTGTTTTAAGTATATAGTTATAACTATCATTTAAATGTAATTTTTCAACTTATATGATTTGAATTTCAAAAAACAGTCACCTATGGTTGTGATCATTAAGTTATTTGAAGTTTGATAGAACCAACTTGTTTTTTGGTGAATAGTAACATACCCTTATGAATAGTAATATGAAACTTATGAATAGTAAATCATATTATTATTTTATTTTCTTAAGGTTATTAGATAATGAGATGTTGATTAATTTTTCAAGGTGTTAAAAATGAGTTATAGATTTAAATTTGTTATTTTTGAATAAATTCTGACTTTATTTAAAAATTAAATTAATAATATTTAGAAAATTATTTTCAAAAAATAGAGTTCATTTTTCAATTATACGTATCAAAAAATGGTTAGGGTGAAATTTTGGGATTTTTCTGAAATTCTTGAATTTTTGATGAATAGTAAAATATGATAAATTACAATAAATGCTAAATACTTGTTTTACTGCATCATAGGTTATGCAAGGATGATGTAAGACCATTTGGTTCTAACTCACATAAAATTATTACCATTTAGGGTTACATGAATCAAGACTATTCATAGTCTTGAGAAAAAATATTATAATAATGATTAAAATAATACAAAATCTCTCTCCTCCACTATAAATACCACATTTATTCCCCTCTTTCTCTCACACCTCTCAAGCCTTTATCATTGTCTAAGTTCTACCAAATTCCCTCCCCAAGGCTCTTACCCACGTCCAAGACCTGATGGTCTCACTAAAAAGCCAAAACCAAAGGCCTTAAGGAGGATCTCAAGGAGAAGAGATCAAGAGTAAGAATCTTCTTCCTTTTTCATGTGTTTTCTTTCCAATTCCTTTATTTTCTTATACTCTCTTCCACTCCTCTTATACAGGAGGTATAAAATATCTATAATATTATATATTTTATATTTTATCATGTTCATGTAAAAGATTCATCATCTTTCTTCCTCTCCTCTCCCTCTTATTCTAAAAATAAAAACATCGTCCTCAATGTGCCGATTTACCGAAATCATAGAAGATGTGTTTCCAATTTCCATTAATTATTTCAAAGATGATCATAAAAATATTTTAATTGTTGAATAATAATTTAAAGTGTATTTTTTAACCTATTTAATATTCTGGAATGAACTTCTATGCATGACATTAAATTATATAATGAAACAAGTTCATGATTATCGAGGAACCATAAAAATGATCTAAACAAACATCATTAATGTTTTATCTAATGATCCATAAAAATATATGATAAAAAAATGATTTATGGTATCATTATATATTATGGAAACATATTAATACCATTTCATTCCACTTCTGGAATTTCATTTCCATATGACAAGAAAATAAAATACAAATAGGCCATGAAAATCGTGTAAAGAACGCACCCAAAACAGTGGAAGCAACAAAATACTAACAATTAAAGGGTGAAATGATGTAATGAAATTATAATATAAGATATTATAAAGATTAATATGTTTCTGTAAGATATTAATAACACTCTTTTAACCATTATACATAAGGTTTAAACAATTTTGAAGTAAAAAAAACCTGAGGTAAGGGAATTATTAACCCAATTTCAGTTCTTTGGATTAACCTTCTATTTCATTAATTGTGTGGTTTTAAGATCATTTCTGTGATAAATTTTTGTTTATATTATATTTTATTATGTTTATTTATATTTTATTCATATATTTATTTCGTTCAATTGATTCTAATATCAATTATATGTTATTTGTAAGTGATTTTTCTTATAAAATCCTCTTTTAAACTTCTAGTTTTACAAAATTCAAAGTGAATGTTTTTATGAAATTATTCACGTTGTATGATTATGTTCTGGTTCTTGGGCATTGTTTATGATGAATGTTGGGACCTATATTTCCCTCCAATTCATTGGGTATGTGTAAGTTGAAGGTTGTCTGTATGGTTACCCCAAGTGTAACTACGATGGTTACACAATAAGGTAGTCGTGATGGTTACATTGTAAGGTAGTCGTGAGGGTTACAAATTATAAGGTAGATGAGAGGGTTACAAGATTATGTAAGTAATTCTCTAAGATACCTTTAAGGTTTTATTTATGTTCTATATGTTTTGTGTAAATCTCATGGAAATCTCAAGTTTCACAAAGTAAGTTTATATGGGTAACAAGTGTGTCTTTTTTTAAATGATTTCATACGTTACAAGTATTCATGGACTAATATTTTCTTTCCTTATTTCTATATCCATTACTGAGCTATTTGTACTCATCCTGAGTTTTTAAATTATTTTCACAGGTTATAAGGATGTGTAATACAAATAAGGAAGCTAAGTTAAATGTTATGAATATTTGTTAAAGAAAACATGTTTTATTTGAAAAGTTTTATATTTTGGAAGAAATGGATACTATTTTTATAGTATATACTATATATGAATGTGGAATTTTGTATATGTATTATATCCCAATTCTATAAAACTCTAAACTTGAAAATATCCTCAATATGAAAGGAAGTGAGTTCTTGACTAAAATTCATGATTATGTAATGTAATAAGGCTGGGTCCTTATACCTATAGTTATTTTAAAACTTTTTTAACCAAAGTTAAAAATGATAAAAACCTTCCATTGATAATTATTCATAGTTATCATGGAGGAGAATTTATAAATTCTTATTTTGAAACTTTTTGTAGTAATAAATGAATTACACATAAATTTTTAACACCTAGAACTCCTCAATAAAATGGTGTTGTTGAAAGAAGAAATTGTATTATTCAAGAGATAACAAGAACCATGTTTAGTGAATATTCTATTACAAAACACTTTTGGGCTGAAGCTATGAGTATTACTTGTTATACTATAAATTGAGTTTTAATTGGACCATTTATTAATAAAACACCCTATGAGTTATGGACTAGCCAAAAACCAAAAGTCTCATACTTTAAAGTATTTGGATGCAAAGTATTCATTCTGAATACAAAAGATGATTTACATAAATTCACACCCAAATATGATGAAGGTATTTTCTTAGGCTATTCCACTAATTCTAATTCTTATAGAGTTTTTAATAAAAATTATTTTATTGTTGAGGAAACAATACATGTTAAATTTGATGAAACTGATCCCTTTGTTTTAAACAACCCCAACCTACATCTTCTGATGTCTTTTCCAAAACTGATTATCAACCTTTGATAGAAGACTCTTATAATAAGGAAAATATTTAAGAAATTGTTTCTAAATTATTTACTCTGGAAGACTTTATATCTTATATTGATGAACAGGTTTTATAAACCCCAAATCATTTGTTTCTTAAGAATCATCCCACTGGTAGTATCATTGGTGGTGTAAATCAACCTATGAGGACTAGAAGTTCTTTGAGAAATGAAGTATAACATCTAGAATTTATTTCATAATTCGAACCTAAAAGTCCCGATGAGGCTTTAGGTGATGAATATTGGATTAAACTAATGCAAGATGAACTAAATGAATTCGAAAGGAATAAAGTCTGGACCTTCATTGAAATACCTAAAGAAACTTCTATAATTAGATTAAATTGGGTTTTCAGAAAAAAAAAAATGTGATAAAAATAGAATAATCATTAGAAATAAAGAAATAATCGTTGCTAAAGGTTATAATCAACAAGAGGGAATAGATTATGAAGAAACCTATGCTCTGGTAGATAGACTAGAATCTATTCAGATACTATTAGACTTTGCAGCATTCTTGAATTTCAAATTATTTTAAATAGATGTGAAGTGTGAGTTTCTTAATGGATATGTTCAAGATGAAGTTTTTTTTAACAATATTCAAGTTTTGAAGATAAAAAAGCATCCTGAATATGTTTTCAAACTTACCAAAGCTTTATATGGCCTTAAACAAGCCCCTAGATCCTGGTATGATAGATTAACAGGATTTTTGCTTCAAAAAAATTTTGTTAAGGGAACTTCTAATCCAACTCTTTTTATAAATAATGAAAACAAAAAAATTCTCATTCAAATTTATGTTGATGACATTATATTCGGATCAACTCAGCAATATTTAACTGATTCCTTTATGAATCTTATGAAATTTGAGTTTGAGATGAGTATGATGGGTGAGTTAACATTCTTTCTTGGTTTTCAAATTTCTAAAAAACCAAAAGGGACTTATATATTCCAAAATAAGTATATTAAAGATATTCTTAAAAAGTATGGATATGAAAATACTAAAAGTATTATTACTCCAATCGGTACCTCAAATACTCTTGAAATTGATGAAGCCAGAAAACCAATATATCAAATAACTTTTAGAGGAATGATCATAAGTCTACTTGTAAAGACCCAGAATTTCCATGTAATTTTTTTTAATTAAATGGAAATTTTACGAGTCTGTGAAAACTGGTGGCGCGTGATTCTGAGGCCCAGTGTGCCTGGAATGAATTTCTGAACTTTTTTTCAGGTATGTTCAGTAAATGTATGAGTGAGTTTTTGTAACTTTTGAACCAGTGCTCGGAATTGAAATCTGAGGGCACCGTTGAACTCATAGCACCGGTATTCACGTAAGGAGACCTTCACCTCAATCACAGTAGGTCGAGGGTGAAAGTTAGATTTTGGGTTTTTTGTGGAAGAATATAATAAAATAAAAATGTTTCACAATTTTTATTTTTTTTAAAACCTTCCATATGAGGTTATGGAGGAGGGACCACCAAGCCCAAAACCTCCCAATTTGAATTTTAGGGTGGGGACCACCTGAACCCCCTAACTCCTTTAATGGGAGAAGCCTCTTGAACTCCCTCTTTAATGAGGGAGGTGACCTTTGGTATCCTCCCAATTTAATGGTGCTAACCACATAAATTAATTAATTAAGACAATTTGAATTTATTCGAACAAACTAAATAGATAACATATTCTATTATGTTGGGATTTCATTTTTGGTGGAATTGGGGAAAGGGAGAAGCTTTGGAGAATCGTGGAGAAACTCATCCTCCAACGATGAACGCCAATGAAGAACTCTTCTCCTTCAAAGAATCTTTCTCCAAACTTCATCGAAGGATCTCCAACGACGAACGAACTGACGATCGAGTAAATGTTTTCATCACCGACTTCATCTTTTTTCTCTCCTCACCGATGCCGTTGGAGGAGACTTGTTTTGAGATCGACAAATGTCAATCTGTCTCAACCATGGACAATCTTCAACAAACGAATGAGGTAGGGGTGTGTTTTAATTTGATCAATGTCAATATCCCTCTCACATTGAATCATCTTCCTTGAGTCATATGCTACCGCCCTAACGTGGAGGGTACGGGCCAAAAAAAATGGCTCGACCCCTCCACAAATCTTGTGGATCTTTGTGTGATCTTCACGGTGGTGATGGAGACTGGTGTCAGCGGTTGGTACCGGTGGAACTCAAGAACCGCAACGAAGGCGATGAACGAAGGGCGGTCGGTCAAGCCGGCCGCCGGTAAAGGCATGGTGCTCCACCGCCCCATGTCTACTGCCGCCCCACGGCCACTACTGCCTTGTAGCCTCCACCCCTCGCGGCCTCACCGCGTCGCCCCGTGGCTACGCTGCCCTGTGGCCCCCACTGCCCCGCAGCCGCGGTGGCCCCCACCACCCTGCGGCACCCGCAGCCTCCACCGCCCCGCAACACCCACAGCCTCATGCCACCCCACGGCCTCCATTCCACCCCGCGGGCCGCTACCCAGACCGGGCCGCCTAGCGGGCTGGACCGCCCAACGAGGACTGGGCCACCCAACGCGGGTCGGGCCAGACCCAGCGGGCCGGGCCGCCCAGTGGGCCAGGCCACACCACAGGTCGGGCCAGACCCAGTAGGTCGGGCCGAGTCGACCCAAACTGTGTCAGCCCAGGCTAGGCCAGGCCAGGTCGGTCCAGGTCGGTCCGACCGGATCAGACCGGACCTGGACCCACTACGACTCATTTACGCTCTTTTGGTCATAACTTTAGCACTGAACGTCCATTTGACGAACCGTTAGCGGTGCTGTAAACCTTAGAGCGAGAAGGTACTTTTGGTATACCCCACTTGAGATTTGGATAAAGTTGTGATATGGTTGGGTTGGATTGAACACGAATCCAACCGGGCCCTCAGGACTAAAAGGCTAATAACTTACAGACCGGGTGTCTGATTGACGTGTCTTCTATTGTATTGTGACCCCTATGATGTGGCGATCCTTTGAGATAATTCTTTGTGGGACTTCGAGGAAGTTTTAATTTTGACCAGTGGCTTGAGGAGAGGACCCTCCTGGAGACGAGCAAGCCTAGCACGGGAACCCAGTAGTTGGTTGTGACTTGAGGAAGAGATCCTTCGTGGGTCTGTGATTGAGGGTCCCACATGGAATCGCTCTAGGATTCCATGTGGGACTACCCAAGAGATCTTGTGTGGGTCTGCACCTAGCAAGCCTGTGTGGGTTAGCACCTAGCGATTCTGTGTGGGTCAGCATCGAGGGATCCTATGTGGGTCAGCACCGAGCGATCCTGTGTGGGTCAGCACCGAGCGATCATGTGTGGGACAACACCAAGCGATCCTATGTGGGTCATCACCTAGAGATCCTATTTGGGTCTGATGATGATTAAAGATCCTTCATGGGTCTTTCTCTTAACAGAGTAATATGATTCAGTAGTTACAACTAATTATCTCTACTACTGTACCTAAGTTATACCTGGTGTGAGCTGAGTTCGTACATGAGTGGTACTTTCCTTTATGGTAATGCCTTGGTGGTATTCTTCAGTGTGGTGTACCTGTTTTGTACTTACCTTTGCGGTATTTATTCCTTTGTGGAACAGTTGAGCTTTGGGATTTTGAGTTGGAATCTGTGTTTCCTCATGATTGAGATGGGTTTACTTGATAACTTAGGTATATATATGGGCATATACCTAAGTAGGTATGTCAGTTGATTTCATATTGTGTGGTTTATCCTTGGTGGATTTTGTGAGACCTTGAGAGTCTTAGATTCCCTACTAAGTATAATTATACTCACCCCTACACGGGTTATGCCCGAACCCTGTTGTGTTTGGTGTAGATGACGGATAGCACTGATTGAGGATGAGAGTACCAGGACTGGAGGTGGATCGGAGGTGGACGTTAGACGAGGAGAACCACAGAGATGGTCCTTCATGAGCTGTACCTATCCTTCAGGTAGGATTCATGGTAGACGATCCAGGATCTGCTTTTAACCTATCAATCATCTTTTACTTTCTAGTTTTCCTTGTACTTTCCAGTTGGTCTTGTATTCTACCCCTTTTTACTTACTGTACTCACTCTATTTACTATTCAGTTTACTTGAGTTTTTATCTTACTGTGTGATTGGTTGTGTGTGTTATAGGTTATAAAGGCAATTCCTTCCAAGCTTTAGGGAATACACCTTCGGTGCTTGTCGCCAGCCCCTGGCCTATGGAAGGTGGGCTTGGGGTAGTCACGACACTGGCCCCAGGGGATGGGTCGTGACACTACTATACTTAACAGCTAGTCATCTAGAATTAATGTTTTCAGTATGCTTTTGTGCAAGATATCAAGAAAATCCAAAGGAATCCCATTTAAATGTTTTAAAAATAATTTTTCATTACTTAAAGGGAACTATGGATTTGGCACTTTTTTACTCCTCTAGAAATGATTTCAAATTAAAAAGCTTTTCAGATGCTGACTTTGGTAGTTGTATAATGGATAGGAAAAGTACATCTGGAACTTGTCATTTATTAGAAGATTCATTGGTTTCTTGGTATTATAAGAAACAACACTCAATAGATTTTTCCACTACTAAAGCTGAATATATGGCAGTTGGAAGTTATTGTGCTCAAGTGTTGTGGATGTAACACACACTCACTGATTATGGCATGATTTTTACTAAAAATCAAATACTATGTGATAACACTAGTGCCATAGCATTAAGTAAAAACCATGAAAAACACTCTCATGAAAAACACAGAGATATTAGGAATCAATTTCTTATAAATCACACACTTAAAGGAGATATCATTTTACAATTTATCAGAATTCAAGAACAACTTGTTGATATTTTTACAAAACCATTACCTTCTGATATATTTTAATACATTAAACAGAAGATAGTAATGATAAATGTAAAGTAATAATTCACATATAATTTTTGTTTAAATCATCACCTTACATTAAGTTACTCCTTTTCAAAGGGGGAGAACATATTTTTGATAGAAAATTTTTTGTAACCAACATGTTTCGTAATAAAAAAAATTCACAATTAATTTTTTTCGTAACTAGAATTTTTTTTCGTAACCAAATTTTTTTTCGTAACCAAAAATTTTCATAAACAAAATTTTTATCATAACCAAAAAAAATACATAACCAAAATTTTTTTCATAACGAAAATTTTCCGTAATCATTTTTTTCGTAACCAATTTTTTTTCATAACCAAAATTTTTTCATAACCAAAATTTTTTTATAATCAAAATTTTTTGTACTCATTTTCAAAGATCTTATTGTTTACAAATTTTTTATATTTTAAAAGAATATTCTAGTTAAACCAAAAAATCTATCCTAACATTTTGAAAGGTATGATTTCTTACCCTACACTATTTCAATTCATTTCTGATTGTTGGTTCTTTGTTTTCTTTTAAAACCTTTATCAGATTCATCTTGAACACAATAATTTTTTAAAAAAAACTCAAGAGTTCAAATATTTTCTCAACCATTTGATCTTATTGGTCTAATCTCAGTTTTAGAAGCTCAACGGTTATATTTCCTTCACCTATATAAAGGGACCCCCGACCTTGTCCCACATTAGTTTTTCTATCCTTTATGTCAAAGCTCTTCTCCTCCTCAAATAGCTGAATCTAAAATTTTTCCATCCTCAAAGAAACTTTTCGTATTCATATAAGAGTCTGCTACATCATCTCCAAAATAATTTCCTTCAAAAGAGATAACTTCGAAGGACTTTTCTTCAATGATGTTCTAAAGAGAAAGGTTAGTTGAAAAATAATTTTATGAGAAATATGATTCTTATTTAAAAATAATTATAAAGTTTCAAGGTTGGGAGTCATTTTGTATTGAAAAACCCAAAACTAGTCAGGATCTTGTCTATATTGATAAAGTTTTAGATTTGTATAAGACCATTAAAATTGATGACGATTTGAATATTTCCTTTTCTATGTATGAAAAAAAATACTCCTTGTTTGTAAAACAACCAAAAATTTTTTTTGGAATACCTTGTGAGGGAGATTATCTCTATCATTCCCGTAATATCTTGAAAGAAGAAGGAACTTTTAATAAGAAACGAGTATAAGAAACTCTTTTTGAGATTCATGAGGATAAAATAAAGTTTTATCATAATTCTTCAAACAATCATCTTATATCTCTATAGATGCAATGATTTTTAGTTTTAAGGAAGGGTGATAAGGAAAGCCTCAAGGTTTCAGATATTTTTGTACTTGACTATTTGGTAAATATGAAAAAATTCAATCTGATAAGATTCATCCTTTTGACAATAAAGAAACTGAAGTTTGGTACCATAAAATCTCAATTGATTATGTTTTCTGGAATTATAAGAAAGTTTCTTACCGAATGCTTGAAGTTATGTAAAGTGGGAATAAATTTGGAACCGAAGAGTTTAAAAGTTCCCTTTATCAGTGACGATATGATCAAAATACTGAGATTAAATTTTAATTCAAAAACAAAGAAGTTTAAAAAAGATGCTAAGGTCGAACAATCTAAAGAAGTAGCTGGAGGAAGTCAAAAAGTTTCAAAACAATTAGTATCAATTGTTTCTATGAAGGAAATAAAATCCAAATTTGAATCCACTAACAAGTCAAAGAAACAAAAATTAGTACCATATGAAGTTTTAGTTGAGTGGAGTAAGAAAAAAGCATAAAGGAAAGAGGGTGACCCCCAATTCGGTCTTGACCCTGCTGAGGATCTTGCTAAAAAAATCCATACCCAAAAAATTCTCAAGGGGGAAGAAAAGAAATAGAGAGTAAAGAATACAAAGGCTGAGGCCATTTATATCAACAGGCTGCTAAATGGATTTGAAAAAGGCAATGATGATATTGCTTTAAAACAACATGTTGAACAAAGACCATATATTCCATCTGGAAAAAAGAAAGGGGAAGGAAAATAAAAGGTTCGTGAAGAATCGGCTCCACCAAATAAATCTCAAAAGAAAACTCCATAAGAGCTCAAAGATGGTGATTTAAGACAAATTAATGACTACATTGAAGAATAAGAAGAAAGAGAAGAAAAATAATAAGAAGAATAAGAAGAAGATGAAGAAGAATAAGAGAATGAAAATCAAGAAGAAGTTGTTTGTAGTGAAAGTCATTCAAAGAAAATACTCGTTGAATCCTCTGATGCAATATCTTTTAAAATTCTGTCTCTGGGTATTCAATCATAAAAATAAGTTTCTAAGGAAATCGTAACTGAGAAATTGATTCATATTTCTATAAAAGAAGAAGAAACAGAGTTGAATGCAAATCAAAAACAATCCTTGAAGGATGTGGCCATTGGAAATTGTTACGATGAACTTTTTTATTTTGAAGATGACACAGATTCTAACAAAACTATATCAATCAAAGTAGTACAATACATAGAGAATGCATTAAAAATACTATAAAATATCATTCCTTATTTTCTAAAAATTTATTCAAATATTGATATGATTTCTGATAGACGTAATGATAGATTGGAATCAGTCAAAGTTGTGAAAGAAAAGTTTCCGAGTCTTAAAGTTGATTTAAAAGTTTTTGAAGAACGTTTTATTAAAAAAAGGCTTTCAAGAAAGTTATCAAATGGTCTTATAATGTCAATGAAAATCTCAAGACATAAGAGGATACAATTGAATATGTGATGAGGTTTGTAAATGAACTCTCAACAGCTTTCAATAATTTGACAAGAGAAACCACTGCAAAAGTGAATCTCTTACAAAATTTCAGATCTTCAAGAGATACTCATCCTGGAGAAATCAAGGATTTATTAGGAAAGATCAAATACCATTTTTTGGAAATCACAAGGCACAAGGAACTCAAGGATGAGGTATTTGATTTGAAGAGTCAAAATTATTTATTAACTAGCATAGTTGAAATACTATAAAAATTAACTAGGTTTCAGGTAGAAAAGTATTAGGCTCAAGAATAAAAGATTAAGGCTCAAGAAGAAAAGATTCATACTCTGGAAGATAAGAAGAAATCCCAGGAATAACTGATTTGTACCCAAGACCAATTGTTTAAAGATCAAGAACAAAAAAATCTGATCTCAACAAGAGTCTCTTGACAAGCTGACGGAATACAGGAAAGAGTTCAAGAAAATGAATACGGCTATTTTGGAACTCATAAAGAAGGACAAGGAAAAAGAAAAGGAAAAGAAATAAACTATTTGAACTCTTGTTGTATTATTTTAAAAACCTTCAATGAATGTTTGTATCATCTATATACTTTTGATTGAATGTTTTCCAATTTTTGGATGAATTTTATTTCATCATTTTTTAGATGATCAAATACTTTATTTTTTCGAATATTTCATCTCTATAACCCTTTTTCCAGTATTAAAATATCTTTCTTATTCCTTTTTTAAAATTGCAAAGGGAAATAATTTTTTATAAAGGGGAATAATTTCTTATATAGGGGGATAATGTATTCTAAAGGGGGAGAAATTATCAAAAGGAGAATACTACTAGTAAGGGGAAGCATTTTTTATAGAATATGATCCTTAAGGATTTTGTTATCCTAAGAGGTAGGTTTGTCATTTTCAAATATTATTCAGATGATTTTTAAAGCTCAAAGGGAGATAAGTATAAGTGTTCACTTCTGAATACGAAATCTATTTACTTTTGTAAATCTCTATTTGTTTTAACTTGTGGTTTGTGATTTCCAAAAAGGAGAAGATTTTTGAGTCAAAAGTATTCTTTTGAATTTTCTATTCCTTTTTGTTTTGGAAATCACAAACTCACTTTTAAAATGAATTCATATTTTTTTTATCATGTTTACTTTAAGGATATTTGTTTTAAATTTTATCATTACAATTTTCCTTATACATACGATTATAATCATACCCATAAGTTTTACTGAATTACATAATTATTGTTATAACACCAGATATGTTTTTCATCATACTCACTGAATAAGATTACCATCAGTCATGAAAATTATGATTTACATCCTACACACTATTCAGTATTGCGCTGACAAGATAAATTGTATTCATTGTCTTAAAAAAATCATCATACTCATTTACAGTTCACAATTCTATTTTATCAGAAGAGCTAAATTCTTTTTGATCCCAATTTATCGTATCCAGAAAATAGTATTGTATCAAAAGGAAAACCTTTTAATCAAAATAGTGTCGTGTATTCTATTTTGATATAAATTATAAAATGATTTCATTGTTTCAGTTAAAAGATAACCATTGGAGTGTTAGGTGTCCAAGTCCCTCCGAATTTTCAATAGAAAATCCAATCGTTGGAGGAAAATATGACTATTGGAGCCAACGCCTATAAATACTAGGTTATTTGGACGAGCTCACAACTTTTTAAAAGAATTGATACTCTGTGAGAGTTCTTCCAAAAATTTCTTTGTGCAAAATCCTTGAAGTGATCAAGTTGTGAAAAAAAAATTCGACATACTAGTAATCTTTAATAGATTTGTTTTTCTTTGTGCGACACCAATTATTGGTGATTAAAATTGAGGTATTCCAGGGATAGGAAGAAATACATGTCGATCATTTGTGGATTGAGGGATTCCGAGGCTAGGAAGACAGATGTGTCGATTACCTTTTAATTGAGGGCTTATGGTAATAGTAAGACAGAAGTTGTTCATCATATCGAAGGCTTACCCTAGTGTGGGTAAGACAGACTTTCTTGAAATTATAAATCAATGGACCTCTATCCAAGGTTATTGGTGTCACGAACCCCTCCCACCAACGATGCCCCTCCTAAGCTAGCAATGGTGAAAGGGAGATAATGACCCCCGAGTCCCGCCTCCAGTAGGCCTCGGGGTGGCGACTAGCACCAAGGGTATGAGTTTTCACAAATATGGGAGGCATTACCCTTTTTATTATTTAGGATCGGAAAATAGGACAAGTAAACCACCAAAAAGGAAAAGAACAAGTGTATATATAAATAACCCAAACCAATCCCACATGCATGTTTAAACAATTTTATAACAAGTTACAAGTAAAAGAAAGATCAAAAGTACAATGCCAAAGGAAAACAAGAGTACAGCAACTGCAACAACTCCAACTGTCCGACTTGTAGGGTCCCGTACAGCCCTTGTAGTCCTCCAGGAAACCTGAAAGTAAACATAGGGTGAGCATACAAGTATACTCAATAGGGAAGCCTAAAGCTCTCGTGCACAAGTGGGGAGACATCCTAATGTCCTGTGAGAACAATAGAAGAAACCTAGCAAGGAATTCTATCCACCCAACCTCACCAGCCACACTCACCAAAAACACAATCACAACAGGTAATAGTATATAAGAAACAAGAGTATTGGGTACCCCGCACCATTTCCCAGTAGTTAGCTACTCTTCTTAACGGCGAACGTCCTGACGCTGCCACACTCTCCCCGCCCGCACACACCTGGGCCTCACAAACCACACATCCCACCCGCACACACCTAGGCCTCACAACCATGTATCCCGCCCGCACACACCTGGGCCTCACAACCACGTATCCTGCCCGCACACACCTGGGCCTCACAAACCACACATCCCGCCCGCACACACCTGGGCCTCATCCCGAAGATTCTTGCGAAATAGTAGAACCTTCCCGAAGAGTCTTGGGCTAAAACCACCCCAATAGAAACCTACCCGAAGAGTCTTAGGTGTAAGGTTTCCTAAAGCCATCATAGCCTAGGGAAGAAGGAGCAGTAAGGAGCTAGTAACTAAGGGAAAAACACCCTCTCCATGAAATGGGAGTGTTCGGCACTAAGTGATCAACATGGGTGGGGTGCGATAAAACACAAAAGATACAGATATATATATGTATAACAAACACACATCCCAACCTATGGCTTCTAAATAGAGAAACTGAGTACATGACTCGGCACTGCTACTACAAATCATGCATACAACATACAACCCCAACCCCATTTAGGTTTTCACGTTTCAGCAGAATTAGTTTATTTAGTTCTTTAACTACTGGGAAACTATCCAAAACCAACCACATTGATCGTTCGTAAAGCATATCCCTGTCATCCACAAATCAAGTTAGGAAAACACAAGCAACACGACCAATTCCCTTCTTATTAACCAACCAACCCATTGATTATTATTCTCGTTTCATTACCATGCCCCACCATTCATTAACTCTTCCACTTTTTATTTATTATTCACAACTCATAGTCCGTTCACATTTAAACCCATCCCTGTAGCCCCGCTACTGACCACCATAACCACAAACACACTGAAACCCATACATCATTATCCCTTTAATACCATTTATCAAAGCTCCGCTGCCCATCACCAACATAGAATTCACACCAACCCGCAACCAAGTCAACCGCAGCCCCGCTGCTCACCTGATCCACAACAACCCACAAAACACCCCCATCGCATGCCACATATCCTATCCAACACCCACATGTTCATTATGCCATTTTTTTCAACTGGGTTGATCACACAAGGGTTCCAGATTTTAAAACAGTCAACTTTATGTGATTAACCAAATTCCACATTCAACGAAGTTTCCATCCACAAAACATTCTAGAAAGATAGGGCAACATTTAATTGCGCAAGCAAAGGCCCCCAACGACCGTGATTTTCAGTAGGCAGAAGCCTATTCAATTCACAACATAATATCACAGGATATAAAAAGTAAAGTAACAGTAATCACAAACTTCCCAACCCCGTTATTTAACCAGTTATTATCTTCGTTTAATGGTTCAACTGTTTCTCATGAAAACAAGAGGATACCCACCCCGCATGATGCACAAATTAGAGAGATGAAGGTAAGAACCCTACCTCAATAGGTTCCGATCGCAACGCTCCCCCGGATCAACCTTAGAAGACGTCCGTCAGCGTCCGTCACTTCTGTCAGGTCCCGACAAAACCTCCTCGGGTGGAAGTCAGAAAGGAAAGGCCGAAGGAAAGACAACGGATCCAAGATCGAAAGTTCCGCCTTGTCTTTACGATCTCGTGGCTGCTGACGGATCATAAATCGGAGCTCGGACGAAGAAGTTATGGAAGAAAGAGCCTTCGAGTCTCTTGGGAGAACTCTGCTCAGAGGAAAGGGGAGGAGAGGGGTGAGTTGAAAAGGAGGAGGGGACCCCTCATTTTATAGGCGAGAAAAGAAAAAGTACACGGCGTTTACTTTATGGTATACGGCGTGTACTTGGTTATTTCACACGGTCTCCACGCGGCTTCCAACACGGCTCCACGGCCGTTGACTGGTCAAGACACGGTTTGAGGGTAACACATACGCGGGGAGGGACTACATGGCGTGTAGTACTAGACACATGGCATGTACCCATTT
This sequence comes from Viscum album, assembly GCA_963277665.1. Lineage (NCBI taxonomy): Eukaryota > Viridiplantae > Streptophyta > Magnoliopsida > Santalales > Viscaceae > Viscum > Viscum album. The sequence goes on along the minus strand of OY728151.1, from coordinate 894,095,857 downwards.
ATTGCACACAGCAAGGACACGGCTCTAACATTGCACACGGTCGTTGACTGGTAACGCGTATGCGGGGAAGGACTACACGGTGTGTAGTACTGGACACACGGCGTGTACCCATTTATTTCACACAGCAAGGACACGGCCTTTCAACACGGGGTATACCCAGCAAGGGGGTACACAGCGTGTACTCTCACTACACGGCATGTAGTTTCAAAATTCTGGAAAGTGTGGGAAAAGTATATTTTACCCTCCAGAACACTTCGTGACTTTATTTTTGGCAAAGGAAAGGGCCGGAGAGGTCCAGGCCATTACATAAGATTCCTCTTAAAACATTCTCATCCCTGAGAATTCAAAAACCAACCCAGAGGAACCCAACAAGATACCTCTTAGGGTTCTCGTTATAATAGGAACCCAACCAACAACCCTAATCATATGTGTTAGGAATTCCTTCTCCTATGTCGATATATTATCCACTTTAAGCGGCACTAACTCGCCTTCACGGGTTTAATCGCATCCTCATTAATGCGTCTCGATTAAGAATTGGGTCTTCCCACTTTAATACATTAGTATTTTCCAACTTACACTACCCCTAACACCGTACAACCCACACATTTCCCGAACACGTGGTTTGGGGAAAATTCCTTCTTCTATGTCGAGATATTATCTGCTTTAGGCGGCATTGACTCGCCCGCACGGGTTCAATCGCATCCTCATTAATGTGTCTCGATTAAGAGTCAGTTTTTTTCCTTTCCCCGCACATTCAGACATGCTACACACTTCCAGAGAATAAGGAAACAAAAGGTCTCACAACCGACAAGCCAAGCATTCCATATATCAAAGGTACATAGTATAAAATCAACAAAAAGCTCAGAAGAACAAAGGAAAACACAAGTCAAAACAACTCCGGGTACTGAGTGTGCATCTGGGCCTCCCGCTCCCAAGTGCTCTCCTCGAGGCCTCCATGCCTCCACAATACACGAACCAAGGGAATGGTTCTTCCACGAAGAACCTTCTCTTTACGGTCCTCGATTCTGACCGGTCGTTCCTCGAAGGTCGCGTCATCTCCCATATCTAACTCTCCCCAGTCGATAATGTGGGAGTCGTCGTGCAAGTATTGACGAAGCTGGGAGACGTGGAAGACGTCATGAACCTTCTCCAACTGAGGTGGCAGGGCCAGCCGATATGCCACCTCGCCGACTCGCCTCAGCACCTCGAAAGGTCCGATGAACCTAGGGGAGATTTTACTTCCCTTCCTGAACCTCTGTTTCCCCCGTCGAGTGGAAACCTTCAAGAACACATGGTCTCCCACCTTGAACTCCAAATGCCTCCTCTGACGATCAGCATAAGACTTCTGTCGGTCCTGAGCCGCTTTCATCCTCTCACGTACAAGATGGACTTTCTCTGTGGTGCTCTGCACTACCTCTGGCCCAAGAGCACCTGTCTCACAAACATCTGCCCAGCAAATGGGTGAACGAAATGGTCTTCCATACAAAGCCTCAAACGGTTCCATACCAATAGTAGAGTGGAATCTGTTGTTGTAGGAGAACTCTACTAAAGGCAAGTTTCATACCCATGATCCTCCGAAATCCAGAACGCATGCTCGCAGCATGTCCTCCAATGTCTGGATAGTCCGCTCTGTCTTCCCATCGGTTTGGGGGTGGAAAGCAGTGCTAAGGCGTAGCTGGGTTCTAAAAGCATGTTGTAACCCCCTCCAGACTCGTGAGGTAAACTGCGTATCCCGATCTGAGACGATAGTCTTCGGGACTCCATGAAACCGCACAACCTCGTCTACATACCTCTGTGCTAAAGTACTCACCGGGCCTGACTCCTTAATTGCTAAGAAGTGATCTGATTCCATCAGTCAATCCACCACTACCCAAATAGCATCATAACCACCCTGAGCTCTAGGTAGTCCTGTGACGAAGTCCATTGAGATGTCATCCCACTTACACTCGGAGACATCTAAAGGATGCAACAAACCACTGGGAACACGGTGTTCAGCCTTCACTTGCTGAAACACTAGGCATTTAGCCACAAACTCCACCACTGTCTGTTTCACCCCGAGCCACCAAAACTGATCCCTCAGGCCTCGGTACATTTTTGAAACTCCTGGATGTACCACCAAGGCTGAGCTATGGAACTCACGGAGAACTCCCTCATGCTTCGCCTCCGGAACAAACAACCTTCCATGGAAAAGCATCTGATGTCGGTTGTCCTCTGACCATCCTTCTGGAGCGTTCCCCTGATCGACACGATCCCGCATCACTTCCGCCTCAGAGTCCCCCCACATAGACTCTTCCACCTGCTGCAACAAGGAGTACTGCACCATCATCTGAAACAAACAGCCTCTAACACCTTCTACCCTGGTATCCAAGTGCAAGGCGGCCAACTCTCCCATTGCTTTCCAAGCATCAGTGGATTCCCAAACCACTTCCTTATGTGACTTCCTTCTCAGGGCATCATCCACAACGTTGCCCTTACCTTCAGTGTAAGAGATCTCAAAGTCATAGTCTTGGAGAAACTCGACCCATCCCCGCTTCCATAATTTCAGGTCACACTGGGAGAAGATATAACACAGACTCTTGTGATCTGAGAAGACCACAAAGTGCTCCCCAAAGAGGTAATATCGCCACAACTTCAGTGCGAACACTACTGCTGCAAGCTCCAGGTCATGGGTGGCATAGTTACGCTCATGAGGGTGCAACTTCTTAGACCCATAACAGATCACACCCTTCTTCTACATCAGCACGCACCCCAGACCAAGGCCAGAAGCATCACAAAACACCTCATACAACAACCCTTCCTCTAGAAACCTGAGTACGGGAGCACTGACCAACTTCTCCTTCAGGTAGTCGAAAGATTTCTGGCACTGCTCGCTCCATAGGAAGACCTGGTTCTTCCTTGTCAAAGCTTTCAATGGAGCAGCAACTCAAGAGAAGTCAGAAACGAACCTCTGATAGTAACCTTCTAACCCCAGGAAACTACGAACTTCTACCATGCTCTTGGGTGTTCCCCAAGAAACAACTGCCTCCACCTTCGACGGGTCCACTGACACTCCATGCTGAGACACCACGTGCCCAAGGAAGTGTACTTCTTGCGTCAAAAACTTACACTTCAACAATTTCCCGTAAAGCTGGTGGTGTCGAAGGACTTCCAAGACTGCCCTGAGATGCTCAATGTGCTCCTCCTATGATCTTGAGTAGATCAGGATGTCATCGATAAACACAACGACGAACCGGTCTAAAAACTCTCGGAAGACAAAGTTCATAAGTCCCATGAACACAGCCGGTGCATTTGTAACTCCAAACGGCATCACTACAAACTTGCAGTGCCCACAACTGCACCTGAAAGCCATCTTCAAGATGTCATTGTCCTTTACCCTCAGCTGATGATATCCAGATCGTAGATCAATCTTGGAAAACCAACTTGCTCCCCTCAGTTGGTCGAAGAGATCATCTATCCTTGGAAGGGGGTAGCGGTTCTTGACCGTTACCTGGTTCAACCTTCGGTAGTCTATGCATAGCCTGAGACCATCATCTGCCTTCTTCACGAACAAAACTGGAGCACCCCATGGAGATACGCTGGGTGGAACAAAACCTTTCTCCATCAGATCATCAATATGAATCCGCAACTCCCGCAACTTCGAAGGTGCCATCCGATAAGGGGCCATTGAAATCAGACGGGCACCAGGCTGTAAGTCTATCCCAAAATCAACGTCACGTCGGGGGGGTAGAGTCACAACCTCCTCAGGAAAAACATCTAGGAACTCTCCAATAACCTCCGGGACATCCATCATCTCTGTATCAGCTGGAACCACTGATAACCCGCCTAACAAGGAAAGGAGAGGCTCCACATTCCAGCTTCCCACCTGATAGCTCCTCTCGCCAAAAAAAGATACACACTGCCCATCCACATCGGAGAACACGACTCTTCTCCGAAAGCAGTCAATAATGGCACTAATAGAAAACAACCAGTTGATGCCTAGGATGACATCGTATGGATGCATCTGTAACAGAAGAAGGTCCCCACTAGATCTATGTGGTCCCAACGTCAGCCCACATCCCCGGCAAACACAAGATACGCTGGTCTGGCCTCCAAATGGTGTACTCAAAACCAGTGGTATGGAAAGTCTCTCTATGTCTATTCCTAAAGAATGGGCTATACTAGGTGCAACAAAGGAGTGTGAAGCTCCTGAATCAAACAAAGCAGAAACAAGAGTGCTGAACAAACAAATCATACCTCGCACCACCTCTGGTCCTACTGGAGCTACCAACTCTGCTGCGTGAAACTGTCCACGCCCAGCTCCTCTGCCTATCTGATACCGTCCACCTCCCCGACCACGCCCTAGTCGAGGTCCCTGAGGAGCACCCTGAGGTCGGCCTCCTCTCACAAAGTCTTCCCTCAGAGTATCATGGTCATGCTGCTGCTAGAAGGTCCTCGCCGGCAACTGGTGCTGCTGAGGTGGGCGCTGAACCTGCCCACCTCTACCGTACTGAGCTCGGGTCGGGCACCGACTCTGGATGTGCCCAAAACCTCCACAAGAAAAACACTTCGGTCCTGGGCTCGTGAAAAAGGGACGAGGACCCAAAGATCTGAACTGGAACTGCTGGGGCCTTCTCCTCACTGGCCTGAACCTGGAAGGTCCTGTTGCAGGAGACCTGCTGCTGATTGTCTTCCCCTTCGACGAGCCCGGATGGATCCCCTCTTGTGGTGCACCTCCCAGCGAGTGAATCCTCTCTACAACCTCTGCCTTCTTCTGTACCGCCAAGTACGTCGGAAGGGTGAAGGGGGTGACAGCATACTGGAGCGAAGGATGTAGCGCCTCCTCCAAACGTCTCACCCGAGACTCCTCATCCGGAAAGAGATCTGGAGCAAAGTGCAGGAGATCCTTGAACTTGATCCCCAACTCTCGTACTGACATACTCCCCTGCTGAAGGGAGAGTAACTCCTACCACTTCTCTGCCTTGATCATGGAAGAAAGGAATTCCTCTTAGAATTCCTTCTCAAAGTCAGCCCATGAAACCTCTGCCTCTATCCTCTCTCCGAGGTAGAGCATCCACCACTGTCGCACCGCACCTCTCAGCTGACTGACTGCTAGGGGAACCCAGTACTCCCTCGGAGCATGAATCAAGTTAAAAGCGATCCCTAGCTCCTCAAGCCACCCTTCCATCTCTGTATCTGAAGTACTACCCTCGTACTTCTTGAGGGTCTTCCGCTGAAAAGAACGGAGAGTCTTCTACCACTGGCTATCTTCCTCCTCTCGGTCAATCCTCAACTGATCGACCACCTGAATCTGCCGGGCCTCGGCCATCTGAGGCACCTGGGGATGACGTCCAGGTGCCATAGCTGTACGGTAAATAGAGATCACCTAAACCCAAGTAGTAAGGAAATTTCTCAGGGTTTCATTTTATCATTTTATTTCAATTTCTTTCCCAGAACACCCAAATCAAGTAAAACACAATCATGATGATGCATGTACCTTCCCTAGGGACTCTACCCTGCAATCAATGTAGTCTCACTTGGTCATTCGGTAGGCTCAGATTCCTTGCATCAGATCACGGGGGGGCCTAAAATCTTGTGTCCTAGCCAGTCTTCCCTGGCCTATGTCACGCACCAAGATTAACTAACACTGTTTCCCTACCATCCCATGCAATCCTCACTGTTCCAAACTCCAGACTCCATCCTATCTCTCAACCATCACCTCTGATATCATTATGTCACAACCCCCTCCCACCAAAGATTCCCCTCCTGAGCTGGAAATGGTGAAAGGGAGATAATAACCCCCGAGTCCCGCCTCCAGTATGCCCCGGGGTGGCGACTAGCACCAAGGGTGAGGGTTTTCACAAATATGGGAGGCATTTCCCTTTTTATTATTTAGGATCGGGAAATAGGAAAAGTCAACCACCAAAAAGGAAAAGAACAAGTGTATATATAAATAAACCCAAACCAATCCCACATGCATGTTTAAACAATTTTATAACAAGGTACAAGTAAAAGAAAGATAAAAAGTACAATACCAAAGGAAAACAAGAGTATATCAACTACAACAACTCCAACTTTCTGACTAGTAGGGTCCCGTACGGCCCTGGTAGTCCTCCTGGAAACCTAAAAGTAAACGTAGGGTGAGCATACAAGTATACTCAGTAGGGAAGCCTAAAGCTCTCGTGCACAAGTGGGGAGACATCCTAATGTCCCGTGAGAACAACAGAAGAAACCTAGCAAGGAATTCTATCCACCCAACCTCACCAGCCACACTCACCAAAAACACAATCACAAAAGGTATTAGTATATAAAAAAAAGAGTATTGGGTACCCCGCACCATTTCCCAGTAGTTAGCTACTCTTCCTAATGGCGAATGTCCTGACGCTGCCACACTCTCCCCGCCCGCACACACCTGGGCCTCACAAACCACACATCCTTCCCGCACACACCTGGGACACACAACCACGTATCCCACTCGCACACACCTGGGCCTCACAACCACGTATCCCGCCCGCACACACCTGGTCCTCAAAAACCACACATCCCACCCGCACACACCTGGGCCTCATCCCGAAGATTCCTAGTAAACAGTAGAACCTGCCTGAAGAGTCTTGGGCTAAAACCACCCCAATCCAAACCTACCCTGAAGAGTCTTAGGTGTAAGGTCGCCTCAAGCCATCACAGCCTAGGGGAGAAGGAGCAAGAAGGAGCTAGTAACAAAGGGAAAAATACCCTCTCCCATGAAATGGGAGTGTTCGGAACTAAGTTCTCAACATGGTGGTGTGCGATAAAACACAAAATATACAGATATATATATGTATACCAAACACACAGCCCAACCTATGTCTTCTAAATAGAGAAACTGAGCACGTGCCTTAGCACTGCTACTAAGAAGCATGCATACAACATACAACCCCAACCCCATTTAGGTTTTCACGTTTCAGCAAAATTAGTTTATTTAGTTCCTTAACTACCGGGAAACTATCCACAACCAACCACATCGATCGTTCATAAAGCATATCCCTGTCATCTACAAATCAAGTTAGGAAAACACAAGCAACACGACCAAGTCCCTTCTTATTAACCAACCAACCCATTGATTATTATTCTAGTTTCATTACCATGCCCCAACATTCATTAACTCTTCCAATTTTTATTTATTATTCACAACCCATAGTCCGTTCACATTTAAACCCATCCTTGTAGCCCCGCTGCTGACCACCATAACCACAAACACACTGAAACGTGTACATCATTATCCCTTTAATACCATTTATCGCAGCCCCATTTCCCATCACCAACATAGCATTCACACCAACCCACAACCAATTCAACCACATCCCCGCTGCTCACCCGATCCACAACAACCCACAAAACACCCCCATCGCATGCCACGTATCCAAGCCAACACCCACATGTTCATTATGCCATTTTGTTCAACCGGGGTGATCACACAAGGGTTCCAGATTTTAAAACAGCCAAATTTACGTGATTAACCAAATTCCACATTCAACGAAGTTTCCATCCACAAAACAGTCTAGAAAGATAGGGAAACATTTAATTGCACAAGAAAAGGCCCCCAACGACCGTGATTTTCAGTAGGCATTAGCCTATTCAATTCACAACATAATATCACAAGATATAAAAAGTAAAGTAACAGTAATCACAAACTTCACAACCCCGTTCTTTAACTAGTTATTATCTTCGTTTAATGTTTCAACCGTTTCTCATGAAAACAAGAGGATACCCACCCCGCATGATGCAAAAATTAGAGAGACGAAGGTAGGAACCCTACCTCAACAGGTTCCGATCGCAACGCTCCCCCAGATCAACCTTAGAAGACGTCCATCGGTGTCCGTCACTTCTGTCGGGTCCCGGAAAAACCTCCTTGGGTGGAATTCAGAAAGGAAAGGCCAAAGGAAAGACAACGGATCCAAGATCTGAAGTTCCTCCTCGTCGTTATGATCTCGTGGCCGCTTATGGATCGTAAATCGGAGCTCGGACGAAGAAGTTATGGAAGAAAGAGCCTTCAAGTCTCTTGGGAGAACTCTGGTCAGAGGAAAGGGGGGAGAGGGGTGAGTTGAAAAGGAGGAGGGTACCCCTCATTTTATAGGCGAGAAAAGAAAAATTACACGGTGTGTACTTTATGGTACACGGCGTGTACTCGGTTATTTCACACGGTCTCCACGCAGCTTCCAACACGGCTTCGCGGCCGTTGACTGGTCAACACACGGTTTGAGGGTAACGCATATGTGGGGAGGGACTACACGACGTGTAGTACTGGACACACGGCGTGTACCCATTTATTGCACACGGCAAGGACACGGCTCCAACACAGCACAAGACCGTTGACTGGTAACGCGTACGCGGGGAAGGACTACACGGCGTGTAGTACTGGACACACGGCGTGTACCCATTTATTTCACACAGTAAGGACACGGCCTTTCTACATGGGGTATACCCGGAAAGGGGGTACACGGCGTGTACTCGCACTACACGGTGTGTAGTTTCAAAATCTGGAAAGTGTGGGAAAGTCCATTTTACCCTCCAGAACACTTCGTGACCTTCTTTTTGACAAAGGAAAGGGCCGGAGAGGTACAGGCCATTACAATTGGATACCCTTATCTTTGGTTTAAAAGAATTTTATTATTTTAAATTTCCTTTTTATTGTAATAGAAAGTGAATTTTTCTATAATCATTTTTCTATTGCTTACTTTGTTTATCGTAACCAATCTAATTATGATACTTTAGTAATATACTCTGATTACAATATTTATAGTTACGATTATAGTAATTAAGATATTTTTAATTTCCCCATATGATTTAGTACGCTTTATGATTGAATATTTGTATTGTTTTACTCTGATCATCGCATGCTTACTCTGTTTAAATCATTTCAACCATGAATATGATTAATTTCATTTACGACCTGTGGATTACATTATCGCAATTGACCCAATTACGATACTTTTATAACCTGACTCAGGGCCCTATCTGATTAATTTTTTAATACATTTAGAGGTTTTTTGAATTTAATTAGTTTAAATTATTTTGAACTAAATACCTTTAGGGATAAAAATGAAAAGTTTTTAAACCTATAATTCACCCCCCCCCCCCCCTCTTGTATTGTGTCATCTGCATATACATTATGATCCAACATAATTGAGGCAAGTGAATAGAATATATCAAGCCTTTTTTCATGAAGATTACAATGGTGTGATCATGTTTGGCCGTTCAGAGTTGTTTGAAGAGGCATTTTAGTGAAATTACTTTTTTCCCTTCGGAATGATGATAAACCTTATGCGTTCATCAAGATTTTGGTCGAGACATGTCATGTAGTAGCCTTAAACACCGTGTAGTACCACATGGTTAGAAATCCATGAGTTGGCAAGGACCCAGCATGACAATAGAGAGGGACCACATGCTATTTGGGTCCCTTATATGTTGTGCACTCCTTCATGAATCTTCAAGCTTTTGTATCTCTTTTGTTTGGACTCGGATTTTGGCCAGCAAGTATATCCTGAGTGTTTTTCTAAGTATAACATGACAGCTCCCTCAGTTGCAGCTTTTGAGTTACGATGTGAGATGTTCTGAATATGACGCTTCTTTAGGCAGTGTTTTATGATGTTAGTGATAGGGTTGGACCATCAAAGAGTTCATATATAGATGATACTCTATTTTCATTTAAGAGTGCGAGCCCTCTATCCATGGAGATGGTGCTCGGTTTTTCATATCAGTGTGTGAGTCTTCCACATTTCTTATCGAGGTAGAGATGGTACTTCACTGTCGTATCAGGGTGCGGGTCCTCTATCCAAGGAGACGGTACTCTCCTGACACATCAGGGCACATGTCCTCCATACTTATTGTGTAGATAGGGACAATAACCCCCTATGGAACCAGGGTGTGGGTCCTCTATCCATGGAGACATTACACCCCTATCACATCAAGGTGCGGGTTCTCCATACTCGTTCTATAGATAGAGACGGTACTCCCCTGTCACACCAAGTCATGGGTCCTTTATCCATGGTGACAGTACTCCCCTATCTCATCAGGGCCCGGGTCCACCATACTTGTTCTATAGATAAAGATGGTACTCCCCTGTCACACCAGGGTGAGAACCCTCTATCCATGGAGGTGGTACTCCCCTGTTATACCAGAGCGTGAGTCCTCCGTACTTTTTGTACAAACACATAGTGGAATCCCCCTATCGGTATAGGGTGTGGGTCCTCTAATTATAAATTGTACCCCCTTGACGGTGTGGCGCAGTGATGAGATGTGGTATGACATAGCTTCATACTCATGAGGAAGAGGGATTCTTTCCCCACCAAGATGTATTTTTGTGACGCGACCTAAAACCGTATGGGTGATTCAATGCCACCCACAACAGATAATATCAAGGTGTGGTGATTGAGTCTCTTATACTTGTGTGTCTAGGATAGACACATGAGGTGTTGGGTATCATAGATGGATCTTCGAACTGTTGGCTACTCTTCTTCTTGGACTGAGCTGTGGCATAGAGATTCTGTTGGACTCACCTGTTTTGATAATCCCAAATCATGTTCACTTATGTGATAATCATGTTTCTATTATATGATAATCGCATCTCATTATTATTATTAGTATCTATCAAGTGATAAATATGTATCTTTAATCTCACTACTCTCTTGTATAAGCTTATAGTGAAAATTTTCTTTAAGTATAAAAGGTCACCGATAGAAAGGTCACTGATGAAAGGTCGCCTATGAAAGGTCACAGATGAAGGTCATCGATGAAAGGTTACCGATAAAGGTCACTGATGAAGGTCACCGATGAAGGTAACCGATGAAGGTCACCAATGGAAGGTCACCGATGAAAGGTCACTGATGAAGGTCACCGATGAAAGGTCGTTGATGAAGGTTACCATTGAGAAGGTTCACATTGAAGGTTATCATTGAGAAGGTTACTATTCAAGGCTACCATTGAGAAGGATACCACTGAAGGCTATTGTTACCAGTCTACCGATGCTCTCTCTTCTACTCCATACTTTTTCAAGTTCTTAAGATTATTCTAACAGCCATATTTGGTAAATTTAATGCTTCTGACATTAATTAATGATGATTGTAGACATATCAAGAGATCGTATTTGGGGACAGTACGAGGTATGAGGAGGACCGCACTTGGTTTACTTATTCCTATTGTCAGACCTCAAATATAAAAGAGAAGACACAAGAAGAAAAGGAGTGTGTGCAAGAAGCGTGTGTGAGAGAAAAGATAGAGGAATGCATGAGAAAGAACTTGATCTCTAGATCAAAGAATAACCATCCAGAACTTACGTCATGAACCCAAGAGCATCACAAAGATCATTTGGGACAAACTCATGTCTGCCTTTTGTGCTTAATCAACTCTCTGTCAACTCAAAAAGTAGAACACTCAGTTCCTGGAAGCTAGAACCTGGAGTTGCGACACTCTGTTTTGAGGAAAACTTTCAGAGAAAGACTCAAACTGCAATTTCTTCACTCCAAGTAGTCAAGATCTGAACTACAAACACATTGATCTTTTTGAACTCAATCTTATAATATTATCTCTACTATGTTCTTTTATTTTACATATTTGAGAAGTGTGTGTGTTTGTCTGTTACACACACTATCTCATGTGCTTGAACTGGAGGATACTGAAAATCCTCACATCAAACTTCACTTTCACCTTGTTTCCCACATGTGACTGTGGAAGAGACTGTGTGTGGTCTAGTTTGTTTTTCCCATGAAGAACTATGGTAGAGGGTATGAGCCCTGGACAGTTTGTGAAAAATGTTGTAAAGCCCGATACAGGTTGTGTATAAAATTTATTATTTACATTAACTGCTTGGTGTCAGGTGATCACCAAGTGGAGAGGATTAAGTCTCGTCTTGAGACTAAACCTCTTGTTTAACTCTATTGTGTACTATATTTAGTAATACTCTATTTTTCTATTTTCCACAACTCATAATTTCAAAAACAAAAAGCTTTTTTTTAATTAACTTTGATAGTTAGTTCTGGTTCGTGTGTGTATGTGTTTAATTTAGTAAACTTGTTTCAAAAGTTGAAGAAGTGTTTTACACTGATTCAAATGAGGAATAATCACCCTTTGAGAAACATGTTAACCAACTAAACATTTATATCTCTACTACCTTAATTAACTGGGATTTTTAAAATTTGGAGGATTTTTATCATAAAGTTTTTAACAGAAATTTTAAATAGGAACTCAATTCACCCCCCCTCTTGAGATTCCACTCCGACCAACATTTGGTATCAAAGGATTAATTGTTTTTGATACCATCTGAACTATTGTGCGAGTTGTCAAATTATTTTCAATTGTTATTATAATTGTATCTTAAAGATCTAATTTTTTTTGTCATATCTAAATTTTCAGTTCATTAAAATTATAAATAACTATGGATAAAAAATTTGATGGTGTTGCTACTAACAAGACACCTTTATTTAATGGTAATAACTATGATCAGTGGAAATTAAAAATGAAAATATATCTAGAGAGCATGGGTCCTAAAATCTGGGACACAATTGAAGAAAAACATGCTATGCCTCTTACTACTAGGGACACATGGTCTCAGTTGACTAAAGCTACATATAACAATAAATAGTGAATGCATTGTAATGTTCTTTAGGAGATGAAGAATTCAATAGAATATCTTCCTGTAAAACTGCATATGAAATTTGGGATACTTTGGTTGTTTCTCATGAGGGAACCACTAATGTTAAAGAAATGTGATTAAATAATTATACTATCAAATATGATAATTTTAAAATGAATCCTAATGAACTTATATCTGAAATGTATCTCATGTAACGCCCTGACTCCAGTTACCCATAGTCGTGCATTATTACATAACATTGGCATGATCAAAAGGGATCAAATCCCAAAAGACCGGTCAGTTTAGTAGCCTTGGAAGTACTAGATACATTCATAAGTTTTACATTACATCATGAAATAAAAACATCAACAACATTTTTTCCCCTTTTTAAACACACTTATATCCTTATCCTGTCCCTGCAGGTCAACCATAAAATACTTCTTCACATCCTGGTAAAAATAAAACATATAAAGGGGTGAGCTTAGATGCTCAGTAAGGATAACAATATAGCAGAAACTTTCATAAATAAGTATAAACATTTAAGGCAATGTATAAGAATAAAACAAAATCCTTTTAAACTTAAAATTCAGCATAATATGGCAAAGATAAAATCAAATAATGTCACTTACTTATTCACATGGATATTCTACTAGTCGAATAATCACATGCAATATCAATAGCTACTTTCATAATGATGGAATGCATAATTCCAGACTTCATAACCACATAGTCAAGGCCTTGTGCCAAGACTACAAATAAGATTTTGTCAAGGCCTTGTGTCAAGACACTAGTTTGTCTCATGAGACCTAACGATGCATCAAAGAGCTATAGCGGGCTCCACCTGTCACTTATTAAGTCTAATACATTCCTCAAATGAAAAGTTTTAAACATAACATAAACATCCGTATTAAAACTAGCATATGAAATGTCAATACTTTATCCATAAAACATGAATGGTATAAAAATAACACATCCACAGTCAAACATATCACAAAACCTTCAATAAAATATGGAAGATTTGTATCATAATAAATCAACTTTAAAAAAGTTTAAAATCCATCAAAGGATGTTGACATAGATGAAAATGATTTGTAAAACTCTTTGAGAGAAATATTCCTTTTTAATAAAAACATTTAAAAGTCACACAATTTAGAAAGGAAGAAATTTAAAGACATTTTTGAATCAATGTGTCCCATACCATTTTGAAACTTTTGAAAAAAATTAATATTTTAAAAACATTCATGTCCATATAAATAAATTCTTAAAACCCATTTTGAAAACATGGACATTAATGAGAATGATTTAGAAGAATAAATATTTAAACCATTTAAAATGATGATCTAGTTAAAGAGTCTCTTCCATAAAACCTTAAAATATTCCTTTTGAAAATATTTTTATACAACATGGATGTGGATGATAAAGAGGTCTTAGTAGATACTCACATAAAAACAACCTCAGATAATGAAGAGATTGTAAAATTAACCCTTACCTTGTACTTTTCCTTGGTCGAGGGTACGTTAATTGCACATGAGCCTTAGCCCGGTTGGTAAGGACTCCGTAAGTGCATCCAAGCGACCCTTGATCAAATCCAGGTGGAGGCATAATTTCTGGGTACTGTAGCAGTACTATAGCAGGTACTGTTTGGCACTATAGTTGTCACGACCCGTCCTCGGGGCCCGTGTCGTGACTACCCCATGCCCGCCTTTCATAGGCCAGGGGCTAGAGACTAGCACCAAAGGCATAAATCCCTAAGCTGGGAAGGAATTTCCTTTATGAAAGTAAACAAACACAATAGAGTATGCAACAAGAAGTAAACACTAAGTAAAACTGAATACAAAAGAGTGTGTTGGAAAGAAAATGGGTCAGTATACAAACCCAACTGAACAACAAGTACAAGTAAAGGGACAGATAGGTGAAACTAAAGAGAATCTCCTAGATCGTCCTTTGGGGATTCCTACCTGAAGGGTAGGTACAGATGGCCACCTCATCACCCACATCCGTCAGTCTCCACTGTGTGTCGACTCGTCGCAATGTCCACCTTCGGGTACCATCCAGTCATAGCGCTCTCAGCCTCCGTCAGCGCTGCCCATCGTCTACATACAACACAACGAGGTGTGGGCATAGCCCGTGCAGGGGTGAGTATAATGATACTCAGTAGGGACCCTGAGACCCGCGAGGTCTCACAATATCCACTAAGGATAAGCGAAAGAAGAAAGATACAACCACAAAGTATCAACCAACCCTACTTAGGTATATGCCCATTCATATACCTAAGTTACCAGTCATAGTCCGGCTCTAACTCACGATCCCAAGCACAACTCAGTCCACACAGGAAGTATAGTGAAACACCATGATGATAATGGTTGAATGACATGACTCAACTCACACAGGTATGCCACAATTGTAGAGAGATATAGATGATCAGATGTAGCCACTAGATCATTTAAGTTATCGAACCCACACAGGATACAGTCCAGCTAAGCTGTCGGACCCACATAGGATACAGTCCAGCTATCTTATCTAAGGTGTCGGACCCACACAGGATACAGTCCAACTATCTCGTATAAGCTGTCAGACCCACACAGGATACAATCCAGCTATTTTAGAGTAATAGAGATGATCAGATGTAGTTACTGATTCATCTAAGTTGTTGGACCCACACAGGATACAGTCCAGATACTCTTTCAGAACTGTTGAACCCACACAGGATTCCGGTACAGTTTTCGTCATCGTCAAACCCATGGAGGATTCCAGTATGGTAGTCATCGTAGTCGCAGCCAGCTCTAGGGTTCCCGCAGACAACACGCTCGATTCCGGGAGGGTCTGCTCCTCGAGCAAAGGGGTCGATACATCAACTATCACGAGGTCCTGATGTGATGTATCCCAAAGTTCCGTCTCGTCAAAATAAAACCCAACGTGACAGACAGCGCGTCAATCGAACGCCCAGTCTGAGAGTTATTGGCTTTTCCGTTCCAAGGGCCCAGTTGGATTTACGCTCGATCCAAACCCATACATTTTCCAAAGTCATCCAAAACTCACTTAGAGTATCTCAAAATGACCACCTCATCGCAAGGGTCCCAGTTCCGCAGACGGTGCATCGATCAGACACGCAGTCTAAAAGTTATTCATGTTTAAGTGAAACGAGCCCGGCCCGTCAAGACCAGTGGGCTGGTGGGTCAGCCCGACCCGGTTCGGTAGGTCCGACCCGACTGGGGGTCGACCTGGCCCAGTGGAGCACGGCCCACCCAGGGACCCGGCCCGGTGGGTCCGACCCGGATAGGGGGTTATCCCGGCCCGGTGGAGCGCGGCCCACCCGCGGACCTGGCCCAGGTCGCGGGTAGGTTCGGCTTGCCTGGCGGGGCCGAGCGGCGCCACCCCTCCTTGCTTCCTGGCTGGCCGAAGCCGGAAAATTTGTCCTACACGAGCGGCCCGCACAGCGGGCCGCTGTCCCTCCCACGCGTCTCCAAGCGGCGCCGCGGTTCCTTCAGCCCAGCCGGCAGGTGGTCGGCCGGTTCTCCAGTGAGCGGGCCACGGTTCTTCCACCGCGCGGCGCCTGCGGGTGCCGTGAATCTCCATCCCGGCCGATTCTGTCCATCTAGTTCATCCAGAAAGTGGCCCGTGGTTGCGGGCCACATCTCCTCCATGCGGCACCTGCGGGTGTCGTGGTTCACCAGCCCGGCCGGCCATAGCCGGCCGGTTCTTCAATCCGAGCAGCCCGTGGTTGCGGGCCGCAGTTTTCCTTTACGCGGCCGGCGCACAGCGCCGCTTCTTCCGTTCACCGCGGCCCGCATGGTCGTGACCCCTTCCTTCCTCCAACACGGTGCGACGACACCGCGCCCTACCGGTTCTGCCACCATCATCAACTCAATAGAACCAGCAGAGGGTCATTAGGCCGTGTTTGATCGGCCCGCGCCCTCCGCGTAAGGTGATAAAAAATGGCCAACATCGAACCATATAAAAACGAGGAATGAGGATTTAATTTAATCAAGACAAACCCCTACCTCGTTTTTCATTCATAGATGAAGTCACGGGGAGGCAGCGTTAACTTGTTGACATCGGGGAAGAAGGAGTCGAGGATGGCGCATTTTCGGTGTTCCTTGCGGGCGGCTCCTTCTCTTTTGGCTTGGCCGAAGATTGAAGGATAAGTTCTTTGTTCTTCGGAGGTTCTTCATTGGAAGGATGAATCTCTCCACTCTCCATCCTTTCCAAAGTATTATGCCAACCATAAAAAAAAGATGTGATCTCTATTAATCATTTCTCCCAACAACACATGGTTGTGTTTAATTAAATGAGGCGACTCATTTAACTAATTCTTAGGAATGGTTCAAATTCAAATCTTAGAGGAGGTGGAGAGTCCCAATTAATGAGGGGAGGTGTCAAATTAATTAAGGGGAGTTAATGGGGAGTTTAAGGGGAAGTTGAGGGGTTTGAGCTCGTTTGGGCCCCACCCCTAGTTATATCCTCCCAAGGGAGGTTAGGGTGTGGTGGGCCCCACCCCTAACCTCCACTTAGAGACTTTAAGCACTTTTCAAAATAAAAATTTGTTGCACACACATTTTTATTTAAACTTCTAATTTTAATTGGAAACCCCAAATTATAACTTCCATCCTGTATAAAATGCAACTGCGGTAAAGGTTCCCTTAAGCGAATACTGGTGTTGTGAGTTCATCGGTGTCCTCGGATTTCAATTTCGATCACTAGTTCAAAAGATAGAAAAACTTGCACATACGTTTACTAAACGTACCCAAACAAAACTTTAGAATTTGATTTTGGGCACACCGGGTCTCGGAATCAGGCATCGTCAGAAACTGCGGACTCGTAAAATTCCAAATAATTTAAGAAAAAAAATTCCTTGAAATTTTTTGGTCTTTATAGTATCAGCCACGAATATTCTCCCGTTTGGGCCTTTGGGCCACTGATTTGGTCCTCGAGTCCTTTAAGGCCTTCGGGCCACCCAGGCCTTCGGGTCAGTAAGGCCTTTGGGCCACCTCAAGGCCTTAGAGCCACCTTAAGTGCAGATGAAAACCAGACAACCTACAAGGAACAAACTCTAAAAGGGGGATGATCAAAGGATCTTTCACCACAAGAGAAGCTAAATGGATTGTAAGAATGAGAGGGTATGGCACCTGCTATCGGGACAATCCTGTGCATGCACGGGAATGCCTAGCCGAACAGCCATGCGAAGGTGGAGAGCTGATTTCATGATGAAGATGCTGGGGAAGAGTAGTTCCAAGTAGTTAGTATGGGTTGTATGTAATGTTTGAAGCCTACGGGCAATGAATTACTCTAAGTCCTATGGTCCATGTAATACTTACGCCTACGGGCCTTGTGAGGGTTCCACCTCACCCCTTAAAAGGTGGATTATCAAAAATCAATAAAACAAATGAAGGCCTTTGGGCCATTGGATGGAGGGTATGTTAACATCCTATATAATAGTTAAATAATTGTTATTAAATTATACAAAAACTATATACATAAATATGATATCATATATGATCCTCTAATATTGCTTTGTTAATAATATTTTAGTAATATCATCGTTTCGAGTGTTAACTGATATGTTTTCTTTTATATGCTCGGTTATGTAACCCATGTTTATTATGGATAGGATGTATTTTATTCATATCCAGAATAATATTAAGTTCTTAAACATTATTTTTAATCATAAAATGAAAATTATTCTTGAATGATTATGATGGGGAATGAATCTCATCGCGTTTATGGAGACGGTAATCCGTACGTACGCATGAGCGACAATATCATTATATTGATGGTGAAATAATATCTAATTGGATGGTATATCATATATACAGAATCAATAACATGTTATATTTATTATTTACATCTGTTATACTCATTATTATACCCATCCAAATAATGAAGTGTTTTAATAACAAACTACACCATGACCTGGAGACGGTAAGTCGTACGTACGCACGTATGGTGACTTTTTCATTAATATGATGGATATAATAATGAATATGGTTGTACAATTTTTATAATAACATCATAGTATATAGAAAATACTAGAGTTATTATTTTAGAATGGAAACAACAAAGTAAGAGGAAGTGGAAGAAGAAAATAACTTGAAAGAGGTGATGAAATATTTACCTCTTCTTCGGGTTCTTCCTTTTGATTTGATGAAAAGGGCTCCTTAGGTTGGATTTATGACCAAATAAAGGCCTCTAGGATGAAGTGAGGAAAGTTGGGAGGATATTTTGGCAGGGTTTGGCTGAGACAAATTCCTTTGGAGGTGTGAAATTAAGAGAAGGATAAGTACCCTTTTATAAGAGAGGTGAGGGTCACTTTAGGAAAAGCTTGAAATGTTATTTTATAATAAAATCATTTTCAGTTTATAATGGCTTAAAAATGATTTATTTAGAGGATAATGTGGGTATGGGTCGAAAACCTTTAAAACAATAGGTTTTATACAGGTTTAGTTCACCATATTAACCTTATCTTTTAGATTTAACTCTTAGTTAAATAGTTTGACATTTACCATGTCTCTTTGTATTTTTATATTATATGGCTAATAAACTTACTATAAAAATCCAAGAGAATCCAAAGTGGTTAATTATTAATATATATAACCTTATCTAATTACTTTTGTTGAACTTTGGATTTTTAGGAATATTATATCAATTAATAATATAGTATTTGTTTTAAAAACTCAATTATGTCAATTTTGACAATATTTAGTATTTAGTTTTTGTGAAAATCATAACAGCATGATTACTTCGAAAAAATATATTTCATAAACCCTAAAATTTCATATTAACCTATAAAATTAGTTTAATTTATCAAAATTCTCAAATTTATTTTATTTGGATATTTATAGTATCAATTATTTTAATCTTTCATTAATAAGGTAATTACTGCATCGTCATTGTGTCATAAATAAATTAAATTATTTAATGTATAAAAATTATAAATAAAATACCATTAGGTAGGAAATCATTTTATCTTTCTAATTAATATTTATAGTGGAATTTATCTTATGTATAGTCTTATATTAAAAATGGTTTAGTTATTAAACTTTGAATTTAGCTCGTTTAACTCTTCTTTAAATAAAATAATAATAAATGTCTTAATCTAATCCAAGTGGACCAAAGGGGATCATATTTTATTACTAAGGTTTTTTCTAGTCGAATTATACTTATCCAATAGAATTAGGACATGTTTTAGGGTAATTATGATATCATTTTTACCCTTAATTACCCTATTTACTTTTAACTATGGTAAATAAAAGTCAAAAGTTACTATTTATCAAAAATTATTTTCATCTTATTAAACCACATTTTATTTACTGATATTAACCATGTCTCTCATATTTTTGAAATTCAACTCACAGAAGTGGTAAAATTAAGTTTTATGTAAATTTGCAAATGCTCCTAGGAGGTGGGTAAAAGACGGTAAAAAGTTCATTAAAATTTTTATATATCTAAACTTATTATAAAATGACTCCAATGAATTAAATTGAACTTATATAGGTATTATGTAAATATTTTGACCTAAAATAAATTTAAATAAAATAAATAATTATTTAAATAAAAAGTCAGTTTAAACCAATAACGCATTGTTTTTCACTATTCATCAAAAATTGAATGTTTTCAGAAAAATACCAAAAATTCACCCTAAGCTAATTTTGATATTACGAATTCAAAAATGAAGTCCATTTTGAAAAATAAAATTTATAAAATTTTAAAAAATAGGTATTACTATTCATAATGTCTAGTTTGATTGGTCGTGGTGTGTTAGAATCTCGAAGTTGCGTACAATGAAAGATATTGCATTATTCAACGGGAAACATATCGTGGAAGCTTGGGGTGTTAAATTATTCCCTCCTTCAAATAATTTCATCCTCAAAATTTCTATAATACTACCACACAAAAATATTCGAGTGGTTCTTCATCATAAGTTTCTCTGGTTCCCATGTTGCCACTTCCATCTTATGGTTTCTCCATAAAACTTTTACTAGACGAGTCATCCGGTTTCTCAGCACTTGTTATCTTGCATCAAGAATTTTAACAGGATCTTCATAATAAGACAGATCAGGTTCCAGATCAATTTCCTCATAGGTGAGTACATGTGTTGGGTCAGGCATGTATTTTCTCAATAGTGATAAATGGAACACATCATGAACTTTGGAGAGACTTGGAGGCATTGCCAAACGATAAGCTACAACTCCAATTAATTCTAGAATTTCAAAAGGTCTAATGTACTTGGGACTTAATTTAACCTTTTTACCGAAATGTATAACACCCTTCCATGAAGATACCTACAAGAAAACATGATCTCCTACCTAAAATTACAAATCCTTCCTTCGATTATTGGCATAGCTCTTTTGCCTACTTTGAGCTTCTTTGATGTGGGTTTGGATAATATTCACTTTTTCCATTGTTTCCTCTACAAGTTCTGGGCCTACAAGTTTTCTTTCACCAACATCATCCCAACAAGTTGGTGTGCGACATCTCTTTCCGTATAACGCTTCATATGGTGTCATCTGAATACTTGAATGGAAGCTATTGTTATAGGAAAATTCTACCAGAGGTAAATATTGATCTCATATACCTTGAAAGTCAGGTGAGAAAGATCTCAACATGTCTTTTAAGGTTTTAATAGTCTGTTCTGATTGTCCATCGGTTTGAGGGTGGTGGGCAGTGCTCAAACGAAGTTCAGTATCCAGGGCCTTCTAAAGACTTTTCTAGAATCTTGATGTAAAACGGGGATCACGATTAGAAACAATCAATAGGGGTACACTATGGAGTCTTACAACTTCATTAATATATAGTCTTGCTAGTCATTCAAGTAGTAAATCTTCTCTTATAGCAAGAAAATGTGCTAACTTGGTAAGACGATCAACAATGACCCATATTACATCATTCCTTTTAGGAGTCTTTGGTAGCCCCATGACAAAGTCCATCATAATATTATCTCATTTCCACTCAGGTATGGGAAGAGGTTGCATGAATCCTCTAGGATATTGCCTTCCAGCTTTCACTTGTTGAAAAACCATACATCTTGACACAAAATCAGCAATCTCCCTCTTCATGTTGTCCCACCAAAAATGTTCTTTCAAATATCTATACATCTTAGTGCTACCAGGGTGTATAGAGAAATTGGAGCTATGAGAATCATCCAACAATTCCCTTTTTAGATTAGGTATATCGGGAACACAATGTCTCTTCCCAAATTTCAAAATTACATCTTTATATACGAAGTCGATCAATCTCCCATTGTTCATAGCTTTAATTTTCTTTTGAAATTTCTCATCATCACTCTGAGAACTTTTTATCCTTTCTAGTAAAGATGGTTTGGCAACCATTTGAAAAAACATTGATGTTTCACCTTCCATGGTTATTCCCATATCCATCTTTACTAGATCCATGTATATAGGATCCTTTTCAACTCTCATCTTGTTCAAAACTCCATGATCCTCTTTATTCTCAAAGCATCTTACACCTTATTTGCCTTCCCCGGGTGGTAGTGTATAGTGCAATCATAATACTTGAGTAGTTAAAGCCATCCGCTTTGCCTCATGTTGAGTTCTTTCAGTGAGAAAATATATTTCAAACTCTTTTGATCAGTATAAATCTCACATTATTCACCATATAGATAGTGTCTCCATATTTTCAGAGAAAAGATTACAGCTGATAACTCAATATCATGAGTAGGATAGTTTTGCTCATGAATTTTTAGCTGTTGTGATGCATAGGCAATAACTCTATCATTCTGCATAAGGACACAACCAAGTACTTTATTTGAAGCATCACTATAAATAACAAACCCATCATTCCCTGATGGTAGAGTCAATATAGGAGCATTGACTAATATTCTCTTCAGTTCTTCAAAACATTCTTCACACTCTTTTTTCCAAAAAAATTAACCCCTTTACGTGTGAGCTTGGTTAATGGGTTTTCCAATTGGGCAAAATTCTAGACAAAATGCCAATAATAACCTGCTAAACCAATAAAACCGCATACCTCAGTTATACTCATCGGTGTTGGACATTCTTGGATTGCCTTGGTCTTTGAAGGATCAATAGAGATTCCATCCTTAGAGACAATATGTCCAAGAAAAGAAATCTCCTGAAGCCAGAATTCACACTTGCTAAACTTCTCATATAATTCATTTCTTCTAAGAGTCTTTAGAATAATGCACAAGTGATTTTCATGATCTTCGTAGCTTTTGAATTATACCAAGATATCATTAATAAATACCACTATAGATTCATCAAGATATTCCTTAAAAACTCTATTCATTAGATCCATGAAGACAGAGGGTGTATTAGTCAATCCAAAAGGCATTACTGTAAACTCGTAATGCCCGTACCTGGTTTGAAATGTTATTTTCGGAATGTCTTCCTTCTTCACACACAACTGATGATATCTAGATCGAAGGTCAATCTTTGAAAAATATTGTGCTCCATGAAGTTGTTCGAATAAATCATTAATGCGAGGTAGGGGATACTTGTTATTTATTGTTATAACATTGATCTCCCTGTAATCAATGCAAAACCTCATAGATCCGTCTTTCTTATTAACAAAAAGGATAGGGGATCCCCATGGAGAAACACTAGGGCGAATAAATCCCTTATTACTCAATTCCTCTAGTTGTTTATTTAGTTTCACTAATTCTGCAATGGAAATTCTATAAGGGGTCTTCGATATGGGTCTTGAACCAGGAATTAAATCAATAGAAAACTCAATTTCTCATTCTAGAGGATGTCCAGGTAAATCCTCTGGAAACACATCAACATATTCTTACACAATAGGTATGTCCTCTATTCAAACATTATTTTCCTCACCTATAGTTATTTCATTATCTTCTTCCCTAATAATTGAATGTACTAGAGCTACTAGGGGTGGATCTAGATAAGAATCAGGTGGTGACATTTCTGCTCTAAAGATAAGGTACTCCTTATCATCGTCGAAAATTGTAACCTCCTTCTTCTTAAAATAAATTTTCACATCATGGTCCGAAATCCAATCCATTTTGAGGATTATATCAAATTCAATCATGGTTATGGCGATGATATTAGCAGATAAAGAACATTTATATGCCCTAATGGGAACTGATTCACAAAACTTTGTTGTGATGATACTTCCATTAGGAGTTTTGACTGACAACTCCCTTGTTAATTCAAATTGAAAATATCTAATTTTCTTAGCAAACTGGGAAGATATGAAATAATGCGATGATCCAGAATCAAATAAATCATTGGCTAAACTTGAGGAAACCATTAAATTACCTGCCACCACGTCTTTTGGAGCTTCAACCTCAACAGTAGTGATCGCATAAGCTTTGACTTTATCCCTTGGCCTTTTCTAAGTTATATTCCCTTGGTTCTTGGGACATTCATTTGAATAATTCCACTTTTCTCTAAAATTGTAGCATTCAACATTAATAGCCTCTTTCTTCCCCTTGCAATCACGAGCTTGGTGGCTTTTTTCACCACACTTGTAACAGACTATCATTCCCTTCAGGCAAGTACTAGGGTGTTTCTTCCCACATTTACCATGGTATGGATATTCAAGCTTTCCCTTCTTCCCCTTATTTTCATTTCCAAAGTTTTTAGCAGATCTCTTTTTCTCTTGCTTTGCTTTAAAGTCTTAAGACCTAGAGAATTCCTTTTATATCTTAATAGCGCATGAGATAATATCTTCATATAATGAGAAGTATTGTGAGACTAATTATCTATAGAGAAATGGTTTTAACCCATCAAAGAATCGATAAATATTATTCCTTGGGTTATGTATATAATCTTTCGCATTACTTGTTAACCTTGTAAAGTTAGCCTCATACTTTGTGACATTATCATCCTCCTTTTGCCTCAGAATCAAAAATTGTCTTTCCATATCCGCTCGATGGTCACAAGGAAAGTATTTTTCTAATAAAATCTCTTTAAACTTCCTCCATTCCATGTTTTATACTTCTTCATCTTCCTTTTTGTTTTGGATTAATGGCCACCATTGATCTGAATCTCCCGTGAGGCGATAAACTTCCATGAAAACTTTTTCTATTTCGTTACTCCCCAAAGCATGAAATATTTTCTCTACGGAATTTATCCATTGCTCAGATACTAATGGATTTGTACTCCCATTGAATATTGGTGGTTGTTTCCTCATGAAGCGGTCTAACATTGATCCTTCGCGTTGTGGATTAGGGTGCTCTATATGGATAAGGTTATTATTCATAACTTGAGTGATTTGTCCCAGTATGGTGATAAGATGATCAACACCAGTTGCATCACCAACTCCACTATAATTATCTTGAGTAGGAGGGAAATCCCTACATGGATTACGTGGGTTGATATGGTTTTCATTCCTTCCACTAGGAACCATTTCTAAACAATGGCATACACTAGATTAGTTTATGAATCGCAATACATAATTCCAAACTTATAAAACAGTTAACATAAATTGAATAGTTTATAGATATAATCCATAATCATAAAAATATTTTCTTTGAGGAGGTATATACTCATAAATCCTTCGTATTGGTTTGTAAATAAAATTTGAATTATCCTAAGCATATCCCCCAGGAGTGTCGTAACCAAGAGTGCAGCAAGGCTCATTGTCGTGCACCAGTTCCCATTCAAGGCTAGCTCAAAGTGGTGTTTTCGGGTTTTACCCCTAGGTACATCTATGCCAGAGCCACCTCTACCTGCTCATATCCAGATAGGGATGTATTTCTTGTAAAACTCACAAAATCTCTACAGTACCAAAATTCTAGGAATTTCTTCTATACTAATCATCAAAGTCTATCTTAGGGTAGTGTTCTCTAATCATAGTTTTTCTAAATATAGTTTCCAAGGTTTGTACTAAACTTACTCTGATACCACCTGTAACGCCCTGACCCCAGTTACCCAAAATCGGTGCATTATTACATAACATTGGCATGATCACAAGGGATCAAATCCCTAAATACCGATCAGTTTAGTAGCCTTGGAAGTACTAGATACATTCATAAGTTTTACATTACATCATGAAATAAAAACATCAACAACATTTTGTCCCCTTTTTAAACACACTTATATCCTTAGCTTATCCCTAAAGGTCAACCATAAAATACTTCTTCACATCCTGAGAAAAATAAAACATAGAAAGGGGTGAGCTCAGATGCTCAGTAAGGATAACAATATAGCAGAAACATTCATAAATAAGCATAAACATTTAAGGCAATGTATAAGACTAAAACAAAAGCCTTTTAAACTTAAAATCCAGCATCATATGGCAAAGATAAAATCAAATAATTTCATTTACTTATTCACATAGATATTCTACTAGTCAAATAATCACATGCAATATCAATAGACACTTTCATAATGATGAAATGCATAATGCCAGACTTCATAACCACATAGTCAAGGCCTTGTGCCAAGACTACAAATAAGATTTTGTCAAGGCCTTATGCCAAGACACTAGTTTGTCTCATGAGAACTATCGATGCATCAATGAGCTATAGCAGTCTCCACCCATCACTTACTAAGTCCAATGCATTCCTCGTATGAAAAGGTTTAAACATAACATAAACATTTGTATTAAAACAAGCATACGAAATGTCAATACCTTATCCATAAACCATGAATGGTATAAAAATAACACATACATAGTTAAAAATATCACAAAACCTTCAATACAATATGGAAGATTTGTATCATAATAAATCAACTTCAAACAAGTTTAAAATCCATTAAAGGATGTTGACATAGATGGAAATGATTTGTAAAACTCTTTGAGAGAAATATCCATTTTTCATAAAAACATTTAAAAGTCACATAATTTAGAAAGGAATACATTTAAAGACATTTTTGAATCAATGTGTCTCATACCACTTTGAAACTTTTTAAAGGAATTAACATTTTAAAAACATTCATGTCCATATAAATAAATCCTTAAAACCCATTTTGAAAATATGGACATTAATGAGAAAGATTTAGAAGAATAAATATTTAAACCATTTAAAATGATGATCTAGTTAAAGAGTCCCTTCCATAAAACCTTAAAATATTCCTTTTGAAAATACTTTTATGAAACACGGATGTGAATGATAAAGAGGTCCCAGTAGATACTCACGTAAAAACAGCCTCGGATAATGAAGAGATTGTAGAATTAACTATTAAGTTGTACTTTTCCTTGGTCGGGGGTACATTAACCTTCTATATAATAGTTAAATCATTATTATTAAATTATATAAAAACTATATACATAAATATTATATCATATATTATCCTTTAATATTTCTTTGTTAATAATATTTTAGTAATATCATCGTTTCGGGTGTTAACTGATCTGTTTTCCTTTATATGCTCGGTTATGTAAGCCATGTTTGTTATGAATAGGATGTATTTTATTAATATCCAGAATTATATTAAGTTCTTAAACATTATTTTTAATCATAAAATGAAAATTATTCTTGAATGATTATGATGGGGAATGAATCTCATCACGTTCGTGGAGACGGTAATCCATACGTACGCACGAGCGAAAATATCATTATATTGATGGTGAAATCGTATGTAATTGGATGTTATATCATATATAAAGAATAAATAACATGTTATATTTATTATTTACATCATTTATACTTATTATTATACCCATCCAAATAATGAAGTGTTTGAATAACAAACTACACCACGACGTGGAGACGGTAAGTTGTACGTACGCACGTATGGTGACTTTGTCATTCATATAAAGGATAGAATAATGAATATGGTTGTATAGTTTTTATAATAACATCATAGTATATATAATATACTGGAGTTATTATTTTATAATGGTAACAACAAAGAAAGAGGAAGTGGAAGAAGAAGAAAAACTTGAAAGAGGTGATGAAATAATTACCTCTTCTTCGGGTTCTTCCTTTTGATTTGATCAAAAGGGATCCTTAGGTTGGCTTTATGACCAAAGGAAGGCCTCTAGGATGAAGGTAGAAAAGTTGGGAGTATATTTGGGCATGTTTTGTCTGATAAAAATGGCTTTGGAGGTGTGAAATTAAGAGAAGGGGAAGTACCCTTTTATAAGAGAGGTGAGGGTCACTTTAGGAAAAGCTTGAAATATTATTTTATAATAAAATAATTTTCGGTTTATAATGGCTCAAAAATGATTTATTTATATAATAAAGTGGGTATGGGTCGAAAACATCTCAACCAATAGGTTTTAGACAGGTTTAGGTCACCATATTAACCTTATCTTTTAGATTTAACTCTTAGTTAAATAGTTTGACATTTACCATGTCTTTTTGTATTTTTATATTATATGGTTAATAAACTTACTATAAAAAGCCAATAGAACCCCAAGTGGTTAATTATTAATATATATAACCTTATATAAGTCTTTTGGATGAACCTTATATTTTTAGGAATATTATATCAATTAATAATATAGTATTTGTTTTAAAAACTCAATTATGTTAATTTTGACACTATTTAGTGTTTGGTTTTTGTGAAAATCATAACAGCATGATTAATTCGAAAAAAAATTATTTAATCAACCCTAACATGTCATATTAACCTATAAAATTATTTTAATTCATCAAAATTCTCAAATTACATTTATCTGTATATTTATAATATCAATTATTTTAATCTTTCATCAATAAGGTAATTACTACATCATCATTGTATCATAAATAAATTAAATTATTTAATGTCTAAAAATTATAAATAAAATACCATTATGTATGAAATATTTTTATCTTTCGAATTAATATTTATAGTCGAATTTATCTTATGTATAACCCTATATTAAAATTGGTTTAGTTATTAAACTTTGAATTTAACTCTTTTAACTCTTCTTTAAATAAAATAATAATAAATGTCCTAATCTAATCCAAGTGGACCAAAGGGGGGTAATATTTTATTCCTAATGTTGTTTTTGGTCGAATTATACTTATCCAATAGAATTAGGACATGTGTTAGGGTAATTATGATATCATTTTTACCCTTAATTACCCTATTTACTTTTAACTGTGGTAAATAAAAGTCCAAAGTTACTATTCACCAAAAATTATTTTCATATTATTGAACCACATTTTACTTACTGATATTAACTATGTCTCTAATATTTTTGAAATTCAACTCACAAAATCGGTAAAATTAATTTTTATGCAAATTTGCAAATGCTCCTAGGAGGTGGGTAAAAGACGGTAAAAAGTTCATTAAATTTTTTATATATCTAAACTTATTATAAAATGACTCCAATGAATTAAATTGAAATTATATAGGTATTACGTAACCATTTTTACCTAAAATAAATTTAAATAAAATAAATATTTATTTAAATAAAAAGTTGGTTTAACCAATAATGCAGTGTTTTTCACTATTTATCAAAAATTGAATGTTTTTAGAAAAATACCAAAAAATCACCCTAATATAATTTCAATAATCCGAATTCAAAAATGAAGTCCATTTTAAAAAATAAAATTTATAAAATTTCAAAACGTGGGTATTACTATTCATAACGGCTAGTTTGATCGGTCGCGGTGTGTTAGAATCTCGAAGTTGCGTACAATGCAAGTTATTGCATTATTAAAAGGGAAACGTACCGTGGAATCTTGGGGTGTTACATCTCAGGTTCAATGAAATAGTGAATACGATGATTCTACATGGGAAACTAGTGGACAACAAGGATCAGATTATGAGATTGCTTCGATGCCTACCTGACAGATGGAGAGGAACTTTTGTTTCTATCCGAGAATCCTGCGACATAGGCAAGCTACCAGTGAAGGAACTAATTGGAAAACTTATGATATAAGAAGAAGAGATTAATTTAAATCAATAATCTTATGAATAACCAAGAAATAAATTTGTAGCATTCAAATAGAAAAGATAATGAAAAAGTTCAAGCTCCTATAGACACTTCCACCAGTGAAGACTCAGACTCTGCCAGTGATGATGAGATGGCTCATCTTACTAGGAGATTCAAGAAGTTATACCATAAGAAGAATTTATTTAGAAATTAAAACTATAAATGAAAGTATGATAGTAAAGGACAATGTAAAAAGGATAGAAAATGGAATGACAACACAAATGAGATAGTCTGCTATGAGTGTAAACGAAAAGGCCATGTGAAGGCTGATTGCCCCAAGCTGAAATTTAAGAAGAAATATGAATACAAGGGAAAGGGATATAAAAAAGGCTATGAAATATACTTTGAGTGCTTCATAAGATAGCTATAGTGGATCAGACACTTCTGATATTGAAAAGAACAAACCTGCAAATCTGTGTTTCATGAAAAAAACATCTGAGGTAACACCCAATTCTCCTATACATAATGCTTATTCTTCTGGGAATGAAAGTGAATCAAATAATGATAAAAATATTACTAAGGATGAACTATTTGAATACTGTGGAATTTTTTAGGATACCTTTAATAAAATCAAGGATAAATATAAATTATTGAAAAGACAACATGCTTTAAATACTAACTATAAGTCTGATTTGGATATTGAGAAAGAAAAATTTGCTCAGCTGTTAAAAGAAAATACTAAACTTAAATTATCAAATGAGTAATTAAAAAGGGATATTGAGAAGTTTATTGTGGGTAGAGATACCTTAACTCAGTTTCTAGGAAAAAAAATTGCTCCAAAATACACAACTGGTCTAGGATATCAACCAGGATAGAGAAGGTTTATTAAAAATAAATTTGTTCCAAAATCTGGACAGTTCACTGCTAGTTCATGTTCTGGACCATCTTTTGAAAAAAAATTATCTAAAGGACCTAACAAAGTGTTCATGTCTCAAAACCTATCTGTTGATTATAGGAAACCTATGAGACAAGTATGGGTTCCCAAAGCTTTACTTTCTAACCTCTCTGGACCCAAGAAAATCTGGGTACCAAAGTTACCCTGTACTTAATCTATTTTGTAGGAAAATTATTTAAAGAGCTCCCGTAAGACCCTATGGTACTTGAATAGTGGATGTTCAAGATATATTATAGGAGAATATTCATGCTTCAATAGACTAATTAAATTTGATGGTGGACATGTCACATTTGGTGATAATTCCAAAGGAAAGATTGTCGGATTAGGCCAAATTGGTAACCCTGGTACTATATTAATTTCAAAAGTAATTTTGTTGATGGGTTAAAATACAATCTGCTTAGTATCTCTCAGTTGTGTGATGATGGTTTTAATGTTAAGTTTGAAAATGATGCATGCAATGTTTTTAATTCTAGAAATGATTTAATATTCACTGCTCTTAGAAATGAAAATGTATATGTTGTTGATTTAAATTCTTTAGCTAAGAAAAATGTTTCTTGTTTAAACATGTTTTATAAGGAATCCTGGTTATGGCGTAGAATATTAGGAAACTATAATGTGCACTAACTTAAGAAACTAACTAGGAAATGTTTATTTAGAGACTTACCTAAATTGGAATTCCCACATAACAAAGTTTTCAATCCTTTTCAAAAAGTAAAACAACACAAAGTTTATTTCAAACCAAATAAAGAAGTTTCCACTTCTCAACTGCTTGAGTTGGTTCACACGGATTTTTTTGGACCATCTAGATTTTCAATTTTAAATGGGAATCACTAAATTTATGTTCTTGTAGATACTTTTTCTAGATATACTTGGGTATAATTTCTAGCTCACAAAAGTTAAGCATGTTCTTACTTCATTAGATATTCCAAGTCTGTAAAAAATCTTAGTGGAATTAGAATTAAGACCCTGAGAATTGATCATGGTCGTGAGTTTGAAAATTAGAAGTTTGAACCTTTTTTCTCACAAAATGGCTATAATCACAATTTCTCTGCTCCTAGAACACCTTAACAAAGTGGAGTCGTAGAAATAAGAAATGGGAAACTTCAAGAGATTGCCCAGACTGTGTTAAATGGGTATAATCTACCTATCTATTTTTAGGTTGAAGCTGTTAATACATCTTGTTACATAATCAATAGAGTCTTAATTAGACATGTTTTTAAGAAAACCCCTTATGATCTCTGTAATGATAGGAAACCTAAGGTTAATTACTTTAGAGTTTTTGGTTGCAAAGTCTTTATTCTTAACACTAAGGATAATCTTGAAAAATTTGCTTCCAAGAGTGGTGAAGGGATTTTTCCAGGTTACTCAATCTCTAGTAAAGCTTATAGAGTATTCAATAAGAGAACAAAATGTGTGGAAGAATCAGTTCATGTCAAATTTGATGAGACTGATCCACATGAACACAAGACCTCTGTTGAACAACTTGAGGAAGATATGTCAATTCTGGACCTTAATGATAAAGATAGTGAACCCTTAGTAAAAACAACTAGTTCTGGAAATTTTCCTGAATCTGATCATGATGAATCTGAAGCTATAGGAAACCATGAAGAGTCTAGTTCAACTCTTTCTAGATGTCACACCTGTTTTTTTTCTCTTTTATTTTCATGTCTTGGTTTTTATCCGGTTCATTGAAAATACAGATCATTTTCTTGAGTGTTTGATGAGATTAATTTTGAGTTTTTAACTTCCATATATGTCTAATCACCCTAATTTGGGTTCCCCATTGCTTGTTTAGGAGTTTTTGGAGAGAGGGTGGTTACTTCATGATTTGGGCCAACCGTGAGCCCATTTCCAGTTTTAAAAACCAAATATGTTTCTTTTATAACTCCTTTTTTTAAAAAAATTTCACCAATTCCACTTCATAGTATTCCTACACTAATATATTCAAACCACCATATCCTTTTTGACCCCTTAATAATTCATGATCATGGTGAATTTAGGTTACTTATTTAGGTATTGGGCCAGCCCATGAGCCCATTTCCAATTTTAAAAAAATAATTTGTTTCTTTTATATCTTTTTCATTTTTTAATATTTTTTAGTGATTCAACCTACCACCCAAATAAAATATCCCTATAATCACCCCCATTATCTATTTTCCCTCTTTGGAGCTCATAATAGTTTCGGAGTGGGGAAACATTTTCAATGTCTCTCAAATCATCAAGAATCAACAAGGTAAATTGTATCATTCATAAATCAATCAATTCGTACTATTTTGGCCACCAATCTTCTTTCCCTGGTTTTTACATACCTTAGGAGTCTCTATAATAAGTTTTAAGCCATTATCTTTTATCTAAGGGTGCATATATAGTGGAATACGAAGATTTTTCTAGTTGAAAAGGTGAGATTCATTCTCCTTTATCCTCCATCTTCTTCCTCCTTTCATTATTTCTTGGTTTTATAATCTCCCCTAGTCCTATTAGACTTAGGGTTCTATTATTACATGATTTTTTATGGGGTTTTTATTCATTTGGGTCTATTCGTCATAGGTTTAGGGTTTGTAAACCCTCGAATGGTGATTTCGTGTGTGCATTTCCATTATGCCAAGGATTTGAGGTAGGATATCCCTTGCACTTGCCTTTATTATTTAAGTTTCATCATTTTCTTATTTTTAACACCTAATATATATATGTTTGTGTGTTTTTATTATTGTTTTTCATCCTTTGGATAGTTTTATTACTGTGAAAAATGGTTGTTTATGCCTTGTTTTGTGAAAGGTAGTGTTGTTTTGTCATAAAAGTGCACACCAAGTGTTTGTTTAAATGTTCCGCTATCTTTCAAAACTATTTTGTGAGGTTTATAAGCTGTTTTATAGTATTTTAACATGTTACAGTATATTTAATAAAATATGGCATTCAATTGGTGTTTTATTCCTTTTCAAGTTCTTAAAATAAATTGTTTTGTTTAAAAAGGGCATGTCATGTGTTCGGTAAATTGCCCGGTTGGATTTTATGTGTGATGTTTGATTTAAAAATTATTTGTTTGGATTTATAAATTAATTGGAAGAATTATAAATGGTATTTTTGGTTCTTTATATGGCTTTCCAATTTGGATTTGTTTTTACAAACAAATGGGTTTTGGTTTACAACATGTTTTGGCCCGAGTTGTCAGAAAATGGTCTGTTTCGCATCCTTATGAAAATGGTTGTGTTTTGAATATGTAACCTGAGTGTTTTAAGGGATTTATAAATTTTGGTTGCTACTATAAATGGTGTGTATACACCTCCTTAATAAAATTTAATTCATACCTTGGTCAAATGTTAGTTTTGAGAAAGGCTTAAAGGCCTATTTGGCATTTTTTTTGTAAAAATGGTTTCCATGTGTATTTCATGTTCTATCTTTGGGTCCATTTTATGGTCCATGAAATCGATTTATTAATTGGTTTTGGGGCTGCCAAATCTGAGTTTTTATGTTATTTATGGGTTTCTGGTCTTAAAAGAGTGTTTTTGAATGAGTTTTAGGTGCAAAGCCTCAATACACTCCTTGAAATTGTTTTACGAAAATTTTTAGTGGTTTATTGATTCGTGAAAGAAATGTGAAGAAAGTTTGTGGGTTGTTTGTTTTTTTATGGTTTGGGAATGTAATTTGGATGTGAAATGTATATTTGATAATATGTGTAACTTGATTGATCACTAAAGGTAATCTCGGGTATCTAGGTGGGCAGACGCGTACTAGTATGCTAGTGATTCCGTGGGTTTTGGCCCCTATTTCACGTAGCAAGTTTGACGATGACAACACTAACTAAACTATGATGATGATGATGTTGGGGGACCACTAGTTTATGGGTATTCTCCCTACTAGTGGCTTGTGTGCACGAGAACGAATATTTATTATGGTTACTTTCACCGAGATACGAGGTACCTGAGGCTCACAACTAACTAGTGCCTAGGGGTGTTCCCGTGACTTGTGCTCATTGGCTATTTTGTACTCACCGTCGGCATACGGTGTGTTTGGTTGGTAAATTCAGAAATGTGTGTGATTTATTTAAAATTTTCAATTCTTTAAAGCATCCCTCTTTAAAACTATTTTCATTTTTAAGTTGCACCTCTTTGAAAAATTGTTACTAGCATTATTGTTTATAAAACATGCATGATTTTGTCTGATAATTATTATAGCATGGAACCTCATTTGAAAAAACATA
Organism: Viscum album; assembly: GCA_963277665.1. Classification (NCBI taxonomy): domain Eukaryota; kingdom Viridiplantae; phylum Streptophyta; class Magnoliopsida; order Santalales; family Viscaceae; genus Viscum; species Viscum album. The sequence goes on along the minus strand of OY728151.1, from coordinate 894,061,366 downwards.
CTTTTATATCTTGAACTTAAAACATGAAATTGATGTTTCTTTTATTTTAAAGTAAGTGCATTGGGAATAGAATATCGAGCTAACCTACTGAGTTTTAATACTCATGCCTATAGTCTTCTTCTGTTTTTAGTCCTTATGCAGGTTTCAGCTTGAGTTAAATCGCCTTCGATGATGTGTGATCATTGTGTTGGAGAATGACTAGTGGGGTCACATGGAGTTAGTTGGTTATAATGTTTGGTCTTTTGAGTTGTTGGTTTAGTTGTACTTTCAGTTTCTTGTACAAATAATGTTCATTTCAATTTTTATATAAATGTATTTTGAGCTCTCCATTTATTTTCCTTGTTTGTTTGATTGTTTATATTTGGTTGAAATCATTCCCTTTTGTACTCTATTGATGCCCTCAGTGCTTGTCGCCATCCCGGGAGGATCAGAAATGCCTCTCGGGACTTGTCGCGGGCTAACCTGGGTGACTGGTTCAGGGTCGACTCTGGCTGTTTCGTGACACTAGAGGTATTAGAACTCTCAAGAATCATCCTTTAGATGTTGTAGTAGGTGATCTAAATAGAGGAACAAAAACTAGAGATTCTCTGAGAAACTAGGTTGAACATCAAGATTTTCTTTCATAGATTAAACCCAAAAATATTAATGATGCAATCAATGATGAATTTTGGGTGATAGCTATGCAAGAAGAATTAAATCAGTTTGAAAGAAACAAGGTTTGGGAATTAGTAGAAAGACCTAAAGACACCTTTACCATAGGCACTAAATGGGTGTTTAGAAATAAATTTGATGAATCTGGTAACATAGTTAGAAACAAGGATAGACTAGTTGCACAAGGATACAGTCAAGAATAAGGAATAGACTATGAGGAAACCTTTTCAACTGTAGCTAGACTAGAATCCATTAGGATACTACTTTCTTATACAACTCATCTGAATTTCAAACTTTATCAAATGGATGTCAAAAGTTCATTTCTAAATGGGTACATAGTTGAGTATATATTTTTTGAAAACCCCCCTAGTTTTATAAATCCACATTTTTCAAATCATGTCTTTAAACTTTCTAAAGCTCTATATGGTCTAAAACAAGCTCCAAGAGCTTGGTATGATAGACTTAGTTCTTTTCTTATTTCAAAAGGTTTTACTAAAGGAATAGATGATCCTACTCTTTTTATTAAAAGGATTTCCAAAGATGTTTTAATAGTACAGATTTATGTAGATGACATTATTTTTTGATCCTCTAAAAATTATTTATGTACTGATTTCTCAAAAATAATTCAAGATGAATTTGAAATGAGTTTAATGGGGGAACTTAAATTTTTCCTTGGATTTCAAATTTTTCAAAATAAAAATGGTATTAGTTTAAATCAAAGTAAATATACTAAGGATATTTTAAAGAATTTTGGTTTAAATAGTAATAAAGGTAGTGATACACCTATGAGTACCACTTGTAAGTTGCATGCTGATGAAACTGGTAAATCAGTGGATCAAACCAATTAAAGAGGTATGATTGGGAGTCTGCTCTATCTTACTGCTAACCGACCTGATATTATGTTCAGTGTATGCATGTGTGCTCGTTTTCAATCCAATCCCAAAGAGTCTCATTTAACTACTGTTAAAAGGAATTTTAAATATCTCAAGTACACTACAAACTTAGGAATATTTTATCCAAGAGGAAAATCATTTGATTTAATAAGTTATTTGGATGCTAACTTTACTGGTTGCAAGCTAGATAGAAAGAGCACCTCTGGAACATGTCACATTTTGGGAAAGTCACTAGTATCATGGTGTAGTAAGAAATATAATTTTGTTGCATTATCTACTGCCGAATCTGAATATATAGCTGCTGGTAATTGTTGTGCTCAAATTATATATATGAAACACACTTTACTAGACTATGTATATCAATTCAAACATTTCTCTATAAATTCTGATAATACAAGTTCTATTAACATCTTTAAAAATCTTGTATCTCATGCTAGGACAAAGCACATTGATGTGAGACATCACTTCTTGAGAGATCATTATCAAAGAGTTGATATCACTCTTGAATTAATTGACACTGAACACCAATTGGATGATATATTTACAAAGCCTTTGAGTTCTGAGAGGTTAAATTACATCAAAAATTAGTTTGGTATGATAAATTGTTAATTTCAAACCTCACTGTTAGACCTCACCGTCAGACCTCACCGTTGGACCTCACCGTTGGACCTCACCATTGTACCTCACCTTTGTACCTCACCATTGGACCTCACCGTTGGACCTCACCGTTGGACCTCATCATTGGACCTCACTGTTGGACCTCACCGTTCGACCTCACCGTTCGACCTCACCGTTCGACCTCACCGTTGGACCTCACCGTTGGACCTCACCGTTGGACCTCACCTTTGGACCACACCGTTGGACCTCACCGTTGGACCTCACCGTTGGACCTCACCGTTGGACCTCACCGTTGGACCTCACCGTTGGACCTCACCATTGGACCTCACCGTTGGACCTCACTGTTGGACCTCGCCATTGGACCTCACTGTTGGACCTCACTATTTGACCTCACCATTAGACCTCACCATTGGACCTCACCATTGGACCTCACTCTTTGACCTCACCATTAAGACCTCACTGTTGGGACCTCACCGTTGGAACCTTGCCGATAGTCGACTTTTCCAGGACTTTGCGTTTTTCTGCCAGAATCTGAAATGTTTTTATAATCTTAGTTATTTCTTTTACTTGATTTATTTTTTCGAACCCTAAATGATAAAAATAAATAACACGCCATGTTTCGTTCCACTTCAATCCTCTCCCGAATCTCTTGCTCCCTAATCTTAGAACCTCACCTCCTACTGAAACCCTCGAACCGCTCTAGATTGAAATGACAAGATTAAAGAGACTGATGGTCAGTGATGAAGGAGATGCGCCAAACCCTAAGAGACCTTGAGCTGAGTCTAGTAGTAGAAGCAAAGTAGTGGAAAATCTGATCAATCCACATTTGTTCAAGAGGGAAATCATGACTGAGAAAGAACTAAGATCGGAATGGCTAATGTAGAGCAGGTCTCTAGTGCTGAAGGCACTTGAAGCTCAATATTGGGTCGAATGCTTTACAAATAACAATGGACCTTATTACCTGAAGCTAGTGAAGGAGTTCTATGAGTCTCTAAAGTTCAAGCAGTCTGAGAATAAGAACTGAATGTCTTCTAAGGTAAATGGAGTAAGTGTGAGCTTCTCCTCTGTTGAATGGGCTGAGTGTTTGAGAGTCCCACATGAAGGGATTTTTTATTACTACTTAGGAGTGGTACCTCCCACTAGTGAGTTCTTCTGTTATGAAGAAGCTTTGTCTGAACTGACAGGGAATGGGATCCCTAGGAAAGTGATTACTGTTGAAATGGGAGGAGAAAACAAGTTACTGTTTAAATTTGTTCAATATTTTTTGAGTCCTAGGAGAGGGGACTTTGCTACCTTGAAATATTAGGACATATTTTTTTTGTATCTGTTGAGGCATGGACAGAAGATAAACTTGTGTAGGTTGTTGATGATTCAATTAGAGGATATGACAAAGCCCAGTTCTAAATCCAATGCTTTGTTTCATGCCAGATTGATATCCTTGATGTTGAAAGTGAAAGGAGTTGCTAGAAATAAGGAGGAAATAGTAGTTATAAGGGACAACTTATGCATTACCAAGATGATTTTCAAGTTGATTAAGATAAACTGGAACCCTTGGCAAAGAAAATGGGTGAATGATGAGGCTAAGTTGTATGAAGAATTCAACCCTATTACTCATCCTACTAGGCCTAAGAATAAGAGATATCCTGGTCTAAAGCCTGATGAAGTGGAACCAGTATACTCAGATGAAGAAGAAGAAGTTGTTGTTATGCAAGAAAGAGAGGATTCTCCTATAGATAACAGGAGTGATCCTGACTTTCCCTCAAATCCTCGTGTCAATACTGTATCTTTTGGTGAGTCTATCCTACCAAAAAGATTGCATAGAAGGGAGACTTTCCTAAGGGACAGTGATGATGAGGAAACCAGTGAAGAAGAAGGAGATCAAAATGTATTAAGAGACATTATAGAGACCTCATAGGAGGAAGATGAAATTGAATCTAGTCATGATGATTTTGAGACAACTGCTGATGAAAGTGAAGAGGAATGTCTAAGTCTCAGTCCTCTAATAGGACATACAGAAATGGTAGAAAGTTTAGATGAAGAGGTTGTTGATTCGGTTGAAGCTGGAATTGCAATGGCAGTAGTTGAAGATTATATAGAAGAAGTGGCAGGGGAATGTCATGTTGATGGTGTTTATCAAAGAGGTATAACAGAGATGTATGTAATTGATTAGGAGAATGATCCAAGTGAGGGGGAGGAACCTGTTTCCATAGGTTCAGTTGTTGTTGCTCATGGAATAGTTTACTGGTTAGAAGAACCAAGATTCGTGGTCTTGGGCTTAGACTATGGAGACTCTGATGATGACAAGCCTGACAGAAGCCCTCCAATTCCTTCTATTTTAGAAACTACCATTATACAACCAGTAGTACTTTTACCTCGAGACTATGTGAATAAGGATGATTTAGAATCATTAAAATCAGATTTGAAGAGACACTTTGATGAGAAATCTGTTGAGATAGAGAGAACAATGGTGTTAAATCAAGAAGTTGTAGCATCTGACTTAAAAAGAGTCATTTCTATGTCTCACTCAAATTTGCTACATGAACTGAAGGATTGTCATAATTAGATCAGAACCTTGGAAGAGTCTATGGAATATGTGAAACAATCTATTTCTAGTTTAGACTCATATATGGCTCCAAGGGTTCAAGTGGACAGAGACCTTAAGTATGTAAAAAGTTTTGTTCAGCAAATGGTCACTATTTTTGAGGACTTAAAGAAGTCTATGGAGACACATGTGAGTGGCCAGGTTGATGATGTGAAGAGGCTCATCAGTGGTCTGACCAAGTCTTTTAAAGAGATAGTGGCTTTCACTATGGCACCTTTGTGTGCTTCTGCTTCCTCTTCAGCCTCTCCTCCTATTGATCTATAAGCTTTCAGATCGGTTGTTTGAGAATAAGTGGAGAAGTTCTCTGGTGCAAGTACCTAGGATCCTCAGTCTATGACTCGGGTCATTTCCACTATCAGATAAATTCATAAGCTTGTGGGAGATTATCTCAGGGAAGATGCTCAAGATCAGAAGGCCATCAAAGAACAAGTTGATTTCTACTACAAAAGGGTGTACACTAAGCATCAGACGGATGGTCACTTTAAGCTATAGTTGGAGAACTTGAGGATCCCACCTATCACTCAGGAATTTAAGGATCAAGTTAGCAGGCTTAGAGAGTTGAATCCTACCTTAGAGAAATTTATGGAGAATAAGGATGATTTTATCTCAGCCATGGAAAGAGGATGAAGCATTATTATGGATTTCAGAAATCTTCTTTTACCCTTCCTTCATGTGGACTGCGCTCCCATCATTGTTCCTCCAGCTTTACATTCTTCCTTAGATGCCTCAAGATCTAATAGTGTTGCACCGTTGATGACTCTTTCACAGGCCATCAGAAGCTTGACCCCTATGATTCCTTAGAGATCTACTCACTATAGGTCTATTGATGCCTCTGTAGCAGCTCCTCTTACACTGCTCAATGTTATACCTCGGCCTATCCCTCCATCTTCTAGACCTAACTCCTCAGATTCCAAAGACAAAGATCCCTTGGACATATCTGATGTGGATTGAATGTGGGATGTCTTAGTTGATAGGGATCTTTTGTAACCTTTTTGTATTGTATTCTTTCTTCATTAATAATACAATCCTCTTTTGTTATCTCTTTTTGTCTTCCATTCTTTTTGTTAATCACAAAGGGGGAGAAGTTTTAAGTTGACTGGAGTCATTGCATATATACATTGTTTATATTTTTCAAATAAACATGGTTCCATTTTACTTATACACACCTCTGAAGATATTATAAAATGTACTTAACCCTGATTCAATAATACTTAAATCTAAATTTTCAATGGCATAATTTGTGATTATCAAAAAGGGGGAGATTGTTGGACTCACCTGTTTTGATAATCCCAAATCATGTTCACTTATGTGATAATCATGTTTCTATTATATGATAATCGTGTCTCATTATTATTCTTAGTTTCTATCAAGTGATAACCATGTATCTTTAATCTCACTGCTCTCTTGTTTAAGCTTACAATGTAAAATTTCTCTAAGTATGAAAGGTCGTCGATGAAAGGTCACCGATGAAAGGTCACCGATGAAGGTCACTGATGAAGGTCACCGATGAAAGGTCGCTGATGAAGGTCACCTATGGAAGGTCACCGATGAAAGGTCACCGATGAAGGTCACCGATGAAAGGTCACCGATGAAGGTCACCGATGAAAGGTCACCGACGAAAGGTCATCAATGAAGGTTACCGTTGAGAAGGTTCTCCCTGAAGGTTACCGTTGAGAAGGTTACCGCTAAAGGCTACCGTTGAGAAGGTTACCGCTGAAGGCTACCGTTACCAGTCTACCGATGCTCGCTCTTCTACTCCATACTTTTCCAAATTATTAAGATTATTCTAACGGTCGTATTTGGTAAATTTAATGCTTTTGACATTAATTAATACTGATTGTAGACATATCAAGAGACTGTATATGGGGATGGTACGAGGTACGAGGAGGACCGCACGTGGTTTACTTATTCCTATTGTCGGACCTCAAATATAAAAGAGAAGATCCAGGAAGAAAAGGAGCGTGTGCAAGAAGCGTGTGTGTAAGAAAAGACAAAGGAATGCATGAGAAAGAACTTGCTCGCCAAATCAAAGAAGAACCATCCAAAACTTACGTTGTGAACCCAAGAGCATCACGAAGATCGTTTGGGACAAACTCACGTCTGCCTTTTGTGCTTCATCAACTCTCTGTCAACTCAAGAAGCAGAACACTCAGTTCCCGGAAGCTAGAACCTGGAGTTGCGACACTCTGTTATGAGGACAACTTCCAAAGAAAGACTCGAACTACAATTTCTTCACTCCAAGGAGTCAAGATCTGAACTGCAAACACATAGAGCTTTCTGAACTCAATCTTATAATATTAGCTCTACTGTGTTCTTTTATTTTACATATTTGAGAATTGTGTGTGTTTGTCTGTTACACACACTGTCTCTTGTACTTGAACTGGAGGATACTGAAAATCCTCACATCAAACTTCACTTTCACCTTGTTTCCCACATGTAACTGTGGAAGAGACCGTGTGTGGCCTGGTTTGTTTGTTTTTCCCACGAAGAACTGTGGTAGAGGGTGTGAGCCCTGGACAGTTTGTGAAAACTGTTGTAAAGCCCGATACAGGCTGTGTATCAAATTTATTATTTATATAAACTTCTTAGTGGCAGGTGATCACCAAGTGGAGATGATTAAGTGTCAGCTTGAGACTGAACCTCTTGTTTAACTCTACTATGTACTGTATTTAGTAATACTCTGTTTTTCTATTTTCCGCTGCTCATCATTTCAAAAACAGAAAGCTGTTTTTTGAATTAACTTTGATAGTTAGTTCTGGTTAGTGCGTGTATGTGTTTGATCCAGTAAACTTGTTTCAAAAGTTGAAGAAGTGTTTTATACTGATTCAACTAAGGACTAATCACCCTTTGAGAAACCTGTTGACCAACTAAACATTTATATCTCTACTGCCTTAATTAATTGGGCCCTTTTAAATCTGGGGGATTTTTATCATAAAGTTTTTAACAGAAAATTTAAATAAGAATTCAATTCACCCCCTCTTGAGATTCCACTCTGACCAACAGATTCTCTTACCCTCTCGTTTGAGATTCTTTGACTAGGTATGTATATATATATCCTTCTTCAGTACACACTCCTTAGATTTTGGTTACTCACCTTCCAGGAGAGGCGAAGACACGTGAGGTATGTCCCATGATTTCTGTGTCTAGCTTCTCGTGGTTGGATGAGTCTAGTATCCTGCTATAGGTGGTGAAGACTCGACGATAAGTTCATCTTCTCACCATTTTGAGTTTCTTGTGTTTGGACGAGTTTTCTTCCACTCTCTTGTTGGGTTGAGTTGTACTTTTAATGTACCTTGTTTTATCTACTGCTTCTCTCTTCTATTGTATCTCTTACTGCTCTCCTTTCACCCTCTTCGAGGCTTTCTACTGGGTATGTGTATATTCACCCCTGCATGGGTTTTGTCCACGCGTGTCGTGCCTTTTGCAGACGATAGACATGTCGATTGTGACTTCAGAAAAGCTTAGAGATACTGGGTGCTTGGACCGCGTACGGTGGTTGTAGCTTGGGATACAGGAGCTAGACTCTTTCAGCTGTTTACTTTTTTCTAGTTTTGTCAGGTTGTGACATATTTCTGGTTGGACATTTATTTTACCCCTTTACTTTCAATTCACACTACCGTACTTTTGTACTATCTAGAGGTTCATGCACACCTAGTTTATTTTATAGCAGTGTTGCATCTTTTCCTTTTTCCCTCTGTACTTTTGCATTGAGTTGGGTGTGTGTGTGCATACATGTACTCAGGTAAAGATCTCCTCGAGTTTAGTTGTGCCTTCGGTGCTTGTCGCCACCCCTGACCTATGGAGGCGGGCTTGTGGTAGTTGTGGCTCGAGCTCGGCATGAGTTAGATCGTGACATCATACCTCCAGCGAATCTGGAAGGTGAAAGACTCATTGCAGACATCAATAAGAAGGCAGCAGAATGATATTTTATTGCAACTTGATATTACCTTCTCTATGATGGAGCTGGATGTCTTTGGTTTCAATGACTATGTAGCAGTGCAGAAATTATTATCTATTCACTTTGAGGATGGACTCTGAGCTAGTCCAAAGATGGACTTTCGAAATATATCTTGAAGATTCAGGATCTACTCCACTCCGGGGGTTTCATCTGAGTCGTCATCAGGTGAGGATTGTGAAGCGCCACAAAAAGATTAAGACATGACGAAGTGGTCGACATACAAAGGACAAAAGGAGATATCCTAGGAAATTGGGAGTTATAATGAATTGAAGGGAATGTCTCTTTCATAGACTTCTCCTTTGAGGCGAACATTTATGTCTTATTTGACTTGTATCTTCTGTCCCTTGTACGCTTTTGTTTTATTAATAAAATTTGGGGTCATGAGTTTTTTACCCATGGGTGAACCGTTTGAATAATTATAATTTTATAATTATTTAAATAAATATATATTTATTTATAATTTTATAAATACCTTTTTAAAAACATTATATATATATATATTTGAATTATTAAAAATATATATTAATATATCATATTTATATTAATTATAAACATGTATTTTTTAATTAATGCATATAAATAAATATTACTTTTTGAATATAAATATGATTTATTTTATATATTGATAATATTTTTTATTAAAATGTTTTATCAGCGCTAAGAATATCACTGACAAAGATCAACCTTTATCACCGATAAAAAAAACGCTGATAAAATTTACACATTTATCATCGATTTTAGCTACCCTTTTATCAATGATTTATGTTCATCGATGCTAAACTAAAGACTGGTTTATCCCTTCATTATCATCTATTCGTGATCACCCAATCACAACAAGATTGTATGAGAGTTAATCATTTTGTTGTAGTAGATTTTTGTGGATTAGAACTTATTCCAAACAATGCATGGGGGGGGGGGGAGCGCGACTTCTCAATTATTGATACCACGATCTGTGACGTCAAGTTTTTCCAAACCATTCGGAAACCTTGTTCCATATTTTGAGGTTTCAGAAGTTGGGTAGTTCCGAAGGCGCAACAAGAGACGGGCTGAGGAAAGTATGAGGATCACACCAATACATAACCCCAATGAGCGTCGGGTTGAGGTTGCAGACAACCGGTGACTGAGAGGTACCGACACACACACATATTTTTAAAAGTTGTTTTTGTACACCACACGTAATAAATAAATGTGCCCGAGATCCGTGAATCACAACCCAAACCCCAACCCCGCGCCCCACTAGCCGCCCGGGGAGTACCGACATATATAATTTTTATCTTAAAACAACACCCCGACATATATAATTTTTATCTTAAAATAACACATTTCTCCTTTAAATCTTCAACCATATCAAACACACCTTCCGCTCGGTTTTCTTGTCTTCCTTGTTCGCTTTCTTCCACCAAAATAGGTCGGTGGGGTTGGGTTTATTGGTACCTGCAGAACCCCAAAAAAGAGATGAAAGGAATACAATGGGAGGGGAAAGTGAAATGAAGCGGGAAATGGAAGCCCGACACGTGTTAATGGGCAACACGCACTTTATTAAAAGTTCTGTTTTTTAATTGTGGGTGTTGGACGTGCGCGTCCGATCGAAGCATTCTGCTCCTCTGCGCGTTCCCGGAGGAACAAGAAAGCCTTGACATCGAGGGAGAGAGAGGAGGACGCAGCTAAAGCTGTGAGTTGAGGGTGTGGTTAGCAATGGCGGATGGGGAAGGTGATAAGCCACTGCGAAGGATCGCGGAGGCGTTCCAATCCCTAGCTGCTACCGTTGCGAATTCCCAAAACCTGGACGTTGAAGTCGCCCCCTTTTCTCGCGCCTGCTCCCTCGTCTCTCCTCTCTTCGGCTCCCTTGGAATCGCCTTCAAGTTCGCCGAGACGGATTACGTCGCCAAGGTACATCGATCACCTCTCCCGCTATCGCCCCTGTGCTGGGTAGATCAGTTGGTTCGTGGAATACGTTGCTGGAGACAATTTTCTAGGAATCGTGTAGTTTGGGCTTGATAGTTTATTCTTACCCCTCTTCTTATATTATTAGATACACTGTTATGTTGGTAGTATCTCAGTTTTTCTGTTTAATTTTTAACCAACGGAATCTCCCTTCTTACTGTTCTTCTTTACCTCCCTATATGCGAACAATAATTTTTTTTTGGCATCAAAAGTGACAAGGTAACCTATTGATGTGGTTTCCTTTGACCCCCCTTATTGAAAATTTATTATAACAAGTGTTTTGTTCTGTTTATGAAAAAACAGCCACACTTAAATTTATCAATCAAACTACTTAAAGAAGTGTTGTCAAACACTGTAGCACCTTAAGTAATTTTTGGTAAGTGTTGTCAAACATAACCCTAAACCTATGTTTTGTTTTTTGAAAGGCCAAAACCTGTAGCACCTTAACCCTGGTTTTTTAAAGACGGTTAGAAAAGAACTGATTAGCTAATTCACGAGAAAAACAAAAGAAAAGTGATTATAATTCATCCTCTTCTTATTTGGATTGATAAGTATGCCAAGGAAAAACAATTATTATTTATCTTCTTCTAATCTGATTGGATTTAAAAAAAATATATATATATATATTATTTCATCTTGCATTGATAAAATATTCTTTCTATATTCAATTTCATGTTTGATCATAGTAAAATAAATAAATAATTGGGACAATATTGGTAATAAAAAAAAATTTCATAGCATAAAATCATTTTGGTTTTAGGAATGTTCAAAATGGGTATTTTGAGAGAAATTCATTTATTTGCATTTCTCCCCTTTTAAGGAATCTTAATATGACACAAAAAATAATTAATTCCCCCTATTTCTTTTCTCTTATGTCCAAATCCCGCCGCAACCCAAACATTGTGAGAATTTGTGAATTAAAGAGCAAAGGAAAAGAAAAATAGATTTTTTTGTAATTTTTTTATAAAAACATTTCACGCAAAAGTTGCAAATAAATTTCTCTATTTGAGGAAAAAAATAAAAAGGGTTATTCTAAAATCTGATTTATATAATCTTTTTGTAGATCAATGAAGCAATGTATTCTCTTTTAGTATCTTTGGATTATATTATAATTCCTTTGTTCATTCTAATTGATTTATTTTTATGAAATCAGAGTATCTACGAATGAAATAAGGGATTGTTTGGTGCATTGCATGCAAATTGGTAAAAATATATATTGATTGTTGAGAAGGTGACAAAACAATATTTAATGCGTAGTTAATGCAAAGTTCTATTTAAATTACTAGAAAAGTAATAACACGATGTTAGGCGTACATTTATTTCGTTAGCATTGTGATTTTAAATTTTAAAAACATCCTTAAATGTAAAAACTAAATCAATATTGACAATTTAATTGCAAACATAATTATTGTATGAAAATGCATGGGGGGGGGGGGAGAGGGGTTTTGAGGAGGGGATTGTACATAAGAGAAGGGTCTTGGTTCATTTTTTCTTTCCTAATCAACTTATCTGGAGTCTCACTGTATCCACGGTCACTTTAGGAACACATTTCCTCCAACTATGAGATATCCTTTTTTTTTTCCTTTCTGTTTTTGCCTTTGGAGGCAAATACTTGCACCATAATCCGTAGACATAAGCAACATTACTTTAGATCCATGATATCCAAGACTTGTGGATTAACCATTGTGGCAGATCTAAGTGGGTGGTAAGTGTTCACACTTGGTTCATTTTTTCTTTCCTAATCAACTTATCTGGAGTCTCACTGTATCCACGGTCACTTTAGGAACACATTTCCTCCAACTATGAGATATCCTTTTTTTTTCCTTTCTGTTTTTGCCTTTGGAGGCAAATACTTGCACCATAATCCGTAGACATAAGCAACATTACTTTAGATCCATGATATCCAAGACTTGTGGATTAACCATTGTGGCAGATCTAAGTGGGTGGTAGGTGTTCACACTTGGTTCATTTTTTCTTTCCTAATCAACTTATCTGGAGTCTCACTGTATCCACGGTCACTTTAGGAACACATTTCCTCCAACTATGAGATATCCTTTTTTTTTCCTTTCTGTTTTTGCCTTTGGAGGCAAATACTTGCACCATAATCCGTAGACATAAGCAACATTACTTTAGATCCATGATATCCAAGACTTGTGGATTAACCATTGTGGCAGATCTAAGTGGGTGGTAAGTGTTCACACTTGTATAAAAATTTGCCACAGAGCTAGAAACTAACCATGGCCCATGAACTGTCTATCAACTAAATGGAGTGGTCAAGTGGAAAACCGAGGAGAAACTCTATGGAAATGGACAATTGGTATGATCAAGGCAATGATGGAGGATGATGCTACAACACTTATTTATATTGCACATTAATCAAGGGATTCAGTTTGTTTAATAAGAATGTACCTTGGTTGGAATTAACTGTGAATTTGTGTGTTTCTCATCGACACGTTTAACTTTTCTAATGTTTTTTAATTGAATTATTTGATTTTGATATTTTTTTGCGGTAATTTATCCAAGATGCTCCTTATGATTTTGAATATTTCTGACAACATTGCATGCCGCTATTCTTTTTGTTGCAAAGTAATATCTCAACTAAAAGAACTCGCCTGATTAATGTTTTTGCTATGACCCAAACATGGATTTGACTTCAACTCTCACTTTTGTTTTGGGTGTAGAACTGATGCATTACACTTTTGTTTTGGGTGTAGAACTGATGCATTACACTTTGCCCATAAAGATCCGTGGTTTCTTTTGCATCCTTTGTGAAACCTATTTTTTGACTTGTTGTTTCTATTTTCTTTGACTGTAATGTTTTTCTGAAACAGAAATCACTGCAGTTTCTTATTTTAGAAGCCACTGAAGTATGTTCTAATTGTGAATTGTTGCTACCCCACTTTGTTTTCTGCTTTCACTAGTTGAACTTTAATTTGAGTTCAGTTGTTTTCTGATCAAAAAAATAAAATAAAATGCATTGAGTTATTTCTGTAACAGGTTAATGACCTTGTGGAGGCTTCAAAGTCAATCAATACACTCCAGTCATTGCTTGACAGTGATTTAGAGGGCAACCGTGTGAGAAAGGCTGGCAGTCATTCAAGGAATCTATTAAGAGTGAATCGTGGGCTTCAAATGGTCAAAGTACTATTTGAGCAAATGCTGGCTGCAGAGTATAATCCTTCCCCCACCCTCTTTGTATCTCTCTCTGGAAAGTGTCCTTCAGAGAATTAATGTCAGATATGGATTCTTAGTTACACACTAATCCCTGTAGTTACTTTCCTAGCAGGAGAAGCATTATGTTGGGTTTTGCTGAATTGCTTTTATGCTCATGCTAGTATAAATTACCTGAATAAATGAATTAGGTTAGAATCTAGATTGATTATTTTCTGAATTTACTGATAAAGTATTTGTGAAAAGCCCAGACATGCACAATTAGATTTGGATGTGGGCTTGGACCCGTTTTAGCAGCCCGACTCGAGTCGAAGCCTGAATACTAGTTTTGTTGTGCAGTGGGAATTCATTGAAAGATCCAGCAAGCAGGGCCTACAGGGAAGTGTTTGCTCCACACCATGGATGGGCTATTAGGAAGGCTGTTGCTGCAGGCATGTATGCCCTGCCGACAAAGCTGCAGCTTCTGAACAAGCTCAACGAGGATGGTGAGTCTCTCTATTAAGTTGCTAGTTCCCTTGAATGCTTCTTCAGTCTCCTAATGATGATGACGATTGTATCAGAGGGCTCGGCAAGGGTTCAAATGCAAGCCTACATTGCGATGTCGTCACCTGTAATATCTTACATCGACAAGCTCTTCACTTCAAGGGATTTGGGGATAGATTGGTGAAACAAGGGTGAAGGTGCTGATCCTGCTGTTTTTTTGTAAGTCTTTTTTCTTTTAAATCTATATAGTATATTTATCTCTTTTTTATGAACATATATCCTAAGTGCAAGTAGTGTGAATCACATATTCATAATGCATTCATCACAAATGTCAAGTAAGATCATAGAGTTAGATGTGATATGTTGGATGTTATTATAAATTTTTGAAGAGCGGGTCGGAAACTAAATGACCCACAATGGTCCAATTTAACGACAGGTCTCATACTAAATCACAATCTGAGGTTAGTCCTAGCCCACTTGTGTGTCCCATACCACATCACAATCTCATAACAATCTTAGTATACCAGTCTAAGATCATTTCAACTATTATTTAGTTTTAACATATAATATGAACATTACCTTCTCAATTAGGTTGTTAACTATTTTGAGAAAACATCTCATTCATTGTTCTACTTTACTCCGTTTATGCATTCCATTCGATGATTTTTATTAGTTCATATGTACATAATGGCTAACAAATTCATAACATAATAGATATCTCAACAATCTAATGTCATCAATTTGGAATAAGAATCTTATATTAAGTATGTTTTATGCATACAGAAACAACTTACCTCAAATTTGGTAGGAGCCCTATTATAAAGGGAACACCACCTAGGATATACCATGGATTGCTTATGTGATCCTAAAATCATTTAAGTGATTTTTGAAAATAATTGTCCCAAGCTCTATCGGGCTTCCTAATGTCAAATTCCAATGAATTATTTCAAAGAGAGACTTTCATCAAAAACAACTTAGAAGATTACATGAAATCAGTTGAAAATTTAGCGGATTGATCATCTTTAACATCAATATCAACGTTAAGGGCGTTGACATGAAGACCGCATAAGATGACTTGGAGTACGTATGAGTGTATTTGTCCAGTTTTGGTGTAATTTTTCAGAAAAGAAACTCATTAGTGCATACCTTGAAGGAGAGATAGATGCTCACCTCTTTTAGAGGGAAATTTGGCATCTCGCCATCTCATAGCACGAGAGATCCATGTGGGTATCTCATCACCATTGAGTTGCATGATTTGTCCCCGTTGAGACGTTTTTTTGATTGGTGATGAGAATGTGAGTGCAACTCAAAGCTCATCTTCAATAGGACAGATGTTGGCGACTAACATCAATGATTTTTCATTATTCAAGTGGAAGACACTACCCTTTGGAGAACATGTATGTTTGATGACCGTAAAAGGAAAACCCAAACCATGAACAATAGAACAACCTAAATTCACAACGATAAATATTATGAACGAATCAATGTCGTACAACCACCTGTGAACACCACACTTCTATTATCAACCTTAGTCGTGCCTTCTAAAATGATTGTGCAAAAAGTAGGGGTGAGTATATCCACACATTCAGTAGACCATCCCTTAAGGATGAATAACTAATGTCTTGCATACATAATAATCAAAGAAAAAATTATATTAGATTGTTGCGACCTCATCGTGTAATGCCACCTAGGGGTAAACTAGGTCAACATCTAGTAGATTTTCAGAAGTCCACAATTCATAGATCACAAGTCAAGTGCATAGATCACAAGTCAAGTGCTTCAGAGCATTCAATTCCCAAGCTCATCACAAGCACCACTCCCCAAATAACAATGTATGTATAATATAACACACCATCAAAATATACCCCCCACATACGGACTCCCACATACTAGCTCCCACCATCTCAAAATCTAAATCCCTACTACGAGCCTATTGTCATAACCCCATCACATATCCATAACCTAAACCAAACGTCTACAAATCCTATCCATATCCATATCCATATCCAATCTATACCAACTAGTTGGGGGTGGAATAACGAATACTAAGATACCATCTAGTTTGCCTGCTCTGATTGGATGTTGGGCTGCGCCTAAGAAAATTGCCCTTAGATGGTGGTTTTGTGGTGAATGGTACCTCAATCATTAAAATAACATCAAAATATAATGACATATCTCACATAATCTCATGTCCAGAATTTATCCACTAACCTAAACCATCATCGTAATCATTATCCTATCAACATCATTGTTGTTTGTCAGCTCGTAGTTATTACAAGATCAAACACTCATGTCGACACGATGTCAAGATGATAACAAATGTCAGGTTCATATCATCGGGCGACAAATCCATCACATGACCATGGACGTCTTCGAAGGTAGAACCTTCTATGTTAAGCCTATATAGTTAAATAATGTAAAGATTGTTTTCATTTTTTAAGACTTTGAAATATATCTAGAAATATTTTTGGAGTTAGGTGTTGAGACGGCGTGCGCCTTTGAGTCTCGGTGTGCCCAAAATTAATTTTATAAAAATATTAAATATATTTTATATCACGTGCGTATGGTTTTTAAAAAATAATGAGATAACTCTTAAACAGAGTCTCAAATAAAAAATCTGAAAGCACAACTGAATTCAGAACGCGAGGTTTATCCTAGGCGCGACCTAAAATTGGTTGGCGCAAAACGTTTAGATAGAGCGACCGTTGACAAATGCGTTTAAATTATATTAAGTGGTTAATTTAATTATTTAATTTAAATGACATAATCTTAAAACCTCTATAAATATGCTTTTATAGCGAATCGTCAAGGTTAGCCGCATAACCCTGAGATCGTCGAGAGGGGAGTTTTACCACCCGTCGTTGGTGAGTTGAGATCGATCGAGGACGAGCCTCCGTGTCACGAACCAGCTCGGGTACCCTGGTAACCCGATAACCGAGCCGACCTTGACATAGCCTAAAGGGCGTTCCTGATCCCCACAGGTCAGCGACTAGCACCTGACATCGTACAACATACAAGTGGGAACGATTTTGCCACAAGAATGCGGAAGCAAGAGTAAAACAAATAGTATGCATAACAGAAGAAACTCCACTGAGAGTGATGTACCGAAATACAAAGAGGCATGGAATGCCAAAGTACTACAACCCAAGTACTGAAAAGGGAAAAACAGTCCCAAAGTCCCTAAGGACACAACTCACAAAGACCAGAGATCAACAACTGGATCCACCTCCAAGAGGTCCCTTCCCTTTGCTTGAGCCTGGAAGAAGAAAGTCTACAAACACCCGAAGACAAAAGTAGAGTGTGAGCCTAAGCCCAATAGGATACCACCAAAGATTCCATAACAGATGCCAAATATAGATTATTCAAAGAAAAGCTTTCAATTTTCAAATAAACAGGTTTGGCAATTCAAAAACATATTCTAACAAAATATGCTGAACATTTTCAAAATATTGAACAAATACATTAAGCAAAGGCTTTACAATGATGAAATATTTCTAAAACAATGGCTTATGTAAAACATTTATATAAAACAGTTTATATAAATTCAGCAGACATGTAAAGCAGTTCACAAGCATTGACATACATTTATATCTCAAATATAAATAAACAAGCGAGCAACATGGTCATCTGCCAAAAGGTACGATAATATTAACCAGTTATAGGATTCCACACTCTATGTGAACTCACCAAAATGTGTATACACACGTCCCTATGACACTGGTCAAAGGAGACTAGTCACCAACCCGTCAGGGATGTGACCCGCCGCAAGTATGTTTTAGAACGTTGTCCTAGCGTAGAGTGTATCCAAATAACTCACTAACTACCCAAGGCTTGCATGCGCTCTTACATGACGAGCGAACTATTTTAAGAATGCTTAAAATACGATCAATCCCATTCTTCCATTCCAAAAGTGCCAATTTCATTCCATTTAAAACCAAAACAGGTTTTATTCAAAACATGCCTTTTCACAAGATAAAACCAACGGGTTTCTATCAAATCATGTTAAGCCATTTTCATAAGTTTGAAATCCATTCAAAACCAATTACATCATTACACAATTCATTTCCACAATCAAATTCAACAATTTAATTGAAATCCATCTTCATCAAATCCACAATTTAAATCCAACAATTTAAATCGACCAATTTCCATACACACCCAATTCAATGGAATATGGGTTTTCCAAATTCCCATGCCAAAACCATTTCAAATACCTCAACTCATTGGAATTAGGTTTTTATCAATTAAATTGAAAGCAACTTGAGCAATTGAATTTAAATCAACAATTGAAATAAATCAAGCAAATACAATGATAATCAATTTGGCAAGTCGGGACGAAACCACCTACCTCGATTTATTGACGGGAATTAACCCAACAAGAAACCCCAACCACCGAGTGGCACAACGACGTCGATCAAAAACTGGATCTAAATCCTTAAAACCAAAATTAAGATCAAAGAGATCAAGATCTTGCAAAACTAGATCTAGATTCACAGTCCTAGATCTATACCTCAACTCATAGGTATAGATCCATGGAAACAAAGGAAATCTTCCATGAAAAGATCAAGGAAAGATAGAGGAATAAACGAGATACGCAACGGGATGAAATCCACTTACCGGGAGAAGAGCGGATCTTCAATCCAAGCCTTCAATCTCAAAGAAAGATGTTCGGATCGCCTTGGAATCTCTCTAGGAGGCTTTGGAAAGACCTAGAAAGAGATAAGCCCGAGGCAAGGTCGAAAATATGGAAGTCCCGGGGGTTTGGGTGGTTTTAAATGAATTTTTCGGAATTAAAAACCGAGCGCACGGTTTACCTGGGCAGAGACGCACAGTTTGTCAAACCGTGCGCACACCGTGCGGATCTCACTGTCCAGAGATACACGGTCTGCACGGTTTGGTCGCACGGTTTGTCAAACCGTGCGCACACCGTGCGTACCTCTCTGCCCAGTGCTGCTTGGTTGGCACGGTTTGGTCGCACGGTTTGTCAAACCGTGCGCAAACCATGCACAAGCCATTGCCCTTTTGTTTTACTTAAAAGATCACCCAAACGCACCCCCAAGTCACAACTCCAAAACAGAGGTGCTTAGAAACATCAAAAGTATCTAGAAACGTAACGTGATGTTACAACCTCCCCACCATAAGATCTTTCTGTCCCCAGAAAGCCTATGAAGAAACCTCCACGTCAAAAAGATGAGGCCACTGATCTCTCATTAGTGCCTCCCTTTCCCACGTCTCATGAGATTCAGAACCATGCTGCCATAGTACACGGACTAGAGGTATCGTTCTCCCACGAAGTACCTTGGTTTCTGAATCAACAAGCCTGACTGGTCGTTTAGTAACAGATAAATCTGGTTCAATCTCAAGATCACTCCACCTCACAACATGAGATGGATCAGAGAGATACTTTCGCAGCTGCGATACATGGAACACGTTATGTATCGACGTCAGTTGTGGTGGTAGAGCTAAACGGTAAGCAACTTTCCCCACAAGACCAATAACCTCAAAAGGTCCCACAAAACGAGGAGCAAGCTCCCCTTGCCTCCCAAGTCGTCGATGGCCTAATCGGGGTGAAACTTTCAAGAACACCTGGTCACCAGCTAAGAACTCTAAAGGTTTACGGCGGCGATCAACATAAGACTTGTACTGAATCTGTGCTGTCAACATTCTCTGACGAATCAACTGAATCTTAGCTGTCGTCTCTTGGACCAAACTTGATCCTACCAAAGAACTTTCACCAATCTCCAACCAACATAAATGAGATTTACAAGGGCGGCCATACAAAGCCTCAAAAGGAGCTATTTTGATCGCAGACTGATAACTGTTATTATAAGAGAACTTAACTAGCCCTAGATGATCATCCCAAGACCCCCCAAAGTCAAGAACACAAGCGCGGAACATATCCTCGAGGATCTGAATAACTCTTTCTGTCTGGCCATCTGACTGTGGATGGTAGGCCGTGCTCAAACAGACCTGAGATCCCAGTGCCTCCTGAAGGCCTCTCCAAAAGTGAGAAGTGAACCGAGGATCCCTATCAGAGACTATAGCAGATGGAACTCCGTGCAAACGAACAATTTCTTTCACATAGATATTTCCCAACTCCTCAACTTTGGTTGTATCTCGAATAGGGATAAAGTGAGACGACTTGGTCAGTCTGTCGATCACAACCCATATCGCGTTCTTCTTCCTCTGTGTTTGAGGTAACCCAACCACAAAGTCCATAGAGATTTCATCCCACTTCCATGTAGGGACTGGTAGTGGTTGTAGCAAACTTGAAGGTTTCTGGTGCTCGGCTTTCACCTGTTAGCATGTATAGCAACGAGATACAAACTCAGCAATGTCTCGCCTCATACCTGGCCACCAGAACTGCCGCCGCATGTTATAGAACATTTTCGTGGTTCCTGGGTGCACAACCCACTGAGAGTTTTGGCAATCCCCCATCACATCCTTCCTTGCCGATAACGACACAACGTAACAGTTTCGATAACACAGAACACCCTCTTTGGAGAACGACCACTGAGTGTCGGTCTCCCCACCATAAAGAGAGTCCCTAATGCTATGGAATTCATCATCCAGTTGCTGTTCCTGAAGAATCAATTCGAGGAGAGCAGAAGTCAACTGAACACTGGCTAAAGAAACTTCATTCCTCTTCCACTGAATTCCAATATGCAACTGAGCAAAAAGAGCCATCAAACTCCACTCTTCTGAAGATTCTTTCACAGCCCGAGTTGGAAGTTTTCTGCTTAACGCATTTGCAACGACATTCCCTTTCCCTGGGGTATAGACAATGTCAAAGTCGAAAGATTGCAGGTACTCCACCCAACGCCTTTGGCGAAGATTCAAATCTTTTTGAGAGAAGATATAACTCAAGCTCTTGTGGTCTGAATACACAGTAAACCTTTCTCCATAAAGGTAATGTCTCCAACACTTAAGTGAGTGCATTACAACTGCAAGTTTAAGGTCATGGGTATGACAGTTCTTCTCATGAGGCTTAAGCTGGCGAGATCCATAGGCAACAACATGATTACCCTGCATGAGGACACATCCCAAACCTGAACCCGATGCATCACAGAAGACCACATAACCTATCCCAGCCTCAGGAAGAGTTAACACCGGCGCAGTAGTCAAAAGACGCTTTAGCTCAACAAAAGAACTCTGACATTTTTCATTCCAGGAAAACTTCACTCCCTTTCGAGTCAGAGCAGTCATTGGAGAAGCTAACTTTGAGAAGTCTTTAACAAGCCGACGATAATATCCTGCTAAGCCCAAGAAGCTCCGAATCTCGAAAACATTTCGTGGTTGTTCCCAAGTCATAACAGCCTTCACCTTCTCAGGATCAACTGATATTCCTTGTTCTGACACGACATGTCCCAAGAATTTCACTTCCTGAATCCATAAATCGCACTTTGAAAGCTTGGCATAAAGTTGGTGATTCCTTAGAAGACTCAGAACTGTTCTCAGATGATGCACATGATTCTCCTCAGACTTGGAGTAGACAAGAATGTCATCCACAAAGACAACCACAAAAGTATCAAGATACTCACGGAAAACCTTGTTAATCAACGCCATGAAAACTATAGGAGCATTTGTTAGGCCGAAGGGCATAACAAGGTACTCATAATGGCCATACCTACTCTGAAAAGCGGTCTTATGAACGTCAGATTCTTTTATCCTCAACTGATGGTAACCAGATCGAAGATCAATTTTTGAAAACCACTTTGCCCCTTTCAATTGATCAAACAAATCATCAATTTGTGGTAGCGGATATTTGTTCTTTATCGTAACTCGATTGAGCCTTTCGATAATCAACATATAAGCGAAGAGAACCATCCGCCTTCTTGGCGAAGAGAACTGGTGCTGCCCAAGGTGACACACTCGGGCGTATAAATCCTTTTTCAAGAAGATCGTCTAATTGAGACTTCAATTCCTTTAGTTCAGCTGGAGCCATTCGGTAAGAGGGAATAGAAACCAGTTGAGTACCAGACATTAAGTCAATAGTAAAATCAACCTCTCTTACTGGTGGCAAATCAGAGAAGTCAGAAGGAAACACGTCGGGAAACTCAGCGACGACTGGAGGGAGATCACCACACAATGAATTTCTCTCTAGATCAAAAGTAAACACTGATATAACTTTCCCCAACTCTGGGAAAAAGGGTCCGGCTCTGCTTGACCTTGGGTCCCATTCTCCTTGAAAAACGAGAGACACACCACTGGGTGTAGTAAGGTAGACCCGTCAAAGATAACAATCGATCCGGGCTTTATTGGCAATGAGCCAATCCATCCCAAAAATAACGTCAAAAGATTTCATGTCGAGAACCAAGAAATTCCAAGAATGACCAACATTTGATAGAGAGAAGACACAAGCAGGACTACAGAGACCCTTCTCTCTCATTGTACCAAGGGGTGTAGTAATATCCATCGCACAGGATAAAAGTTCCATAGGTAGATTAAGCAGATTAACAAGATGGGTTGAAATAAAAGAATGAGATGCACCGGTATCAAAAAGAGCTGTCACTAAAGACGAAGCTATAGTAATGGTACTTCTCACAGTTGCAGGACCTATATCAGCTACCTCTGGCGACTCTTCCACTGCGTGAAGAAGCTTCGTTCCAGATGTCTGTGGTTGAAACCCTTTTGTACGTGAAACATTTGATTGCCCCGCAGTTTCTGGAGGTGCTGATGATCCAGTTCCACCACGTGGAGTCGAGAAGTGATGACAAAATCTCTGTAAGTGCCCTAAACGTCCGCAAGAGCTACAGTTCTTGGGTGCCTCAGTGCAAACCCTCTTAGAATGTCCTAGCTTCCCACACTGATAGCAAGTCAAAGAAGCCCCTTCTGGTGCTACCGGAGGTTTGAGATGACTCTGCTGTCGAGAACTACCATGAGAAAAGTCACGTTTCCGTTTTCCTTTAAAGGAGCCCACACTGCCATTAGGAGGAAAAACAACCTCCTTCAACCCTGACTTCCTGCCAAATCCATCTCAACCATCATCGCCCTATCCAACACATCAACATAGGTGGGTAACTTCAGTAGGAAAACCTGAGAACAAATATCTGATCGAAGTCCCAACTCGAATTGTCGAGCTTTCATCCTCTCATTAGATACAATCTCAGGAGCAAACTGTACCAGCTCAGAAAAACGATTTGAGTACTCAGTCACGGTTTTGTTGGCCTGCTCAAGCTTGGAAAACTCCACAGCCTTGGCCAACACCATTGATTCTGGATAGAACTGGTTAGTGAAAAGAATCCTAAAGTCTTTCCACTCCAAACCCTCATGCTTCCCAGCCGTCATCATTGTGTCCCACCATCTCCTACTTGGTCCCTCCAGTACGAAGGTGACACACTTCACCTTGATCTCATCAGGTGTCTCCAAGAACCCAAACAGACGTTCAATCTTACTCAACCATTCCTCAGCATGTTGAGGATTAGTAGAGCCTTTCAAAATTGGTGGCTTCTGGCGTAGGAATTCTTGAGAACGACTTCAGAGAATATCCTTATGAGGATCTGTAGCCGGGGTCTGAACAGGAACTAGAGGTGGTGCATGTCCCAGAGCTTGGACAATGCGAACAATCACCTCAATCAGACTCGGATCCACAATAGAACTCGCTTGCTGAGGTTCAACAATAGCCTCTTTTTGGATCTGAGCTCCACGTCTTCTCGGGGGCATGATGCTACACAGCATAAAAAGACATAGATTAACACACAAACCGAGTAACAAGGAAAACTATTCTTAATAGAAGGGATTAACAAGATTTGGATTCCACTCTATCCAAATCAAAACAGGGAAAATACTAGAACTAATCCACAAGTCGTATTTCCCTAAGCAACCCTGGTGACTTAAGGTTCATTGTGGTGAGAGCTGACCAGACACTCAATCACAACTACCTCCTAAGTCTCGACAAGAATACTCAAATGCATACTGTCATCAAGGCAAGATGTTTAACCTCGCCTCTGATACCACTTTGTCACGAAGGTGCCCGGGTACCCTGGTAACCCGATAACCGAGCTGACCCTGACGTAGCCCGAAGAGCGTTCTCGATCCCCACGGGTCGACGACTAGCACCTGACATCGTACAACATACAAGTGAGAACGATTTTGCCACAAGAATGCGGAAGCAAGAGTAAAACAAACAGTATGCATAACAGAAGAAACTCCACTGGGAGTGATGTACCATAATACAGAGGCATGAAATGCCAAAGTACTACAACCCAAGTACTGAAAAGGGAAAAACAGTCCCAAAGTCCCTAAGGACACAACTCACCAAGACCAGAGATCAACAACTGGATCCACCTCCAAGAGGTCCCTTTCCTGTGCTCGATCCTGGAAGAAGAAAGTCTACAAACACCCGAATGCAAAAGTAGGGTGTGAGCCTAAGCCCAGTAGGATACCACCAAAGATTCCATAACAGATGCCAAATATAGATTATCCAAAGAAAAGCTTTCAATTTTCAAATAAGCAGGTTTGGCAATTCAAAAACATATTCTAACAAAATATGCTGAACATTTTCAAAATATTGGACAAATACATTAAGCAAAGGCTTTACAATGATGTAATATTTCTAAAACAATGGCTTATGTAAAACATTTATATATAACAGTTTATATAAATTCAGCAGGCATGTAAAGCAGTTCACAAGCATTGACATACATTTATATCTCAAATATAAATAAACAAGCGAGCAACATGGTCATCTGCCAAAAGGTACGATAGTATTAACCAGTTATAGGATTCCGCACTCTCCATGTGAACTCAGCAAAATGTGTATACACATGTCCCTATGACACTAGCCAAAGGAGACTAGTCACCAACCCGTCGGGGATGTGACCCGCCGCAAGTATGTTTTAGAACGTTGTCGTAGCGTAGAGTGTATCCAAATAACTCACTAACTACCTAAGGCTTGCATGCGCTCTTACATGATGGGTGAACTATTTTAAGAATGCTTAAAATACGATCAATCCCATTCTTCCATTCCAAAAGTACCAATTTCATTCCATTTAAAACCAAAACAGGTTTTATTCAAAACATGCCTTTCCACAAGATAAAACCAACGAGTTTCTATCAAATCATGTTAAGCCATTTTCATAAGTTTGAAATCCATTCAAAACCAATTCCATCATTACACAATTCATTTCCACAATCAAATTCAACAATTTAATTGAAATCCATCTTCATCAAATCCACAATTTAAATCCAACAATTTAAATCGACCAATTTCCATAAACACACCCAATTCAATGGAATATGAGTTTTCCAAATTAACATGCCAAAACCATTTCAAATACCTCGACTCATTGGAATCAGGTTTTTATCAATTAAATTGAAAGCAACTTGAGCAATTGAATTTAAATCAACAATTGAAATAAATCAAGCAAATACAATGATAATCAATTTGGCAAGTCGGGACGGAACCACCTACCTCGATTTATTGACGGGAATTAACCCAACAAGAAACCCCAACCACCGAGTGGCACAACGACATCGATCAAAAACTGGATCTAAATCC
The DNA here is from genome assembly GCA_963277665.1 of Viscum album. Lineage (NCBI taxonomy): Eukaryota > Viridiplantae > Streptophyta > Magnoliopsida > Santalales > Viscaceae > Viscum > Viscum album. The sequence goes on along the minus strand of OY728151.1, from coordinate 894,035,546 downwards.
TTAAAACCAAAATTAAGATCAAAGAGATCAAGATCTTGCAAAACTAGATCTAGATTCACAGTCCTAGATCTATACCTCAACTCATAGGTATAGATCCATGGAAACAAAGGAAATCTTCCATGAAAAGATCAAGGAAAGATAGAGGAATAAACGAGATACGCAACGGGATGAAATCCACTTACCGGGAGGAGAGCAGATCTTCAATCCAAGCCTTCAATCTCGAAGAAAGATGTTCGGATCGCCTTGAAATCTCTCTAGGAGGCTTTGGAAAGACCTAGAAAGAGATAAGCCCGAGGCAAGGTCGAAAATATGGAAGTCCCGGGGGTTTGGGTGGTTTTAAATGAAATTTTCAGAATTAAAAACCGCGCGCACGGTTTACCTGGGCAGTGACGCACAGTTTGTCAAACCGTGCGCACACCGTGCAGATCTCACTGTCCAGAGATACACGGTCCGCACGGTTTGTCAAACCGTGCACACACCGTGCGTACCTCTCTGTCCAGTGCTGCTTGGTTGGCACGATTTGGTCGCACGGTTTGTCAAACCGTGCGCAAACTGTGCACAAGCCATTGCCCTTTTGTTTTACTTAAAAGATCACCCAAACGCACCTCCAAGTCACAACTCCAAAACAGAGGTTCTTAGAAACATCAAAAGTACCTGGAAACGTAACGTGATGTTACACTCCAGATCAAGGAGAACCAAGATGCAACGAACACAACGGATCTTCCTCCTTCATTGGCGAACACGTTCTTTATCAACGAACGATCTGAATCGAGGTAGGACTCATCATATGTGGATTTCCGCCCATAGGATTAAATGATTGAGCATGATTCTTCTTATTTATTTGATCCGCGACAAATCATAGTCTTTGCATGCACCCACGTATCAGATTCAATTTATTTATTCGATTAATCCTTGCTGTGTTATGTTTCTCACCCCAGATGTCCCTAATTTGAGTTCGTTGACCAAAAACGTTTGACCAACGATTGTTTCTCCCTTGTTTATGTGCTTTCCCCCCCTCTGTTCTTCGCGTTCTTCATCGTTAGACTACGGGGTCGCGGTTTGACTATTGTTGGGCGGGACCGAGTGCAATCGAACCCCCCGGATGCACGATAGATTCATGGGCGGCGAACAAATCAATAATTTGGGGACGATTTGAGTTGTGTTGCAGGATTTGGGTGATGATTTCCGCGGATCTGGGATCCTGGATCGATCGACGATGATGGGAGGCACACAGGGCGTGCGACGAACCAACATGGATCAACATAATCCGATTTTCGGCCACCAGAGGGCCGAAGTTGATGAACAAAGGCTCTTTCCTTCGATTTCGGGCGGCCTAGAGGCATGATTCGAGGCGCCATAGGCAGATTTGGATCGCGGGGAGCAGATCTCGAATTCTGGGGAAAACCCGATTACACGCCGTGTAGTCTGAAGAACACATGACATTTAGGCCCCTGACTGCGACAATTAGGGTTTTCAGGTGAGTTAAATATCACACGCCCTGTGGGGCCCCCACATGTCGTGCAATACGGTGCTGACGACCTGACGTGTACTCTGGGAGTACATGAACACGAGCACGACCAGACACATGACCAGTGTACACGGACACGACCAGAGTATACGACCAGAGTACAAGACCAAGGTACACAAACAAACTAAGGTACACAGACACAACCAGGAGCACAAGTAGAACCTCGGGTGGCTGAGGCATGTTGTGTACTTGCGAAGGACATGAACAGAAATCAGAGCGGGACCACACGCCGTGTGGGTCCCCTTACACGTTGTGTATCCTCTTTTTGAGAAAACTTCCACCTCTCGTATCTCCTTCGCGTGAACTCAGATTTTGGCTCGTGAGTAGCCTATCCTGAGTGTTTTTCTGTGTAGAACTCAATGATGGTCTTCGTAGTGACTTTTGAGATACAATGCGAGATGTTCCGTGCGTGACGCTTTTTTAGGTGACACTCGACGACGACAGTGATCGAGCATGATCATCAGAGAGATTAGAGTGACACCTTCCTGCTGGGACAAGACATAAGTCCTCTATCTATCCATAGAGTGACACCCTCCTACCGAGACATGACACGAGTCCTCCATCTATCTATCTGAGTGACACTTTCCTGTAGAGATAGGGCATGAGTCCTCGATCATCAAAGTGACACCCTCACGCGGAATCAGGGCACAAGTCTTCTATCAACTATCTGAGTGACACCATCCCGCAGAGTCAGGGCATGAGTCCTCTATCGACTACAGAGTGACACCCTCCCGCAGAGTCAGGGCATGAGTCTTGTTGTATCAGGGCACGCGTTTCTACTGGCAGACGCGCGAGATGCTGGGCATTGTTGATGAACCTCTGGAACTGATGGTAAACTCTTTTCCTGGGCTGAGCTGTGAGATGAAGATCCCATTTCTCTCTCATATGGGTTTTTTATATGAGCATATATCCCTATTGATTGGTTTTCATTTCACTCTTGCTTTGGGTCGAGCTGTCCATTCCTACCACGTCTCTTACTGCCCTCCCTTCAGCTTTTTGGATGTTGATAGAGTTAATATTTTCATTATTTTTCATATGTGTTTTAATGATTTAATCCCCGCCAATTAATCAATTTGAGCTGATTGACATCATTTTAGTATTTTTTAGTGATTTTTGGGTTTAATTGTGAAAATTGGCTAATTTTGGAAATTTAGCAATTTTCTAGAGCTTCATTTTTTCGAGCATAACTTTTATAATTTTGATCCAAATTGAGTGACTTTTTTTTTGTAGGCTTTATTTGTACGTGGGCTTCAAGTTTGTCTTCTGGACCCAGATCTAATTCGACAAACAATGAAGAAAAATAAATCAAATGGAAAAAGTTTGATGGCCGACAGAATGGACCTCACATCAGTTATTGAAGCATATGTCGTCCTACATAACTCCAAATGAAGTGATTTCAGCTGGATTGGAAAGAGGACTTCGAGCCGCATCTTCACAGTAAATTCCATGAAGAAATTCGGTCATTAAGGCATCCATTGCATGTGCCAAAGTTGAGGGAGTTGAGCCGTCTCCTCATACAGAAAAAGTTTTCATTAGTAATTCGAGCATAACTTTTCGGACACTTATCCAAATTCGCTGATATTTTGTGGGCGCATGCACAAGAGAGAGGGGAACAACTCTTATGAAGAAACCTTTCCAAGATTTGGTCATTTATTATGCGAAATGGACTCAAACTTCCAGAGGATTGAATCTGGAGGGAAAATTTTCCACCCCTCAAGCCTATAAATATGTGTGTCCACTTCCATTTAAGGTTGTCGTTGAAGAATGTGCAAGAGGGGGTGTGCTGGAGGATTGAAGTCTTTAATTGCTATGTATTTTCTCCTTTCTTTTTTGCTTAGTTTCATTATGATATCTTCTTCCCATTTCAACTCTCTTACCCTCACGTGGAGGGGTAAAACTTTTGAGTGATCGGGGAATGATGAATTTCACTTTTGTAATGTCAGAGTCTTGTGCTTAAATGTAAAACTCTTATTTTCTATTGAATGATTTCTATTTTTAGTAATGTCCAATTCTCTTAATGCGATTGTATTTTGGGTTTTGGTTTCATTCATTGTTTATAACTTTGGTTGAAGAACTTTAAACTCCCTTCGCCTAGTACAATTTGTCTTGATCGAGCATATTGTGTTAGGTGGTGAGTGTCTAGCGATCGTTGACACGTGTGTGGAACTAGTGAATCATTTCTAGATTTCTACGGATCAATAATTCCCGATCAGGACTTGCCTTAGTTGTTTGAGAATTGTTTATGCACTTCCATGCACATATGAGTGAGTTTCATTGCTTTCTTCAGCCAAATATGATTGATAACTCGATCGAACAATCTTTCATTTATCATTCAATAGGAAGAGAGGGAGAATGATCTTTACGACTATAATGACATTGAAAAAGGTGATCCTATCCTGACCCCGTCACTCTCTTCATCAATTAGCGTTCAAACTTTATTTTAATTGCTTTCTTTCTTTTTTAAAAACAAACAATTTTAAAAACAACCTCTACTTTTTCAAATTTAAGTGACAAACGTGATTGTTGTGCGCTTCTCTTTGGAGACAATTTAGGTTAACTCTATCAATTCCCCCACACTTAGCACTTGGACTTCTGGACAAGTAAACATCAAAATCAAAACAAAGCATATTCAAAACACATGCCAATGAGATCCACTAATTCCATACCAAGAAACAAAAGATATCATGCATTATAAACAACAATTATTCCAAGTTCTCCATTTAGATCATTCAATATTTTTCCTTTTCATTTCTCCTCCCATGCACACAAGACACCTACCTCACATGAATTTTCTCTCATTTCACAAACGTCAATTTTCAATAAGGTTTTTCTCATCCAAACTCATGCAAGGTTCACCATAGGCTTGATAAATTTCTACTTCTCCACCCGATGTGAGTCAAGCACATGTGTTTTTTCATGAGGACTTTGCAGAGTTGTTTTGTGGCTTCCGATTGGTAGGATTTTGATGTGAAAAATTCTAAGGACTAATGAGGAGGGTTTGACTCTTTTTGAAGCAAAATTGTAAGATTCTAATTTTAACTCAAATATGACATCCTACTCACTCCCCTTATAGCAAATAAGCCCCACCATCATGAAAACTCAAGGAAAGTGAACACCATTCAGTATTTCAGCAGCAAAAATTTCAGTCTTCTCAAACATGATTTTTCTTGAAAGTTCCAAATAGGCACCACTTTCTTTCTTCATTGGAAGCTCCAGAAATACACAACTTCTCTTATCACAAAAGATTCAGAAAATGGCACAACTTTCAACAAAATGCTTTTTTTTTTCCAGCAGAAAACACATCTCTTCATCATTTGATTTCTCACCCGAAGTTTCATCAAATGAGGTAGCACAATACAAGATAGTTTTCCCCACACTTAAGTTCAACCAAATCATGCAATCTCACTTCAAGAGCAGTTTGGATAGGGAAAATTGGCTTGTAATGTGACTAAACTAACATGATATTCATGGATTTTAATGGCTACAAGGATTAAATGTACAAGGTAGACCAAAATGAAAAAGATTCTCTTGTAAAGAGGGCTTAAAAACCAAAGAAATGCATCAATAATTTAAAATACAAGTACCTCAAACCCTCAAGTTTTGAAAGGAATAAATCAAATTTTGGTTAAAGCAAACATCATTTGGTTCTCTCAATAAGTTAGGTGAATGAAAAGAATATGATAAAAATGGTTCAAAAGTCTCACAAGAATGTGATTTCAAATATAAAGGCAGTGAGATGTGACATAAGATTCAAAAATCAGAGTAATTTTCATGAAATTTTCAAAGATTTGAACTTGAAACAAAGTTATTTTCATCATTCATTTAAGTTTAGTTTAATGGAATAAATTGTTTCACTTATTGACATGAGTTTCAAAAATGACAATGATAATCATTTCAGCTCAAAATTTTCAAAAACACACAAAAAAGAAAAGAAAAAGGAACAAAAATTTGAAAAACACACTTTTGAAAAATAGAAAAACAACAAATGAAAAATTCTAAACTATAAAGGTTCCCTCGCACTTAAATGATGCAGTGTCCTCAATGCATTCAAATGAATTTAACATGGAAGCATATTTAAAAACGAATCACAACAAACAAGCAAGTGTAAAGGAAGGGCACAACTTGATGACTTTTATTGATAAACAGGTTGGAGGAGTGTGATCTTCTCCACTGGAGCTGATGGAATAGTTCCATAGAATTTCTTCAGCCCGTGTCCATTAACAGTGAATGACTCATGCTCTCCATCCTTCACAATCTGCACGACACCGAAAGGATATACATGAGTAACTATAAACGAACCTTTCCATTTGGAATGAAGTTTACCTGACATCAGCTTGAGTCTTCAGTTGAATAACACTTTGTCTCTAAGATGAAAGTCTTTTGGTTGGATTAGCTTGTCATGAGCCACTCTTGTTCTCTCTTTGTAAATCTTGGAATTTTCAAACACTTCCCTTCTAATTTTCTCCAGCTCCTGCAACTGCAATCTTCTCTCTTTTCAAATGCTTTCAAGATCCAAATTCATCTTCCTCACAACCCAATACACCTTATACTCTAATTCCACAAGTAGGTGACAACTTTTCTCATAAATCAGCCTATATGGACTCATTTCAATCGGGGTCTTGTATGCTTTTCTATAAGCCCATAATGTGTCTCCCAACATTTGACTCCAAATCCCTCCTATTTGGTTTAACAGTCTTCTCTAAAATTCTTTTTTATTTATGTTAGGACCAATATGGGCCTATATACCCTGAGAGGGGGGGTGAATCAGGGTATGAATATTCTTTTTCAAAATTCTTCTTACCCCACTGGATCTTGACCTATTTATTACAAGGGTCACTTTGTTTGGATTTGTGTGTTAATTATGATCACTTCTTTTCTTCTTTATCTGATGATAATGCTTAGAATGTGTTGGTCGGAGTGGACACTCAAGAGGGGGGGTGAATTGAGTTCCAATTAAAATTTCTGTTAAAAACAATTTCTATTAAAATCCCCCAATTTCAAAAACAAATTAAACTGTAGTGAATTTATATAGATTATAAAGGTTCAATTAGTTTCTCAAAGATTGATTAATTCTCAGTTAACTTAATCTTATGATTAAATTAACTTTTGAAACTAACTTACTGATTTATAACAAACATAAACACTTGCGAATTTAATTATCAAAGTAGCTTTGAAGATAGATTATATTTCAAAGTAATAGCAGCGGAATATGAAATAAATATGTAGTATGGATATAGAGTATAACTATAAGCACAGAAAATTAACCAAGAGGTTCAATCTCAAGCCGAGACTTAGTCCTCTCAAAATTTTATATAAGAATGATCCACACCCTGGATCGGGGTTAACAACAGTGAACACACTGTCCAGGTCACAAGACCTCTACCACAGTTCTTCGTGGGAAAACAAACAACAGCAGCAAGCTGTCCAGGTCACAAGACCTCTACCACTATCCACAGTGGGAAATGGAGTGCAAAAAGATTTGCTGAGGATTTACAGATCCTCCAGTGAAAGTACAGGAGTCAGTGTGTGTGTTTAATACAGCAGATAACACACACTGCTCAAAATGTAGAATAAATCACAGAACAAGAGATGTAGAGTTTAGAAGTGGTTCTGGTGATCTCAGTGTAGCTCTTGTATTCGATCAGAAGAGAGTTTGAGTCCTCTTCTCGTTTCTGTTTGAGAAACAGAGTGTCGTATGCTTCAGGTTCACAGGTAGTGAGAATGTAGTCGATGAAGTTCTTCAGGGTTCTTCTTGTATGCACAGAACACTTCTCGAGTATACTTGATTGTCTATATGCTTCTCTGTGTTCTTGATGGAGCTCGTTTTTATCTTCTTGTGTTTCTGGTATATTTCGTCCACCACGCACTTCTCTGGTTCGCATTCGCATTATATTTGGGCAGCGTAGTCTTCTCGTATTTATCTCCCGACAGGGGACAGAAAAGATTTCTTTTCAGCAGGTACGAGGTACGGGTTCCTGACATCCGACAACCTTTATCAGATATTTGACAAATCATCAAAATGTATGATATGACCGTTAGATAAATTAAATACATTAAATGTAGGAAATAAAGAAATTAAAACAGTGAGTCGAGAATGTATGTCACTGTTGACTTCAACTGTGGTCTTCCAACTGTGGACTTCCAACTGTGGACTTCCAACTGTGGACTTCCTTCTGACTGCTGATTTCAACAAAAGGCTTGCTGTCTGTAGGCTTGCAATGGTAGCTTTTACTCCATGTAACTGTAGCCTCTCTAACTGTAGACTTGTAACATCAAATTTGTAGAGCTGTAACCTTTGTCAACTGTAGACTTCGATCATCTGTAGACTTAGTAGACAGAAGCTGTCTAACTGTAACCTTGACTGTAGACTTATTCGACTGTGAACTTGAGCAGAGAAAACTTTGAACAGAAGTCTTGTATCTGTGACCTTCGTCTGTGAGCTTTGACAATAGATAGCAGTAGACTCGTAACTGTAAGCTTGTATTAGTCATCGACTGTAACCTTGTAACTGTGAACTTATTGCAACAGTAACTTACGGTGACAGTTAACTGTAACTGTGACTTTGAGAAGAAAAACTCTGACTGTTAGCTAACAATACTAAACTTATGTAAATACTACTGTAAGCTGTTACAGTAAAGTTATGAGAGTAAGAATATGAACTGTTTAGAATAAAATACGTTTAAGCATAGAATAATAAGATTAATGCAAAGGTTTAATACATCATAATCAATGTTTAAGCATGATTTGGGATTATCAAAACAGGTGATTCCAACAATCTCCCCCTTTTTGATAATCACAAATTATGTCAGTATGAAATATAAAAGTATCAGAGAGAAGTGTGCAAAACACAGTATTAGCAATATGAGCACAAAAATGAGGTATAATCCGCAAGGATTTCTCCTCTCTGTATAGGTTCATTGCTCCCTTGAGTTTCCCTATTTCTCCCCATTTCTCCCCCTATCTATTTCTCTTTATTTCTCCCCCTTTGTGATTAACAAAAAGAAAGACAGAGAGAGAGAAAAGAAACATTGTATTAATAAGGAGTACAATACATGACCCAAAATGTGAATACATGATCCCTATCAAAAAAAATAAACAGACTCAATCCTCTTCATCTGGAGGTAAGAGATCTTTTCCTTTGGAGGAAGAAGATGGAGCAGGAGGTGAAGGAGCAACAGGCTGAGGAATGGCAGCAGGAATGTCTGGAGGGGCAGCAACAGAGGCTCCTGAAGGCCGGTAGTGAGTAGCTTGCCGAGGGATCAGTGGTCTAAGGCTTCTGAGGGCATCAGCAGGAGACATTATGGAAGAACCACTGGGGTTGGAGACAGGTAGGGCAGGAGGAACTATAACAGGTGTGCAGTCCACATGAAGAAAAGGTAGGAGCAGATTCCTGAAATCCATGATAATGTTTCCTCCTCTGTCCATGGCAGATAAGAAGTCATCTTTGTTTTCCAAGAATTTATCCAAAGCCGGGGTCAACTCTCGTAGCTTGCTAACTTGTTCTTTGAAGGCTTGAGTTACAGGAGGCAGCTTCATAGTCTCTAGCATGAGCTTGAAGTGATTGTTTAACTGATGCTTGGTGAAAATCCGATCAAAGTAATAATCCACTTTACTTTTGATGGCCTCCTGAGAAGCAGTAGCAGCCTGCAGGTGCTCACGAACAAAGCCACTGACTTCTCTTGTAGTAGCAAGGATCTGTAGGTCTGATGTGTCATTTGCACGGGCCTGAGTAAGCTCTTCTCTGAGCAGGCTTCTAAACTGCTCAAGGTCCACAGGAGAGCTAGATGAAGGAAGAGACTTGACTGAGAATGCCACTGTCTCCTTGAAAGACTGAGTCAGACTTCCAATCACTTTCTGAATGACAGCATCCTGATTGCTAAAGTGTTCTTTTACTGATTTCTTGAAAGCCTCAAATACTTCCACAAACTGCTTGACCACTTCTTTGATGTATCGAATCTCACTGGCCACTTGTGTCTGAGAACTGCTCAGGGCAGTTAAAGAAGCAACTGATTGTCGGAGGGCCACTACTGCTCCAGTCCAGCTTTCAATTTGGGTGTGGCACACTTTCATTTCATCCACCACTTCTTTGATTGGACTTCCCACAACACATCCTAGAGATAGTTCTAAGGATTGTTCTACATTTTTCAGCTCATCAAAAAGACTGGTTTTCAATTCAGCAACAGACTGTCTGATGGTCTCCTTCATTTCATTCTTTAAGGATTCAAGGTCTTCCTTGGTGGCCAATCCTTCAGTTTCTAACACTGGAGAGCTGTTAGGTAGGATGACTGGATTTCTTGGTGGTTGGTTTTCCTCATCTGAATCCTCATAATTGAGTCCTAACACCATGTATCCTGGATCTGAGGTCCATCCTTCTATATCATACAGTACAGAGACTGAACCAACACGCTCCCCCTCACTTGGAGGTCCTTCCTGAACACTTTCTACTATCTGCTCAACTCTGGGTAACTCTAAGTTCTCTTCTGTAGCTCTAGCAGGTTCCATACTTGCTTCCTCTGTAGGTTCAGCAGTGAGGTTAGCCTCCTTCTCTGTTGGGTCATCAACCACTTCCATGACAACAGTAGTAGAGACCACTCCTGCTTCCTGGTCAGACACTGACTTGTCTGTATACCCTATCAGAGGGCTCATACTAAGTTCTTCTGCAACAGTTTCTTGATTTTCATTTAAAGCTCCAGCCTCTTCTGCTTCGACTGTATCACCCTCATCAGAGGTGTCCTTGACAAAATATTGAGATTCTTCTTCTTCTTCTGTAGTCTCAGTCTCACTGTCTCTTAGAACAGGTTCTCTACTGGGTAGTTCTTTTGGAGGGCTTGCTGCTCCAAACGTCACTGTCCTGACAGGACTGTGAGTAGTATCAGGATCACTCCCTTCATCAATTGGAGTGTTCTCTCTTGCAGAGTTACCAACTACTGCAGTCTGTTCATCATCTGAGTATACAGGTTCAGGCTCATCAGGCTTTAAGCCTGGATCTCTCCTATCTCTCGGTCTAGAGGGATGAGTAGAAGGGCTAAAATTCTCATAGATTCTCTCCTCATCATTCACCCATGATTTCTTCCAGGGATTCCAACTGATCTTCATGAATTTGCAGATTACTTTCGAGATACATACACTGTTCTTTGCCACTATCAACTCTTCCTGACTTCCAGCTGCACCTTTCACTTTCAACATAACCGAAATGAGTTTAGCATGAAACAAGGCACTTGATTTTGAGCTTGCCTTTATCATGTCCTCCATCTGAGCCATCAGCAACCTACAAAGGTTGACCTTCCTTCCATGTTTTAATAAGTACATCAAGTAAATATCCTGATGCTTCAGAGTTGCAAAATCTCCTCTTCTAGGACTCAGTACATGCTGGATAAACTTAAACAGAAGCCTGTCCTCTCCATTCATTTCAGTAGCAATAATCTTCCTTACAGTGCCATTGCCTGTCAATTCTTCCAGAGCTGTCTCATGATCAAAGATTCTACTATTTGGAGGAGCCGCTCCAGAATAGTAGTTGTAAATACCCTCATGAGGAACTCTTAAACAAGCAGCCCATTCAGCGGATGAAAAACTGACTTCATTGCCATTTACTCTGGATACCAGTTTATGCAGATCATCCTCTTCCTCGAACTGTAGATATTCATAGAACTCCTTCACCAGCTTCGGGTAGTATGGTCCATTATTGTTTGCGAAGCATTCGGTCCATCCTTGATCATTAAGCACTGCCAGTACTAATGATCTGCTCGATAAAATCCACTCTTCACTTAGCTCCTTCTCAGCAACTATTTCTCTCTTAGTCAGATGTGGATTAACAGGTCTTATCGAGGCGTTCCCGGTGCCACTGGATTCGACTTGAGTCCTCTTCGGCATTGGTGCATCTTCGTTGACAGTCGGGGGTCGCTTTGTTCTGGCCATTGGAACTGAATGAGGTTTCGAGGTTCGGTTGAAGGTTTAGGGTTTAGGACTTGAGAGAGCAAGGGTCGAGATGAGTGGATTGAGATATGTTCGATGTTCTCAATTTTATCATTTAGGGATTTAGAAAAAAAGAATAAAGAAAAGAAACGGTTCGAATTCCCGCAAAAATAAAATAAGATTAAACAGCGAAACAGCCTACAGAGAGATGTAACAGTGAGGTACACCGGTAAGGTCTAACTGTGAGGTTTCAACTGTGAGGTTTCAACTGTGAGGTCTCAACTGTGAGGTCTAACTGTGAGGTTTCAACTGTGAGGTTTCAACTGTGAGGTCTAACTGTGAGGTCTCAACTGTGAGGTTTCAACTGTGAGGTTTCAACTGTGAGGTCTCAACTGTGAGGTTTCAACTGTGAGGTTTCAACTGTGCGGTTTCAACTGTGCTATAGTTAATCATACCTAACTCATGTTTGATGTAACTTAATCTCTCAGAATTCAAAGGCTTTGTAAAAATACCAGCTAACTGATGTTCAGTGCCAATGAACTCAAGAGTGATATCACCTTTTTGATAATGATCCCTCAGAAAGTGATGTCTCACATCAATATGTTTTGTCCTAGCATGAGATACTGGATTTTTTGAAATGTTAATAGCACTTGTATTGTCACACCTTATAGAGACATGTTTGAATTGATATCCATAGTCTAGTAAAGTGTGTTTCATCCACAAGATTTGTGCACAACAGCTACCAGCAGCTATATACTCAGCTTCGGCAGTAGACAATGCAACAGAATTCTGCTTCTTACTACACCAAGATACTAGTGACTTGCCTAAAATGTGACATGTTCCAGAGGTGCTCTTTCTATCTAACTTGCAGCCAGCAAAATCAGCATCAGAATAACTTAATAAATCAAATGATTGTCCTTTTGGATAAAATAATCCCAAATTGGGAGTATGTTTTAGATATTTGAAAATCCTTTTAACAGCAGTCAAATGAGACTCTTTTGGATTGGCTTGAAATCGAGCACACATGCATACACTGAACATGATGTCAGGTCTACTGGCAGTAAGGTACAGTAGACTACCTATCATACCTCTGTAATTGGTTTGATCCACTGGTTCACCAGTTTCATCACTGTCCAACTTGCAAGTGGTGCTCATAGGTGTGTCACTGCCTTTGGTGCCATCCAAAGAAAAACGTTTTAGAAGATCTTTAATATATTTACTTTGATTCAAAATAATACCATTTTTATTTTGAAAGATCTGAAATCCAAGGAAAAATTTGAGTTCTCCCATTAAACTCATTTCAAACTCATTTTGCATTATTTTTGAAAAATCAACACATAAAGAATTTTTTGAAGATCCAAAAATAATATCATCCACATAGATTTGTACTATTAAGACATCTTTAGAAATCCATTTAATAAAAAGAGTAGGATCAGCTATCCCTTTAGTAAATCCTTTTGAAATAAGAAAAGAGCTGAGCCTATCATACCAAGCTCTTGGAGCTTGCTTTAAACCATATAAAGCTTTAGATAGTTTAAAAACATGATTAGAAAAATGGGGATTTGTAAAACCAGGAGGTTGTTCCACAAATACATCCTCAATTATATATCCATTTAGAAAAGCACTTTTAACATCCATTTGATATAGTTTGAAATTCAGATGAGCAGCATAAGCAAGTAATATCCTAATGACCTCTAGTCTAGCCACAGGTGCAAAGGTTTCCTCATAGTCTATTCCTTCTTCCTGACTATACCCTTGTGCAACTAGCCTGGCTTTGTTTCTGATTATATTTCCAAACTCATCAACTTTGTTTCTAAACACCCATTTAGTGCCTATGGTAAGAGTGTCTTTAGGTCTTTCCACTAATTCCCAAACTTTGTTTCTTTCAAACTGATTTAGTTCTTCTTGCATAGCCATTACCCAGAATTCATCACTGATAGCATCATTGACATTTTTGGGTTCAAGCTGTGAAAGAAAAGCTTGATGTTCAACCTGATTTTTTAGAGAAGCTCTAGTTTGTGTTCCTCTATCAAGATTACCAACAACAGCATCTAAAGGATGATTCTTTAGAATCCTAGTTGATTTGGTAAAGGTTGGACTAGAGATTTCAGGTTCATCTATAGGTTCGGGTTCCACAGAGGAAGATTCTGGAAAAAGTCCAGAACTGGATGTTTTTACTACAGGTTCTTTAGATTTGTCATTTAGGTTCAGAACAGATAAGTCTTCTTCAACATCTTCAAGAGAAGTTTTAGACTCATGTGGATCAGTCTCATCAAACTTGATGTGAACAGATTCTTCCACACATTTGGTTTTCTTATTGAACACTCTATAGGCTTTACTAGACATAGAGTAACCTAGGAAAATTCCTTCATCACTTTTTGGAGCAAATTTATCAAGATTATCTTTAGTATTCAGAATAAAGACTTTGCAACCAAAAACTCTAAAGTAATTAACCTTAGGCTTCCTATTATTCCACAACTCATAAGGGGTTTTCTTTAGAACAGGTCTGATCAAGACTCTATTAATGACATAGCAAGCTGTATTAACAGCTTCAGCCCAAAAGTAAATTGGCAGGTCATATTCATTAAGCATAGTTCTAGCAATTTCTTGCAGGGTTCTGTTTCTTCTTTCTACTACACCATTCTGTTGAGGTGTCCTAGGAGCAGAAAAATTGTGAGCATAGCCATTGTGTGAGCAGTAAGATTCAAATTCTTGATTCTCAAACTCACGGCCATGATCACTCCTCAAGGTCTTAATCTTAAGACCACTAAGATTTTCTACAGACTTAGAGTATTTAACAAAGGAAGAGCAGGCTTCACTTTTGTGAGCTAGAAAGTATACCCAAGTATATCTGGAAAAGTCATCTACAAGAACATAGACATAGTGCTTCCCATTTAGACTTAAAATTCTTGATGGTCCAAACAAATCCATGTGAACCAGTTCAAGTGGTTGAGAAGTTGAAACTTCTTTCTTTGGTTTAAAAGAAACTTTGTGTTGTTTTCCCTTTTGACAGGGATTACACACTTTGTCATTTGGGAATTCAAGCTTAGGTAAGTCTCTAACTAGGTGTTTCTTAGAGAGTTTTCTAAGTGAGTGAATGTTGCAGTGTCCTAATCTCCTATGCCACAGCCAAGACTCTTTATGAAAAGCATTTAAGCAAGTAACATTATGTTTAGCTAAAGTGTTTAAGTCAACAGCATAAACATTTTCATTTCTTAAGGCAGAAAATATTAAAGCATTTTTGGAATTATAAACATCACAAGAATTGTTTTCAAACTTGACATTAAAGCCATCATCACACAATTGAGAAATGCTAAGTAGGTTGTACTTAAGTCCATCAACAAATAAAACTTTGGAAATTAATACTGAGTCAGTGTTACCAATCTGGCCTAAGCCGATGATTTTTCCTTTTGAGTTATCACCAAAAGTGACATATCCTCCATCAACCTTTATTAAGCTTTTGAAGCACGAATAGTCCCCAGACATGTGTCTTGAACATCCACTGTCTAAGTACCATACCTTCTTGTAATTGCTTTTCAAACAGATTTCCTACAGAACAGATTAGACAAGAAATGACTTTGGTACCCAGATTTTCTTGGGTCCAGATATGTTAGCAATCAAGGATTTAGGTACCCAGATTTGTTTTATGGGTCCCATACAATTAATAGATGCAACAGATTTAGAGAGATATACTTTATTTGATCTACAACTATTTAAATAACCAGTTGAGGCATATGAATTTCCAAAACTGGAACTAGCAGGATTTTTTCCAGACTTAATAAATCGGGTTTTAGCAAACTGTCTTTGTCCAGGTTGGTATCCCAAGCCAGTAGCATACTTAGGTGAAACTTGCTTTCCTAGCAGTTGGGTTAGAGTATCTTTTCCATTTGTGAATGTTTCTAAGTCCTTTCTAAGTTGTTCATTAGATAGTTTCAGTTCTGTATTCTCCTTTAATAATTGAACATTTTTCTCTTTTTCTACATCAAGTGCAGACTTGACACTTGCAGTAAGAGCATGCTGTTTCTTTAAAGACTTATATTTATCCTTTAGTTCATTACACGTTTCTTCCAGCATATTACAGTATTCAGTCAATTCATCTTTAGACATATTTTCAGAATCAGAACCAGATTCTGCTTCACCTTCAGAATAATAAGAGTTTAAAGTGGGAGTGTCTAAGGTTACCTCAGATGTGTTTGTCATGAAACACATATTAGCAAGATTTCTTTCAGAATCACTGGACTCTGATTCACTTGTGCTGTCTTCTGAAGCACTCCAGGTGGCCTTCATAGCTTTCTTATAATTCTTGTCCTTGTACTCATATTTCTTCTTGAATTTTAACTTAGGACAGTCAGCTTTAATGTGTCCTTTCCTTTTACATTCATAGCAAACTATGTCTTCTTCTTTATCAGTTTTCTTCCAATCTTTCTTCCACTTACCTTGTCTATCATACTTACCCTTGTAGTTTGGTTTTCTGAAGAACTTCTTCTTCCTATAGAACTTCTTGAATCTCCTTGCTATTTGTGCCATCTCGGCATCACTGTCAGAATCGAAGTCTTCACTAGATGAGCTTTCAGTTGGTATATGCACTTTCTCCTTGTCTTTGCTCTTTGATGCAGTAGACTTAAAAGCTACAGATTTTCGTTTTGGTTCCTCATCTTCCTCTTTATTCACCTTTAGCTCTTCTTCGTACATCATCAGCTTACCAATTAACTCCTTGACAGGCAAAGTTCCAATATCACAGGATTCTCTAATTGAAACGGATGTGCCTCTCCATCTGTCAGGCAGACATCTCAATAATCTCATGATTTGCTCCTTTGCTGGAACAATCTTCCCGAGTGAGCTCATTGTGTTGACTATCTCATTAAACCTGAGATACATATCAGAAATAGGTTCATCAGCTTTCATCTTAAAGTTATCATATTTGATAGTATAAGTGTTTAACCGCATTTCCTTGACATTAGTTGTTCCTTCATGAGAAACAACTAAGGTGTCCCAGATTTCAAAAGCAGTTTTACATGCAGAAATTCTATTGAATTCCTCATCTCCTAGAGCACAGTAGAGAGCATTCACAGCCTTACAATTATTATTGTAAGCTACTTTAGTAGGTTCATCCCAAGTTATTCTTTCAGTTTCTGGAATCTTGTATTGAGACTCTATAGCAGTCCAAATATCAAAACCCATACTTTCCAAATGAATTTTCATTTTGAGCTTCCATTGGGCATAATTCACACCATTAAAGAAGGGTGGCCTGTTAGTAGCAGCACCTTCTAGTCTATTATCCATAAGGAAATTCTAGAAAATGTTTTAAAGAGATAGAATTTAGAACTAACAGAAATTTAAGATCTTTTAGATAAAACTACAATCACAGTTTAAAAACAGAGAGTTAAAATAAAACTTTGAGCAAGTATAACAGAGCTAAACACACCCTTTGATACCAAATGTTGGTCGGAGTGGACACTCAAGAGGGGGGGTGAATTGAGTTCCAATTAAAATTTCTGTTAAAAACAATTTCTATTAAAATCCCCCAATTTCAAAAACAAATTAAACTGTAGTGAATTTATATAGATTATAAAGGTTCAATTAGTTTCTCAAAGATTGATTAATTCTCAGTTAACTTAATCTTATGATTAAATTAACTTTTGAAACTAACTTACTGATTTATAACAAACATAAACACTTGCGAATTTAATTATCAAAGTAGCTTTGAAGATAGATTATATTTCAAAGTAATAGCAGCGGAATATGAAATAAATATGTAGTATGGATATAGAGTATAACTATAAGCACAGAAAATTAACCAAGAGGTTCAGTCTCAAGCCGAGACTTAGTCCTCTCAAAATTTTATATAAGAATGATCCACACCCTGGATCGGGGTTAACAACAGTGAACACACTGTCCAGGTCACAAGACCTCTACCACAGTTCTTCGTGGGAAAACAAACAACAGCAGCAAGCTGTCCAGGTCACAAGACCTCTACCACTATCCACAGTGGGAAATGGAGTGCAAAAAGATTTGCTGAGGATTTACAGATCCTCCAGTGAAAGTACAGGAGTCAGTGTGTGTGTTTAATACAGCAGATAACACACACTGCTCAAAATGTAGAATAAATCACAGAACAAGAGATGTAGAGTTTAGAAGTGGTTCTGGTGATCTCAGTGTAGCTCTTGTATTCGATCAGAAGAGAGTTTGAGTCCTCTTCTCGTTTCTGTTTGAGAAACAGAGTGTCGTATGCTTCAGGTTCACAGGTAGTGAGAATGTAGTCGATGAAGTTCTTCAGGGTTCTTCTTGTATGCACAGAACACTTCTCGAGTATACTTGATTGTCTATATGCTTCTCTGTGTTCTTGATGGAGCTCGTTTTTATCTTCTTGTGTTTCTGGTATATTTCGTCCACCACGCACTTCTCTGGTTCGCATTCGCATTATATTTGGGCAGCGTAGTCTTCTCGTATTTATCTCCCGACAGGGGACAGAAAAGATTTCTTTTCAGCAGGTACGAGGTACGGGTTCCTGACATCCGACAACCTTTATCAGATATTTGACAAATCATCAAAATGTATGATATGACCGTTAGATAAATTAAATACATTAAATGTAGGAAATAAAGAAATTAAAACAGTGAGTCGAGAATGTATGTCACTGTTGACTTCAACTGTGGTCTTCCAACTGTGGACTTCCAACTGTGGACTTCCAACTGTGGACTTCCTTCTGACTGCTGATTTCAACAAAAGGCTTGCTGTCTGTAGGCTTGCAATGGTAGCTTTTACTCCATGTAACTGTAGCCTCTCTAACTGTAGACTTGTAACATCAAATTTGTAGAGCTGTAACCTTTGTCAACTGTAGACTTCGATCATCTGTAGACTTAGTAGACAGAAGCTGTCTAACTGTAACCTTGACTGTAGACTTATTCGACTGTGAACTTGAGCAGAGAAAACTTTGAACAGAAGTCTTGTATCTGTGACCTTCGTCTGTGAGCTTTGACAATAGATAGCAGTAGACTCGTAACTGTAAGCTTGTATTAGTCATCGACTGTAACCTTGTAACTGTGAACTTATTGCAACAGTAACTTACGGTGACAGTTAACTGTAACTGTGACTTTGAGAAGAAAAACTCTGACTGTTAGCTAACAATACTAAACTTATGTAAATACTACTGTAAGCTGTTACAGTAAAGTTATGAGAGTAAGAATATGAACTGTTTAGAATAAAATACGTTTAAGCATAGAATAATAAGATTAATGCAAAGGTTTAATACATCATAATCAATGTTTAAGCATGATTTGGGATTATCAAAACAGGTGATTCCAACAGAATGCAATGCAGGGAAACAAGCAGACAGACACATAGATTTTTACTTGGTTCACCCTCACCGGGCTACGTCCAATGAGCATACAACGACGATGTGCCGCTGTACCAAATCTACTAAAAAACACACTGCGGTTTACAAAGTTCGGGATAGATCACTTCTATTCCTAGGCTCACTGCCTTTACAATGTTTTGGGTCAGCTCACTGCTTTCCCAAGGGTCACTCCCTGTTTCTCTCTCTCTGACTCACTGCCGGTGGAGAGGATCACCTTCTTCCTCTTCCTTTGCTCACTGCTCTTGAAAGAATCCACTCACAGTTTATAGACATGTATGTCTCTTCATTATCACAAATGAATACATTCTCTGTTGTATGTAGATGCTCTGTTAAAGTCCAACTTTCACCCGTAGATGAATCTCACTTTGTACCGAAGGTATCGGGAAATCTTTCAGCTTTCACGCAGCCCTGAATCACTGCCGTGATTCAACCATACCTGACGCCTTTCTCCAAGCCGGTGCGCAAATCCCGACGCGCAAGTTAAAACTGGCGCGCAAGTTCACCTCAACCACTTGCACGACAATAGCTTCCGCAACTCCAAACTTGCGCGACTCACATCCTTTTACGCCCAAACCAATTTTGGCGCGCAATCATCAACTGTCACGATTCTTCAAAACCTGGCGCGCAAGTGTCACCAAACCACTTGCATGACACCCCCTTCTTCAACTAAAAACTTGGGCGACTCCCTTCCTTTCTCGCCCAAACCACTCTGGACGCGCAACAATCAACTGGCGCGCAACTTCCACTTGCGCGACCACCACACCTCCGCGACGGGAGCTATGATTTTCTCTAAGTGTTGAAATCTTTTAGAATGAGGAGGGGTCGACCTCTATTTATAGGCATTTGAACACCCTGCGTGACGACGCGCAAGTCTCCTCTCGGCGCACAAGTCTCGGCGCGCAAGTCACTTGTGCGACCAACCCTAAAACTTGGGCGCCCCTCTTCCCTTTGCTATATTTTGATGTTCTGATCTTGAAAAACATATGGCGCGCAAGTTTCCTCTCCTTCAAGACAACGACGCGCAAGTCCCTTTGCCAAAACTACTTTTCTCCATTTGCCGATTTTCAGGCCCAAAAATTTGGCAAACACTGGAAAACGACGCCACCTTGTATCTGCTCTTTTTGTACCGCCTCCAGATCATCCATTCCTTTGTCGACGTTCTTGAATCAAACATGGATTGTTGACCACATCCCTTGAACTCGACATGCCACTATGAAATCCCCTTTGTCAACAAATTTGTACGTCATGGTTTGTTTTGTCAACAATCACAATACAGATGTCCACTTTGTCAACAAACACAATCACCTAAAAAATGATTCAATGATACCTTGAGGGATTTTTGCCCAACAATCTCCCCCTTTGGGTTTGTTGACAACTCTTCCATAAAAAGATACATAGTTAATTCTTCAGCCACCATTTGCCTATTGCGATTCCGATAGCGATCAAAGATTTACTCAACACATACTCTAAGCCCACATAAACAATGCTCAACGTGAGAAACAAGAGTAAATGAAAAGTTCATCAATGAATCACTTCAACCCTGACACCCACTGTTGACACCAAACTGATACCAATTTTTGGAAATATTCTTACCGCATTCCAACACCACTATTCTGCTTTTATCACGATTCTCAGTTGTCGTGATATCTGTTCTTTGATTGATCACTTCTAGCATCGTCAGATTTCATACACTCCCCCTTTCTCATTGCTCCCCCTCTCGCTGCTCCATCTGTCAGTTTCTCCCCATATCATTCATGATTTGTCAAATAACCACACTGTCACACTGTCTCCCCCTTGAACAATCACTGTTTTCTCCCCTTTTGTCAACGAACCCAAAGAGCACTCCTTTGCAGTTTGTAACAGAGTAGAGAACACATATCAACACATTAGGGAAAAACACATCATACCTCGGGGAGAGGGGGGGGGGGGGTCCACATCCACACTCTTTTAAGTGCGGGGAGTCGACTGAACTCCCAGAGCCAGTCGATGCCTCTCAAAAGCTTCCTTGGGTAAGACCTTTGTCAGAATGTTTGCAACTTATAACTCTGTAGGCACATACTCCAACTTCACGATTCTCTGCTCAACCTTCTCCTTGATAAAATGATACTTTATCTCAATGTGCTTTGTTCTTGAATGATAGACGAGATTTTTGCTAAGATTTATAGCACTTGAGTTATCGCACTAGATTCCGATCAGAGACTTCACTTCAACTCCCATATCTTCAAGCTGCTGCTTCATCCACAATAACTATGTGCATGCTTGAGTGGCTGCAATATACTCAGCCTCCGCGGTGCTCAATGAAATGCAATCTTGCTTCTTGCTTATCCAAGAAATACACAATCCATCAAGATAGAAAGCACCACCCGACGTTGATTTCCTATCATCCGTTGAACTGGCCTAGTCTGCATCAGTATATCCCAATAACTCTGTCTGAGATTTGTCATTATATGTCAAGCCGAAGTCCACCGTGCCCTTGATATACCGAAGTATTCTTTTCACTGCAAGCATGTGGCTTTCCTTGGAATTACTCTGATATCTCGCTGCTTGACATGTGGTGAAAACAATGTCAGACCTTGTTGCGGTCAAGTACAACAAACTTCCAATAATTTGGCTGTATTCTGTGATATTAACTTCCTTGCCATCCTCATCTTTGGACAGTTTCGTCCGGGTAGCAACTAGAGTCTTCATCTCCTTGAAATTTTCCATTCTAAACCTTTTCAAAACCTCATTGGCATATTTGGATTGAGAAATGAATGTTTCATTCCTTCCTTGTGTCACATGTAGACAAAGGAAAAACATTAGCTCTCCAATCATTGACATTTCAAACTCACTTTTCATGAATTCGGAAAACTGTCTGCACTGAGCTTCATCTGATTCGCCAAATATTATGTCATCAACATAGACCAACACCATCATCCTTTAATTACTGTCATTGCTGAAATAGAGATTGTAATCAACTCCCCCACGCCGGAAACCAAGCTTCTTCAAGTATTGATCAAGCCTTGAGTACCATGCTCTTGATGCTTGTTTCAGCCCATACAACGCCTTCTTCAGTCTGCAAACTTTGTTCTAATCCTCATGAATGAGAAAACCATCTGGTTGCTCAATATACACTTCCTCCTCTAGAACCCCATTCAAGAATGCAGATTTGACATCCATCTGGAACACTTTGAACTCATGTTGCACTGCAATGACTAGGAATAATCTGATTGTCTCCAGCCTTGCAATCGGAACAAATGTCTCATCAACATCTATTCCCTCTATCTTGGAGTATCCTTTGCACACTAGTCGTGCTTTGTTTCGAACCACTGCACCATCTTCATTCATCTTGCTGCGATATACCCATTTAGTCCCGATGACATTCTTATCTGCTGGTCTCGAAACAATCTCCCATGTCTAATTACCAATTATGATTTTCATGCTCAGTTGTAGCTTGACTCTTCAACATTCATGCTGATATAGAATTGAATTCCTCAGGTTCATTATCAGTATATGCTTCTGAATTATCTTTTTCCACTTCTCCCTGAGTCTCTTACCACACCCTCACTTTCAACAGAAAACTTGTCACTGTGTCATTGTTCAATGACGTCATTTCTTTCAACTACTTTTCTGATCTTCTTGTTGAAACATTGTTGATACTCTCTCGCAGCTTCTTGGTATTATGAAATTAGTTAGCTGATACCACATTGTTAGAACAAAATAGATAAACATGATATACATGATTTTTGATGTTTCTTCGGCAATATGTCTTCTCTCGATAGACAACACCTGAGCTGGATCATCCAATTATTTCTTTGATAGATCTTGCATCTGATTATGATATTGAATTCTCTCCCAATGTCACACAACACTTCCCAGGATTAGACCCACCTTTTAGACCCATAAACATTCTTCTTCTCCTGCATCATCTATTCTCATCTTCTACTCGGAATTGAGCCATTAACAAAATCTCTAAGCCTACTGAGTTGAAACTCGGTGTAGGAAACAAGAGACAACGTTAATAACACAATCACTTCCTATTGTGCTCTGTTACTCGCTTTCTTCTTTTCAACTTTGGTACCTGATTTGAGTCAATTGAAACTCTGAAGCATATCACCTTTCCACTTTGCATCTTTAGATGCCACTTCCCCTTGAATCGTATCTCCCTAAAACCTGAAACATTTGAATCATCAATTAATAGCATTTATATACATAGGGAGAGGGGTGCTTCTGGAATCCTCAAGATGAGGATTGCGGTTGATCCTGATGGGTCAACCCTTTGATTCTTTCTTGCAGAGCATCACACTCTTTCCTTGCTTCTTCTAGCTGCCTAGCCAACTTTAACTGCTCTGGCCATATGACTAAGCATTCATTACCCGCATGCTGAGTCTTTTTCTGATATGTAGATTCTGCAGACCTGACCTTTCTCACCACTTGAGGTTTAAACCCACTAGTACACATTTTCGTCTTTTGATGTTTCACCAAAATTTCATTTCCCTTGATTTCTTCTCTGAGCAGGAATATCTCTTTTTGTCATCTTCCCTTGTTTCTTCCTCCATTTTAGGGATCTTCCTCTTTCCTCCACTTCTTGTTGTGGCACACGACATGCAAATTTTTCAATGCATTCTTTGTTTATTTTTCTTTTATCATATTTCTGAGTCACCACACTATTTTGCGTTGGTGGCAGGTCCTCTATTGAATGTACATTCTTCTTACTCACAACTGTAGCGTTTCCTCCCCTTTTCTTCCAGAAGTGTTCATGTTCTTTCTTAGAGGGAGGTTGTGAGTGTGACAGAGGAGGTGATAGACACACCTTTCGTTCAGCTCTATGTGATTCCCCTGAGGCTCTAAGCCCATTCTTCAACTTACCACTTTCTCTCCCAGTACATAATTTCTTATCATGCACTACTGGAGTCGAGAATCTCTTATCGAGTTCCTTTTCCTTTCTTGCTTTCTTCTTGCTGCAATGTCTTGCCAAATGCCCATAATCAGAACATATAAAACATTTTCCATTAAAAGCATACCTCATTTCATCATTTCTCTGTCGAGATATTGATGCAGCTTGAGTTCTTCCTCTGACATTGAGCTCCCTAGCTTCCTGACACATACTCATGGTGTGTCCCATTATTCCACAGTAGTAGCATCTAATAAATGCTTTCCTCCGAGAGACTCTTCTTTCTAATTTCTCATGACACATCTTCTTATTCTCAGATTTAGTAATGTTTCTATTTTCACAGCCTGAAATGTATTCCCGAGCTTTTAAACAAAAGCTTGATGTGTGGCCATGAATCCCGCAGAAATAACACATGTCGTCACTACTTCTTGAAAATGTCCTCTTAGGCCTATCTCCAGCACCTACAAGATTTTCTCTACTTCTGCAACTATTCACAGCTCTCTTTCTGTCATGCATGAGAGGGAATTCATCAAATCAAATACCAGTTTTTCCTCTAGCATTGGATTTCTCCACTTCCTTCTTTACCGATTCTAGTTCTTCTTCCAACTTTTTAATCTTCATATCCCTTGATTCAAGTTGGGCATTGAGTTCTCTTCTGAGATTCTTTCCACACCTCATCTCATCTTCCAGTTCTCGTGTGAGCTTCTATACCATGTCACCTTGCTCCTTTACTTTCAATTTTTCCCGAGAAACAGATTCAGAGACAGATTCATTCTCTTGTTGTAGCCTTTGATTCTTATGAACTTCTTCCGACAACTGTGTTGCTAGATCATCATTTCTAGCTTTCAGATTCTGAACTTCATCTGACTTGTTATTCTCTTCATAATCATCAGCCTTTTGTTTTCCTTTCATTCTAGCCATCTTTTGTAGTTCTTCACCTTGAGAATCATTCTTCTCCCTTAGGTCAGTAGCCACATCAATAAGCCTTTAATTTAAGCCTCTTAGCTTGTTGACCTCAATTTCCAATACTTGGATTCAGATATCTTTAGATTTGACTTCTTCATCCAATTTCTGATCCAATTTCTTTTCCATGTTGACAACATCTATTGGTGGCCTCCTTAAAACTTCTTCATCATCAGTTGTTTCGGTATCACTTTGATGTTCAAGTACTTCACTCATTCCTACACCATGATTGAGTGAATCAATCTTTTCCCTATCAGATTCATCCAAGTCTTCCTTCAATAAGCTGTTTGATTCTTTTAGTTGAATCACACTTTTTTCATAAACACTTCCACACTGAGGGATATCACCTGACTTCTGATTCTTCTTTGATGTTTTTCCCTTTGCCATGACACATCGAGATAGGAGCAGACTGATTTAACCACACAAATCGATTACACCAAGTCTGAGCAAACAAATATGATAAAAACAACATTTCCTCTGATACCAATTGTTAGGACCAATAGAGGCCTATATACCATGAGAGGGGGGGGGGTGAATCAGGGTATGAATATTCTTTTTTAAAATTCTTTTGGCTCCACTGGATCTTGACCTCTTTATTACAAGGGTCACTTTGTTTGCATTTGTGTGTTAATTATGATCACTTCTTTTCTTCTTTATCTGATGATAATGCTTAGAATGTAATGCAGAGAAGCAAGCAGACAGACACAAAGATTTTTACTTGGTTCACCCTCACTGGGCTACATCTAAGGAGCATACAACGATGATGTGCCGCTGTACCAAATCTACTAAAAAGCACACTGCTGTTTACAAAGTTCGGGATAAATCACTTCTATTCTCAGGCTCACTGCCTTTACAATGTTTTGGGTCCAGCTCACTGCTTTCCTAAGGGTCACTCCCTGTTTCTCTCTCTCTAGCTCACTGCCGGTGGTGAGGATCACCTTCTTCCTCTTCCTTTGCTCACTGCTCTGGAAAGGATCCACTCACAGTTTATAGACATGTATGTCTCTTCATTATCACAAATGAATATATCCTCTGTTGTATGTAGATGCTCTGTTGAAGTCCAACTTTCACCTGTAGATGAATCTCACTTTGCACCAAAGGTATCGGGCAATCTTCCAGCTTTCACGCAGCCCTGAATCACTGCCGTGATTCAACCATACCTGGCGCCCTTCTCTAAGCCGGTGCGCAAGTCCCGGCGCGCAAGTTAAAACTGGCGCGCAAGTTTACCTCAACCACTTGCGCGACACTAGCTTCTGCAACTCCAAACTTGCGCGACTCACACCTTTTTACGCCCAAACCAATTTTTGCGCGCAACCATCAACTGTCGCGCTTCTTCAAAACCTGGCGTGCAAGTGTCACCAAACCACTTGCGCAACACCCTCTTCTTCAACTAAAAACTTGGGCGACTCACTTCCTTTCTCGCCCAAACCACTCTGGACGCGCAACAATCAACTAGCGCGCAACTTCCACTTGCGCGACCACACCACCACTTGCGTGACCACCACACCTGCGCGATGGGAGCTCTGATTTTCTCTAAGTGTTGAACTCTTTTAGAATGAGGAGGGGTCAACCTCTATTTATAGGCATTTGAACACCCTGCGCGACGGCGCACAAGTCTCCTCTTAGCGCGCAAGTCACTTGCGCGACCAACCTTAAAACTTGGGCGCCCCTTTTCCCTTTGCCATATTTTGATGTTCTGATCTTGAAAAACATATGGCGCACAAGTTTTCTCTCCTTCAAGACAACAGCGCGCAAGTCCCTTTGCCAAAGCCACTTTTCTCCATTTGTCGATTTTCAGGCCAAAAAATTTGGCAAACACTGGAAAACGAAACCACCTTGTATCTGCTCTTTTTGTACCGCCTCCAGATCATCCATTCCTTTGTCGATGTTCTTGAATCAAACATGGATCGTTGACCACAACCCTTGAACTCGACATGCCACCATTTAATCCGCTTTGTCAACAAATTTGTACGTCATGGTTTGCTTTGTCAACAATCACAACACAGATGTCCACTTTGTTAACAAACACAATCACCTCAAAAATGTTTCAATGATACCTTGAGGGATTTTTGCCCAACAATTTCCTTGTTGGACACTTTAGCTTGACCATTTGTCTGCGGATGATATGGAGTTGATGTTTTATGATGCATCCCATACTTCTTCAGCAAAGCCTCCATTCTTCGATTGCAAAAGTGAGTCTCTTGATCATTGATGATGACTCTAGACACTCCAAACCTACAAAATATGTTATCCTTGACAAAATCACAAACAACTTTAGCATCGTTAGTCCTGATGACTTTTTCTTCCACCCATTTGGAAACATAATCAACTGCAAGCAAGATATAAAAATTCCCAAATGACATTGGGAAAAGTCTCATAAAATCTATCCCATAGACTTCAAAAATCTCACAAAAATTAAATGGTTGTTGGGGTATTTCTTGTCTCTTTGAAATGTTTTCAGAAAACTGATTTTTTGACATCTTTTGTAAAATTCATGAGCATCGTTAAAAAGGGTGGGCCAATAAAGTTCAGATTCTAAAACCTTCTTTGTTGCCTTTTGAGGTCTAAAGTGGCATCCACAAGCTAAAGTGTGACAAAACTCAAAGACAAAACCAATTTCACTTTCATACAAATATCTCCTTATCAATTGGTCATTGCAAATCTTCCAAAGAAATGGATCATCCCAAATGTAATATCTAGATTCAACTTTCAGTTTGTGAATTTGGTGAGAATTGAAATGCGATGAGACATGAGATGTTATCAGATAATTGACCATGTCTGTATACCAAGACACTTCTCCTTTAATAAAAGTACAACTGCTCTCTTGGAAGGTGATCATTCAATGGTTATTTTTCTGGAATTTCAGTTTCAACAGTGTTGGGAAGTCTGCTTAAATGATCAACCACTTGGTTCTCAGATCACTTCTGGTCCTTGATTTCTATATTGAACTCATGTAGCGGTAATATCCATCTCATTAGCCTCGGTTTAGCTTCAGCCTTCTTTATCAAGTACCTAAGAGATGCATGATCAGTATACACATCGACTTTAGTTCCAAACAGATATGATCTAAATCTTTCTAAAGTAAAAACAACTGCTAAAAACTCATGTTCTGTGGTTGTGTAATTGAATTGAGCCACATCCAAGGTTCCTGAGGCATAAACAATGACTTGTGGCCTGCCCTCAATTCGTTGAGAAAGGACTGCTCCAACTGCTTGGTTGGAAGCATCACAAAGTAGCTCGAATGATTCTTCTCAATTTGGTGGCTGCATCACAGGTGGTGTAATCAATATCTTCTTGAACCCAGCAAAGACTTTTTTACACGCACCATTGAAATCAAAATTAGAATATTTCAAAAGAAATTTAGAGAGTGAGAAAAATCTTACTGAAATCTTTTGACAAACCTCTTGTAGAATCCTACATGTACTAAAAACGATTTAACATGTTTCACACAGTTGGGTAAGATAATGAATTTATCACTTTAATTTTTGATTTTTCCACTTCAATGCTTTTTTTTTGAAATGACATGCCCAAAGACAATTCTTCTCTCTACCATGAAATGACACTTTAAAATTTAAAACAAGATTCTTTTCAATACAGGTTTTCAAAACTTTTTTCAGTTTTTTCAAACAATAGTCAAAGGAATTTTCAAAAATTGTGAAATCATTCAGGAAAATCTCAAAGCAATCTTCAATGTGATCAGAAAAAAAATACTTACCATGCATCTATGAAATGTACATGAAACATTACATAATCCAAATGACATCTTTTTATATGCAAAAGTACCGAAGAGAAGTAAATGTTGTATTCTTTTGATCATCGGGAGCAATGAGTACCTGAAAATAACATGAAAATCCATCCAAAAAGCAATAATGAGTTCTCTATGCCAATCTCTCTAACATCTGGTCAATGAAGGGGATGGAGAAATGATCTTTTCGAGTGACTTGATTCAACTTCTTAAAATCAATGCACACTCCAGCTATTCTGAATTCGCACAGGGATTAATTTATTCTTTTCATTGCTCATAGTAGTTAGGTCAGTTTTTTTTGGAACTACATGAATGAGGCTAACCCATTGTGAATCCGAGATGGGATATATGATCCCATCTTCTAATAGATTCTTAATCTCCTTCTTCACAACCACCATCAAGGTGGGATTCAGCCTCCTTTGGGTCTGTCTGACAGGTTTGGAATCTCCCTAAAAAAGAATTCTATGTGAGCATATTTTTGGGTTTATTCCTGGGATATCACTTAAGCTCCAACCTATTACTTGGACATTCTCTCTTAAAAGCTCAATCAAAGATTTTTCTTGGGTTTTAGACAGATTATTAGCAATTATCACCGATAATTTCTATCCCTCCCCAAGGTGCACATATTTCAAATCAGTGGGGCGTGGTTTTAATTACAGACTAGGGGGATGCTCAAGAGACGAAACTAAACCGACATTCCCCACTTTTAATGTTTGGACCTCCTGCACACAAGAAACCATATCATCTTCCTTGTCATTTAACAAATCATCAAAGAAATCAGATTTTACCTTTTCTTCCCACATGATATCAGAATCTCCGGTGTTTTGGGCATCCACATGTTCAGTGATATTTTCAATGGAAAAATTATCTCGTAAGACTAAGAATTCAAGACACATACATGATTCTTCAATTGGTTTAGTACCAACTTCATGAGAGAGTGCAAAGAGCGAGTGATCATCCAATGAATGCCTTATGAATTCAAAAACATTGAAGTGGAAAATGTTGTCTCCAAACACTATGGTGAGTGTCCCTTCATGGACATTGATGATGGTTTTGGCCGTCTTTAAGAAAGGTCTCCCCAAAATGATGGGTGAGTGTGACAGACTCCTATCTTCTTCCACATTCAGTACATATAAGTCAGCTGGGAATAAGAGATCTTTGACTTTCACCAGGACATCCTTCAGAACTCTTACTGAGAAAACTATGGATCTATTTGTAACCTAGACCACCACTCTTGTGGGCTTTAAGTCTCCCATCTACAAAGTGTATACTGAGTGTGACAATACATTAATTAAAGCACCTAGATCACACAAAGCATTAGAGAAATTTAAAGAACCAATGATGCATGGAATGAAAAACGTCCCTGGATCTTGACATTTCGTTGGCAATTGTGATGTAATAAGGGCCGGTACACTTCTTCTCAAGTTGATTCTCTCATTCTCTTGAAGTCTCATCTTCTCGGTGCAAAGATCCTTAAAAAATTTAGTATACTTCGAAATTTGTTTGAGTGTTTCAAGAAGGGGAATATTAATTTCCACTTTCTAGAAGGTGTTTGGAATTTCTTTTTGTAGTGCTTCTTCCTGCAATCTCTTTGATTCAATCATACTTGATGGAAATGGTTGGGGTAAGTCTTTCTTCTCACTTTGTTGCCTTTGCAACGGTGTTTCTTGTCTCTTCCTCCTTGTCTTATCCTTCTTCTCCTCCTCTTTCTTCTCCTCTTCACGGTGCATTTTAACAGAATTTTCAGAATTTACAACTTCATTCTCCCTCAACTTGGTTGGTCTTATTTCAGGTTAATGAGTTACTGGATGTGTAACGCCCCGACTCTAGTTACCCAGAGTCGGTGCATTATTACATAACATTGGCATGATCACAAGAGATCAAGTATCGAAAGACTGATCAGTTTAGTAGCCTTGGAAGTACTAGATACATACATAAGTTTTACATTATATTATGAAAAAACAACAACATTGTGTCTTCTTTGAACACACACATATCCCTTAGCCTATCTTTGCAGGTCAGTCATCATATACTTCTTCACATCCTGGGAAAAATAAAACATAAAAAAGGGGTGAGCTCAGATGCTCAATAAGGATAACAATATAGCGGAAACTATCATAAATAAGAATAAACATTTAAGACAATGTATAAGACTAAAACACAAGTCTTTTAAACTTAAACTTCATCATAATATGGTAAAGATAAATCAAATAATGTCATTTACTTATTTAAATGGATATTCTACTAGTCGAATAATCATATGTAATATCAATATCTAATTTCATAATAATGGAATGCATAATGTCAGACATCATAACCACATAGTCAAGATTTCGTGCCAAGACTACAAATAAAAATATTGTTTAAGTCTTGTACCAAGACACTAGTTTGTCTCATGAGACCTACCGATGCATCGAGTGGCTATAACGAGTCCCGTCCGTCACTTACTACGTCCAATGCATTCTTCATATGAAAAGGGTGAAACATAACATAAACATTCGTATTAAACTAGCATACAAAATGTTAATACTTAAACCATAAACCGTTAATGACATAAAAATAACACATCCACAATCAAACATATCATAAAACTATCAATACAATATGTAATATTGTATCATAATAAATCAACTTCAATTAAACATAAAATCTAACAATAGATGTTGACATAGATGAAATCAATACAAAAACTATTTGAGAGCAATATCTCTTTCTACTTTGAAATCATTTAAAAGTCACATAATTATAAAAGAAAACATTTA
The DNA here is from genome assembly GCA_963277665.1 of Viscum album. Classification (NCBI taxonomy): domain Eukaryota; kingdom Viridiplantae; phylum Streptophyta; class Magnoliopsida; order Santalales; family Viscaceae; genus Viscum; species Viscum album. Next base: position 894,004,406 of record OY728151.1, on the reverse strand, counting down.
TTTTGAAAATATCTATATAAAATTGTAGGGGAAGCTTCAAAGGTGTTATAACTGCGGAAAATAGCCGCACCCGCCGTATAAGTTAAAAAAAAACATTCTTTTCTTAATTTGTCGAAAAGGTCACAAAGTACCTTGTTTGGAAAACGGTGAAAAGATTTCTTTTAAATTTTTTTATAAAAAGTCAAATAAGGGTATAAATGACTAACTCATAGTCTAGGAAATAGTAAAAATGTTTTGAAATACATTTTTAAGAAACACACATGTGGATGATAAAAAAGTCCTAGTAGATACTTACGTATAAACAACCTCTGATAATAAAGAGATTGTAAAATTGACCCTTGTCTTGTACTTTTCTTTAGTCGAGTACACGTTAACCTCCTATATAATGGTTAAATCATTGTTATTAAATTGTACAAGAACCACATACATAAATATGATATCATATATGACCCTCTAATATTGCTTTGTTAATAATATTTCAGTAGTATTATTGTTTCGGGTGTTAACTGATTCGTTTTTCTGTATATATTTTGTTACGTAAGTCATGGTTGGTATGGATATGATGTATTTGATTCATATTCAGAATGATATTAAGTTCTTAAATATTATTTTTTAATCATTAAATGAAAAGTATTTTGGAATTGTTACGATGAGGAATGAAATCTCATCGCGTCGTGGAGACGGTAAGCCGTACGTATGCACGAGCGATAATATCATTCTATTGATGGTGAAATTGTATATAATTGGATGATATATTATATATACAGAATCATTAACATGTTATATTTATTATTTACATCAATTATACTCATTATTATACCCATCCAAATAATGAAGTGTTGAATAACAACCTACACCACGACGTGGAGACGATAAGCCGTACGTACACAGGTATGATGACTTTTTCATTTATAGGATGGATAGAATAATGAATATAGCTGTACCATATTTATAATAACATCTCAGTATGTAGAAGGTACTTGAGTTATTATTTTAGTATGGAAACAACAAAGAAAGAGGAAGTGGAAGAAGAAATGAATTTTGAAAGAGGTGATAAAATAATTACCTCTTCTCCGGGTGCTTCCTTTTGATATGAACAAAAAGGCTCTTTAGGTTGAATTTCTGATCAAAGTAAGGCCTTTAGGATGAAGTGAGGGTAGCTGGGAGGAGATTTGAGCAGAGGTTGGCCGAGCCAAATGGATTTGGAGGTGTGAAATTAAGAGAAGGGGAAGTACCCTTTTATAAGAGAGGTGAAGGGCGCTTTAGAAAAAAATTGAAATATTAATTTATTATAAAATTATTTTCGGTTTCTAATAGCTCTAAATGGATTTATTTCGAGGCTAAGGTGGGAATGAGTTGAAATCCTCTCAACCAATAGGTCTTGGACATTTTTAGGTCATCATATTAACCTTATCTTTTAGATTTAACTTTTAGTTAAATAGTTTAACTTTTATCACGTCTTCTTGTATTTTTATACTACATGGTTAATTTCATTACTATAAAATGCCAAGCGAACCTCAAGTGGTTCTGTAAAGACCCGGAGCTTGACGTACATATACATTACATTACTTTTTCGGAATACTTAGTACATAACAAAAACACACACACAAGGACTGTAATAGTTTAGTGTCTTTGGAAACTTGGAATATAATCTTCTAATCGTGGTGAAAGATCTTTAACATCTCCCATAAAGATCTTTTTTTTTTAAAAACCTAAATCATTTCTTTATATCCTGGAGAAAAGAAAACATAAAAGGGTGAGCTCAAATGCTCAGTAAGGGTAAACAAAAGAAATATCAATCACATCATATTCATAAGAACATATCTTTTGGAAATCTTAACCTGCAAAAGAGATCATAATTTCATAACATGAGATAAATCATAGTAGTGAAATGTAATCCCAATAATCATAACTTAAAACATGAAACTTTGTGGCATACACACATAATCATAGAGAATCATTTCTTATTAGTCAAGACTCATTTCCAAGACTATCTTAGTGGACAAAGTCCCTTTCTGAACCGAGTTCACTCCTCGTTTCAGTCCTGTTTCACTGAACCGGTATAACCTACCGTTCCAGCCATGTCTATCTCATGAGATATAAAATCTTTACCCAATTTATTGGAGGGAGATATAGGTCCCACCGATCTCATAATGATACCATTCTTATGTGTGCCACAAAATCATAAATCATACATCATTGCATAACCCATGTAGTAAAAATGAGATTCTTAAACAACATGACCTCATAAAACAATTCATATAAAATAAAGGAATTCATAAAAATAATTCCATCACAACATAATCAAATCAATGTAATAATAGGGATAGAAACAGAACCCTATATTATCTTAGATGGAAAATAATTTTGATAAAGCACTTGAACTCCATTCTTGAGGAAAATATCCTTTCTACTTCAAAAACATTTTCCTTTCTTTACCATGTCATAAAATTTTAAACTAAAAGAAGTTGATTAAAAATAAACTTGAAAACTTGTAAAGGAAGATTCTTGGAAATAATGTTTTAAAAATCCATTCATACCGTACAAGTTAAAAAAAACATTCTTCTCATACTTTTGTCAGAAAAGTCAAAAAGTACCTCGTACGAAAAACGACAAAAGATTCCTTTCATATCTTTTACTAAAAACTCACCGAAGGGTAAAATTGGATTTAAACAATTGTAGGGGGATGGAAATAATATTACATATTTAGGGAACATGGATGTGGATGATAAAATACACCCCAGTAAATACCAAAGTATAAACAATCTCGGATAAAAATGAGATTGTGATATTTCCCTTACCTTAGGTCCGATTTGCTTCGTAAGTGTCCGAACCTCCTGTACAATGATTTAAATAATGTCATTGACTTATTACAGAATCATATTCATTGTTATGATATCATATATGGTTCACTTATGACTTTATATTACCCGTTCTTTTGTAAATTCCATGTTAAAGAGTGTTTTGGGTAAAATCGTTTCATTTGTCGTCCGTGTTTTGACTTGTAATTATTCATATGATTACTTAGATCATGATTACTTAATTTCAGAATATAAAACATGATTTATATATAATATATATTCATAATATACATATATATAATAAATCAGTAAATGGAAAGAAATACACCGTTCATGGAGACGGTAGGCCGTACGTACGCATGAACGCTGTTTTCGTTTCTTTATTGAGTTGAATGGAATTAAGTAGATGACATACATATATACACATATAAATCCAGTGTCATTATTATGTCATATATTTCATGATTACTTATTATATATACTTTATAATCATTCATGAATGGTTAATCATTGAGAATGAATCTCATCGCGTTGTGGAGACGGTATTCCGTACGTACGCACGAGCGATGATATCGTTCCCATGATCATGGAATTTTATTGGAGTGTATGTATACTATTACAGAATCAATATCACTTTACAATAATCATATATAGTTATTATTTACACCATTATACCCATCCAAGTAAGGTGGTGGTGGAAAATAGATTACACCACGGCGTGGAGACGGTATTCCGTACGTACGCACGCGCGGTGATTTCGTTTTCCGGAGGATGGATAGATGGTGAAATAGAGTTGTTTCATACTTATAATAACATATCAGTATATGAGTGATACTGATGTTATTACTTCATAATGAAACAACCTTTAGAAGAAGAAGTGGAAGAAGAAATAAAGGTGAAAGAATCGGTAACATAAATTACCTCTTCTTTGAAGCGCCTCTTTGAGACCTCCTCTTAGGGCACTAAAATTGGTCTTTGAGGAAGAACAGAACCTCTAGGATGTTGCTAGGGAATTGGAGAAAAGAATTTGGCAGAGGTTGACCGAGCTTGAAGGCTCAAAGTGGTGTGAGGAAGAGAGGGAGGGGGTGCCCTTTTATAAGGGAGGAGATGTGCACCTTTGGAATAACTAAAAATATTATTTTATTATAAAGTCAAATTCGGTTTTTAATAGCTCCAAATTGATATATTTCGAAGATAAGGTGGGTAGGGGTCAAAATCCTCTCATCCAATAGAATTTAGACAAGTTTGGGTATCAATTTTAACCTTATCATTTAGATTTAACTTTAAGTTAGATAATTTAACTTTTACCGTGTCTTCTTGTTTTCTTACACCATAAGGTTAATAAACTTACTATATCAAGCCAAACGAACCCCAAATTGTTTATTATTAATATATATAACCTTATCTAAGTAATTTGGCCGAACCTTAGATTTTTAGGAATAAAATAACAAGTAATAATATAATATTTGTTTTAAAAACTATTTTATGTCAATTTTGACACTATTTAGTAATTGATTTTTGTGAAAATCATAACAGAATGATTAGTTCGAAACAAGTTACTTAAATCAATACTAACATGTCATATTAACCTAGAAAATTAGTGTAATTCATAAAAAGTCTCAAATTACATTTATTTGGGTATTTATATCATCAATTATGTCAATATTTCATTAATAAGATAATTACTGCATCATCATTGTGTCATAAATAAATTAAATTATTTAATGTCTAAAAATTACAAATAAAATACCATTATGTAGGAAATCTTTTTAGCTTTCTAATGAATATTTATAGTTGAATTTATCTTATGTATAACCCCATATTAAAAATGATTTACTTATTAAACTTTGATTTTAACTATTTTAACCATTCTTTAAATAAATTAATAATAAATGTCCTAATCTAATCCAAGTGGGACTAAATGATCATATTTTATTCCTAAGGTTGTTTTTGGTCGAATTAAACTTGTCCAATAGAATTAGGACATGTGTTAGGGTAATAATAATATCATTTTTACCCTTAATTACCCTATTTACTTTTAACCGTGGTAAAAAAAGTAAAAAGTTACTATTCACCAAAAAATTATTTTCATCTTATTGAATCACATTTTACTTACTGACATCAACCGTGTCTCTCGGATTTTCGAAATTCTACTCACATAAGCGGTAAAATTAAGTTTTATGAAAAATTCAGTTTTTTAACTACCACTTGTGGTTTCACTATTCATCAAAAATTGAAAGTTTTCAGAAAAATACCAAAATTTTACCCTAGGCTAATTTCGATATTCCGAATCCAAAAATGAAGTCCATTTTGGAAAATAAAATTTATAAAATTTCAAAAAGTGGTTATTACTATTCATAACGGCTAGTTTTAATGATATTTTAATAGCATATCATTGTTTAGTGAAACTCGGTATTGCGTACCACACACGCTATCGAGGAAGGTCGCGATTGCGTGTAATGCAAGGCAAGTCAATGATGCGTGTTGAGCAAGCTCCTTTTAGTGTAGCGTACAACACAAGACATTAATGAAATTAAAAAGAATATTTTTCATAAAATCTCGGGGTGTTACAGGTTCATTAACGACATATCTAACATTTTATAAATTCTTTGGCCGAATCTTAGATTTTTAGGAATATTATATCATTTAATAATATAATATTTGTTTTAAAAACTCATTTATGTCAATTTTGACACTTTAGTATTTAATTTTTATGAAAGTCATAACAACTTGATTACTTCGAACAAAATACATTGAATCAATCCTAACATGTCATATTCACCTAAAAAATTCGTGGTTGACATCAAAAATTTCTATTTCTATTTATTTTAACATTTATAATATCATTTATTTGATTCCTTCATTAATGAGGAAAATACTACATCATTGTTGTGTCATAAATAAATTTAATTATTTAATATCTAAAAATTAAAAATTTGATTTCTAATGAATATTTATAGTCAAAGGGATCAGTCAGATAACCCTATATTAAAATTGATTTAGCAAAAGATATATGTTTATGTTATAATTATCTTTACTTTAAATTAATTCTTATAACATGTCATTATCACACCCAAGTGGTCCCCAAATTCCAAAATTTCGGCCTAATGATGCTCATGGTCGAATATATCTTCATCCAATAGGATTAGGACATGTGTGAGGGTAGTTTTATATTATTATAATATTATTTTTTACTTTTATTTACCTGATTTACCCTTTAACCATGACAAATAAAAATAATTACTGAAGTTACTATTCATAATGTTAAAAAATAAAAGGTACTTATTTACACAATTTGGATCTTCTGATTCCAAATATGGAATCTATTTTTCCAAATTCAAAACACAGAAGTTTCAGTAATTAATTTAAAATTAATTCCTGTTGTCAAAATCAAAAAGCGGGTTTTTAAGAAGTAAAAACTATCAAAAGATTGACATGTGTTTATGTCCAATTTAAATGTTAAATTACTTCCAAGGACCTACATTATATTAAATGATAAAAAATATAATATAATTATACTTTAAAACCACTTAGATGCATAATTGAACACTATAAATTATTTTGATTAAAAAAATTGTTTTCAATTAAAATTTATTATTTTTCACTATTCATCAAAATATGAAAGTTATCAGAAAAGTACCAAACATTTATCCAAGCTAAATTTTTATGTTCCTCTTATAAAGAAGAATTTAATTTCATTAAATTGAATATATAAAAGTGTCAAATATTGGATTTAAAAAGGGTTCGCTATTAAAAGGCGGAAAAACTGTATTTTTGAAAAATACTTTTTTATCTGAAAAATTGAATTTGTCCTTATATTATGTCTAATAAACACAAAGGATGAATGTTAAAATTATATGAGATATCTAAAATTCAAAATGTGGTTAATACTATTCATAAATGTTTTTTAAACGGTTAGTTTGTTAGGTCGTGGTGCGATTGAACTCAATGTTGCGTACATCACACACTATTAAATTATAAAGAAGCGTACCGTGAAAACTTGGGGTGTTTCATTTTCCTCTCCGTCAATAAATTGGGTCCTCACAATTTAAACTCAAGATTGAAAACTAGGGGTTTGACATTTTAAAATATCTTAGTTGAAATCCCACATCGTAAAATGGATTAACGGGGTCTCTATTTTAAAATAACGAGAGGTAAGTATGAAGGTTACCAGAAATAACAAACACCAGGGTTCCATGTATGACAACATGAATATGGAAGAGAAAAAAACCATCAAGTTCTGATGGAGAGTGATAGAGAATATTACTAGGATAAAGTTAACAATCAGAAAACTATAAATCTACGATGATTTAAGGGACCATTTGATTCATCGCAAAAGAAAGTACTAGGAATTTTTTTTGGGTTCTATGATCCTTTCCCTAATGTTGTAGAATTAATTTAATTCATAGACTAAGAACACAAGGAAGAATACTTAATTTACATGCCAAGTTTCATCCTTTAACTAATTCCTACCACAACTCATTTTTCTCTTTAAAAGATAAAACTCAAAAATATTCTATTTATCTCAATTGTATAACGTTCCAAATATAAACATATACTATTGAAATAAAGAAAACTATTTTATAATAACTAGGGACTTCCTGTAGGCTAAAGGTAGGCGATGAAGCCTTATCGCACATCGTCTGTGGGTTCGATTCCCGCAGCTTTGCCCGATGTGACGAGTTATCGCCCGACCTGCTGGTTGTCCTTTTTTTAAAACTATAATATTATAACATTACAAAAATAATCTTAAGAAAAGTTTTAACCTTAAATAATACTATTTAATGTTCAACTTAATCCATTCCAACCTTTAGAGTTATTCAAAATACTTCTGTCCAATCTCTGTCTAAAAGGTCTCTAAATTTCCAAAATCAGTTGTAACATCAGATTCCCCAAACAACGTAATGTTGCTCTTATATGATTTCCATCATCATATTAAAACCTTAATGAAAACAAAAAGTATTGCAGTACAATCCTTATATATATATCAAATTCTTCTTATAACCAGAATATTGTTACGGAATCGTTGGGAGACGCAACGACACAAATGAGAAAATGAAAGAAAGAAAAGCAACAAGAACACAACGATTTACGTGGTTCGGGAATAATCCCTACGTCCATGGGAGAGACAGAATTTCACTATATTGGGAGCACAAATTACAGAGGTTTTTTCAGTCGTAACCCTAGCCCGAAAATGAGCTATAAAACAATGGAGAAGACGATCACCGTTCGAAAAGTGAGTCCACATCGCTACAGTGAACGAAGACCAGCTTTGTCAAAAGCGCTACAGTGGCTACCGACTGGAAGTCAAAAGTGCTACAGTCCAGTTGACCCCAAAGTCCGCACTACTACAGTGCCTGTTGGTGTCGTTCGGTCAGCTCCGCTACAGTGCCTGTCGGTGTCGGTCGGACCCCCGGAGCAGGGGCGCGTTGCCCCCTGCAACCCCCAACGAGCTCACTGCGGAGCTCGACCCGCGATAGTTGCGGGCCACAAGCATTCGGCCCAACCAGATCGAGCTACACTAATCCAAAAAATATAATTCTTGAATCCAAAAACACAAATACATTAATTATTCCACTTCGACTGTAGTAACATCATTAGCTTGACCTTAATCAATTTTCTTTTTCTGAGCTATATTTCATTGACTCTTTGGACAATCATTTGCATAATGTCCCATATCTTTACAATTATAACATTGCACAACTTCTTTCTTTACCTTACAATCATGAGATTTATGACCTTTTTCTCTACATTTGTAACAAACTCCTATCCCTTTTAGGAAAGTACCAGCGTGTTTCTTCCCACAATTATCACGTAAGGGAAAATACTTCTTTCCCTTTTTCTCTTTATCTGTCTGTTGCTCCATCGTTCTCTTCTTCTCTTGCTTTATTTTAATACCATAAAACTTAGAGAATTCATTTTCTGTCTTGATAGCACATGAGACTATATCTTCGTATGATGAGAAGGATTGTGAGACTGATGCTCGATGGAGAAATTGTTTTAACCCATTAAAGAATCCATCAATCTTACTTCTTGGGTTACATATATAATCTGCAGCATGCCTAACTAACATTGTAAAGTTAGCCTCATACTTTGCGACATTTTCATCCTCCATTTGCCTCAGACTCAAAAATTGTTTTTTCATATCCGCTCGATGTTCACGAGAAAAGTATTTTTCTAAGAAAAGCTCTTTAAAATCCTTCCATTCCATATTTGACACTTCTTCATCCTATTTTGTATTTTGAATTAATGACCACCATCGATATGCATCTCTTGAGAGACGATAAACTATCATGAAGACTTTTTCTCTTTCGCTACTCCTCAAAGCATAGAATATTTTCTCTAAGGAATTTATCCATTGCTCAGCTACAAATGGACTTGTAGTCTCTTTGAATGTTGGTGGTTGTTGTCTCATAAAGCGGTCTAACATTGATCATCCGTGTTGTAGATCATGATGCTTCATACAGGTAAGGTTATTTTTCATAACCCGAGTTAGCTGTCCCAATATGGTTATAAGTTGTTCAGTACCAGGTGCATCACCAGTTCCACTATAATTATCTTGAATAGGAGGGCAATTTGTACGCGGATTATGTGCGTTGATACAGTTTCTATTCCTTCATCTATACGCCATTTCTAAACAATGATATACACTAGATTAGTTCATGAATCACAATGCATAATTCAAACTTGTAAAATACCTAACATAAATTGAACAATTTATGCATATAATCCATAATCCTAAAAAAATGTTTTCTTTGAGGACGTATTTACTCATAAATCATTCATAATGGTTTGTAAAGAAAATGTGATTTATCATAGGCATATCCCCCGGCAGTGTCAAACCAGGTGCGCGGTAAGACATGTTGTCGTGTACCATGATACCCCAGGTCAAACCCGAAACTCTTTGTCGATGTTTTCACTTCTAGGTACATCTGTTCCAGAATCACGTCCACTTGTAGTATCCAGACATAGATGTGTTGCTTGGAAAACCCACATAATATCTACATTACCAAAATTCTTGGATGTTCTTCTATACTAATCCTCAAAGTCTATCTTAGGGTAATGTTATCTAATCAGAGTTTTTTTTTCTAAATCTAGTTTCCAAGGTTTGTACTAAATTTTTTCTGATACCAACTGTAACACTCCGACTCCAGTTACTTAGAGTCGGTGCATTATTACATAACATCGATATGATCACAAGAGATCAAGTCCCGAAAGATCGATCAATTTAGAAGCATTGGAAGTACTAGATACATACATAAATTTTACATTACATTATCAAAAAATAACAACATTGTGTCTCCTTTGAACACACTCATATCACTTAGGCTATCTCTGCAGGTCAGTCACAATATAATTTTTCACATCCTGAAAAAAATAAAACATAAGAAAGAGGTGAGCTTAGATGCTCAGTAAGGACAACAATATTACAGTAACTATCATAAATAAGTACAAGCATTTAAGGAAATATATAAGACTAAAACACAAGCCTTTTAAACTTAAACTTAAGCATAATATGACAAAGATAAATCAAATAATGTCATTTACTTATTCACATGCATATTCTACTCGTCGAATAATCACATGTAATATCAATAACTAATTTCATAATGATTAAATGCATAATGCCAGACATCATAACCACATAGTCAATGGCTCGTGCCAAGACTACAAATAAAAATATTGTCAAGACCTTGTGCCAATATACTAGTTTGTCTCACGAGACCTACCGATTCATCGATGAGTTATAGCGGGCCCCGCCCTTCACTTACTACATCCAATGCATTTCTCATATGAAAAGGGTGAAAAATAACATAAACATTCGTATTAAACTAACATACGAAATGTTAATACTTAAACTATAAACTGTGAATGACATAAAAATAACACATCCAAAATCAAACATATCATAAAACTATCGATACAATATGGAATATTGTATCATAATAAATCAACTTCAATTAAGCATAAAATCCAACAATAGATGTTGACATAGATGAAATCAATACAACAACTATTTGAGAGCAATATCTCTTTCTACTTTGAAATCATTTAAAAGTCGCATAATTATAAAAGAAAACATTTATTTTGAAAATATCCATATAAGATTGTAAGGGAAGCTTCAAAGTTGTTATAATTGCAGAAAATAACCGCACCCGCCATATAAGTTAAAAAAACATTCTTTCCTTGATTTGTCGAAAAGGTCATAAAGTACCTTGTTTGGAAAACGACGGAAAGATTCCTTTCAAAACATTTTATAAAAAATCAAATAAGGGTATAAATGACTTTAACCCATAGTCTAGAAAATAGTAAAAATATTTTGAAATACATTTTTAAGAAATACGAATGTGGATGATAAAAAAGTCTCAGTAGATACTTACATATAAACAATCTCGGATAATAAAGAGATTGTAAAATTAACACTTACCTTGTACTTTTCCTTAGTCGAGTGTGCGTTAACCTCTTGTATAATGGTTAAATCATTGTTATTAAATTATATAAGAACCACATACATAAATATGATATCACATATGATCCTTTAATATTGCTTTGTTAATAATATTTCAGTAGTATCATTGTTTCAGGTGTTAACTGATTCGTTTTTCTTTATATGTTTTGTTACGTAAGTCATGTTTGTTATGGATATGATGTATTTGATTCATATTCAGAATGATATTAAGTTCTTAAACATTATTTTTTAATCATTAAATGAAAAGTATTCTGGAATGGTTACGATGAGGAATGAAATCTCATCGCGTTGTGGAGACGATAAGCCGTACGTACGCACGAACGCCAATATCATTCTATGGATGGTGAAATCGTATGTAATTGGATGATATATTATATATACAGAATCATTATCATGTTATATTTATTATTTACATCAATTATACTCATTATTATAACCATCCAAATAATGAAGTGTTGAATAACAAACTACACCACGATGTGGAGACGATAAGCCGTACGTACACACGTATGGTGACTTTTTCATTCATAGGATGCATAGAATAATGAATATGATTGTATCATATTTATAATAACATCTTAGTATGTAGAAGGTACTAGAGTTATTATTTTAGTATGAAAACAATAAAGAAAGAGAAAGTGAAAGAAGAAAAAAACTTTGAAAGAGGTGATAAAATAATTACCTTTTTTTCAGGTGTTTTTGATTTGAACAAAAGAGCTCCTTAGGATGACTTTCTGATCGAAGTAAGGCCTCTAGGATGAAGTGAGGGTAGTTAGGAGGAGATTTGGGCAGGAGTTGACCAACCCAAATGTCTTTGGAGGTGTGAAGTTAAGAGAATGGGAAATACCCTTTTATAAGAGAGGTGATGTACACTTTAGAAAAAACTTGCAATATTAATTTATTATAAAATTATTTTCGGGTTTTAAAGCTCCAAATGGATTTATTTCGAGGTTAAGGTGGGGATGAGTCGAAATCCTCTCATCCAATAGGTTTTAGATATGTTTAGGTCACCATATTAACCTTATATTTTAGATTAAACTCTTAGTTAAATAGTTTAACTCTTACCTTGTCTTCTTATATTTTTATACCACATGGTTAATTTCATTACTATAAAATGCCAAGTGAACCTCAAGTGGTTCATTAAGGACATATCTAACATTATCTAAGTCCTTTGGCCAAATCTTAGATTTTTAGGAATATTATTTCATTTAATAATATAGTTTTTGTTTTAAAAACTCATTTATGTCAATTTTGACACTATTTAGTATTTGGTTTTTGTGAAAGTCATAACAACTTGATTACTTCGGACAAAATACACTGAATCAACCCTAACATGTCATATTCACCTAGAAAATTTGTGGATGACATCAAAAGTTTTAATTTATATGTATTTTAATATTTATAATATCATTTATTTGATTGCTTCATTAATAAAGAAAACACTACATCATTTTTGTGTCATAAATAAATTTTATTATTTAATGTCTAAAAATTAAAAATAAAATACCATGATATAATAAATCTTTTTAGCTTTCTAATGAATATTTATAGTCAAAGGGATCATTCGGATAATTCTATATTAAAATTGATTTGGTAAAAGATATATGTTTATGTTATAATTATCTTTACTTTAAATTAATTCTTATAACATGTCATTATCACACCCAAGTGGTCCCCAAATTCCAAAATTTCGGCCTAAGAATGCTCATGGTCGAATATATCTTCATCCAATAGGATTAGAACATGTGTGAGGGTAGTTTTATATTATTATAATATTATTTTTTACTTTTATTTACCTGATTTACCTTTTAACCATGGTAAATAAAAATAATTACTGAAGTTACTATTCATAATGTTAAAAAATAAATGGTACTTATTTACAAAATTTGGACCTTCTGATTTCAAATATGGAATTCATTTTTCCAAATTCAAAACATAGAAGTTTCAGTAATTAATTTAAAATTAATTCCCGTTGTCAAAACCAAAAAGCGGGTTTTTAAGAAGTAAAAACTATCAAAAGATTGACATGTGTTATGTCCAATTTAAATGTTAAATTACTTCCAACGACCTACATTATATTAAATGATAAAAATATAATATAATTATACTTTAAAACCACTCAGATGCATAATTGAACACTATAAATTATTTTGATTAAAAAAGTTATTTTCAATTAAAATTTTGTATTTTTCACTATTTATCAAAATATGAATGTTATCAGAAAAGTATCAAACATTTATCCAAGCTAAATTTTTTATGTTCCGCTTATAAATAAGAATTTAATTTCATTAAATTGAATATATAAAAGTGTTAAATATTGGATTTAAAAAGGGTTCGCCATTAAATTGCGGAAAAACTGCATTTTTGAAAAATACTTCTTTTATCTAAAAAATTGAATTTATCCTTATATTATGTCTAAGAAATACAAAATATGAATGCTAAAATTATATGAGATATCTAAAATTCAAAATGTGGTTAATAATATTCATAATCACTTTTTAAACGGTTAGTTTGATAGGTCGTGGTGCGCTTGGACTCGGTGTTGCGTACATCACACGCTATTGAATTATAAAGAAGAAGCGTACCATGGAAACATTGGGTGTTACATTATCCAATCCTTTAATAAATCGCGTCCTCGCAATTTAAACTCAAGATTGAAAACTAGGGGTTTGACATTTTAAAATATCTTAGTTGAAATTCCACATCATAGAATGGATTAACGAGACCTCTATTTTAAAATAAAGAAAGGTAAGTATGAAGGTTATCAGAAATAACACATACCAGGGTTCCATGCATGACAACATTGATATGAAAGAGAAAAAAAACCATCAAGTTCTGAGCTATATTTCCTTGAATCTTTGGAGAATCGTTTGCATAATGTCTCATATCTTTACAATTATAACATTGCACAACTTCTTTCTTTCCCTTACAATCATGAGCTTGGTGACCTTTTTCTCTACATTTGTAACAAACTCTCATTCCTTTTAGGCAAGTACCAGAGTGTTTTTTCCCACAATTATCACATAAGGGAAAATACTTCTTTCCCTTTTCCCCTTTATCTGTCTCTTGCTCCATCGTTCTCTTCTTCTCTTGCTTTACTTTAATATCATAAGACTTAGAGAATTCTTTTTCTGTCTTGATAGCACATGAGACTATATCTTCGTACGATGAGGAGGATTGTGAGACTAATGCTCGACGCAGAAATGGTTTTATCCCATCAAAGAATCAATCAATCTTACTTCTTGGGTTACATATATAATCTGCAGCATGCCTAGCTAACCTTGTAAAGTTAGCCTCATACTTTACGACATTCTCATCATCTTTTTGTCTCAGACTCAGAAATTTCCTTTCCATATCCGTTCCATGTTCTTGAGGAAAATAATTTTCTAAGAAAAACTATTTAAACTCCCTCTATTCTATATTTTACACTTCTTCATCCTCTTTTATGTTTTGAATTAATGACCATTATTGATCTGCATCTTCTGAGAGATGATAAACTGTCATGATGACTTTTTCCCTTTTGATATTCCCCAAAGCATGAAATATTTTCTTTAAGGAACTTATCCATTACTCAACTATAAATGGATATGTAGTCCCATTGAATGTTGGTGGTTGTTGTCTCATGAAGCGGTTTAACATTGATCCTCCGTATTGTGGATCAGGATGCTCCATACGGGTAAGGTTATTATTCATAACCTGAGTCAGTTGTCTCAATATGGTTATAAGTTGTTCATTACCAGTTGCATCACCATATCCACTATAATTATCATGAATAAGAGGGTAATACCTACAGAGATTACGTGCGTTGATACTGTTTCCATTCTTTCCACTAGGCGCCATTTCTAAACAATGACATACACTAGATTAGTTCATAAATCGCAATGCATAATTCCAAACTTGTAAAATACTTAACATAAATCGAACAATTTATGCATATAATCCATAATCATAAAAAATGTTTTCTTTGGGGACATATTTACTCATAAATCCTTCATAATGATTTGTAAAAAAAATGTGAATTAATAAAGGATATCCCCCGGGAGTGTTAAACCAGGTGCGCAGTAAGACCCGTTGTCGTGTACCAAGATACCCCGGGTCAAGCCCAAAACTTTTTGTCAGACTTTTCACTCTTAGATACATCTGTGTCAGAATCACGTCCACTTGTAGTATCCAGATAGAGATGTGTTGCTTGGAAAACCCACATAATATCTACATTACAAATTTTTTTGGATGTTCTTTTATACTAATTCTCAAAGTCTATCTTAGGGTAATGTTATCTAATCAGAGTTTTTTCTAAATCTAGTTTCCAAGGTTTGTACTAAACTTTCTCTGATACCAACTGTAACGCCCTGACCCCAATTACCCAGAGTCGGTGCATTATTACATAACATTGATATGATCACAAGAGATAAAGTCCTGAAAGACCGATCATTTTAGTAGCCTTGAAAGTACTAGATACATACGTAAGTTTTACATTACATTATGAAAAAACAACAACATTGTGTCTCCTTTGAACACACTCATATCCCTTAGCCTATCCCTACAGGTCAGTCAGAATATACTTCTTCACATCCTGAAGAAAATAAAACATAAGAAAGGGGTGAGCTCAGATGCCCAGTAAGGATAACAATATAGCGAAAATTATCATAAATAAGCATAAACATTTAAGGCAATGTATAAAACTAAAACACAAACATTTTAAACTTAAACTTCAACATAATACGACAAAGATAAATCAAATAATGCCATTTACTTATTCACATGAATATTCTACTAGTTGAATAATCACATGTAATATCAATATCTAATTTCATAATGTTGGAATGCCTAATGTCGGACATCATAACCACATAGTCAAGGCCTCGTGCCAAGACTACAAATAAAAATATTGTCAAGGCCTTGTGCCAAGACACTAGTTTGTCTCATGAGACCTACCGATGAATCGATGAGCTATAGCGGGTTCCGCTCGTCACTTACTACGTTCAATGCATTGCTCGTATGAAAAGTGTGAAACATAACATAAACATTCGTATTAAACTAACATATGAAATGTAAATACTTAAACCATAAATCGTGAATGACATAAAAATAGCACATTTACAGTCAAACATATCATAAAACTATCAATACAATATGGAATATTGTATCATAATAAATCAACTTCAATTAAACATAAAATCCAATAATAGATGTTGACATAGATGAAATCAATACAAAAACTATTTGAGAGCAATATCTCTTTCTACTTTGAAATCATTTAAAAGTCGCATAATTATAAAAGAAAACATTTATTTTGAAAATATCCATATAAGATTGTAGGTAAGTTTCGAAGGTGTTATAACTGTGGAAAATAGCCGCACCCACCATATAAGTTAAAAAAACATTCTTTCCTTAATTTGTCGAAAAGGTTATAAAGCACCTTGTTTGAAAAACGATGGAAATATTCATTTCAAAACCTTTTATAAAAAGTCAAATAAGGGTATAAATGACTTTAACCCATAGTTTAGGAAATAGTAAAAATGTTTTGAATACATTTTTAAGAAACATGGATGTGGATGATAAAAAAGTCCCAGTTGATACTTACGTATAAACAAGTTCGGATAATAAATAGATTGTAAAATTAACCCTTACCTTGTATTTTTCTTTAGTCGAGTGTACGTTAACCTCCTGTATAATAGTTAAATCATTGTTATTAAATTATATAAGAACCACATACATAAATATGATATCATATATGACCCTCTAATATTGCTTTGTTAATAATATTTTAGTAGTATCATTGTTTCGGGTGTTAATTGATTCATTTTTCTTTATATGTTTTGTTATGTAAGTCATGTTTGTTATGGATATGATGTATTTGATTCATATCCAGAATGATATTAAGTTCTTAAACATTATTTTTTGATCATAAAATGAAATGTATTCTGGAATGGTTACGATGATGAATGAAATCTCATCGCGTCGTGGGGATGGTAAGTCGTACGTACGCACGAACGACAATATCATTCTATTGGTGGTGAAATTGTATGTAATTGGATGATATATTATATATATAGAATCATTAACATGTTATATTTATTATTTATATCAATTATACTCATTATTATACTCATCTAAATAATGAAGTGTTGAATAACAAATTACACCACGACGTGAAGACGGTAAGCCGTAGGTACGCACGTATGGTGACTTTTTCATTCATAGGATGTATATAATAATGAATATGGTTGTACCATATTTATAATAACATCTCAGTATGTAGAAGGTACTGAAGTTATTATTTTAGTATGGAAACAACAAAGAAAGAGAAAGCGGAAGAAAAAAAGAACTTTGAAAGAGGTGATAAAATAATTATCTCTTCTTCTGGTGCTTCATTTTTATTTGAACAAAAGAGCTCCTTAGGTTGAATTTCTGATCGAAGTAAGCCCTCTAGGATGAAGTGAGGGTAGTTTAGAGGAAATTTGGGCAGGGGTTGACCGAGCCAAATGACTTTGGAGGTGTGGAGTTAAGAGAAGGGGAAATAACCTTTTATAAGAGAGGTGAGGGTCACTTTAAGAAAAGTTTGAAATATTAATTTATTATAAAATTATTTTTGGTTTCTAATAGCTCCAAATAGATTTAGTTTGAGGCTAAGGTGGGGATGAGTCGAAATCCTCTCATCCAATAGGTTTTAGATATGTTTAGGTACCATATTAACCTTATCTTTTAGATTTAACTATTAGTTAAATAGTTTAACTTTTATCACGTCTTCTTGTATTTTTATACTACATGGTTAATTTCGTTACTATAAAATGAAAAACGAACCTCAAGTGGTTCATTAATGAAATATCTAACATTATCTAAGTCCTTTGGCTGAATTTTAGATTTTTAGAAATATTATATCATTTAATAATATAGTATTTGTTTTAAAAACTCGTTTATGTCAGTTTTGACACTATTTAGTATTTGGTTTTTGTGAAAGTCATAAAAACTTGATTACTTCGAAAAAAATATATTGAATCAATCCTAACATTTCATATTCACCTAGAAAATTCGTGGATGACATCAAAAGTTTCAATTTATATTTATTTTAATATTTATAATATCATTTATTTGATTCTTTCATTAATAAGGAAAATACTACATCATTGTTGTGTCATAAATAAATTTAATTATTTAATGTCTAAAAATTAAAAATAAAATACCATGATGTAGTAAATCTTTTTAGATTTCTAATGAATAATTATAGTCAAAGGGATCAGTCACATAACCCTATGTTAAAATTGATTTAGTAAAAGATATATGTTTATGTTATAATTATCTTTACTTTAAATTATTTCTTATAACATATCATTATAACACCTAAGTGGTCCCCGAATTCCGAACTTTCGGCCTAAGGATGCTCATGGTTGAATATATCTTCATCCAATAGGATTAGGACATGTGTGAGGGTAGTTTTATATTATTATAATATTATTTTTTACTCTTATTTACCTGATTTACTCTTTAATCATGGTAAATAAAAATAATTACTGAAATTACTATTCATAATGTTCAAAAATAAAAGGTACCTATTTACACAATTTGGACCTTCTGATTCCAAATTGAAAACACAGAAGTTTCAGTAATTAATTTAAAATTAATTCTTGTTGTCAAAACCAAAATGCGAGTTTTTAAGAAGTAAAAACTATCAAAAGATTGATATGTGTTTATGTCCAATTTAAATGTTAAATTATTTTAAATGACCTACATTATATTAAATGATAAAAATATAATATAATTATACTTTAAAACTACTCAGATGTATAATTGAACACTCTAAATTATTTTGATTAAAAATATTTTCAATTAAAATCTAGTAATTTTCACTATTCATCAAAATATGAAAGTTGTCAGAAAAGTACCAAAAATTTATCCAAGCTAAATTTTTATTTTCCGCTTATAAAGAAGAATTTAATTTTATCAAATTGAATATATAAAAGTGTCAAATATTGGATTTAAAAAGGGTTCGCCATTAAAAGGCGGAAAAACTGTTTTTTTGAAAAATACTTCTTTTATCTGAAAAATTGAATTTGTCCTTATATTATGTCTAAGAAACACAAAAGTTGAATGTTAAAATTATATGAGATATCTAAAATTCAAATTGTGGTTAATACTATTCATAACCGCTTTTTTAAACGGCTAGTTTGATTGGTTGTGGTGCGCTTGAACTCAGTGTTGCGTACATTGCACGCTATTGAATTATAAAAAAGTGTACCATGAAAACTTGGGGTGTTACAGGTGGTGAGAGTTCTTTTCCAATTCTTGTTGTTATCATGCTGACATTCTCTTTTAGGTTTGAGATTTTTTGGGAAGGAAGTTTTCTTGGGTTTTTCGACATGATTTCAACAATACTTTCCACTGTGTTTGCCAACTTATCAACCTTATATGCTAGGCCATCATACTTGGATTGTAGCTGTTCCACAGAAGGTTATGTGCTAGCGGATGGTTTCTCATAGGCTCTTGGGAAAGTGGGTGGTTAGTGGTGTGAAGGCTGGTTATAAGATTTCTTTTGTTGAAATAGTGGTGGGTTTTGACACTAGTTTTGGGATGAGGGTCTGTCTTGATTCTGCTGATTTTCAAACCCATATTGAACTTGGTTAGGCTCTCTCCATCCTTGATTTTGTTGGAACTATCTTGGCTGAAAGGCTGCCACACAAGTTTCTATTCCCTGTATTTCAACAGATTGGTCAGTGAAATGATCAGGTAACAAGCGTAAACCACATACCTTAGCCGATGCTTGTTGGTCACACACTTGCTTCAGGGCCATCTGTCTCACCATACTGGTTAGATCATCAATCTTAGTTTCCCATAAAGGTGATGGATTAGAAGTTCATACTTCACGAATACCTCTTGTGCCTGTACCTCTTGTACCAAACTGTTGTGAGTTCTGAGAAATCTTCTCAATCAGGCCCTTGGCTTCTTCTGGTGACTTGTCAATCATTGCGCCTCCAGATGATGCATCAAGAAGGTTTCTGTCATTGTCCAGTAAGCCTTGATAGAAGAAGACAAGAAAGTAATGCTCTTCAATGGCTTGATGTGGGTAGCTGACACATAACTTTTTAAATCTTTCCCAATACTCATAAAGGGTTTCTCCAGATGACTGTCTCATGGCATAAATCTCTTTTCCGATGACTGTGCTTCTGGAGGTGGGGAAGAATCTTTGAATGAAATGTCTTACCAAGTCATTCCAATCATTAACATCTCCAGATTGTAGGCTATACAACCATTTTTTGGCACCTCATTCCAATGAAAATGAGAATGCCTTCCACTTTACCTGCTCTTTAGCTACTCCACGGGGTCTGAAAGTGGAGAAGACACGTGTGAACTCTTTAATATGTTTGTTTGGATCTTCACCTGCTAATTCATGAAACTTTGGAAGCAATGGAATCATATTAGGTTTCACCTCAAAATCATTTTGTAACACTGACATGACAAGTTGATTGTTTTGATTAAGGAATTGTGGTGAATAAAGGTCTTTAAGGGTTGAGTTTTGATTTCCAGCCATGATGACAGACTCAGAGTGAACACATGAAGTTTCACTCTAGTCTGTAAGAGAAATATTCTCAAATTAAGATTGCTTGAATGGCCCGAAGGCCTTCTTTTTTATTTTATTTTTGATAATCCTCATTTTAAGGGTTGAAGGGGAACCCTTACATGACCCGTAGGTCCAAGACACAAGACCCATACACAACTCAATAAATGACCTTAAAGGCCCGAGACCTGACACACTTGAAACGACCCCTCCCCAGCATCTGCATCTTGAAGGTGCCTAGCTCTCCACCTCGCATGGATGATCAGCTAGCATTGCCCCGTGCAGAGCTGCACGATGCCCAGTTCTGATGGCAGTTGCCATACCCTCTCATTTTTCCAATCCGGTTAGCTCTGCTCTGGTGGTTGTTATTTTTGTTCTGAATCCTCATCTAGGTCTGCTCCGGTGTGATCTACCCTTTCTTGGTCTTTTTTCTGTGGCCTGAAAGCCCTGTGGCCTGAAGGCCATTGGTGGCCCAAAGACCCTTATACCCCTAAGGCCCTATGGCCCGAAGGCCTTTGGTATCCCAAAGGACCTGAGACCCGCAAGCCCAAACCGGTGGCCCAAAGTCCCAAATCAGATGAATAGTTTCGGCTGTTTCAGTACCGAACAATACCCGCTATAGTACTGCTACAGTACCCCGAAAATTCACTCTCACCCGGATTTGATCCTGGGTTTCTTGGATGCCAAGTAGGAGCCTCTATCACTCGGGTACAGGATCATTGACTCTCAAATTCAGATTGAAAATTAAGGTTTATAAGCTTATTAAATAAGGTTCTTTCAATTTCTGGATCTCGGGGGCAAGGATCAGTGTTTGAGGTTCTAGTCATGCAATTTTGAAGAGAAAAGAAGAAAAGAGAAAAGAAAGAGAGAAAAAATGTTGGCACTACCTCTCCGACAACGACGCCAAGTTTTGACACGTGTCTGTCATGGGGTGTGACAAAAACAAATATTTCCTAAATTAAAATGAAGTATTGTGGTTAATCTAGGCTATCTCCAGAGAGGAGCACGTAAAAATCATGTTTGTCATTCCCCGTATCTTTTTATTGAATGATAAATGAAAGACTCCTCGACCGAGTTATCAATCACCTTTGGATGAAGAAAGCAACGGAACCCACTCCTATGTGCATAGAAGTGTATAAACAATTCCCAAACAACTAAAACAAGTCTCGATCAAGAATTATTGATACTTAGAAATCTAGAAATGATTTACTAGTTGCACACACGTGCCAACGATCACTAGACACTCACCACCTAACACAATCTGTTTGATTGAGACAAATTGCACTAGGCGAAAAGAGTTTAAAGTTCTTCAACCAAAGCTATGAACAATGAATGAAAACAAAACCCAAAATACAATTGCTTTAAGAGGATTGGACATCACTGAAAATCGAAATCATTCAATAGAACCTTGGTTGCGGTGGCTAGGGTTTCCAGGCGAGTTAAATATCACACGCCTTGTGACCCGACATGTACTCTGGGAGTACACAGACACGAGCACGACTAGACACACGACCATTGTACACAGACACGACTAGAGTACATGACCAATGTACACAAACATGACTAAGGTAAACGGGCACGATCAGGAGCACGAGCAGGACCCTGGGTGGCTGAGGAAAACTGTGTAGTCCCCTTACGCGCTGTGTAGGGATACATGGGCAGTGAGCCGTGTATTTGCGTAGGACACAACCAGTCAGTGGAGTGGGACCACACATTGTCACGACCCCCTCCCCACAAAGTGTACCCCTCCTGGGCCGACAATGTGAGAAGGGAGATAATAACCCCCTGAGTCCCGCCTCCAGTAGGCCCCGGGTTGGTGACTAGCACCGAGGGTATAGTAAACACACTAATGGGAGACATTACCCTCTAGGAGAACACATGCGGAAGAGAAAGATAAGATAGATACCAACCAACTCCAACTGAAAGGGGAAAAAACTGCAAGTACCCAAAGAGAAGTAAAATAACAACAACCATAAGCTCGAACAACTCATGCAACCACAAGCTAGTAGTAACCAACCTGATCTCCAACCAGCTCCAAGTGACCTGAAAAATAGTTTATATATACATAGGGTGAGTATAACAATATACTCAGTAGGATCCTCCCCGAAGCCTCTTGTGCAAAATTAAAGAGAGCATACTAAAGCACAGTGAACAATAAGTGAAACTAACTCGTCACCTAAATAGATATACCAAGTTCCCAACCTCACCATGACTACTCTCGCCAAGTAAGGCATACAAGAATATATCATATAATAAATAATATCAAGGGTATCCCGCTACTACTTCCCCACTAGTTTGCCGCTTTGCCCCAACGTCGCACGTCCTGAGCATCTCTCTCCAAAAAGGCTTGCCCGAAAACACCTGGGCGAAACACCACAACATGCACCTCGTGCAACAAAACCACCACGTCCATGTAAGAAAAGTAACCAGATAGTTTCTGGGAGCCACAATAGCTCGCATAACGTGTATCATACATCGGGTATTACACCTCAAGCCATTACAGCCCATACACTGAGTAAGGATCCTCAAGCCATCACAGCCTATACACATTACACCTATAGTAGTCCATAGAAAACTATATCCAGAATATATGTGTGTGAATAACCACAAGCCATTACAGCCCTCTACACACATATATGGGGAAAACTAACCAATGTGCCTGCCAGCACAAGTAACTACCAAGAGAAGAGAGCGGGGCCAAAGGGGGTAGTCAGCCATCCATCCTCCCACCAGAATGTTGGAAAAAACACCCCCCAGGGCTCAAAATCCCCGGGGTGTCAGTTGCCCTTACTGACAGGGTGGAGTAGCGTATAGAAACACAAAAAGTACAGAATATACGATATCTCACAACCACACTATGAGAATAACCTAGTCTTAGACTCAACTGCAGCTAACATCTCTCGAACTCTGGGATGCCACTTCTAAGACTAGGTATCCTATAAGCATACAACCATTTAAAGAGATTTAATACATTATTTCATTCCCTTTTTACCAGTTGCACTTTACGTTAATTAATTCTTTAAACATTAATTAACCATGAACAATTCCACATTAAATTTCATTAGCATCACACCCAAAGTCCACTGTCCCTTTAAAATTACAACCTCATCATTATGTTCCAACAAACTCCAACCCCATGGGTTAACACTATTTATTCAAATATTCATTACAAAATTACTTTCCCAGATTCCCATGCATTCTAGAAAAACATTATATGCTACTAAACACAAGGGGGATCAACACGGTGAGTAGATATACTACCCGTCGAATCTTTGCCACCTATAACAAGAGCGTAGATCCATCCTCCCTTGAGAAGCTAAACACGGAAAGCACATGGCATACCCCGTGCGTCTTCGCCTCTTTCGAAAGAAGGGTAAGAAAGACCAGCTGCCTTGAGCAGTGAGGAAAAGTAAAGTAGATAATCAACCAATAAGAATCAGCAAGCATCCAACAATCACATCTATTCCATTCCATCATCCCTGGTGTCCTCCCCGACACCCACATGCATAAACCGATACATCTCGCCACTCTAGGCGTCATTTGCTGCCACAACCAAAAGTCTCCATCCCCCACATATCACAACAGCCATCCAAACTCACATCACAACACGAACAGCAGGAAAACAAACATCACATCAATTGGGATATTGGCCCTTTAACAATCAAGAGGGTAACTCAGAACCATTCAAGGAATTATCAAACAATCAGTTCTTTAATCCATCTTTAATTAACAGATTTATTATTCATAGGTTCCAAAATTCGGGAAACCTAATCAGTAAGCTATCACAAATAATTAAACATTCTTACTGTACCAATTTGATTAACATCAAATTAAAACAAGAAGAACCAGATTCATTTACATGCTTCTTTATCCATAGCCAACAGTTATCAATTAATTCCGGTTTACATTCTTTACCAATTTTCATCAAGAACGAACATCTAAACGAAGCAAGCATGGATATCACACTATCTAGAAAACAAGGGGTAATAACATACGACCAATATCAATTTATTTATCCGGTTCAAATATTTATTATGTCAATTCCATTGTGGTCTAGTGGGATAAAACATGTTAACAATACAGTTGCACGTAAAAGAAAAGAGAAACAATGAATCCCCTACCTCAAATAGTTCTTGACATTATTTATCCACCCAATAGGTCACGATCCTCCTCTCGCGTCAACTGCATCCACCCGAGGATGCCATGGTACGACCGCACTAACCGAAACCCAAGAAAACCCCATTAGAAGCATGGAGATTACATGATATAATATGGAAAGGAGAAACAAGAGAAGATGAACCCCAAAAGAATGATGATAAAACATACCTTATATCGAAGATTGACCGATACAACTCGGTTGCATCAAAACAGAGCGGAACCAATCTTAGGAGGAATGTTTGATTGTGCAACTCCTACGGGATGGTATGGGATGTTTGAGTGTCTCACACCCGAGAACAAGGAGGAAGAATAAGGGAGGAAGATATTTTGTCCCTTTTGAAGATTTAACGGAGCGGCGGTTTAAGATACACTTAATTTCCCATTAAAAGCAGATCACATTAAACAATGCGGTTTGACCAAGTAAAAACTTCCCGAGCCTTAGGAATAATTAATATAGGAGTTATGGCCTTTGAATCGGCCTTAGAGTCCTTAAAACGATGCCTTAAATGAATTTTACGTCAAAGGAAAATGCTAAAGGGGCGAAATTGTAGGAAGCTGGAAACACTGTTCATGAACTCAAAATTTGGCAAAGGAAAAACACTGTTCTTGAACCTCACCGTTAGACACTGTTCATGAACCTCCCCATTAGACACTGTTTATGAACCTCACCGATAGACACTATTCATGAACCTCACCGATAGACACTGTTCATGAACCTCATTGTTAGACACTTTTCATGAACCTCACCGTTAGACACTATTCATGAACCTCACCGTTAGACACTGTTCATGAACTCAAAATTTGGCAAAGGAAAGAAAAGGTCACCGTTAGACCTCACCGTTCTGGAAACACTGTTCACAGAACTCAAAATTTGGCAAAGGAAATAGAGGTTACCATTAGACCTCACCGATAGAACTGTTCACCGATGGAACTGTTCAAAGAAGTGGAAATTTATCAAAGGAAAGAGAGGTTACCGTTAGAGGTTACCGATAGAACTGTTCACCGATGGAACTGTTCACAGAATTGGAAATTTGGCAAAGGGTTGGGGATAAGTCACCTTGACCTCCTGGAACACCTCAAACACCATATTTTCACAAAGGAATGGACCGAAGAGGTCCGGGCCATTACACACATTGTGTGGGTCCCCCTCACACGTCATGTACCCTTCTTTTAAGAAAACGTCTACCTTTCGTATCTCATTCGTTTGGATTCAGATTTTGGTCTGCAAGTAGTCTATCCTGAGTGTTTTTTTTGAAGTAGAACGCGATGATGGTCTTTATAATGGATTTTGAGATATGATGTGAGATGTTTCAAGTGTGACACTTCTTTAGGCGACACTCGACGACGACAGTGATCATACATGATCATCAGAGAGGTTAGAGTGACACCCTCCTACTGGGACATGACATAGGTCATCTATTTATCTATCAGAGTGACACGCTCCTGCAAAGACAGAGCATGAGTCCTCGACCATCAGAGAGAGAGAGAGAGATGAACAATAAATAAACTGCAGGGTCCTTAACTGGAATAAACTTCCAGTTTTGGTCCTTCATTGTTATTCTGTCAAAGAAACCCTCATCCCTACTTCCCACATTCAAATCTACGATATTATATATATCTATAATATTATTTGAGTGAGAGATAGAGAGAGAGAGAGAGAGATAGAGAGAGAGAGAGATCACAATCATAGGGAACTTCACTCTCCGCTAGGCAACCTCACGACGCTCATTGCCTGGGTTGTATATCTCGCCCAAGCCCCCCCATTCCAAGCACAATCATACAGGCAAGGTCCATTGAACGACAACCCATTAGGGTCATCTTCTTCTCCACCCTGCATAGCCAGCTATAGTAAAATGCTATGTCCTATGACTTAGACAATTATCGAGTCTCCCCCTATAATCAAGTGTTCACTTGCTCGCTCCACAACTACCTCGATCGACCTAATGACCAAAGTTTGTCTACTCCATCACACAATGACCACTTGAATTTAAAACCCTAACAAACCATGTAATGGGCCGGACCCCTGTGGTCCATTACTTTGTCAAAATCCAGTGTTTAGACTATTATGGGAGGCAACAATAGCTCATTTCAAGAGTTTTCCAAATTTTCAGTTTTTTCGTCAGTGAGTCAGAGCATCGGTTAGACATGGCATCAGTGAGTTAGGGCGTCGGTAGCTCATCGTCGGTAGCTCAACATCGGTGACTCATTGTCGGCGGATCGTTGTCGGTGTCAGTGGCTTGCTGTCGATGACTCACCCATCGGTGACTCACTGTCGGTGTCAGTGGCTTGCTTTCGGTGACTCACCCATCAGTGACTCATTTTCAGTTTTTTCCAGTTTTTCCAGTTTTGCCCCTATTACATTTTATTTGATATAAATCGAGTTTAAAGCCTTGTTTGAGAATTTCTAAGGGCGTTTCAAAGGATATTAATTATATCTTTAAAGTCTTAACGCTCCGGGGACTTTGAAATGGTCGAACCGTGTGGCCTTGGTCATGATCCAATTTTAAAGGCCTTTGAGACCATTTCCTTCCGTTGATATAGGATCTGACTTTTTCTAAAGCCGAGGTCATGTCTTCTCTTTTCTCTTGGTGCATGAAGAACTTTTCTTCCCAGACGAGCCGTGCGCCTGTGCTGTAACCTCCTCTTCGGTTTTCCTTAGAGTCTCCTACTCGTGCGACCCCTTTGTTTTGGCGCAAGGAGGAGTTTTGTTCTCCTGTTGTTCCAAGTAGAGATTTCCTTCGTCTCTCTTTAATTGAGTATCATGCGGGGTGGGCGTAGTAAGGTTCTTTTGTGAAAAACTGCTGAATCCAACTTTTAACAAAGATAAATTCTAATGATGAAATGCAGACTTGATAACGGGTTGAGAGTGGATTGACGTTGATTTCTTGTTTTATTTGTTATATTTTTTTATGATGTGATCTGTTGTGGTCGTGTGACCTTTGAAAATCATGGACGTTGGTGGTCTTTGTCTGCGCATGAGTGATGCTTTATAACTGTTGTTGTTTCCTTGTGAATAATTGTAGTAAATATCAATCAGATTAATCATGTACACTTGGTTAAATAAATGGATGCCCCTGGATGAAAACCCCTATGTGATCACTATATGGACTCGATCTTATTACATTACTTAATCTTGAATTTAGTAAAGAAATCACCTCCTTTCACACTGAGGATCTTTTCAGGTTTAGATCTTTAGATAAAAGGGAGATAACACATTCATAACATTACACATTAATACAGAGTAGATACCATAATAAAAATATTCTTTTCTTCCAAAATATAAAACTTTTCAAAAACACAATATCATTGACAACTCTTCAGACATTTAACTTGGGTTCCTTCTTTGTACTACACATCTTTATAACCTGTGAAAATCATTTAAAAATTTGGGATGAACACAAAAAGCCCAGTAAAGGATATAAAAAGGAAAGAACATATTAGTCTTTGAATATTTGTAATGTATGAAGTCATTTTCAAAAGACATACATGTCACCCATATATATATACTTACTTTGTGATACATTATATTTTTACAAGATTCCAACAAACATAAGAACATAAATAGAATCATAAAGCTATCTTGGGGCATTACTTACATAATCTTGTAACCCTTTCGGCTACCTTATAATTTGTAACACTCACTGCCACCTTACAATTTGTGTAACCATCGCAGTTACACTTGGAGTAACCATACAATCGATCTCCAATTTACACATACCCAATGCATTGGAGGGAGATATAGGTCCCACCATTCATCATAAAAAATACCTAAGAACTAGAACACAATCATATAACATGAATAATTGCATAAAAACATTGCTTTTGAATTTCGTAAAACAGAATTTTAAAAGAGGTTTTTTAAAAGAAAAGTACCTTATAAATATCATATAATTGAAGAGATACTTAATAGAGTGTATGGAATATGTATATACACTGTAAATACACATAATTTATCATAATATAAACAAAGTTTATCAAACAAACAATTTTAATACCATGTGAACATTGAAGTAGAAGGTTAACCCAAAGAATGGAAATCGAGTTAAGAATTCTCTTATCTCAGGTTTGTCTTACTTAAAACTCTTTTAAACCTCTTGTATAATGGTTAAAAGAGTGTTATTAATATCTTGAAGAAACATATCCATCTTTATAATACCTTATAAGATCATTTCATTACATCATTTTACCATTTAATTGTTAGTATTTTGTTCCTTGCATTGTTTTGAGTGCGTTCTTTACATGTTTTCCATGATCGGTTCATGATGGATGTTCTTGTCGATTGGAAGTGAAACTCTAGACCTGTAATGGAGCGGTATCTACATATTTCCTAAATAATAAATTATACCATTTATCATTTTGAATTCATACATGAGGATGATTCATAATTTAAAACATTATTGATATTTATTTAGGTCATTTTGACGATTTTTTGATCATAAAGAACTCATTTTGTTTTATAAATTAATAACATGTGTGAAAAATGATTTCAGAACCTTATATAAGATATAATACATAAATTATAATCTGGTTCAACCATAAAAATGGTTTCATGACCAGTCTTGAAGAAAGTAAATGAAATTGAAATCACATCGTCCATGATGTCGGTAAATCGACACATCATGGATGGTGTTTTAATTTCTTGAATAAGTGAGAGTGGAGAAGAAATGCAATGGTGAGTATTCCATAAACATGATGAAATCCAGAATATGTAAGATACTGGATTATTCATGCCTCTTGGATAAGGGGAGGTGAGGAAAGAAAAAGAAAAGAAAGTAATCTTGAAATAAAAGGAAAGTTGAGAAATTCCTTATGAAAATTTGGCAGCCTAACAACGTCGCTTAAAATTTCATAAAATATTTTGGTGAGAGAAAAAGGGGTCTCTCATCATTCTTACATAATATGGGTAGTAAGAGGGATATGAAATGACATATCCCAACATAAGCCAAAGGAAATTAAAAAGTATAACATAAAATGAAAGAAAAGAAATAAAACAAAAGAGATGTTTACCTCTTGATCTCTTCTCCTTGAGATCCTTCTTAATACCTTTGGTTTTGGACTTTTGGCAAGACCTTCAACTCTAGGAAGTGAGGAAGAGTTTTAGGAGGAGTATTGGACATAAATTAGGTAAGGCTCAAAGCTTTATAGGTGTGGAAGGAAGAAGGGAATGAAGGTGATATTTATAGTGGAGGAGATGAGGTATTTTACATTATTTTAATCATTATTATAATATTTTTGCCCAAGACTATGAATAGTCTTAATTCATGTGACCCCAAATAGTAATAATAACATGTGAGTTCGAATCAAGTGGTCTTACATCAGCATTGCATCACCTATGATGCAGTAAATCAAGTATTTAGCATTTATTGTATTTTATCGTATTTTATTATTCATAAAAAATTATAGAATTTCAAAAAATTCCAAAAAATTCACCCTAACCATTTCTTGACATGTAGAATTCAAAAATGAACTACATTTTTTGAAATTAATTTTCTAAATATTATTAATTTAATATTTAAATAAAATCATAATTTATTAAAAAATAACAATTTTAAAACTATAATTGCTTTTATATCACATTGAAAAATTAACCAAGATATCATTATCTTAAAGCCTTAAGAAAATAAAATAATAAAATAATTTACTATTCATCAGGTTCATATTACTATTCATAAGGGTATGTTACTATTCACTAAAAATTAAGTTGGTTCCATTAGACTTCAAATAACTTACTGAACAGAAATGTAGATGACCATTTTTCAAAAATCAAAACATAGAATTGGAAAAATTATGTTTAAAGGCTAGTTATAAATATCTACTTAAAACAAAGTTTCATTCATTTCAATTTATTTTAAAAAACTTGGGGTGTTACAATCACCCATAGTTATCAAAGTGGAATTTAAAGAACAGTGTTGGCCAAATCTGAATACACCCTGTTTGATAGGTGTGGGTGTGTGCTGTGTTCTTTTGGGTTTTGTGCCATGTGTGAGTTTTGGTGGTGGTAGCTGTGTGATTGTGTGTATGGGGCGGTATGGGTGGCGTGATGGTATCTCAGATTGAGAGTTTGTTTATTGTGGAATGGATGGACTTGTTATGCAGTGGGACTGCATCTAGGCAGTGGTTGGGCAGCGGGGCTGCAGGATAGGGTTGTGTCATGATTTCATGTTTATGGGTGTGCTGAGTGTGATGTTGTTGTGCGGCGGGCCTTCCGGGTTTGTTTGTGAGAGGATGAATTGAGCGGGATAACTTTGAAGAAGGTTGTCGGCAGTTTCTTTCTTTGTTTTACTTGACAGTGGTTGGTATGATTGCTTCACCTTATAATGTTTGCAGTGTTTGGCAGTTGCCCAGGTAGGGATGAAAATAAATAGATGAATGTTTTGATAATGCAGAATGATAATTGGTTAAATGAATTGGTTGGAGATATGTTTCGATTCGTGGCTTGTAGTGAAGTGGCGTTCAAGTGACCGTCGTTCGTGGTGGTACGTGCATGTAGTTGAGATCATAAGGAAAAACCTACCAATAGGAACATCACGTGCTTTGAGTGTCATTGGATGTTCGTATCTACGAACATGTGTATTGGTCTTCTAACTTGAGATCATTACCAATATATCATTTGATCACATACTTTGATGCAAGGAAAAAACCACGATAGTGAAATCATGGCAAGATAGATTGTGTTGGGTGCATCATTGGTGGTATGATATTGGTTGAATGGTCAAGTGAGAATTTGTCGCTTTCGAGTTGAGGAAGTAATATCTCCGGCTAGGTTGATTAGGATGATATTACCTTCATAAATCCATGATGATGGTAGTTAAAGGTAAATTCACCTAGTTAGATCAACAAATAATAAAGTAAGAAAGGACGATGACATAAGTGTGTGTTTTGCTTTATGAGATATCTAAAGAAAAAAAGATTATATTACACAGTACGTGTTTGTAGGTTGATTGTTGTTGCTATGACCACTCCTTATCTCTTTAGGGGCCATGATGTGTTGTTAGATTTCGCTTTTGGTTTATGAATAATATTCACTGCTAACGAGTTAAGGGTCTAGAGGGGCACACACAAACGTGAATCATTTGATGAATAGAATGATTCACAGATCGTGCGTACTTTTGCCGGAGGGTTCTGATCTCGGGGCTTTGATTTGGGGATTATCTATGTTAGATTTTTTAAAACCTCCTCCCAACTTGTTTTTGAATTCTAACACGGAGGGTTTGGGCCGACACAAAGAAGGCTTAGATTCCTCCGTCGTGGGCGTTCTTGTGTTCTTCGTGAATGAACCTATAGATTGAAGACAATATAACCTTGAGGCTGTAGCAAGGACAATGACAACCCAAGGATCCCGAATACGCTCGCGGATCAGAAAAAGGACCACCGGAACAAACCTGATGGCCCTCGAAAGAAATCATTGGCACACCCGCACCGACGACGGTGGCCACATGCGGGAGGCAACATGCATCGGCGGCGCACTCCAGCGGTGGAGGTCCCCGTGACATCGGCCACAGGGTGGCGGACCGGGGCCGTCGGCAGCAGCCGACAACGGGGTCTCCGGCGGATGCGACATCGAGTCGCGTCACGCGGTCGGAGGGTCGCGGTCCAGCGGGATCATGACAGGAGGGCCCCGTGGTGACCCCCAGGGTGGTCCCATGGCGACCCGCGGGGCGACCCACGGGGCGGGCGCGTGGCGACCCGCGGGGCGGGCGCATGACAAAACCAACGCATTGACCGGGAGCAGACCCGACGACCGTTGTCGCGTCCAGACGTGGCAAGCCGGGCCGCCTAGCGGGTCGAACTGCCCCAGCGGCCCGGACCCGCGGCCCAGCCAGTCCGGGCCGAACCCAACTAGTCCAGGTTGGGCCCAGTAGAACGGGAAGGATCCGGGTTGAGTTGGATCCGGGTTGGGTCGGGTCGGATCAGTCCTGACCCGGACCCAACCGACCCCGTTTTAGTAAAACAAACACAACTTCCAAACCGAACGTCCGATTGATGATCCATTTGCGACATTGGGATCCTCGTGACGAAAAGATCATTTTGAAATACTCCAAGTAAGTTTTCATGGAAGTTGGGATTCGACCGATGGATTGAGGATTAGATTTTCCCGAAATCAAACACGCTGTGAGTGGGAATCCTACGACTGGCTGTGACGTGAAGGAAGTGACGAGCAGACCTTAGTGGACTATTAGACGAGCGGATCTCAGTGGCTCGATAGATGAGCGGACCTCAGTAGCCTGGTATCCAAGCGGACCTCAGTGGCCTCGAAGACGAGCGGACCTTAGTGGCCCGGTAGCCGAGCAGACCTCAGTGGCTCGACAGACGAGTAGACCTCAGTGGCCCGGTAACCGAGTGGACCTCAGTGGCCCGACTGACGAGTGGAGCTCAGTGGCCCGACAAACCTCAATGACTCGTCGGGGATGAGTTCCTCATCAGTACAAGATGTTCATCTTTACGACTACTAATCCTAATTTCTACACTTTAGGTTATAGCTGTGTGTGCTGCCAATTCTTAGTGTGTACTTTTTCTTTGCGGTGTTTCTTTATGGTTTGGGGTCTCTACTGAGTATTGTTACTCACCCCTGCACGAGATTCTCCTGCACGTGTCGTGTCTTGTGCAGATGACCGATGCTTTGACAGAGACCTTGGTGGTCTTGGACCAGGCGGTGTTCAGTGAGATCGGACAGGCGAGGCGTACTCCAATGACTTCTGGTAGCTACTCTACACCTAACCTTCAGGTAGGATTTTTCTACGAACAGATTATCAGAGACCTTGTATCCACTTGTTTACATTTTGTCTTTTGTTGGGTTTATATTCTGGCCCATTTTACTTACAAATTGTACCTCTACTTTCAGCAGTTGTCTTAGTGGCATGCATGTTTTTCTTTTCAGCATTGTGGGTTGGGGTTGTGAGTGTGTGTGTGTACAGGTACTCGGCAAATGCCTCCCACTTGCAGGATAATGCTTTCGGTGCTAGTCGCCAGCCTCTGGCTTTTGGGAGGCGGGCTTGGGGTTGTCGCGACACTGGCCTCGGGGGACAGGTCGGAAAAAATTGGTTTTAGAGGTGTTCAATTTTACCTTAAAAACTGAGAGTTTGTGGTTTTGTTTTGGGAAACAGTGTTGAATGTTTCGAGTTCGGATTTCAGGCTCGGGGAGTCCAGTGTTGGTGCGGTGGTCGACATATTCATACACCAGGACCCTGAATTCTGCTTTTCGACTCGGTACATGAAACCACTAGTTTTATGCATCATATAGGATTTTGAGTGTTTCCCCATGTCCTTATTGATTCAGATCACCAGATATAACCTATTGATCGTGGTTCATCTTGATCTGTTTCAGGATGTTGCCACGCAGACAGCCAATGAGGATTCTAATGCATAACCACGATTATGGTACGCCCAACGATAAGGCATCAGTACAAGGACCAATACTAGAGATTGCCCCACCAGGAGGTGCACTAGCGTTGCCACCACCCATTGGCCATCAGTTTCTACTGACGCTACCGGTAGAGGATGCACATAGGCTCAGTGCCTTACATGATTTCCAGAGGCAGTGACCTCCCAGGTTCGTGGGTGATATTAACCCCCAAGTGGCAAAGGATTGACTCGAGGTGGTTACGTGAGTCTTCTGACTAGTGAGGATGCCTCTCAAACAGATGGAGATCTTAGTCGTGATCCTTCTTCAGGGCTCAGTGGGGAGATGGTAGAGCGTGACGATCCAGACACACGACTAGATGACCCTCACCTGGAAAGACTTTGAGCGCCTCTTCAGAGTGGAGTTCTTTTTAGTGATGTTGCGTTCAATGCGTATACAGGAGCCACTACACCTACAGAAGGGTGGCATGACAGTAACGGATTACTCACCAAGATTCACTGATATTTCTTGCTACTCCACGGACATGGTGTGAGACCTATTCTTCAGGGCTCGAGCTTTTGAGCAGGTGCTACATTGGGAGATCAGGGCGTCCTTGATATCACTTAGAATCCCTACTCAGGATGGGTTGCTGGAGTGAGCCCTACTTGTGGAGAGCTTCCTAGAAGAGCAAGTGCCAGTAGTATGAGCTACCAGTAGACCTCAAGCGACGAAGTCTTTGGATGTCTGTAGCAGGCAACAGACACGGGGGCCCAAGCGGGCTAGGTATTTTAGGGGACGATCCCAGGATGCAGGATCGGCGGTTCAAGACCCCCAGGGCGGAAGGAGTCTTCAAAGGGGCAGATTATACTACTCATGTGGCGGGTATGGACACATGGCTCGTGATTGCCTGACTCCCCGCGCAGACGACTGGCAGATAGTCGAGGGACCACCGAGGAAAAGGTAGAGGTTTGAGCGGGGTGGTCCCCAAGGAGGAAAACATAGTAGGGGAGCTGGCAGAGCAGCAGTTGATGGGAGGAGGTTTGAGGTGCTACCACCACCACCCCCAGGTGGTCCACCATGGGCTCCTGAAGCTGGTGGACAGGGGTGAGACCAACTATAGGCGATGGGGGCCTATGACCACGACGCTCCAGAGATGATTAGAGATACGATATGTGTCTTCTCCACCTTAGCTGTAGTTCTTATAGACATAGGTTCCAGTCACTCCACAGACCTTGTTCAGAGCTCGAAGATTTCGATGGAGCCGTTGGCTCGATCCTTACGATTAAAGACTTCTACGGGCGGAAATTCGACGATTACACACTGGTGTCAGCAATGTGAGCTTACTCTGAGATGTAAGAGATTCGGCTAGGATCTCCTAGTAGCGGTGTCGAGACCTTACGATGTCATCCTATGTATGAACCGGTTATCCAAAATTCATGCTCAGATCGACTGCTTTAGACACAGAGTACGTTGTGTCCGCGGAGACAAAACCAGTTTTTCCTTCACTAGAGAGAAGGGAGCTCTTGCAGCGCAGAATGAATTTTATCAGAGGAGAGTGCAGCCGGTCACTCACCAGTTGGCTAGCCTCACCTTCGGTGCAGTGGATGAGAAGAGTCCTCACTTTCTGATAGTGGTGGATGAGTACGAAGACATCTTTCCTGAAGATGTTATGAGATTACCTCTTCGCAAAAAGGTAGACTCTTGGATTGATCTGTACCTCAGGATGACACAGATATCCACACCATTATATGGGATGTCTCCTGTGGAGCTTCATGAGTTGAGGGTGAAGCTTGAGGATTTGCAGGAGAAGAGATTCGTGAGACCCAGTGTTTCACCGTGGGCAGCCCCAGTATTGTTTGCCAAGAAAGAAGACAGGAGTTTGATGCTTTGCATGGACTTCCAATGCCTGAACCAGGTGACCGTGAAGATCAAGTATCCACTACCGATGATTGATGACTTCTTTGATCACCTGAAGGGAGCGAGATGGTTCTCAAAGATAGAACTCATATTAGGCTATGATCAGCTTCGTGAACGAGACGAGGATGTACCGAAGACAACCTTTAGATGTCGATATCACCACTATGAGTTCTTGGTGATGCCTTTCGGCATGACCAATTCCCCAACAATGTTCATGGGACTCATGAACATAATCTTCCAGACTTATCTTGACCGGTTTGTCATGGTCTTCATTGATAGCATCCTGATGTACTTGACATTTTAGGAGGAGCACACTACACACCTGTAGATAGTCCTAGATACACTCAGAGAGCACCAAGTTTATGGGAAGCTCTCAAGTGTCAATTCTAGATTTAGAAAGTCCACTTTTTGGGACACTTCATTTCAGAGGCTGGAGTTGCAGTGGATCCAGTAAAGATAGAGGCAATGCTTGCTTGGGAGCCACCTTAGAGAATAACTGAGTTGCGAAGTTTCTTGGGTTTTGTTGGATACTATCGAAGGTTCGTGCCTGACTTTTCTAGGGTGGAAGCACCCTTATCTGCTTTGACACATAAGGGACAACCATTTGTATGGATGTAGAAGTTCCAGTAGAGTTTTCAGGAGCTGAGGTGGAGACTGACGAGTCCCCCCATCTTGAGGATACCAAAGGAGGGCATTGGGTATGTAGTATTTTGCGACGCATCAGGGACCAGATTGGGTTGTGTCCTGATGCAGGAGCAGACAGTGATCACCTACGGTTCAAAATAGTTGAGAGAGAATGAGAAGAATTATACGACCCAAGACCTGGAGCTAGCAGCAACAGTCTTTTCTTTGAAGATGTGGAGACACACTTGATGGGTGAGCGGTTTACTGTCTACTTGGACCACAAAATTCTAAGGTATATCTTCTCCCAGAAGGACCTGAACTTGAGGCAGTGGTGGTAGATAGAGTTCCTCCAAGACTATGACTTCGAGATAGTCTATAATCCTGGGAAGGGGAACGTGGTAGCAGACATGCTCATCAGGAGATCCCGTTTGCAGTTGCTGAGTCAGGCGTTAGAGTGGTTAGCTGCGATACAAATATCCTTCATGGATGGTGATGCAGTAGCTTTTCTTCAGTCGATGGCCGTCACTCCCCCACTCTTACAGCGGGTTAGGGAGGCACAACTTGTGGATGTTTACTACGAGACCCGACGTGCTCAGTTATCCTCAGGACAGGCTCCTGGCGGATATTCGATAGGTGGGGAGCACTTCATATTTTTCAGAGGGTGCACCGTTGTGCCAATGTCATCGTGTGAGGAGGTTCTAAGAGTGTTTCGCACCTCCCCTTTGGCGGTACATTCTGGAGTGGAATAGATGTACCAGGATCTCCAACGTCAGTACTGATGGTCAGGGATGAAGAAGGCGGTAGCAAAGTTCGTTTCACGGTGCCTCACTTGTCAGTAAGTGAAGGCAGAGCATCAGGTTCCAGTGGGCTTGACTCAGCCGCTTGAGGTGCTAGAGTGGAAGTGAGATGATATCTCGATAGACTTCGTGATGGGTTTACCCCGCACATCTAAGGGGAACGATACCATCTGGGTGGTTGCTGACCGACTCACCAAGTCAGCCCACTTCCTACCCATTCGAGAGTAGGGTTCAGTAGAGAGCTTAGGACGCCTCTACGTGCAGGAGATAGTTTGACTCCACAGAGTCTCATTGACGATAGTCTCGGATCAGGACACGCTTTGCATCCTGATTGTGGAAGGGATTGTAGGATGCGTTCGGGACTCAGTTGTGTTTGAGCACAGCTTTCCACCCCTAAAAAGATGGTTAGACGGAGAGGACTATCCAGTTTTTAGAGGACATGCTCCATGCTTGTATCTTGGACTTCGAGCGCAGTTGGGAGGATCACCTACCACTGGTGAATTTCACGTACAACAACAGCTACCACTCCACCATTGGTTTGGAACCTTTTGAGGCATTGTATGGGAGACCATGTATGTCACTGTTATGCTGGACAGACCTGGGGGATTCAATACTTGTGGGTCCAGAGATGGTACAAGCTATCACTGAGAAGGTACAGGTCATCCATGAGTGGAATAAGACTACACAAAGTAGGTATAAATCTTATACTAATAGGAGATAGAGGCCCTTGGAGTTCGAGGAGGGAGACCATGTGTTCCTTTGGGTCTCACCTCAATGGGGATTGCAGAGGTTTGGTTGGGGCGACAAGCTATCTCTGAGGTTCATCAGACATTTTCAAATTCTGAGAAGAGTTGGTGAGGTGGCGTACCGCCTAGAACTCCCCCCACCGATGCACCGAGTGCATAATCTCTTTCACTTATCACAACTGAGGAGGTACATGCATGATCTATCGCACGCCATCGACTGGGGCGAGTTGGATATTAACGATGGAACAACGTTTGTAGAGTTCTCGGTAGAGATTGAGGATCGACAGGAGTAGGTCCTTCATGGATGGTCGATTACTATGGCATGCGTTCAATGACAGCACGAGAATCTTTTGGAGAGAACTTGGGATCGGGATGCTCAGATCCGAGCTTAGTACCCCCATTTGTTTGTTTAGCCCTTGTTTTGGATTATGAGGATGTAAATCCCAAAAGGTGAGGGTAATGTAATGTCCTGGAATTCCATGTATTTTTTTTAATTATATGGGATTATTTCGAGACCAGACGCTCAGATGACACTTGATTCTGAGGACCAGTGAGCCCAAAATAAGTGTTTGAAATTTTTTTAAGTTTATTTAAAATAGCGCACGTGAGAGGTTTTTACAACTTTTAAACGGGTGCCTGGATTAAAAATCTGAGTGCACCTTTGCATCCAGAATGACGAATTTACCTAAGGACCTAAACTTTACTGACACGGGTCAAGGGAACAAGTTTATTTTCATACTTTTTAATAGAATTTAATAAAAGAATTTTCTTAAGGAAAAATAAAATAAATTTTTTGTTTATTTTATTTTGAATTTTGAATTTTGTTGCAGCGTAACAGAAATGCTGAAATGTGTTTTCTTCTTTTAATGGTCATACTGAGGACGAGTCGTTGGAATGATCCGGGACCACTCCAAACCTTTGGTGGAATTGCGTTGATGAGAAACAAACGAAGAACAACCGCTAATGATGGATTGTGGCACGACGAACGGAGTGGTACAATCTTCACCAACGAATGATCCAACCTTGAGGTAGGGTGTCTTTTGATTAATTTTTCTTTCCCCGTTTTGAAATATCCTGGATGAACTTGAATCATTCGACGAACAGAATGATTCACGTATCGTGCATGATTTTGTGGGAGTGTTTTGATCTTGGGGCTTTGATTTGGGGATTATCTATGTTAGAATTCATAAAACCTCCTCCCAAATCATTTTTGAATTATAACACAGAGGGTTCATGCCGACACGAATAAGGCTTAGATCCCTCTGCCATGGGCGTTCTTTTGTTCTTCGTGACCGAACCTCTGGATCAACTGTAATAAAACCTTGAGGCCGTAGTAGGGACAACGACAACCCGAGGATCCTAAATATGCTCACGGATTAGAAAACAGACCATTGGAGCGGACCAGGTGGCCCGTGGAAGAAACCGCCGACGGCGGCACGCGATAGCAGCCGTGTGTGGGAGGCGACATGCACCGGTGGCACGCCACAGCGATGGAGGTCCCCGTGGCCTCGACCACTGGGTGGCGAACAAGGGCCGCTGGCAGCAGCCGGTTGCGGGGTCTCCAGCGGACGCGAAAGGAGGGCCCCACGGTGACCCGTAGGGCGGTCACACGGCGAACGCGCCACATTGACTGGGAGCGGACGTGACGACCATTGCCGCATCTAGGCGTGAAAAGCTGGGCCACCCCAACAGACTGGACCCAGGACCTAGTCGATCAGGGCTGGACCCAGCCGGTCTGGTCCGGGCTCAGTGGACTGGGTTGGGTCGGTCTGACCGGGTCGGACCGAACCCAGACCCAACCGACCCTTTTTATTAAAATAGAAATAACTTCCAAACCATACATCCGATTGACGAGATGTTTGTGGAGTTGAGACCCTCACGAAAATATGGTCCTTTTGAAATACCCCGAGTGAGTTTTCATGGAAGTTGGGATATGAACGACAGCTTAAGGAGTAGATTTTCCCAGAATCAAGCGCGATGCGAGTGGGAATCCTGTAGCTGACTGTGACGTGAAATAAGTGATGAGCAGACCTCAATGGCTCGGTAGCCGAGCATACCTTAGTGGCCCGACAGATGAGTGAACCTCAGTGGCCCAATAGCCGATCAGACCTCAGTGACCTGGAAGATGAGCGAACCTCAGGGGCCCAGTAGCCGAGCAGATCTCAGTGGCCTGACAAATGAGCAGACCTCAGTGGCCCGGTAGCTGAGCGAACCTCAGTGGCCTGACAGATGAGCAGACCTCAGTGGTCTGGTAGCTGAGTGGACCTCAGTGGCTCGATAGGCGAGCGGGCCTCAGTGGCCTGAAAAACCTTAGTGACTCATCATGGATGATTCCCTCAGCAGTACAAGATATTCAATTTTACGACTGCTAATCTTTCTTTCTATACTTTAGGTTATACCTATGTGAGCTGACAATTATTAGGGTGTAATTTTCCTTTGTGGGATTTCTTTATGGTTTGGGGTCCCTACTGAGTATTGTTACTCACCCCCGCACGGGCTTCACCCGTACATGTCGTGTCTTGTGCAGACGATCGACGCTTTGACAAAGACCTTGGTGGTCTAGGACCAGGTGGTTCCCAGTGAGATCGGACAAGCGAGATGTATTCCTACGACTTTTAGAAGCTACTCTACACCTACCCTTTAGGCAATATTTTTCTACGGATGTATTATCAGAGACCTTTTACTCACTTGTTTACAGTTTGTCTTTTGTTGGGTTTTTATTCTAGCCTATTTTACTTATATATTGTACCTGTACTTTCAGTGGTTGTCTTAGTGGCATGCATGTTTTCCTTTTCAGCATCGTGGGCTGGGTTTGTGAGTGTGCGTGTATAGGTACTCTGTAAATTCCTCCCACTTGTAGGATAATTCATTTGATGTTAGTCTCCATCCCCTGTCCTTCGAAAGGCGGGCTTGGCGTAGTTGCGACATGAGCCCATGGGGACAGGTCGTGACACTATACCCCCATATTAGAGTGTATAAACAAAAGAAAATAACCAAACATCATACACATCAGAGTACATGAAAAAATAGACAAACTGAAATTGAAACATGCTATAATAAAATGAAATACAATAAAGGCCTGAACGACCATGTCATACATACAACTAACCACCCACTGGATTGGTCACATAACATACCAAAATAAAAGAAATTACAAAAAATGCTCTACACCATCATTGATTCAAACCCATCCAGTCGTCTGATACCACTCGAGCAATCCTGCCCGACCAAACAATACTCAACACGTGCCTCAACCCAAACTTGTGTTTGCAATAAACATGTGAGAACTGCTTGAGTACCCATGTGCAATGGAGGCTCAAGCAGGGTGCGAGTAAAACTCATTAGGCCACCACCAATGACATATAAAGAAAAACCAGTCAGTACAACAATGTATGCAGATATCTAAGGATGTGTAAATATGTAGAGCAACAAAGGAAGCATATTTTACATTGAAACATTAATTAATTATCCATTTAAACCCTTGAGTTCAATCTCATCATCTAACTAATAAAACCAACTCTGTTCATGTTGAGAGCCTAATCCATATACCAAAAGGGTTATAGGTTGGAAAACATGGAGCCTCAATCCAAGTATCCAATTGGGATCCGGTACGCCATGTCCGACCATCCCGACCACTATGTCACAAGTTGGAAAACAAGAAGCATCAGTCCAAGTATCCAACCGGGACTTGAAACTCCATGTTTGACCATCCTAAACTTGATATGGAACACCATATACGTACCCTTAGAGTCAGGAGCATTAGTCCATCCTCCAAAAACTATGGTGCACCAAGGCACTTGGAGTATCAGTCTGGACCACCCAAAACCAGGGAGTGGAGCATCATTCCGTCATCCCAAAACCATTAGGTACAAGTCAACAAACAAAGAGAATCATTCCAAGTATCCAACCAAGATTCAACATGCCATGTATGACCATCCCCAATCATGTCATTATTAATAATTACCATTTTCATCAACATTTCCATGGTCCATTACTTTCAACACATAAAACCAATTTCACAATTAAACAATTTCCATTTCTCTTATTTATCACAACATTTATCATGGTCCCAAAAGACCTTTAAATCAACACATGGCTCAAATAAGACCTAACCCTTTTTCACATGTCCTAAACACAAGAACAAACATCCTTGTCAAACATGTAGAAGACACTCCTTAAATCATATGTCTTCCTCTTTAAAAATAGAAACAAGGTCCAAGACCTTCATGTTTCATGAAAACCATTTAAAGATTCATCAAAACATTTTCACCCAAGAGGTCACCACACACCCATTTTGAAATAACAACTATTTTCAAAACATAGTTTTCCCATGTTGGAAAGCACAACTGAATCAAAATCCAAAACACACTTTTTTAACCATTTAAAAAATGCCTCATAATATTTTACCAAAACTCAACACCAAAACATTCCATTTTTCAAGGCGGCCACAACCCATGGGTGGCTTTAGGTCTAGTCTCACAAGATCCAATGGGTCCAATGAGATCCGTGGAAGGTCCAAGGTATCAATTTAAATCCCAAACCAATTTCTTAAATTAAGGGAACAAGCATATCACACATGATCTCCAAGACATATACCACACACACATGTAAGTCAATTATCAAGACTATGAGTAAAGATATTAGATGACCTACCTCATTTCCAAAGATTTATAACATGTTTTCAAGGAACGATAACCTTTCCAAGGCCTGTCCAAGCATCCTACAAACCCCTCAGCACCCAACCAATCTCGTCACCACCACCCGACTCTAGTCTCACACCAAGAAAGAAAAAATAATTAATTAAAACGAATATGATTAATTAACCAATTAAACCCTAATTTGGCATATTTCCAGAAAACTCACCAGGTTGATCAACTCATATTGAAACTCCAAGAATCCACCATAGAAGGTCCACAATAGACTTTTGACATCATTCCCGGGAAAATCCCTAGGAATCTATAACATTTCAGCACTTAATTAAATTAATTCATTTGGAAAAAACTAATAAAATTCATTTCAAACACATACCATAATGAAACGAAACACAACGATGTGCAGAATCCATCCTAGGATCTCTTCTATACAAGCCGACCAAAATCCCCTTGATAAACGGAAAATCCCACCATGATTCGGTGGAATTTTCAACAATACCTAAACCGAAGATCCGTAAAATTATAGAGGATGGAGAGGAAGAATCAAGGAAAGAAACTATAGGTTGGATATTACCTTAAAACACCAAAGAAACACAATGAAAACATCCCCAAAATTGAAGGAAGGTGGAGGAGAAAGGGGTTTGGGAACCCATGGTCCACATACATCAGAAGGTGGTGAAAGGGTGGTAGAGTGGATAAAAACCCAAGGGGAAATTTTGGTTATTTCCCCATTTTTAATGAAATCTAGGAAGATTCATGTTTTGGACATACAGTTTTCCAAACCATGCGCCAACCGTACGATTGACTATGTCCAAGGCAAACCCACTTGCACGGTTTGGCCGCACGATTGGCCAAACCGTGTGTCAAATTTGCATCCCCCACTGACCAATATTCATTCCTTTCATGGTTAGGACACATGGTTTGACATGCTGTGTACCATCCTTACTATTAGCACTGCCTCCCTTATATAGCAAGGAATACGGTTTGCTGAAACTATGCACAACCCATTCTCTATGCCTCAAACCCTCCTGAAACTCACATAGTTTCCCCTTTTACTTCACACGGTTCACCCCAAACCATTCTCTAACCATGAGAATCACCCATGCACAATTCAAAATGAACTGATAATCTCATGATCATAAAGGTGTCACATGGTTTCCCCTAAATCATGCACACCAAACCATGTACCCTTTCCAGAAAACTCCAAAAATATTAGAACTTAACCTGAATCCTCTGATAATCATCCAAACACCTAATCTACCTCTCAATCCTCATTACTTATCTCAAAACAACACTTTGAGACATTACAACTTCTCATATTTCTATTCTGATTCTTGATCCAAAATTTGACTCATCCAACAAATGAAATTCAAATTTCCTCTGGAATTTCCAACTCACCTGGATACGATATCTTACAACCTCCCCACCATAATACTTCTCATCCCTGAGAAGTTCTGGTGGTCATCCAACTACATCATTCGAACCATGTTGGTTACTAGATATTTCCAACAGCCTCATTTAGTTTCTGAACACCCAAAACACCACTAAGGAACAACTTCCAATTCAAAGCACTCAGTCAGACAAAACCCAATCCAATGACCATTACCAGATCCATGTCACCAAGATGAAACTTACCCAAGACTATCCAACCGAAAAACCAATTATATTGTCATACAATCACTCAT
Source organism: Viscum album (assembly GCA_963277665.1). Lineage (NCBI taxonomy): Eukaryota > Viridiplantae > Streptophyta > Magnoliopsida > Santalales > Viscaceae > Viscum > Viscum album. The sequence continues at coordinate 893,959,663 of OY728151.1, read as the reverse complement.
CGGAGCTATGGTACTCCCCACCATAAGCTTCAACTTATAATCACCAACTTTCGATGCTTGGAACCACCACCATCGAAACAACCAATAAAAACTAAAAAAATTTACTCCCATAACACAGCCGACACTAGTTCTAACTTAATGCGCCCTAACATTCCTAAGAATGGAATACCATCGTCACCCAACCTCATCATCGAGAGCCAACTGGAATGGACGCATGACCACCATCCGTGAACAAACAAAGAACAGTTGGCTTTCCCTCGAAAGCCCAACTCAAACTCAAAACACATCTGTCATTCCCAAAACAACATTCCATATGTAGCTTGCAACCTTCTACACCCATATTGTGTACTAACCCAATTCAGACTATCCTCGACCAACTCATCCCAAAAATCACCCAACTCTAATTGCCAGTATATCGCCACCACACCTAATCGCGATTCATTTACACTTAGAGGCATTCCACCACCACCCAACACACCCACTAGAGTCCATACCCAACTCCTAATGAGATCCCACATTCAGATCCCCTACTGACTCAAAATCATAGCCGTGTCCAACCACAACCATCAACAAACCTCAATTGTTCTTCATTGGCATCATAGTGTTGCCAGAACCGACCCATGTTCAGTTCTATACACCTGCGACCCTTCCAACAAAATATTCACACCTCCTTGATAAATGCGTCACTCCCCACCATAGGAGTTTCATTTTCACACACTCGCTCAAACAACTCCAATCAATATGTCCCACACTCCATCTTCTTCTATCCCAAGAATTGAATGTGGATATCTCTCTATGACCATAGTGACAAAACATAACATACACTATCACCCATTCCCTATATCTAAGATGTCATACATGGTATTTTCCGACATCCAGCCCATCATAAGGACCCCACTCACTGACAACCAATAGTGTACTACCACCATACAACTTCACATACATTGCTCCACGAGAACAACCTCTTAGGAGGCCCTTTTTACCAAACCAAAATGAGATTCAGATAGATTGGTGTATAGCTAGTGCTCTCTCAACGCACTTAGGATGATGCCAAGATATTGAGCATGATCATCTATGAATTAAGAGGATGCTAAGTTTCCATTGATGAATACCACCACAAACTCATACATTTATGACGTCACCTCCAACTATAAGGACAAGTCAAACCCATTAAAAAACCCAGAGCCTCGCTGCCTGTAAGAATCTCACCATACCCACACCAGTTCTCCACTTACTTAGGGATGCCTGCAACACAACAAAACATGTCACCATGCATTCCTACCTCTATGATCTCATTAACCCTTAACTATCACATACCCTTGTGAAACTCATCTACAAAATCTGTTTACGACTCTAGTGAGTCACATCCCATGAAAAATTGGACCACAATCCGTATCCTCTGGACATGCCTACCCTACATGCTGATCAGACCCCACACAAATATCCCTTGGTGGTTCACAAAACCAAAAGAAACTCATGATCCAAAACCACTTACTCGACCACTCAAAACCCGAGTGTCATTCAAAGTTACACTAAGATCATTTATGCTCATCACATTCCTATAAATGTATCCAGAACTAACCAGGTTGAGCACCTAACCGATCCTTCCCTCAGAAACCACATTCACCATCGAAGCATCAACATTCCAAATGCTTTCCATCTTAAGGAAACCATACATCTCCGCACGTCTCACTCAGTAAAAATTCAAGTTCTATCTCACCAGTACGATCATCAACCAAAGAAAATGTGCACTTTTGATCTAGCTCAAATCCACCAGGCACATCCTGCTTGCACAACCATCACTTGAGCGAGACACCCAAACAAGCCCACCCCTCAAGAAACCAACCACAAGGCTAAACCACTAGCACTCAAGTGCTCTTCTAAAAACCAACGACATCTTATCTACCAAAACCACATACAAGGTTTCACCCCATGCACTATTGTCAAAAATCCAAAACATCCATCTTTACCTCATGAACTCAAAAGTACACATCACCCAGCCAACCACTGTCATGGTTCATACTCAAAATCCACACAACACAAACTCCATGAACTAGAGTTACACCAAAAAGATTAATAAGTCCAACCACCCAGGGTCTACACCAACTCACAGAAGTCCACAACTCACAAGGCATCAAACATGCTGTCGTCTCATCATCACACAACATCAACAAGTCAATAAAACCTCCAATAGGGTCTCACACCATAAATGTGTCATATACCAACCAAATACCCACAACCAGGGCAACCGTCCTCTCCAAGCATCTATACATTAGTCCACTCCCTGGAGGACCCAAAAATACTACCAACCTTGAAAAAAACCACCCAAAAGGGGTCCAACGATCCTATAATTATACCATACTGACCCACCAAGGTCACTACACCTACTGTATACAAGGACTGCATTGACGTCCTTATCATCAACCATCTCACCATAGATCCAGAAAACCTGCCGTCAGAAGGGAATCCATAAAATCACACACTATGAGGCCTATAACACGTGGATCCTATGTGCTTATCATGATGCATGAGATGCCTCTTTTCTCTACAGGTCAAGATTCAACAACAAATCATAGTTGTCTTTCCAATGGATCAAGAGCCTGAAATCCATCCTAAACTATCAAATCCAACAATATGTGCAATTCTCAAAGAGAAAATCATATACAACCATAACATCGCATATCCAGAACATAAATCCCAGCCCCTAGTAACATCCCGACCCGGTTCTCCGATATACATCTCAAGCTCTAGAACATTCTTATATCTATAGTCCACCAAACCCCAAATAGTAAAATAATAGGAAGGGAAACACCTCTGATACCACTTTGTAACATCCCGACCCGGTTCTCCGATCTGTTGCATCACATGAACTCAAGCATGCCTCCTCGCACGCAAGAGGTTGTCAACTAGCAGTGGGGTTCTAAGGTGAAATTGTGAAGAGACTATACCCCCATATTAGAGTGCATAACTAGAAGAAAATAACCAAACATCATAGATATCAGAGTACGAAAGAATAAATAAACTAAAAATGAAACATTTTGTAATAAAATAAAATGCAATAAAGGTCCAAATGACCATTTCATACAAACAATCAACTACCCACCAGATAAGTTACATAACATACCAAAATAAAAGAAACCAATAAAATAATCTCTAAAACATCACCAAGTCAAACCCATCTAGTCATCTGATACCACTCAAGCAATCCTGCCTGACCAAAAAATACTCAACATAGGTCTCATCCCAAACCTGTGCCTTCAATAAACACGCGAGTGGCTCAAGTACCCATGTGAAATGGAGGCCCGATCAGGGTGCGAGTAAAATATAGTAGGCCACCACCAATGGTGTCTAAATAAAAATCAGTCAGTAAAACAGTGTATGCAGATATCTAAAGATGTGTAAATACATAGAGTAGAAAAGGAAGAATCTTTTACATTGAAACATTTATCAATTATCCATTTAAACCCTTGAGTTCCATCGTGTCATCCAACCAATCAAACCTTCTCCAGGCATGACAAGAGACTAAGCCATATACCACATGGGTCATAGGTTAACAAACAAGGAGCCTCAGTCTAAGTATCCAACTACAATTTGGTACGTCATGTCCTTACATCCCAACCACTAGGTAATAAGTCAGCAAACAAGGACCATCAGTTCAAGTATCCTGAGAATCAGAACACCATATCCGACCATTCGAAACTTAGCATGGAATTCCATGTACATATGCTTGGAGTCAGGAGAATCAGTATATCCTCTGAATGCTACAGTAAATTGGGGTTCCTGGAGCATCAGTCTGGCTTGCCCAAGACCGGGGAGTAGAGGATCAATCCATCATCCCAAAAACCATTAGTCATAAGTTGGTAAAAAAGGAGCTTCAGTCCAAGTATCCAACCAGAATTCGGAATTCCATGTCTGACCATCCCCAATCATGTCATTATTAATCATTACCCTTTTCATCACTATTTCCGTGGTCCATTACCTTCAACACATAAAACCAAATTCACAATTAAACCATTTATATTTATCTTCTTTATCACAACATTTATCATGGTCCCAATGGACCTTTAAATCAACATATGGATCAAATAATACCTAACACTATTTCACATGTCATAAACACAAGAAAAAACATCCTTATTAGACACATGGAAGACAATCCTTAAAACACGGGTCTTCCTCTTTGAAAATACAAACACGGTCCAAGACCTTCATGATCCATGAAAACCATTTAAAGTGTCATCAAGACATTTTCATTGAAGATGTCACCACCCACCCATTTCGAAACATCATACATTTAAAAACATATTTTTTCCACATTGGAAATCATAACCGAATAAAAATCCAAAACACACCATTTGACCATTTTAGAACAGCCTTATAAGATTTTACCAAACCTCAACACCAAAAAATTCCATTTTTCAAGGAGGTCACACCTAATGGGTGGTGGCCTTAGGTCCAGTCTCACAACATCCAACGGGTCCAACATAATTCATGGAAGGTCCAAGGGATCAATTTAAAGCCCAAAATAATTTCTTAAATCAAGGGAGAAACATATCACACATGGGATATAAGGTATATACTGCACACACATGTAAGATAATTATCAAGACTATGGGTAAATCTATTAGACCACCTTCCTCATTTCTAAAGCTCTCTAATACGTTTTCAAGGTACGAAGGCCTTGCCCAGGCCCGTTCAAGAATCATCCAAACCCCTCGACACCCAACTTATCTCACCACCACCACCCAAATCTAGTATCACACAAAAAATTGCAATTAATTAATTAAAACAAACATGATTAATTAAGAAATTAAACCCCAACACAACAAAATTTCTGAAAACTCACAGAGTTGATCAAATCTTATCGAAACTCTATGAAACCACTATAGAAGGTCCATAATGGACTTACAACACCATTCCTGATAAAATACCTAATAGGAAATACCATTTAAACACTTAATTAAATTAATTCATTTGAAAAAACCAATGAAAATTCTCTGTGAACACATACCTTAACGAAACACCACATAATGACATACAGAATCCATCTCAGGGTCTCTTATACCCAAGACAACAAAAGTATCCTTGAGAAATGGATGATTCCACCATGCTCTGGTGGAATCGTTAATAATTCATAAATTGGAGATCCCCAAAATTAGGTAGGAGGGAGATGATGAAGCAAGAAAAGCCACTAGAGGTTGGATCTTACCTCAGAAAGTCAAAGAAACACCATGAAAACACCCCAAAAATCAGAGGGAGGAAGAGGAAGGGTTTTGGGAACCCCTTGGTCCACACATATTAGGAGAAGAAAGGGGGTGGAGTGGCTAAAAACCTAAGGGGGTATTTTGGTCATTTACCTCTTTTAATGAAATTTGGGCACTCACATGGTTTTGCCGCACGTTTGGCCAAACAGTTCACCAACCGTGTGACCCCCACTAACCAACACCCATGAACCACATGGTTAGTCCACACCATTTGACAAATCATGTGTCATCCATGCTTTCCGCATTGCCTCGCTTTTATAGTAAGACACACGGTTTGCCTGAAACCATGCACAACCCATACACCATGCCTCAAACCCTCATCAACCTCACATGGTTTCCCCTTTTACCTTGAACGGGTTACCCCAAACCATGATCTAACCATGCGAATCAACCATGTGCAATTCAAAATGAACTGAAAACCTCATGAGCATCAAGCTGTCACATGCTTTCCCCTAAATCGTGGACACCAAACCATGCACCCTTTCTAGAAAACTCTAAAACTCCCAAAACTTAACCCAAATCCTTTGATACTCATCTAAACACCCAATATACCTCTCATGCCTCATTCCTCATATCAAAACAACACTTTGAGTCAATCCAAATTTCGTATTTTCATTCCAAGTCTTGATAAAAAATTTAACCTGTCCAGTAAACAAAATTCAAAATTCCTATGGAATTTTCAACTCATCCGGATGCAGGATCTTATAGTAATGTTTCTTTTATTTATAAGAAAGGAGGGAGTTAGTGGAGGGTTTCTCCTATAGATTTAACTCATCTCCTGTTATTTCTGACATGGGTTTAAAATGGGTTATTAAGATAGTGTTCCCAAGATACCAACACATTTTCTTTATGCTTGCTATGGGTTTTAAATATTTCCTTTGATCAATATTGATATCAAATGACTCACGATTATTGATTATGACGACTCTTGACTTTATAAAAGTGTTATTCAATGTTATAATGTTTTATGATCTAGATATTTATGGGTAATAATATTCTTATGTCATGCTCATGCACTTTGATTATGTCATCATATCCTTATGATCTTCTTATTCTCACTGATGAAATTCAATTATTAATTCTTAAGATTAACCTTACTGAGAATTTGAGATCATCCTTATTATGTTTCCTTTTACACATGTTATCAAGAATGATGTTAAATGAATTATGTCTATAAGGGTTTAATATGGACGATGATGATGATTACTTAATGTGAAATAAGAAAAGTTGTGTTAAGTGGGAGAAATAATCATTTAAAGACATGGATATTGTTTATGTAAGAGTTTTTCCTAATTATATAAAACTATAATCCTAAAAGGTTATTGTGAATATAAGTGATCCAATATTTCCTTTTGATGTTTTATGTTTTGGATGATGAAAAATTGAGTCACATTCATCTATATTAAAGAAAAAAATGTAATGTTTTTGTTTCTTGCACCAAATCCAGGAGAACGGGTTCAAGACTATTATAGTCGGTATCAGAGGAGGGTCTACATAATTTTAGATATTAGGATGTTTTCATATGATATTATCATAAGATTAATGGATACCATCATAGGTCTATAAGATTAAGGTTTATCATGTTGTAAAATTGGGCGCCCTAGACCCAACTTTAACAGTGCTTTAGGATTATCATTCCATGTATACAATTAGATATGAATGACATACACTTATAGTGTAGACATTTATACATCCACCATTTTAATGGTAATATCTATAGATTAATCTTTGTATAAAAAGGTTGTAGCAGATCCCATGCTATAATGATAACCTCAAAATACTATGACATTAATCTTAAATATATGTTATATGGTCTCGATACATCTTACTGACTAGATACATAAGATGTTTGAATATCAGGTGCTGGGGGATCATAAGTATTGATACTTCTTCTGATGAAGTTCACACTTGGTGATCTATATTAGTTGAGATCATGAGGATAGATCCACCAATATGAACAACACATGTTTTGAGAACAAAAAATGTTTTGGGTGTCTTTGGATGTTTTTATATACAGACAAGTGCATTGGTATCCTGACTTGATATCATTATCAATGTGTGTCATTTGATCGTGTACTTTGTTGCAAGGAAAAAACCATGATAATGAAATCATAGTGAGGTAGCTTGTGTTGGGTGTGTCATTTGTGTCATAAAATTGGTTGAATTAACAAGATATAATTTTTCACTTTCGAGTTGAGGAAGTTATATATCTCCGATCAGGTTGACCAGGATAGTAGTAACTTCATAAATCCATGGCTATGGTAGTTGAGGGTAAATATGTCTAGTTAGATAAACAAATAATAAAACAAGAAAGGGCGATGACGCAAGTGTGCATATTGCTTTTTGAGATATCTAAAGGCAAATAGATTATATTACATAGTGCATGTTCTTGGTTGGTTTTCATTGCTTTGACCACTCCTTATCTCTTTAGGGGCCTTGGCGAGTTGCTAGACATTGCTCTTAGTTTGTGAATTGTATTCACTACTATTGAGATAATGGTCTAGAGGGTCACATACAATAGCGTATTCAAGAATCTGTCCTATTCAAGTGAATAGTTATATAGAACATGGTGGACCCCACCATCGGGGTCTTATATTTTTCCAAGGATGTACGATCAATAAAGGAATAAATAAATTCATTTTAATCAAGTTAAGAATATTTAGCATTGAATTTATTTATGAAATGTATTTACAATACTACTACAAATTGGCCCTTTATCAGCGCTAAAAACCGACATTAACAGCGCTTTTCTAGCGCTGATAAAGGGGTTCCTTTATCAGTGCTATCTTGAGCGCTGATAAAGGGCCCTATTATCTGCGCTCAAGATAGCACTGATAAAGGGCCCTATTATCAGAGCTCAAGATAGTGCTGATAAAGGTGTCCTTTATCAGCGCTCAATATAGAGCTGATAAAGGCTCCTTCAACTACACCTGCAGAACTAGCACCTGCAAAAACCAGCACCTGCACCTGTACAAAACAGCACCTACACACCTGTACAAAATAGCACCCGCACACAATATTTTGATGAACAATCCTTTATACATTTACTTAACATCATGAATATAAAAAAAACATTGCTATATACATTTCAAACAATGTTTTACATGGTTACAATTACAATTATCCAACAAAAGTTATAAACATTAATGTTTTATCCTTTGATATCCGTGATCCTCTCTCAAAAATTGTCGTCCACGGTATTTTTTGTCGAACAAAGCATCCGAACTCAAGGAAAAAAATTCACCTATATAAGAAAACAAATATTATGTTAGTAATACAATAATGAAATAAATTAAAACATTAATATGAAAGAATACATTAATATAGAAATGTGAAACTAAAATATGGAAATGATAAACTCAAATGTTTTCATTCTGATAACAATGAAAGGGAATAATGTAAAATAAATATGTTTTTGGATGATTTATCTCATTTAATAAATACTGATTCTTTATCTAATGAAAAGCATTACCGGTCACACCGTGCGTCGGATTGAGGTGTGGTCGATTCGTACACCTCACAAATGACTCATGGATCGTTGTCTTAAAGTATCAAAACAATCCGAATGCGTTTTCTTGGTTTTCCGTATCTCAGTAGTGTTGTTTTCTAAAGTTAATGTCAATTTCAAACTGATATCAGACACTTTTAGCCATACCGATCACACCGTGCATCGGATTGAGGTGCGATCAATTCTTACACCTCACAAATGACTCATGGGTCGTTGTCCTAAAGTATAAAAACAATCTGAACGCGTTTGCTCAGTATTCCGTATGTCATTAGTGTTGTTTTCTAAAGTTAATGTCAATTTGAAACTGATATCAGACACTTTTAGCCATACCAGTCACACCGTGCGTCGAATTGAGGTGCGGTCGATTCTTACACATCACAAATGACTCATGGATCATTTTCCTAAAGTATCAAAACAACCTGAATGGGTTTTCTCGGTTTTCCACAGGTTACTTGTGTTGTTTTCTAAAGTTAATGTCAATTTGAAACTGGTATCAGACACTTTTAGCCATACCGGTCACGTCGTGCGTCAGATTGCGGTGCGGTCGATTTGTACACGTCACAAATGACTCATGGATCATTTTCCTAAAGTATCAAAACAATCCGAACGCGTTTTCTCGGTTTTCCGTATGTCACTTGTGTTGTTTTCTAAAGTTAATGTCAAGTTGAAACTGGTATCAGCCACTTTTAGCCATACCGGTCACACCATGCATTGGATTGCGGTGCGGTCGATTCGTACACCTCACAAATGACTCATGGATCATTTCCCTAAAATATCAAAACAATCTGAACGCGTTTGATCTGTATTCCGTTTATCATTTGTGTTGTTTTCTAAAATTAATGTCAATTTGAAACTGTTATCAGACACTTTTAGCCATACCAGTCACACCGTGCATCAGATTGAGATGCGGTCTATTCGTACACCTCAAAAATGACTCACTGATCATTTTACTAAAGTATCAAAACAATCCGAACGCATTTTCTCAATATTCTGTATGTCAGTAGTGTTGTTTTCTAAATATAATGTCAATTTGAAACTGGTATCAGACACTTTTAGCCATACCGGTCACAACGTGCGTCAGATTGAGGTGCGGTCAATTTGTACACGTCAAAAATGACTCATGGATCGTTTTCCTAAAGTATAAAAACAACCTGAACGCATTTGATCGGTTTTCCGTATGTCATTTGTGTTGTTTTCTAAAGTTAATGTCAATTTCAAACTGATATCAGACACTTTTAGCCATACCGGTCACACCGTGCGTCAGATTGAGGTGAGGTCGATTCGTACACCTCACAAATAACTCATGGATATTTTTCCTAAAGTATCAAAACAATCTGAAAGCGTTTTATCGGTTTTCTGTATGTCAGTAGTGTTGTTTTTTAAAGTTAATATCAATTTGAAATTGGTATCAGACACTTTTAGTCATACCGGTCACACCGTGCATCGGATTGAGGTGTGGTCGATTCGTACACCTAAAAAATGACTCATGGATCGTTTTCATAAAGTATCAAAACAATCCGAACGCGTTTTCTTGGTTTTCCGTATGTCACTAGTGTTGTTTTCTAAAGTTAATGTCAATTTGAAACTGGTATCAGACACTTTTAGTCATACCGGTCACACCGTGCGTCGGATTGAGGTGCGGTCGATTCGTACATGTCAAAAATGTCATGACCCGTACTCGGGGCCCGTGCCGTGACTACCCCAAGCCCGCCTTCCATAGGCCAGGGGCTGGAGACTAGCACCAAAGGCGTAAATCCCGATAACTGGGAAGGCATTGCCTTTATAAAAGTAACAAAACATCACAGAGTACAAGCGGAAGTAAAACACTAAGTACAAAAAGAAGTGCTGAAAAGTAAATGGGTCAGAATACAAACCCAAAAGAAAGTACAAATACAACTGAACAAAGTACAACAGAAAAAGACAACAGCTGGAGGGACGGAAGCGGCTCCTGGGTCATCCTCCTCGGATCTACCTGAAGGGTAGGTACAGATGGCGCAGCTCCTGGATCGTCCACCACGAATCCTACCCGAAGGGTGGGTACATATAGCCTCCACAGTGCTCTCGTCCGTCAACCTCCTCCGAGTGTCGTCTCGCCGTGAAGTCCACCTCCGGACATTGATTTGTCGTGTAGTCCACCTCCGGGTACCGTCCAGTCCTCGAACACTCGGCCTCCATCAGCACTGCCTGTCGTCTGCAACCAACACAACGAGGTGCGGGCATAGCCCGTGCAGGGGTGAGTATAACGATACTCAGTAGGGACCCCGAGACCCTCAAGGTCTCACTAAATCCAACAAGGATAACCACAAAGAAGATCTCAACAGATAACCTCTACTTAGGTATATGCCCATACATATACCTAAGTTATCAAGTAACCCATCTCAATCATGAGGAAACACAAGGATCATGAGATCAACGGATAACCACTACCCAGGTATATGCCCATACATATACCTAAATTATCAAGTAACCCATCTCAATAATGAGGAAACACAAAGGTCAAAAGTCTCAGCTCAAACCAGGATTTTCATTATCGAAACCGTAACTACTGAAGAGCTCCGTCTCTAGAGTGTACAGTGGTCCTGTCACGACTCTGAGGTACTTCTCACTAACCTAAGACTGCTGAGGTACTCCTCCTGTCGAGTACCGCGGGCCAGCCACCCAAACACAGTAGTGCTTCCCGCCGAGGTATGTCACTCAAACACAGTAGTGCACACCCCCTAGTAGCCTGCAGAGGTACTCTCCGGACGAGTACCGCGGGTCTGCACTATCACACAGGTAGTGCTCCGTCCGCCATGGGTCTGCACCCAAACAAAGTAGTGCTCCGTCCACTGGGCTAGTCGACTCACTCCAAGTCGAGTCGGTCAAGCAGTCGTCAGGTCTCAGTCGGCTACACGGTCTCCGTACTCCGCACGCTCGACTCTGGGAGGGTCCGCTCCACGAGCTGCAAGTCGATACTCCAAGTATCTCAAGGTCCCACGAAGAAGTAACTCAAAGGACCGCCTCGTCACAGGGGTCTCAACGCAACAGACGGCGCGTCGATTGGACGCCCGGTCTGTGAGTTATTAGCCTTTTCGTCCCAGGGGCCCGATTGGTTTCGTGAGCGAACCAAACCCAGCCGTATCTCAACTGTACCCCGAGCTCTCATAGGGTATACTCATAGGGACCGTTTCTCAACGTGATCGTCAACGTCGCTGACGGTTCGTCAAACGGACGTCCTGTCTGAAAGATATCATCTTTTGCATTCCAGGGGCCCGGTTGGATTTCGGGTGCGATCCAACCCAGCCACTACCAACTGTATCCAAAACTCGGGCGAAGGATGCCAAAAGTTCCGTATCGTCAACAGGAACTCAACGCAATAGACGGCGCGTCAATCGGACGCCCGGTCTGAGAGTTATTGGCTTTTTCGTCCCAGGGGCCAGGTTGATTTTTAAGGCAAAACCAACCCGACCGTACTCCACTTGCGTCCAAACCTCGGGCGAAGTGATCCAAAAGATCCGTCTCACTAAGAGGAAACTAACAAAGTTGACGGCACGCCAATCGGACGTCCGTAGCTCAAGATATGAGCGTTTCCGCTCCGAGGGCCCGGTTGGTTTCGTGTACGAACCAACCCGGCCGAACCCAAAGTATTCCGAAACCTTGAGTGCGATAAACCGAAACGACCGTCTTGCTCCAAGGATTGTGTTGCCACTGACGGCGAGTCGTTTGGAGGCCCGTAGCTCAAGTTACGGGCGTTTGAACGAAAGTCGTCCGAAGACGGGGGGTCCGGGCCCGGGCCGACCCGGCCCGACCCCCCCTGGTTGGCCCGAACCGGGTCGGGTCCGACCCGGTTGGCCCGGCCCGGCCTGGCCAGGGCCGGTCTGGCTCGGCTCGGCCGAGCGGCCGAGCGGCCGTCGCGGGGGAAAGTCGCCGCCCCGCGTGACACCCCCGCGGCACCCGCGGGGTGTCGGCCAGACAGCCGGACGCGCCGCGTGACAACCCCGCGGCACCCGCGGGGTGTCGCGCTGGACACCCGCGGGGTGTCGTGCTGGACACCCGCGGCACCCGCAGGGTGCCGCGCTAGACACCAGCGGCACCCGCGGGGTGCCGCGCTGGACACCCGCGGGGTGCCGCGTGACAACCCCGCGGCACCCGCGGGTTGCCGCGCTGGACACCCGCGGCACCCGCGGGGTGCCGCGCTGGACACCCGCGGCACCCGCGGGGTGCCGCGCTGGACACCCGCGGGGTGCCGCCTCCTCCGGCCGTCGGCGCCGCCGCGCCGGCGACCCGCGCCGCCACCGGCTTCCGCGGGCCATCGGAGTCGCTCCGGTGGCCCGTTTTTCTTCTCGTCTGCGCCGTTGTTCCTCCCGGGTTCCGCTCTTTACTGCGGGATCATCAAATTGCCCTTGCATCATATTTTTCCATCGCCCGCCAAATCCGCAAAACACGAAGAACGGCGGAGGGTTGCCGGGCCGTGTTCGTTTGACCCGCACCCTCCGCGTTAGATAAAAGCAATGGGAGAAATTTTTCAACGCATGAACCGAAAATTTTAATAAAATAAAATTGTTCATTTGAAACCGGTTCTTTAATTTTTAAAGAACGTTCACGGGAATATAAAGAGGGGTATTCCAAAATTATAAAATCCCTACCTCGGAGTCGTCGCGCGTGAGCGTTCTTCGCGGAAGAGGGGGGATCGTCGCGTCGTCGCGAGAAGGCGTCGCGTCGTCGCGGAACACGGCGTTGAGTCGGCGAACTCAAGAAGCCGATCGAAGACCCATCGCGGAGGAAGAGACGCCGCAGAAGAACGTTGTCGGCGTCGCGGATCACGGCGTCGCGTCGTCGATTTCCGGGTTCGGCGTTCTTCGCGTTCTTCGCGTTCTTCGTGTTCTTCGCGAAGGAGGAAGAAGATACAAGGATTCTGTCTCAACGAGAAATCCTCCAAAAAAAGATAGGTTGGTCTTATTTTATTATTATGCCAACACACGAAAGGGGGGGTAAGAAACGATTGAATTAATTAGTTGAATTAATTCAACGAAAGAAACAGGCCATTTAATTCACGAAAGAAACAGCCCATTTAATTCACGAAAGAAACAACCCAATTAAATGGTCTGTTAAGATTTTAAGAAACGCGTCAGTTGACTTTCATTAAGACGGGTTTTCACGGGTGCGTTTCTTAGCAGAAAGAAACGGCGGGGCTCGTGCAGGCCCCACCTCACAAATATCCTACCAAGGGGTAGGATATTTCTGGATAGCATCCTATCCAGTTCAACTCAGTTCAAGCCGCCTTTAAGTGGCTTCAAGTGGCTTCCAAGTGGCTTAAGCGAAATAAAATAAAGTTGTCGCAAAATTATTTTATTTCTTAACTTTAAGCCCGAAAATTAAAAACCACACCCGAGCAAACGCAACTCTGGAAGAGGCGTTTCTAAGCGAATACCGGCGCTGCGATTTCATCGGAGCCCTCAGAATTGAATTCCGGGCACCGGTTCAAAAGTTAGAAAAACCCGCACGTTCGTTCACTGAACGTACCCGAGCCAAACTTCAGAAAATGATTCCGGGCACACCGAGCCTCGGAATCAGGTGCCGTCAGAAGCTGCGCTCTTGTAAAATTCCAAAGAAAATTAAGAAGAAAAAAAAAATCCTTGAAATTTATGGGTCTTTACATTACTCCCACCACAGGGCTTTACGTCCATGTAAAGCTCCAACACAAACTTAGGGAAACAAAGGCGGTACTGAGCACGCATCTGAGCCTTCCACTCCCATGTGCTCTCCTGGAGGTCCCCGAGCTGCCAAAGAAAGTGCACAAGAGGAATCGACCGTCCTCCTAGGATCCGCTCTTGTCGATCCTCGATCCCCACAGGAAACTCCGTAAAAGTCACCTCATCACCAAAGACCAGCTCCCCATGGTCAAAGATTTGTGTCGGGTCGTGCACGTATCTCCTCCGCTGAGATACGTGGAAACGTCGTGCACCTAGTGCAACTGAGGTGGATGGACCAAGTGGTAAACCATCCCGCCTACCCAGCTGAGGACCTAGAAAGGTCCGTTGAACCTCGGAGATAACTTGCCGCCTTGGCCACATCTTCGTAACCCTCGTCGAGGTGAGATCCGTATAAGGACGTGATCGTCATCCTTGTACTCCAGAGGTCTCCAATTCTTGCTGGAACTGAAACTCAAAACGACTCCTGCCACGAGAGATTCCAACCAGAACTCTCGCCTCGAGGGTCTGACCACACCGTCGGCGTAAGTGTGATTATCAAGTCTCCTCTCAAGGTATCTCCAGACGTGAGGGTCAAGTCCACGGCTTACCGGAAACTCTAGGTCTGTAACAAGATTTTTGAAAGTGAGGAATGATTCATATCAACGTCTGTTACTACAGCAGCTAGTAGTGGACACAGACTGTCCCTTGAATCATTTCTAGAGCCATTGGGTCACACTTCTTGACCGCATGCAGCCGCATTCTTCCACCGCCCTCCAGCTCCCTGAGCCTGGCGGGAATAACTAAGGCGGGTGGTTGTACCATGTTAGGATGTACACCACCTCATGCTGCTCACCTAGCTGTGTCTCCACGTCTGCTGCTTTGTAGACTCATCTCTCCTTTAAGCTTCCTCTTCTTGAAACATTTAACACGCCCGAGTCTCTAAGACTGGCACTGGTTTCCTGTTTCTTACTGCACTGTGCAGTCTTCATCCGCTCCTGGATGAACTGCACCTCCTTTGCATACGATCTGGAAGAGCTGCTAAAATTTCTCCTTTGCCGAAAAGAGAAACCCGGTCTCATCCCCTCTCTAGATGAACCACGCCCATTGCCTAATACAGTCAATCCTGGCATGAAGGATACATTCATGCCATGGATGACGTCGTAAGGCCTCGACGTAACTACTAAGAGATCCAACTGTCACTCTCGCCTCCAAGGGTCGAGTCACACTGTCGGCATCAGTGTGAGGTCACTGGGTCTCCTCCAGTAGGAATTTCTAAAGTGAGGGTCAAGTCAACAGTCTTAACCAGGACCACTTAGTAACATCACAAAAGAGGACAGGAAAACAAACATCACAAGATAAGTGTCTTTATTTTATTGCAGCTCATGGTACAAAGACACAAAAAACAACATCAACATGGAACTAGAAGTACAAGAGACATATCCACTAGTTCCGCTCCTGTCCACCTGCTCCAGGAGCTCTACTTCCTTGTCCACTGCTCTACTGTTGCTCAAGCATTCGTCACTGCCTCTGCCTCGGTGGCTCCTCAAAAGCCTATGGATCAACTGTACGAGGAGTCGGACAGTCACGTGCCAGGTGCCCCTTTCCATCGCACGAGTAACACAGTCTGATTCTAGCACACCTGGCTCTGACCCCACCCCGGGTGCCCCGCACCACCGGTCCTAAAACCCGAGATCGCCCAACTGCTGGTCTGGTCCTCCTGGACCTCTGCATCATCTGTCTACTGCCCACAGATGACTCGGCTTCTGATCGAAAAACACGCGGCAAAGGCAGCAGCTTCTGAACACGCTCGGGGTGTAGAGCTACTGGCACAAACTCCACCCTGAAGAAGGTCTCGAATTCTTCCCATGTGAAAGCCATCCCATCGCAAAACTGGAACAAGTGGCTCCACCACCTGCCTGCTTCTGCCTGAAGAAGGCTGGCAGCAAAGGTCACCATGAAGTCTGATGGCGTCCCCACTAGCCTGAAGACTCCCACCACAGCCTCCAGCCAATCCTCAGCCGCCTGCGGGTCCGTCTCTCCACCGAACCTGGGTGGCCTCTGGCGCTGGAACTCATGCAGTGCGCTCAATTAGCGGGCATCGCCTACTGCTGGGGCTGGTGGCATCGGTGGCCCAACGTATGGTAGTACCGCTGGCGCCTCCGCTGGTGCCTCAACTGCAAGAGGGCCCTGTACCGAAGCCTCGTCACTCGACAGGCTGTCAGCACGCACATCCCTCTGGGCTCTAGCTGGTCGTCCGAGAAAAGGCATCCTGAAAGAAACAACGTAACACGGTCAAATGATTATACCTGGTGAGCTGACCTGGTTTGAGCTGTTTTAAGGGGAAACCTTTGAAAACTCACACGCAAACAGTGTTTTCGTGCACAAAGTCGAAAATCAGTTGCCAGGGTCCTGGTGTATGGATATGTCGGCCACCGGCACCAACACTGGACTCCCTGAACTGAAAACCACACTCGGTACCCTTAACACTATTGCTTCATAGAAAGAAAGATCAGAGTCTGCGGTAGAACCGACCACCTCTGATACCAATTTGTCACGACCCGTCCTCGGGGCCTGTGCCGTGACTACCCCAAGCCCGCCTTCCATAGGCCAGGGGCTGGCGACTAGCACCAAAGGCGTAAATCTCGATAACTGGGAAGGCATTGCCTTTATAAAAGTAACAAAACACCACAGAGTACAAGCGGAAGTAAAACACTAAGTACAAAAAGAAGTGCTGAAAAGTAAATGGGCCAGAATACAAACCCAAAAGAAAGTACAACTACAACTGAACAAAGTACAACAGAAAAAGACAACAGCTGGAGGGACGGAAGCGACTCTTGGGTCATCCTCCTCGGATCTACCTGAAGGGTAGGTACAGATGGCGCAACTCCTGGATCGTCCACCACGAATCCTACCTGAAGGGTGGGTACAGATAGCCTCCACAGTGCTCTCGTCCGTCAACCTCCTCTGAGTGTCGTCTTGCCGTGAAGTCCACCTCCGGACATTGACTTGTCGTGTAGTCCACCTCCGGGTACCGTCCAGTCCTCGAACACTCGGCCTCTGTCAGCACTGCCTGTCGTCTGCAACCAACACAACGAGGTGCGGGCATAGCCCGTGCAGGGGTGAGTATAACGATACTCAGTAGGGACCCCGAGACCCTCAAGGTCTCACTAAATCCAACAAGGATAACCACAAAGAAGATCTCAAAAGATAACCTCTACTTAGATATATGCCCATACATATACCTAAGTTATCAAGTAACCCATCTCAATCATGAGGAAACACAAGGATCATGAGATCAACGGATAACCACTACCCAGGTTTATGCCCATACATATACCTAAGTTATCAAGTAACCCATCTCAATAATGAGGAAACACAAAGGTCAAAAGTCTCAGCTCAAACCAGGATTTTCATTATCGAAACCGTAACTACTGAAGAGCTCCGTCTCTAGAGTGTACAGTGGTCCTGTCACGACTCCGAGGTACTTCTCACTAACCTAAGACTGCTGAGGTACTCCTCCTGTCGAGTACCGCGGGCCAGCCACCCAAACACAGTAGTGCTTCCCGCCGAGGTATGTCACTCAAACACAGTAGTGCACACCCCCTAGTAGCCTACAGAGGTACTCTCCGGACGAGTACCGCGGGTCTGCACTATCACACAGGTAGTGCTCCGTCCGCCATGGGTCTGCACCCAAACAAAGTAGTGCTCCGTCCACTTGCCTAGTCGACTCACTCCAAGTCGAGTCGGTCAAGCAGTCGTCAGGTCTCAGTCGGCTACACGGTCTCCGTACTCCGCACGATCGACTCTGGGAGGGTCCGCTCCACGAGCTGCAAGTCGATACTCCAAGTATCTCAAGGTCCCACTAAGAAGTAACTCAAAGGACCGCCTCGTCACAGGGGTCTCAACGCAACAGACGACGCGTCGATCGGACGCCCGGTCTGTGAGTTATTAGCCTTTTCGTCCCAGGGGCCCGGTTGGTTTCGTGAGCGAACCAAACCCATCCGTATCTCAACTGTACCCCGAGCTCTCATAGGGTATACTCATAGGGACCGTTTCTCAACGTGATCGTCAACGCCGCTGACGGTTCGTCAAACGGACGTCCTGTCTGAAAGATATCAGCTTTTCCGTTCCAGGGGCCCGGTTGGATTTCAGGTGCGATCCAACCCGGCCACTACCAACTGTATCCAAAACTCGGGCGAAGGATGCCAAAAGTTCCGTATCGTCAACAGAAACTCAACGCAATAGACAGCGCGTCAATCGGACGCCCGGTCTGAGAGTTATTGGCTTTTTCGTCCCAGGGGCCCAGTTGGTTTTTAAGGCAAAACCAACCCGACCGTACTCCACTTGCATCCAAACCTCGGACGGAGTGATCCAAAAGATCCGTCTCACTAAGAGGAAACTAACAAAGTTGACGGCACGCCAATCGGACGTCCGTAGCTCAAGATATGAGCGTTTCCGCTCCGAGGGCCCGGTTGGTTTCGTGTACGAACCAACCCGGCCAAACCCAAATATTCCGAAACCTTGAGTGCGATAAACCGAAATGACCGTCTTGCTTCAAGGATTGCGTTGCCACTGACGGCGAGTCGTTTGGAGGCTCGTAGCTCAAGTTACGGGCGTTTGAACGAAAGTCATCCGAACACGGGGGGTCCGGGCCCGGGCCGACCCGGCCCGACCCCCCCCCCCCTGGTTGGCCCGAACCGGGTCGGGTCCGACCCGGTTGGCCCGGCCCAGCCTGGCCAGGGCCGGTCCGGCTCGGCTCGGCCGAGCGGCCGAGCGGGGGAAAGCCGCCACCCCGCGTGACACCCCCGCGGCAGCCGCGGGGTGTCGGCCAGACAGCCGGACGCGCCGCGTGACAACCCCGCGGCACCCGCGGGGTGTCGTGCTGGACACCCGCGGCACCCGCGGGGTGCCGCGCTGGACACCCGCGACACCCGCGGGGTGCCGCGCTGGACACCCGCGGGGTGTCGCGCTGGACACCCGCGGGGTGCCGCGCTGGACACCCGCGGGGTGCCGCGCTGGACACCCGCGGGGTGCCGCGCTGGACACCCGCGGGGTGCCGCGCTGGACACCCGCGGGGTGCCGCGCTGGACACCCGCGGGGTGCCGCGCTGGACACCCGCGGGGTGCCGCGTGACAACCCCGCAGCACCCGCGGGGTGTCGCGCTGGACACCCGCGGCACCCGCAGGGTGCCGCGCTGGACATCCGCGGGGTGCCGCCTCCTCCGGCCGTCGGCGCCGCCGCGCCGGCGACCCGCGCCGATACTGGCTTCCGCGGGCCGCCAGAGTCGCTCCGGTGGCCCGTTTTCCTTCCCGTCTGCGCCGTTCTTCCTCCCGGGTTCCGCTCTTTACTGCGGGATCATCAAATTGCCCTTGCATCATATTTTGCCGTCGCCCGCCAAATCCGCAAAACACGAAGAACGGCGGAGGGTTGCCGGGCCGTGTTCATTTGACCCGCACCCTCCGCGTTAGATATAATCAATGGGAGAAATTGTTCAACGCATGAACCGAAAATTTTAATAAAATAAAATTTTTCATTTGAAACCGGTTCTTTAATTTTTAAAGAACGTTCACGGGAATATAAAGAGGGGTATTCCAAAATTATAAAATCCCTACCTCGGAGTCGTCGCGCGTGAGCGTTTTTCGCGGAAGAGGGGGGATCGTCGCGTCGTCGCGGGAATGCGTCGCGTCGTCGCGGAACACGGCGTTGAGTCGGCGAACTCAAGCAGCCGATCGAAGACCCGTTGCGGAGGAAGAGACGTCGCAGAAGAACGTTGTCGGCGTCGCGGATCACGGCGTCGCGTCGTCGATTTCCGGGTTCGGCGTTCTTCGCGTTCTTCGCGTTCTTCACGTTCTTCGCGGAGGAGGAAGAAGATACAAGGATTCTGTCTCAACGAGAAATCCTCCAAAAAAAGATAGGTTGGTCTTATTTTATTATTATGCCAACACACGAAAGGGGGGGTAAGAAACGATTGAATTAATTTGTTGAATTAATTCAACGAAAGAAACAGGCCATTTAATTCACGAAAAAAACAGCCCATTTAATTCACGAAATAAACAACCCAATTAAATGGTCTGTTAAGATTTTAAGAAACGCGTCAATTGACTTTCATTAAGACGGGTTTTCACGGGTGCGTTTCTTAGCGGAAAGAAACGGCGGGGCTCGTGCGGGCCCTACCTCACAAATATCCTACCAAGGGGTAGGATATTTCTGGATAGCATCCTATCCAGTTCAAGCCGCCTTTAAGTGGCTTCAAGTGGCTTCCAAGTGGCTTAAGCGAAATAAAATAAAGCTGTCGCAAAATTATTTTATTTCTTAACTTTAAGCCCGAAAATTAAAAACCACACCCGAGCAAACGCAACTCCGGAAGAGGCGTTTCTAAGCGAATACCGGCGCTGTGATTTCATCGGAGCCCTTATAATTCAATTCCGGGCACCGGTTCAAAAGTTAGAAAAACCCGCACGTTCGTTCACTGAACGTACCCGAGCCAAACTTCAGAAAATGATTCCGGGCACACCGGGCCTCGGAATCAGGTGCCGTCAGAAGCTGCGCTCTTGTAAAATTCCAAAGAAAATTAAGAAGAAAAAAAAAATTCCTTGAAATTTACGGGTCTTTACAGAAAATGACTCATGGATCGTTGTACTAAAGTATCAAAACAATCCGAATGTGTTTTCTCGGTTTTCCGTATGTCACTTGTGTTGTTTTCTAAAGTTAATGTCAATTTGAAACTGGTATCAGAAACTTTTAGCCATACCGGTCACACCGTGTGTCATATTGAGGTTCGGTCGATTTGTACATGTCAAAAATGACTCATGGATCGTTGTCCTAAAGTATCAAAATAATCCGAATGCGTTTGCTCGGTTTTCCGTATGTCATTTGTGTTGTTTTCTAAAGTTAATGTCAATTTGAAACTGGTATCAGACACTTTTAGCCATACCGGTCACACCGTGCATCGAATTGAGGTTTGGTCAATTCATACACCTCACAAATGACTCATGGATAATTTTCCTAAAGTATCAAAACAATCCAAACATGTTTGCTCGGTTTTCCGTATGTCACTTGTGTTGTTTTCTAAAGTTAATGTCAATTTGAAACTGGTATGAGACACTTTTAGCCATACCGGTCACACCGTGCGTCGGATTGAGGTGCGGTCGATTCATACATGTCACAAATGACTCATGGATCGTTTTCCTAATGTATCAAAACAATCTGAATGTGTTTTCTTAGTATTCCGTATGTCACTTGTGTTGTTTTCTAAAGTTAATGTCAATTTGAAACTGGTATCAGACACTTTTAGCCATACCGGTCACACCGTGCATCGGATTGAGGTGCGGTAGATTCGTACACCTCAAAAATGACTCATGGATCGTTGTCCTAAAGTATAAAAATAATCCGAACGCGTTTTCTCGGTATTCCATATGCCATTTGTGTTGTTTTCTAAAATTAATGTCAATTTGAAACTGTTATCAGACACTTTTAGCCATACCGGTCACACTGTGCGTCGGATTGAGGTACGGTCGATTCTTACACCTAAAAAATGACTCATGGATTGTTTTCCTAAAGTATCAAAACAATGCGAACGCGTTTTCTCAGTATTTCGTATGTCAGTAGTGTTGTTTTCTAAAGTTAATGTCAATTTCAAATTGGTATCAGACACTTTTAGCCATACCGGTCACACCGTGCGTTATATTGAGGTGTGGTTGATTCGTACACGTCAAAAATGACTCATGGATCGTTTTACTAAAGTATCAAAGCAATCCGAACGCGTTTGCTCGGTTTTCGGTATGTCATTTGTGTTGTTTTCTAAAGTTAATGTGAATTTCAAAACTGATATCAGACACTTTTAGCCATACCGGTCACACCGTGTGTCGGATTGAGATGAGGTCGATTCGTACACCTCACAAATGACTCATGGATCATTGTCCTAAAGTATCAAAACAATCCGGACGTTTTTGCTCGGTTTTCCGTATGTCACTTGTGTTGTTTTCTAAAGTTAATGTCAATTTTGAAACTGGTATCAGACACTTTTAGCCATACCAGTCACACCGTGCATCAGATTGAGGTGAGGTCAATTCGTACACGTCACAAATGACTCATGGATCATTTTTCTAAAGTATCAAAACAATCTGAATGCGTTTGCTCGGTATTACGTATGTCACTTGTGTTGTTTTCTAAAGTTAATGTCAATTTGAAACTGGTATCTGACACTTTTATCCATATCGGTCACACTGTGCGTCAGATTGAGGTATGTTCGATTCTTACACGTCACAAATGACTCATGGGTCGTTTCCCTAAAGTATAAAAACAATCCGAACGCATTTGATCGGTTTTCCGTATGTTACTTGTGTTGTTTTCTAAAGTTAATGTCAATTTGAAACTGGTATCAAACACTTTTAGCCATACTGGTCACACTGTGCGTTGGATTGAGGTGTGGTTGATTCGTACACGTCACATCTGGACACCCCCTCCCTCTTGGACACACCCCCTCCTGGACACCCCCGCTCACTCCTGGACACCCCCTCCCTCCTGGACACCCCCACCCACCTATAAGGGAAACTAAAATTAGAAAATTGAAAATCCAACATATTAGTTCCCATCAAGATTTTAAGATGCTCGTGAGTTGACTGAATGACTATGCATCGGTCAACTTCCACACTATCGACCAGTGTAGTCCAATGAGTTATTCTTTACTAGAAATACAAATCATATCTAAAACCATTCTTCATAACCTAAGGATATAAAACATAATAAAGAGTGATCATATATGCTCAGTAAGTGTAAACAAGGGAGATATCAATGATCATATATGGATAACATTAGTAAGAATTCACCTTCATACTATTTGTGTACAATCTTCCATTAGGTATGTTGCACATTCGTTTCTAAACACATCTATATCATCTTTTTGAATATGAGTTTTTTCGATAGTCATGTTCGTACTGAAAAAATATAAATACACAAAGGATTAATAAATATTTTAAATGAACTCGTAATTTTTTTCGAAAATACCTCATCAAGGATGCTAATTTATTGATGAAATACGATCTCTTTCATAAATTTACAAACATAATAACCATAGTCCTTTCCGTTTGTTTGTTTTGGACACTGTAGAAACATCGACAACAATAAGTAATTTGTTTTGATATGTGTTTGGATAGTGCAATGTTATTATATATACCCGGATACTTTTCCAGTTGTAGATCTTGTAGGCTTGCTCATCCTTATGCCCTGGATTCATTCCATGCATTAGACGATATTGATGCACCGCCCTATCATAACAGAATCCTCATTAAAAGATAACATAAATTATATAACTAGATGTTTAGTTTTAACATGTTGGATCTAGTGTATTACAAATTAACAAACGCCATCATACGTGGTCGGTTTGTTGGATATCCATGCGTTGAATCCAGAAAATAAATATTTGGAGTATTCAAATTGACTGTAATCAACATCCAATGCTCCCTAAAAATAAAAAAAGGAATAAGTAAAGAAAGAAATGAAAATATAGTTGATATGATTAAATTGTAGAGTTTTACCCCTACATCGTTGGTATTAAAAAGAGTCTGTCATCCGTAATTTTGTTTTCAAATGATTTGAGTAGGTATGACATTATTGCAGCCTCTTTATCAAAATCTATTTCTGCTTTTGAAGAGGTGGTGTGAGGACTAACGAGTCCAAATTTTTGTTCATGGGGAAATCCCTTCAATTGTTTTTCATATATACGCCTGTGAAAAATATAAAATATATTTAGTCATTATTATCAGAGTATATCAGCTTTTGTAAAATCAAATCATGAAAACATACCTCATGTATACATTTACAACTGAGGCGCCTAGCCATTCATACTTGAGGATTTCATTTACATTTTCAACACTAATGAAATCTGATGTTTCTTCTCTATACATTTTTTTTTTAAAAAACAACTGTGTGAGCATTGCTGTCTATCAACTTTGTATCCACATGAGCCTACAATGATATTAACTGTGGATATAGAACGGGTGGGGTGAAGGTGCTCTCAGTAGACCGTTTCAATCGGTTGGTTGATCCTTGAGATAGTTTTGAGCTGATATTTCATTTCACCCCCTTCTCTTTGTCGTTCTGTAATAACATTCATCGGTTTAGACCTTTTTTCATTAAATGTTAAAGGTCCAGATTGAAAAATAACTTGGAAATGGATACCTCCTTGTCGACATATTTTTTTACAAGAACTGACGGCCATGCGATGAATGTTCCAACATCTTGTTCAACTGTATGAATGTAATTATCGTCATTTGGAATAGGTAGCTCGACACTCGGCTCATTAGCTACGTTAATTGACACTCTGAAATGATCCGTTGGAAGTTGTCTGTTCTGTAGCATGTCGTTCTGCGTATTGAACACCGTATCCCTCGCTACAAGGCGATAGGTGGGAGTTGTTAGATATAAATCACAGTCATTTTCATCCAATAGAATATTAGTACAGAAAAGGTATCAGTGTCTATGTGAATCACATTTCACAGAAACAATTATTAAAACATTGATTACCTCAGCTAAGTCAGGTTTTTTAGGAGAATTCCTTGCCTCAAAGCTGGTGGGGGGTGGGGCGGGATCATCACACACGGGTTGTTTTTGAGTTGTTTCTTCTCTTTGCCTCCCCCATCAATGTTGTATCATCTATCTCTGGTATTGTAATTCTTCTTGAAAAATAGCTAATTTTTCTTGCAGCTTTTCCATTTTTTCATTTTCATCGTCCGCTTGTTTTTGTTTTTGAAAATATGTTCGGGGTGTCACCCTAAAACCCGCACCTCTGATGCGGCCAAACTGGTCTGGCCGCTTCAAGGCTGCTGAAAGTATGTCTGCATCTGGTGCGGGTGTTGTTGATTCTTGTGACTATGTCAGATAGAAAATATAGAAAAATAAGTAGTCATTGTAATGTAATAGCGATTTAAAACAAATCAAATTTATATTATGTCATACTTACACGTGTTTCCCACACTTTTTGTGTGTTTTCATCTATCAGTATCTCCTCTTTATTTACATGAGCCTCCTTCCATAGCACATGGCGTGGGATGGATTTGGATTTCGATTTCGATTCATCAATATGCATATAAACAGAGAAACATGGTTATGGTGTTGTTTTATGTCACATATAAGTAGTACGGTAGATTTAAAAGACGTACCAATTTTTGCTCAAGTGAAGCATACCCCAACCTTGCTTTACGGTAAGGGTATGTTGGTTCTACTGCGCGTTTTTTATTTTCAGCACTCAGTTGCTATTTCATAAATAAAAGTCTGTCAATCAAAGTGATGAATACAAGCAACGTCAAACAACGTATTACCCTACACAATGTACTTGAAAAGTCTTCTCCCCACGACGGTTGATAAACGCGTCCCACGCTCCTTGGGATATCAAGTGTGCATAAAGAGGAGCTGGGTGCGGCTTGATTTTCCCTTCAGCATCTTTAAGATGATATTTCGTTAAAATTGTGCGGAAACCTCTATGAATCCTTCCTGCAACTCTTAATACATATTCATTGTGCAAGGCATCTACTATAAATGCACTCTGCAATGGATGATGAAGAGTAAGTCAATGTTTTTGAATTTTATTTTAATAAATTAAAAAAATGATATCATAATGTTACTGTAATCTCTTCCCACATTAATGTCTTAAGACCGGTGACAACATGGTGCCACGACTGTACATCAATCGGCACGCGTTGCCGAGTGACGATTCCAATGTAGCTACTAAATATGGCTTTGTTGGGGTTAACATGTTGGCCTCGCTTATTTCATCCCACCTCAAATTTGATGCCTTTTTCTTTTACCTTAAGGATTTTGGATAAAATTTTCAAACTACGACGCTCTTGTTTTTTTTGCGCTTTCAAAGTTTCATTTCCTACCATTTCCTCTGAAGTATCATCAATATCTTTCTCCGGAGCACTAACATCAACACTGAGACCAGCAACAACGGGTTGAGAAACTTGTTGTTGCTCTGCACTGGGACCAGGAACAACAGGTTGAGAAACTTGTTGTTGCTCTGCACTGAGACCACCAGTAGCTGGTTGAGAAACCTGTTATTGCTCTGCACTGGGACCACCAGCAGGTGGTTGAGAGACCTTTTGTGCCTCGGGATTGGGCGCATCAGCAGGTACAGAAGTCATTATCTGCAGAAGTGGTTTAACATTTAATTTAGATTACATAAAAGCGGCAACATAAAAATAATAACATAACGTAACACAATGTATATTACAATAAACAAATAACCTGATTATTGTATTCTCTTTTTTTTCTTTAAAGGCTGAAGATATTAGACTCCTCTATCGACTATGTAAACCCCTTCATTGTGGTCTCCTCTGACATACAAAATGCCGTCTACATTGGGACCACTGTGAAATGATTGTGAAGTCCCAATAAAAGGGTCATCCTCCATTGAACTTTCATCTGACCCTTTAGTTGTTTTGGTCGATAACAGAACAATTGACCAATTTCAGTTTGTGGGGTCTGGAACATAAAATACTTGTACTGCATGTGATGCCATTATAAATGGTTCATCTTTCTCCCCTTCCTTACTGAAATAAACTTTCACGAATCCTAATTCATCTTATTTTAACATCACTCCTGTTATCAACCCACTTTCATTGAAAAATCGGCACTTTGAATTTCGTATAATCCAACTCCCATATTCGTTTGATGATGCCAAAGTATGACATATTCTCATAAATTGGATTTTTGTCCTTAGCACCGGAAACATGCATCGCCTCAACCACAAGTGTAACCCCACTATTCTGTGTGGTACTGTCTTCATCATGTTCATTAGTATAGAATGTATAACCATTAACTGCATAAACATTGTAAGATAATACATACACACTTTCTCCTCTGACTAGCCATCAAAGTCGTTCTGAAATTGAGTCTGGATTTTCATCTAACTGCTTCAAAATATGGTCCTGAAACCATCCTATAAACTGCCGATTATGTGTATCTGATATCCATTTTTGAGCCCTAGATGGATTCAAACGCCTAAGAATTTCTTTGTGGGTTTGAACATATGGGTCAACGTCGAAACTGTTATGCAAAACGTAAAGGTGAGCCTGCTCCTGATCTGTAATATTGATTGTGACAACCTCTCTTCCTGAAATTCCTTCACCCTCAAGTCGCTCGGTGTGACGAGATTTTGGTAGGCCAACGTTTTCCACACCAGACAGGTTTTCAGTACAAAATTCAATGGCTTCCTCAACAATATATTGCTCTGCAATACAACCCTCTGGATGAATTCGATTTTTGACATACCCTTTCAAAATCTTCATATACCGTTCAATGGGGTACATCCATCTATAATGTATAGGACCACATAGTCGAATCTCTCTCACCAAATGAACCATCAAATGAACCATCATATCAAAAAATTTCGGCGGGAAGAACATTTCCAATTCACATAATATAACGGAAATTTCTCTTTCCATAGTTGGAAATTTCGCCGGGTTTATAACTTTGCTGCATATAGCTTTGAAGAAGAAACAAAGCTTCGTTAATGTATGGCGGACATTCTTGGGAAAATTGAAATGTAAAGCTATAAGAATTAGATCTTGAATCAAAACATGGCAGTCATGTGATTTCAGACCCTTTAATTTTAAATTGTTCATTGACACGATGTTCTTGATATTTGATGAATACCCTTCTAGAACCTTTACGTCATTCAAGAAGTTGCAAAACTGATATCTCTCCTTCCTGGAAAGAGTGTAAGCAGCAGAAATAAATGTTCGTTTTTCACCCTTCACTAGTGCCAACTCTTCTCATATTCCCATCTCAACCATGTACAATCTGGCCTTAATTCCATCCTTTGTTTTTCCAGGTGCATTTAGCAACGTGCCTATGACACTATCACACACATTTTTTTTCAATATGCATAACATCAAGAAAATGTCTGACATACAGACAATTCCAGTATGGTAATTCAAAAAAAACTGATCTCTTTTTCCAACCAGTTTTCGTAAGGTTTTTAGAAAACAGTTTACCAAAAGTAGTGTTCAAATCTTTTACCTTCTCAAACAATTGATCATCTGTTAGTGGAGACGGTGTTGTACATTCTTCTGAACTTCCGTCGAATGATGTCGTCCAAGATCGGTACTTATATCGTCGGGGTAGAAATCTGCGTTGTCCTAAAAACACAGTTTTCGATGAATATTTCAACCTAATTGACTGTGTACCTTGTTCGAAAACGGGACACCATTGACTTCCTTTAATGCTATATCCTGACAAATTTCCATAAGCAGGAAAGTCATTTATCGCCCCATACAACATGGCTTTCAAAGTGAAATCTTCTTTTTTGTAAGTATCATGCAACGTAACACCTGAATCCCACAATATTTTCAAATCCTCGATCAATGGAGCTAAATAAACATCAATATCATTACTCGGTTTTCTTGGTCCTAATATAAGCATAGATAACATGATGTATTTTCGTTTCATGCATAACCACGGTGGTAAGTTATAATTTAC
Source organism: Viscum album (assembly GCA_963277665.1). Taxonomy (NCBI): domain Eukaryota; kingdom Viridiplantae; phylum Streptophyta; class Magnoliopsida; order Santalales; family Viscaceae; genus Viscum; species Viscum album. Next base: position 893,930,741 of record OY728151.1, on the reverse strand, counting down.
CAACATAACCGTCCATATACTGTGACTGCTGCTTTAAAAACCAAAAGGATTCACCCCATTTGTAGATAATGCCAGACGAAGGTTTCTCGGCTCGTTTCCAAATTTAGAATACTCGTGATCAATTCTCTTCCACTGAGGAGAATCTGCCGGGTGACGTAGTTTCCCATCTTTAATTCTTGTATCTGCATGCCATGTCAAATGTCCTACAGTCTCCTCAGTTCCATATAGGCGCCAAAACCTTGGAATGATTGGAAAGTACCATACAAATTTCATAGGACTAGAATAATCATTATTGTATCGAGAAACACCACACTTTGGGCATTCTTTAAGTGATTTGTGGTCCTTGCGAAACAATATACAGTCATTCGGGTAGGCGTGTATTCTTTCAGAGATCATACCCATAGATCGTAGCATTCGTTTGACATCGTATGTTCGTCTTGGGAGTTCATTATCTTCTGTGAGCATGTCATTCAGGAGATGAAGTAGTTCTGTAAAACTGGCGTCACTCCACCCGTTGGCTTCTTTCAAATTATACAGCTTCAGTACGGCTGACAATGCTGTATATTTAGTGCAACCAGCATACAATGGAGTTTTTTCACAACTCTTTAACTTCTCAAACAATTTTGGGCAATCACGAAGTTCATCTTCAACTGTCCTTGTCATTTCCTCAATACGATATTCATCATCATTCACATATGTAATCACACCCTCCATACGATCGTCTTCACTGTTCACGCTTGTAATCATATCAGATCTTCCATAAAATGTCGTGTTATTCGAGCCACTCCCTACATTCAATTTTTCCCCGTGTTTATTCCAACATGTATATCTTTGATCTATTCCGTGACAAATCAGGTGTTCTTCCGACTCCTTTGGACTAATTTGTATTGAATAACAACAGCGTAAACACGAACAAAGGATTTGAGAAGGGTCACATGCATGATCTCCTGCAAACTTGATAAACTCTTTCACGCCATCTTCATACTCTTTTGTCAACCGATTGACATTCATACATTCTTTATTCATATTAATTGTCTTTATGGGTTCGATCTCGAACTTGCCTAATATTATGTTTTAATTAATCAAGTAGCATTGTTTGGGTTTTATAAAAAAAATCATGGTACAAATGCCTCTACAATGAAATAGAGGAACCTACCCCAAAACATGTGAAAGTGCTTGAACTCTATCTATATACGGGGGACTGTGCCCTGTGTTTTGTATATCTCCATAGAGTACCTAAAACCTATACATTGAGTACTCTTCACCGAAACATTGGGGAGTACCATACTCCATATTTTCTCCAAACATCTCACTTGTCACTTGTCAACTCTCAAGCAGAGTGAAGATAATTAAAATATCCAAACCACATCGTGTGCAATTTCCAATGAATGAGGGAATCATAATATTTTGATCTACATGAGAAGATATTTATAATGGGCTACTCATATGTGAAATATTATCATCTAAGTGAAAAATAAATAATAATAATGAAATTAACATAGCACACAATTTGTTCAATGGATACACAATGTGCAGGGTTCTCAGTCAAGGTTGGTTGTATACTACCATTTCTAAACTCATGTGAAATCCATATACATGGTGTGTCCAGTAGGGTGAACATCGTCTATGGATAAGATACCTGATTTAATCTGAAATATATCAAATTAATTCCAAGTTAGTCTTACAAAGACTGCATGATGCCTTTGAAAATACGTGACATATAGAACAACTTGAGCTAAAGGCGTGTACTTTAGATACAAAATGAGTCACTTCACTGGCTATGCATCACATTTTTGTGGAATACACGGTGTGTAGTCCTTACATGACCACTAGGGGTGTATAGTCTATACACATCAAGTTTCGATGGTATCTATACATGGTGTGAGTGAAGTAAAACACATAATATGGTTCTACCATTATTTCATGGCATGTACATGGTTTCATGCTGAAGTATATGTCTTGGAGATACATTTTGTGTGACCTACATTCACATGACATGTAACATTTAAAATAAAACTTATTCCAAGTTTGAGTCAGAAGATGAATCATGTGGTGTAAATTTTGGAGATAACTGTTGTCTGGCATTAAAATCTATATGAAATCCATGAATGGTGAATCATGTTCCATTTAACAAGACTACATACCATGTATTTTAAAAATATATAGAATCTGAAAAACATCATCTTCACACCATAAAGTGTCTCATAGAGTCCTCTAGAAGTGGTTTTTAGGATTCAATGGAATTACACTAGTAACAAAGTGGTGGTGCCATTGAAATGGGTAAAGTTTGGATTGATATTCAATGGTGGAATAACTACAACATGGAAAACAAATGGCATATCAATCATGCCAACAACCACAACACCATACAAAAACACAATCGTGCTCACAATCACAACACCATATAAACCAAACAATCACAATTTTAGATTTTACAAAGCATCCCTTATTCAATTTTTTTTGTTAATTCAGGGGTTATCACAGAAGTTTTATCATCCTAGGGAGTTAATTCATAAGTAAAGTATACGTAAATTACCAATTTTTATATTCAAATGTTCAACAAGAACCAACCAACATGCAATTCATTTAGTGCACAAACAAGGACCACCAATGACCACGATTTTCAGTGGGGTGTTTAGCCCGTACATTTCACATTATAACCATCAATATCAAATAGTAATAACATGAGAACAAGAGGAAACCAATGAGTAACAGGAGAAAACTCACCGCGAAGGTGTCGTTAAGCACACAGAATAGGTGCGTTCGTGGCAGAGGAGAGGCGCACAATAGAGGAGATTTCCAACTGAAAAGAAAACATAAAATATGGGAATATCATGAGAATAAAATAATCTAAAACCGAGTACACCATTTACCACATCCCACAAACCTCAAGAACCCACTAAAACTGAAATTAACCCACACCATGGTTAAACACACCTTAAGATAACAAGAAATTATAGAACCCACCTTCGATAGAATGAGTTCAACAGACTTTTTAAAATATAAAAGATGAACATACAATGGGTAAGCTCTGACCAATAGGTCCTCCTTACTAGGTATAATCCCCAAGTTTATTCTAGATAGAATATCCCAAATGAGTAAGCCCTGATCAATCCTCTTTTATCACACCTTTCACGACACATACATCCTAATCGCATGACTTTAAACTTCATGGTACAATCTTTTCAACACAACACGTGGTATCTAGTGAGTAGGATCATATCCCTATTCAAACTCAATGATCCTACCCGTACATCTTGAAAAAAATTAGGGGGAACGTACATATTTCCAATGGGACACCCCTGGTACTCTTTTCCAATCTTAACATCACACCATGCCAAAACTCACCACACGATCACCAGTTACCCAACATTATTCCAAAACCAAAGGAATATACCCATGCTTCATTACCCTAAACCCATCCATCTTGGTTCAATAGTGATGGTCACATTAAAATCATGCTATAAATCAATAAGGTTAGGAATCCAAATGATCATGTCCCTCAACCCAGTCATAACACCAAAACTCAAGAATAGAGAGTGCTTCCCTTATACAAATCCAAGGAATGACCATTCCTTCGCTATCAACTTGATAACACCTAATATGCATCAATCCCTCATGTCAAAGAATATACCCTGGATTTATGTATCTAAGGTATTCATAACACCAAGATAACCCCACCCATTAGTCTCCCCCAACCACCAGAACTCACTAACTCGCTACCATCCTGAGTCACATGCTAACGACCACTGGGATCTCACACAAACCCCTTAAATCAATTCTTACACAATCCTTAGCCCATGGGTGCCACTCTTATCCCCACCTCAAAACACACATCATCTAATGAACCAAACCAACCACTTATTATAGGTTCTCACACACCCGCTATCTAAAACAACCTAAAATACAAGGGTCTCACCACCTGGGCTCTCACTCTTTCCCCAACTACCCATACATAGGTTCAAATCACTTATAAAAAAACTATAAGTCATCATAATCATTCAAGGATCATCATTTCTCATTTATATTAACACAAGAAAAGGAAAAATACTCCTACACTGACCAGCGACGGTCGTGACGGTTGTAGCGGCGGTCGCGACGGAAGAGACAGAGGCGGTCACGGAGGAGGAGGAAAACCAACGGCATGGAGGCAGCGGTGGAGGAGCAAAACCCAACAGCGGCAGCGGAGGAGGAGGAGGAAGAGGTGGAGGAGGACGAGGAGGAGGAGGAAGACGAGGATGCGGCACGGGCGAGGAGGAGAAGTCGCGGTTGAAGAGGGTCCTAGTTCAGCTTCTGTGAAAGCTTTACCATGTGCGAGAGAGGAGGTACTGTTAGGGTTATTAAATAGAAACCGCTGGAACCTTTATCAGTGCTAGTTAAAAGCGCTGATAAAGGTATGTTTTATCAGCGCTAAAAAAAAGAGCTGATAAAACATATATTTATCAGCACTTTTTCAGCGCTGATAAATATATGTTTTATGAGCGCTTTTATTTTAGCGCTGATAAATATTATAATTTTATATAAATTAAGAATAAAAACTTTTATCCGCGCTAAAATAAGCGCTGATAAATGTGCCCTTTTATCAGCGCTAAAAAATGCGTTGATAAAGGGTATACCTTTATCAGCGCTTATTTTAGCGCTGATAAAGGTTAGATTTATCAATGCTTTTAACTAGAGCTGATAAAGGCATACCCCTTTATCAGTGCTTTCTGTTTAGCACTGATAAAGGGCGGTGCTTCCCTTGCCCTGTTTTGTGGTAGTGTAAGTATTAAAGTAAATAGATGGAAACTGTTATATGAACGAATATTAGTTTAAAATATTCAAGGTTCATTTAATATTTGCAGGAATGATGAGTCGAGTTAATGGCTCATGATTTATCATGTAATATATTTATTATATTACAAGAAATTTATAAAAATATAAATTTTATTTATAAATCAATACAGAAGTCATAATACTTCATTTATATAGTGTAAAAATATTCAGGGGTCAGGGAGCCTTTCTGGGTAATTTCTTAATACACTATAAATAGGAGGAGAGAGGATCTCACCAACAATTATTCATACTAATCTCTTGAGAGATTATATCTCCTCTCACACTTTATGGAGAGAGAAGTTATTGATCATAGTGATCAAATCGATCTCTCCCTCACGCATCACAAAGAGGGTGATGCAGTGATCATTGGAACATCGAAGGTGTCATCGGATCATCATGCTAGAACCTAGAATTCGATGATCGATGCTCCTGTGGAATTTTGAAGCATGCGTGGGTGATCTAGAGGGATTATGCTTTGGATCCTTCAAGAAGTGATTGTTGGTGACAAGAAGATGTCGATCACAGCTTCAGATCGAACAAGGTATTTATGGTTTAATTTTTGTTCTTAAATTTCTTCTTGTATGATCCTCATGCCTTACCGGGACCGTGCTTCGTTAGAGATGATGATGTTACATCAATTTTTGGTGATTTTTTTAAATATATGGACCACCGGCTTCCGCTCCATGAACCAATACCATAAATTGGTATCAGATGGATGTGTGAAGATTTTAATCCATGAAAAAAAAATTAAATTTTCACTAAAGATTGAATAAAGCGTTGTTACGGTCCCAACGTCGTAGACAGGTTTTTAATCTGATCTTGGATGGCCAGTCCGTGGCTATTCAAAATTTTGAATTTAGATTGAAATAAGTCTTGCAGGTTTTTAAATTTTTAAGAACACACACACACACATTATATGTTAATTTTATACCCGAATACTATGTTGTGAGTATTCACCATTGAACCCAGACCCCGGTTGGAGTTTTGGTAGCTGGAACAGTAATTTCCGACTATTGAGTTTTTTATGAAATTATCATTGTTATTAAAAATTTATACAGCCTATAAAATAGTATTTTTGATTTTTTTTAGAAAAACAAAATTTTTTCCTTGGCCCTTATGTGTGGGCCAAAAAAATTCCAAATGGGACTCTGCGATTTAGCAAAACACCAACGACAAGTGAATAAAGAAAATGTAGTCGATTTTTTTTAAAAACCCATCTTCTTTGGTGGGAGGGACCCCTTGTCCCTTTCCTTTTGGTACACACCATCCTGGCGTGTCCCCTTGGTACCGCCCCTGCCCACGCTGCTCCCAAATGGAAATACCACCCATTGATGCCCTTCCATCGAGGCCCTATATTTCCTCCACCACGGTGAGCCCCTTCGTCAGCTGAGCCACCAGATCCAACACACCCCCCTTTGGTGAGCCGACTGGCCACCCAAACACCCGTCGGTGTGCCTCGCTGCAGTCTCCCTCCACCTCGAGCCTCGGTGCCACCATGGGATCCTAACCGAATACCTCAGTTCCAACCCTGAGCGTCGCCTCCACCATCTTGAAGTTGTCACGAGTCGTCCCCTGGGGCCCGTGCCGTGACTACCCCAAGCCCGCCTTCCATAGGCCAGAGGCTGTCGACTAGCACCGGAAAGACGTATCCCTATAACGGGAAGACATTACCTTTAAACCTGTACAAACACACAATCCAAGAACACAACAAGAAGCAACCATGAAGTAAACTGCTGTAGTAAGAAATGTACTGAAAGTAAAGGGGCTATAATACAAGCCCAACTGAAAGGTACAAGTACAACTAAAATGAGAAAAACAGCTCCTGGAACGTCCAATGAGGATCCTACTTGAAGGGTAGGTACAACTCACGATTAGTAGTCACTGTGGCACATCACGTCAAATGGTCCACCTCTGAGCACCGTCCAGTACTGGTTCCCTCAGCCTCGATCAACGCTGTTCATCGTCTGCACATGACACATCAAGGTGCGGACATAGCCCGTTCATGGGTGAGTATAAAAATACTCAGTAGGGACCCCAAGACCCCCGTAGGTCTCCCAGAGTTCCACAAAGGAAAATACCACAAAACAAGACTTCAATCACAAAGAATAAAGAAATCATCAACTCTACTTAGGTATATGCCCATAAATATACCTAAGTTATCAAAAGATACTCGTCTCATTCATGAGGAAACTTAAGGCACAAACTTTTAAGCCATTTTCACAACTGATCCACGAAGGAATAATACCACAAAGGTAACACCACGAAGGTGAGAGTACCACAAAGATAACACCACGAAGGTAACACCACGAGGGTAAGAGTACCCCAAAGGTAACACCATGAAGGTAACACCACGAAGGTAAAATTACCACAATGGTAAAGACTCAGCTCACACAAGGTATATAACTCAAGTACAGAAGTACAGATGATTAGACGTATCGCTTGATCATCTTATTCTGTCGAGAGTCTCTGTTGCTGAACCACACATGATCGATAGATGCTGACCCACATAGGATCGTTAGGTGCTGACCCACACAGGATCGGTAGATACTGACCCACATAGGATCGCTAAGCGCTGACCCACACAGGATCAGTAGATACTGACCCACATAGGATCGCTAAGCGCTAACCCACACAGGATCGATAGATGCTGACCCACACAAGATCGATGTTCTTTCTTCATGTTACAGCCAGCCACGAGATTCCCGCCCTAAGCATGCTTGATTCCGGGAGGATCCTCTCCTCAAGACATCCATAGTATCTCAACCACCAAAAAGTTCCACGAAGAAGTATCCCAAAGGACCCCCATGTCGTAAGGGTTCCAATGCGACAGACGACGCGTTAATCGGACACCCGGTCTGTAAGTTATTGACATTTTAATTCCGAGGGCCTGGTTGGATTTGAGTTCGATCCAACCCGTTCATACTCCAACTTTCTCCAAAACTCAAGTGGAGTATACCAAAAGGTTCGTCTCACTCCAAGGATCCTAGCACCGCAGACGTTTTGTCAAATGGACGTCCGATTCACAAGTTATGGCCCTTTAAGTGAAACTGGGTCTGGTTGGGTTCGGGTCTGGTCCGACCCGGCTGGACGGACTAGGCTACGATGGGCTTCAACGGGCTCGGCCCGCGGTCCGGCCCGTCTTGTAGGGGGTGCGGCCTGGACCGTGGAGGGCGCGACCTGCTGGGCTGGCGCGGCCTGGCCCACGAGGGGGGGGGGGGGGGGTGGGCTTGCGCGGCCCGAGCCACGGTGGGGCGCGGTCCGCTGGGCTCACGCGACCTGACCCGTGGTGGGGCACGGTCCATTGGGCTCACGCGGCCCGACCCTTGGAGGGCGTGGCTCACTGGCTGGGGTCCTCCCTAGCTGGCGCGAGGGAGGGGGGGGAGCAGCTCCCCCCAGTTTTCCTGAACGGTCGTAGTCATTCGGTTTGTGAAGTGGCGGCGCCAGGTGGCGCCGCCTCGTCGCCGCGGGACCTGTAGGAGGCAGGTCCCTCCACCACCACAACTTTGATTCGTAACCACCTCTAGCGGCGTGTGACGACACGCTGCTCCGCCTCCGCGGTCGGCCGGTGCCGACTGCCCTGCTCAACCACCACGACTGAAAAGCTGCGGCCTCCTCCTCCTAAGGCGCGCGACGGCGCGCCGCCTCCTCCGCAGCCGGATGATGCCTGCCGCCGCCATCACCTCCCCCACTAGCAACGGTTTCCGGTGGTCTTCCGCTGATCACCGGGTGAGTTTCGGTGGCCCGTCTTTCCATCAGAAGGTGCCAACGGACCTCTCAGAACACCCTCTTCGCTGCTTGTTGCTCCGTTCCAAAAACTGTCCAAGACAAACAAAAGCCCGTGAAGAACACGTTGGTAAAACAAGTAGCAGAGGGTTCGGGCCTTGTTTGTTTGTCTTGTGCCCTCCGCATTAGCTTGATAGCAAGATGGTAGAATAGGATTAAAAAATCTCTCAAAATTAAAACAAGACAAATCCCTACCTCAAGATTCGTTGAAGAACGTCCACACTTGAGGAGGAGTCGATGTTCGTTGGTTCATGATTCGGTGGCGCTTGTCCCTGCTCACTGGAACCGATCCCATCCTCTAAGTGATTGGCGTCGCAGTATTTTACCAGAGTTTCGTTGCTTGGTGAAGCCGTGCCAATACCCCTCTCCAAGCTCCATATAAATTGGAGGGGGAAGAGGTGGGTAACGCCATTGAGAATTTATGAGGTTCATTTAATAATGAACCTTCCTAATCCCAATGGTACAGTTACAAATATTGAGGAGTTGAGCCAATTAATGGCTTGACATGTTTTTGGTCCCGCCACGCCGCTTGTCCGTTGGAGGAAAAAGAAAAAGAAAAAGAAAATAACATAACATGTTATTTTATTAATTTTTTTCAAAAGTCTGCAAAATTAAATTTTTCACCCGACCTATTATGGTCAAAGTGAAGCCTCCCTTAAGTGAATCCTGGCACTGCGGATTCAACGGTGACCTCATATTTTTAATCCGAGTACCGGTTCAAAAGATAGAAAATGCCACCCACGCATTTACAGAACATACATTAAAAAAGTTTAGAAATTTATTCCAAGAACACCGGGCCTCGGAATCACACGCCATTAATTTTTTCAGACTTGTAATAATTCCATATAATTAAAAAAAATTACATGGAAAATCCAGGTCTTTACAGAGTCCCACCACTGCATGCCTCCACGTCGACCTGCCTTGTTCGGTGGATCCCGACACCGCTCGATGCTGGCCGCCCTTGGGTTCTATTTGGCCAAGAACCACCCCCAAATCCCTTGGATAGATCCATCAAGCCAACCAACAACCACTCTTGGACCACCAATGTCGCCTCTAGCTCATTATTCCCTACGGTTTTTGTTGCCGCGAAGTCCCGATCATCCTCCCTGGCTGACCACTACGAACCCGAAGGTGTCATCGATGCCACGTTGACCTTCCCTGGTCGATTCTATTCCTATGTTAGCCACCGTTTAGCCAAGGTAACCCCTTCCACAGGTTTTTATAGATCCATGTCACCATGAAACAAGCCTTGGTGGGTCGACCCGACCTGGAAAGGGTTTGGGTGAGCCAGCCCACCCTAGGATACCTCTACACGGTCCTGAATGGGTCTTTACTGGTTCAGCCTGACCCTCACAGGCCCTGCTTGGGATTTTTGGGGCCCAGGTAAATTTATATTATCAAAAGTTAATTAATTTACTTATTTTAATTATGGTTTTGAATTAAATTAATTAAATATTAATTTATGGTTTAAAAAGTTATTTTTAATTTTTTGGGTTAAATTAATTTGATTTTAGTGTTAAATTAAATTAATTAATTAATTTAATTTTTAGTATTAAAATTAAATTAATTTTGATACCGAATGATGTAAATATTGTATTAAAAATTAGAGTGAATTTTTAATTCAATAAAACCAACTTTAAAAATAGTTTAATGCAAGTTTAATTTTATTTATGTGTATTAACTAATCATGATCTATAGACCAACAAATGCATTCCTGATACATGTTTAATTAATTTATTAAATTGTTGAAATGGTTTTTTATAATAATTAGTTTAATAAATGATGATATGTGAGTCTTCTTTGTCATTATATGTATAAGGGCTCACATGTCCAATTTCTCAATTGTATTTTGTACTCAAGAGACCTCTTCACCTGTGTGTAAGTATTATTGTATAATAGTGAATACGAGTAGAAATGTACTTTGTGCTGAGTTATAGAGACACACAAGACAGAAGTTTGATGCATTGGATGGGAAAGCACAACAACTTTAGTCGCAAGCAATGCAACTCAAGGAGTTACCCTTAGGGTCTATGTTGATCTATTATTCACTCAATGGGTCAAAAATTAGTTTCAACTCATGATCACATCACCATTTTATTTATTTATGGTTTATTTTTTTTATGTATGTGTAGTATTATGCGTGATCACATAAAATAATAAATAATCTTGCACAGATAAAATGAACATGTGATGCGATGAATATTTTCTATTTATTACGTGATCATTTGTGAGTGTAATCACATAGTATGTTCTTATGAGATAGAAAATGATTTCATTTCTTCATGTAATAATAATAAAACTCTAAAAGAAATATTAAGTCACAAACACATTCCATCATTTGAATTTGAACACAACCAGGTGTTCGGGGTGCTTGGTCACCCATAGTTGAGGGTAACTTTTACTACTAGGGAATTCTTATGAGAACGATGGGTTGAATAAACTGAATTTGGTAGTTAAGAATTATCCGTATCTAAATTTCTACCACTTTAGAGGCAAAACGTTGAGTAAATCAAGTTTATGATTTTAGAAGTTGGTACTTTACTCAATAGATCAAGGAACCACCAGTTAATATGGTTGACCAATCAAATGCCTACCTTGAAGTCTCTAAGTAGTGGCATAGCCATAACTTGTAGACTATTAGAGGAGGTTCAAGGATCCTTTGCACTATAATAGTAAAAAATCATAATATTTTGATTCTAGCACAGAGGGTTCATAAAATTTGATAAAATAGTGGGATACATTTAATGATTTAATTAATTAATCAACAATGTATAAAATGACAATCAAGATATAAGTACTAATCTTATAGAATTTATTTTGGTAGAAAATGGAAAGTTATATCACATGAAATACTATGATATCTAATGGACAATGTAAATGTCAACACTGACATGTGTTTCAAAGAGTAGTCCAGGCGCTTGCGCAAAAATACTATGATATCAACAATTCAAGGTTCTTGTGTCCCCAATACCTGTTAAGCCACCTTAGGAATTGAGGGTGTTGAAAATGATTATAGGAGACTCATGTTTTATGTATATGATGGTTTTTTCAAAATGATTTCATCAACGTCTGTTGTAATTTGTGGATACTACATCAAGACATGGATGATATTACATGTAGTCTCATCTCTAAGAAGTTTCCTAGGAGAAATATAAGCACAAATATGAATAGGTAATGATTACACTGGATATATGTAAATTGAAAGATGGATCATGATCTTTCACTGGATACTTTTATCATATCATTTTCACCCATTTTCTCTAGTTTCATTTAAGATTAAAAAATGAACAATTTGGGGAAAACGCTTCATTACCTTCTGGTATGGTTCTCCAAGTAATAAGAATAGTAAAGAAAGATTAATCTTTAGTTATTATGGAAAACAAATTGAAAGACAAGGTGAAAAGGCCAATGGAAAGTGGCACACCAAAGGTACCTTCACAAAATCCTTCAAAGAAAGAGGTATTAATAGTAGATTATTTGCTTCACATATCATGAAATAATTCTATCATGCCTAGACCCATGTGTAATTTCTATTTTATTATTTTCTTGGGTTTTAATTTTTTTTTGTCGAGGTTCAGGTTGAATCCCGAACCATATTTCTGAGTTTGTCAAAAAAAAGTGTGTGTTTTGGGTTCGACGCCGCTGGACGCACGGGCGGAGCACGACATCGCGCGGCTTCTCCCATGCAACTGTGTGGCGTTTTCATTATTTTTATTATTATTAAATGATATGAATTAATATAACTATTATTATTAGTAATGGTTATTTTTAGTATTATTATTATAATTTACTTTTTATTTTATTTTTATTTTTTTCTCTCTTTCTTCCTCTTTCTTCTTCTTTTTTCTTTTTTCTTCTCTCTTTTGGTTCTTCCACGCGGGTGTCCCCCTCCTTGCAGCCGAATGCCTCCTCTTTTTTTTATTCTCATTTTCTTCTTCTTCCCGTAGCAGCTGCCTCCTATTTTCCCAGCTCCACCCCCGCGCCCAACAACGACTCTGCCTCCCACCAGTGCTGTCCACCTACTGTAGCGCCCCGGTCAAGCCGCACCCTCCTGTATTCAGCCGACCAGGTTGCCACTACTGCCCTGTTTTCCCTGCACAGCACCACACCCGCCAGGCCTACCTACAGCATGCCCTAGCTCCCCTGCACGCCTCCTCTACCTGCAGCGCGCCCAACCCTTCTTCTCCTATTGCAGTGCCCGTGCCTCCTTCCTTCGGCGCAAGCAGCCCAACAGAACCGACACCCTCTCCTTGCCACAGTGAACCAGTGCCGGTCTGCCCCCAGCACCTCCAGCACGCACAATAGCACCTCTTGGCCATCCTCCCTTCCTTCAGCGTGCAGGGCCGCGACACTCAGCAGCCCGTGCACCCCCCGGACGACGCTCCCTCCTCCTGCAGCCCGCATCACCCAGCCTGCCGCAAACCCCCTCCTCTTCTCCTGCTTCCAACACCCAGCAGAACCTCCCCGACCTCACATTCACACAACCCCCTACTCTCCTGTTTGTGCCACTCTCGGCCTTACGTACCAACAGCAGCGCCATCCCGGACCTCCCTCCAGGTGAACTCCCCATCCAAGCCATCTGTCTCCGGCGCGACACCCCCCCCGGTGCGGTCTTTGCGGTCCGATGCGACACCCCCTAGGCGCGACCAACTTCCCGTCCCGCCCGACGCCCTCTCCTACCGGCACGCCCGACCCCCACTTGAGACCCCCCTGTTCAGTTTTTGCATAGCAGTCGGACGCGACCTCTGACCTAGACCCCCTCGGCCCTGCTCCGCCAGGAGGCGCGGCCCTCCTGCTTCGATAGCTCTCACACAACCCTCTCCCTTATTAGAGTGCGCCCCTGATGGCACGTACCTCACCAGCGCACCCTCTCCTCATGAGCGCAACAACCCATCTTCCCGGCGCTGCCCTGTTTCGATGCCCACACCCTGCCGGTGCTGCCCGACCAGCCCTCCGGTGGTCTTTTTCCAGTCCAGACCCCCCCTTTAGTTTGCCGTTTTATTTTATTCCCCTTTGATGTTTTTATTTTGATATATATATATATATATATATGAATATATATTACTTTGGTTTGATTAATGCTCCTATTAATTAATGTTGTTTGGGTCGGTTTGACATTCTAGGACCCGCGCGGGGCGTTTCTGAGTGAGCGCCATCACCACGCTTTTTTTATGAGTTTGTGTTGTCGTCGCACTTCAGTTTAGAGGTGAGGGTTTCTTCCTGCCACTTGGTTTCACATACTTTAATTGAGGTTTTTGTTTGTGTTTTGAGTTCTTAGTGTTTTGTTTACAGTACGTTGGACCTTATTGTGTGGTGTTGGACGTGCGTCTTCCTTTTCATCTCGGTCTTGAGGTAGGTCCCCCACGCACTCACCTTTAAATTTAGAATTTATTAATTTCTTGATGTTTTATTAATTTTAGTAAATAGAAAATAATACAAGATGATTTATTTTTAAATGATTATTTGGTGTAAAAAGATCCGTTTATTTTATACACGACTCTTGAAATATTTTCTTGATGATCGGACACCCAGTAGTGAAAGAATGCCAGTTTGGGCTTTAAACATAATTCTTAGAATTTCAAATGTGGTTCTGGTTTTAAAGATAAATGATTTCTTCTGAACAAGTAATTTGGGTTTTCTTGAGAAACGAGGTTTTTCTTTAAAGTTGGTGAAGGCCCATTTGGCACTTTAATAAAAATAAATTATTTTGAAAAACTATCTTTGGGGTGACTCAGGGGTGACCTTTGGGGTATGTTGACTACATATGTTGTGTGTGATGTTTTTTCTACTTGATTGACTTTGTAGGCGCACCCCTTTCTTTTTATTGTATGTGTTGACATGGGAACCTGACATAGTGAGTGAATCTTCTGAGAACGATTGTTACACTAGTTTAGATTACGCACTGGCTAGTGGCCCCATAGCAGGGGAATACTGAGTTATTGCTGCTATGGGGATTGGGCCCCTCGGTTAGGCCATGTAGGGCTATGCCGAGCGTTAGGGTGTTATGACGTCATCGAGTTAGGGCATGCCTTCAAGATGAGTCACATGTATAGTACGTTATGGATTGTTCACGATCTCCTAGGTTCGACCCATGTTTCCTTTAGTGTTTATTTGTATGTGACAGACGATTGAGAGGTCTAATTCGGTTGCTGGCCCCTGTGTGCCACTTTTTCCATTGCCCTTGGTGTGTGTTGTGTGTTATGTGTAGTTTTCCTTTTTGGCTAATAACTAAAATTCGATTTTCTAATTGTTCGAAAAAATATTTTAAAATGCAATGCACCTGTTCCTTTCAAACATTAAAAATTGTTTTTAAATTAAAAAGGTCAATAGACTGTTACTTGTTTTAGAAATGAAAGTGTGTGTGGAAACTAGTATTTTATATAATTTAGTTCAAACCTAGAATTAGTAAATTTCTTTATTTAAAGGCAGTTCATTGGGAATAGATATCGGGCTAGCCTACTGAGTTTTAATACTCACGCCTATAGTTTTTTTCCTGTTTTTAGCTTTGCTGCAGGTTTGGTTCGAGCTTGCTCGCCGTTGGCAAGAGTTGGTTGTGGACTGGTGAGCAACTCTTGGAGTCACGAGGAGTTTTGGTCGAGACCAGGTTAGTGTGTCTTGTTGGTCGTTCTTTCTTTTTAGGGTCATTTATTTATTTGTAATTTTTCTACTTTTCCACTGCTTTATTTATTTTTATTGGGAAAAATCGTTCCCACTTGTCCTCTAATGATTCCTTGGTGCTTGTCGCCAGTCCAGGAGGATCGGGAATGCCTCTCAGGTCAAGTCGCGGATCGACTCGGGTGATCAGTTCAGGGTCGACCCGGGTTGGTTCATGAGAAAATGGTATCAGAGCCAATACCCAGTCGGAATGGGTTTGAGGCTTGGGGTCCACAACGAGGGCGTTGTGCTTTAAAGGGGTGGATAATGTAACACCCCTGTAAAAGTGAGACTTAAAAGGCTAAATGTTACTACCCATGTCAACAAGGTGCACCCTTCTTTTCAGGATCCTATCTGATTAGAACTCCACAGTTAAACATGCTTGGCCTGGAGTAGTAATCAGGATGGGTGACCTTTTGGGAAGTTTCCCAGGGTGTGTGTGAGTGAGGAAAAAACACACTGAAAGAACATGTGTTGGCCTGTGGGGACAATCATTAGTCTGATAAGCGACCCTAGTGAGTAATAGCCTATGGTGTTCTGGGAAGGTAACCAAGGTATTACAGGAGACCCATAGGGTCAGATGACAAGGTTCATGGCCTGGGGAGGTGGGTCGTGACAAAATGGTATCAGAGCAGGTCGGCTCCTGAGCGGACCTTGTTTTTCAGAGTGCCCATTATTATTTGGGGTTGTCATGGTAGAAGGAGTATAGTTGTCGGGACTCGAGGCGTATGGACGAGAAGGATGTCATGAACCCTTGCTCATTCCAATCCTCGGGTTACCATGGGATGTTCGGGTTTGTCGATGACTTTGGATTCTTATGGTTTGTTTGGTATTGGGAAATGGAATGAGAGTCGGGCAAGTGACCTCCGTGTGCTCGCATGGTTTGGAAAGCCATGTGGAGCTGGGGACTTTACCCTTGAATACTCTTAGTGACGGTGGTGTGACTGGTGTATGGCCGCCAACCATATGTTCGAGTCACCCATCGGTACTAGTTTCCTCTTGTGGATTGTTTGAGTTCTCCTTATTTCCGAAAGTTGTTTTGAAAAACTATGTTTGGGCCAATGGATTAATTTGGTTGGGTCCTTGGTTAGAGTGCACCCCCTATGATGAACCAATATAGCTTTGGAATGTGGTTATGAGTGACCTCCCCAGTGTTAAACCCTCCAGTTGATCAATTAAAGGAGTCCCATCTTGGAATCGGGAACTAGAATCTATCTCATTCCTTTTTCGGTTGAGCGGATTCTCTCGAAGCGGAAGCATGGTGGTGAGTTGGTCGTAAGAGGCTGATATGACCGTTTTCAAGAATCATGTGTTGGTTGAGACCTAGGTAGAGATCCCTCTCCCAGTAATGTTTCCCCTCTGTTGTAGAGGTCATGTTCGGTGGCGACTGACAGTGTTGCAGACTCTTTTAAATGTAGTAGTGGATGTCATGGATCCTTTTTGGGAATTCTGTTTTGATGAATTGTATCTTTCCTTCAGGAGTTCCGAGCTTCTCGGTTCTGAACGAAAGTTTTTCCCCCTTTGTCGCTTGTGTCGTTGCTCGCTGTTCGAAGTGAAAATGGTGATGTATGAGCATCTTTTAAGTCCCTGTTGCGGTAAAGTTCCATGTTGAGGCAAAGGGAGTCTTGGGATGTGTTGAGGTATGTTGGTTCAGCCCAGAATGTGGTGTGGTTACTTGTGGCACTAGAAGGAGAAGTGTCATTCGGGGGTTTCAAAAGTATGACTGCGAGGCCAAAGATGCTTCAAACACTGGAGCTCCAGCCATAGGTCTCGGAGTGAAGCTGACATGTAGCCAGGAACCCCTCGAAGGGTATAATGGATATTAGTTTAACGTTTGTCTTTTTTTTTGGTTTGGAGTTATGCTAATCGGGTCCCTTGTAATAGGGGATTGGGTGTACAAGAAGCCCCCCCTGTTTTTTGTGTCGATCTGTGGTAATCAGTCAAGCTGACACATAGTCAGGTGAACCCCAACGGTGGAAAATGGTCTTGGTTTAATCTTGGTTCTTAGTGTGACATGATTTGTGTTCTTCTAAGGGAACGACGTTGTTGATATGAAGATGGTGGGCCCTTCCCCTCTCCCCCTCGTGGTGGGGGGTTTTTGGAATGTGTGAAAAAAAATCTTCAAGTTCGGTTAATCTCATTAGTCCTTATGGCGGGGAGACCCATCGCGGGTCTTGTTGAATTCAGGTGGCTGGTTTCTTATGGCGGGGAGTCCGTTCGGGCCTCCCCGTGTCAGTGTCAGAGTTTTGCCTCGGGTTTCGTTTTGTGTGGTGTTTAAAGTGTTCATGTTTTGAGGATGTTTTTCACATCATGGGAGTTTGGTGTTCGTTTGGATCGATCAACTGTAGGCGTTTAAACGTTTGGGGGTGAGTGGCACTTCAGGAGTTTCTTCTTGGGTATAGGTCTTGTTGTGGATTCCCGGGGACGGGAAGTGTTATGGCAGGGAGAATTGTCACGCCCCGACCCATATGTAATTTTTATTTTATTATTTTCTTGGGTTTTAAAATTTTTTGTCGAGGTTCGGGTTGAATCCCGAATCATATTTATGAGTTTTTCAAAAAAAAAAGTGTGTGTTTTGGGTTCGACGTCGCTGGACGTATGGGCGGAGCGCGACGCCGCACAGCTTCGACCATCCAACTGCGTGGCGTTTTCATTTATTATTATTATTATTATTAAATGATATGAATTACTATTACTATTATTATTAGTAATGGTTATTTTTAGTATTATTATTATCATTTACTTTTTATTTTATTTTTATTTTTTCTCTCTTTCTTCCTCTTTCTTCTTCTGTTTTCTTTTTTTCTTCTCTCTTTTGGTTCTTCCACGCGGGTGTCCCCCTCCTTGCAGTTGAATGCCTCCTTCTCTCTTTTTATTCTCTTTTTCTCCTTCTTCCCGCAGTAGCTGGATCTGCCTCCTGTTTTCCCAGCTCTTCCCCCATGCCCAGCGGCGACTCTACCTCCCACCAGTGTTGTCCACCTACTGCAGCGCCCCGGTCTAGCTGCGCCCTCCTGTATTCAGCCGACCAGGCTGTCACTGCTGCCCCGTTTTCCCTGCACAGCCCCACACCCGCCAGGCCTGCTTGCAGCGCACCCTAGCTCCCCCGCATGCCTCCCCTGCCTACAGCACGCCCAAACCTTCTTCTCCCGTTGCAGTGCCTGCGCCTCCTTACTTCGGCGCAAGCAGCCCAGCAGAATCGGCACCCTCTCCTTGCTGCAGCGAACCAGCGCCGGTCTGCCCTCTAGCACCTCCAGCACGCACAACAGCTCCTCTTGGCCATCCTCCCTTCCTTCAGCGCACCGGTCTGCGACACCCAGCAGCCCGCGCACCCCCCGGACGACGCTCCCTCCTCCTACAGATCGCATCACCCAGCCTGCCGTAAACCCCCTCCTCTTCTCCTGCTTCCGCACCTAGCAGAACCACCCCGACCTCACATGCGCACAACCCCCTCCTCTCTTGTCCGCGCTACCCTCGGCCTTACACACCAGCAACAACGCCAGCCCGGACCTCCCTCCCGGTGAACTCCCCGTCCTAGCCATCTGTCTCCAGCGCGACACCCCCCTGGTGCAGCCTTTGCGGTCCGACGCGACGCCCCCTAGGCGCGGCCAGCTTCCCATCTAGCCCGACGCCCTCTCCTACCGGCACGCCCGACCCCCACTTGAGACCCCCATGTTCAGTTTTTGCACAGCAGCCGGACGCGACCTCCGGTCGAGACCCCCTCAGCCCTGCTCCGCCAGGAGGCGCGACCCTCCTGCTTCGACTGCTCTCACACAACCCTCTCCCTTGTTAGAGTGCGCCCCTGACGGAAGGTACCTCACCGGTGCACCCTCTCCTCATGAGTGCAACAACCATCTTCCTGGCGCTGCCCTATTTTGACGCCTGCACCCTGTCGGTGCTGCCCGACCAGCCCTCCGGTGGTTTTTTTCCAGTCGTGACCCCCCGTTGGTTTGCCCTTTTATTTTTTTCCCCTTTGATGTTTTTATTTTGATATATCTATATATATATATATATGTATATATATTACTTTGGTTTGATTAATGGTCTTATTAATTAATGTTGTTTGGGTTGGTTTGACTTTATAGGACCCGCGTGGGGCGTTTCTGAGTGAGCGCCATCACCACACTTTGTTTATGAGTTTGCATTGTCGTCACGCTTCAGTTTTGAGGTGAGGGTTTCTTCCCACTGCTTGGTTTCACATACTTTAATTGATGTTTTTGTTTGTGTTTTGAGTTCTTAGTGTTTTGTTTACAGTACGTTGGACCTTACTGTGTGGTGTTGGACGTACGTCTTCCTTTTCATCTCGGTCTTGAGGTAGGTCCCCCACTGCACTCACCTTTAAATTTAGAATTTATTAATTTCTTGATGTTTTATTAATTTTAGTAAATAGAAAATAATACAAGATGATTAATTTTTAAACGATTATTTGGTGTAAAAAGAGCCATTTATTTTATACATGACTCTTGAAATATTTTCTTGACCAGCGGACACCCAGTAGTGAAAGAACGCCAGTTTGGCCTTTAAACATAATTATCAGAATTTCAAATGCGGTTCAAGTTTGAAAGATAAATTATTTCTTCTGAACAAGTGTTTCGGGATTAATTGAGAAACGAGGTTTTTCTTTAAAGTTGGTGAATGCCCATTTGGCACTTTAATAAAAATAAATTATTTTGAAAAACTCTCTTTGGGGTGACTCAGGGGTGAACTTTGGGGTATGTTGACTGCATATGTTGTGTGTGATGTTTGTGCTACTTGATTGACATTGTTGGCTCACCCTTTTCTTTTTATTCTATGTGTTGACATGAGAACCTGACATAGTGAGTGAATCTTCTGAGAACGATTGCTGCACTAGTTTAGATTACGCATTGGCTAGTGGCCCCATACCAGGGGAATACTGAGTTATTGCTGCTATGAGGATTGGGCCCCTCGGTTAGGCCATGTAGGGCTATGCCGAGCGTTAGGGCATTATGACGTCATCGAGTTAGGGCATGCCTTCAGGATGAGTCACATGTATAGTGCGTTATGGATTTTTCATGATATCCTAGGTTCGAACCATGTTTTCTTTAGTGTTTATTTGTATGTGGTGGACGATTGAGAGGTCTAGTTCGGTTGTTGGCTCCTGTGTGCCACTTTTTCCATTGCCCTTGGTGTGTGTTGTGTGTTATGTGTAGTTTTCCTTTTTGGATAATAACTAAAGTTCGGTTTTCTAATTGTTCGCAAAAATGTTTTAAAATGCAATGCACCTGTTCCTTTCAAACATTAAAAATTGTTTTTAAATTAAAAAGGGAAAAATACTCTTACTTGTTTTAGAAATGAAAGTGTGTGTGGAAACTAATATTTTATATAATTTAGTTTAAAACTGGAATTAGTAAATTTATTTATTTAAAGGTAGTGCATTGGGAATAGATATCGGGCTAGCCTACTGAGTTTTAATACTCACGCCGATTGTTTTTTCCTGTTTTTAGATTTGCTGCAGGTTTGGTTCGAGATTGCTCACCGTTGTCGAGAGTTGGTTGTGGAATGGTGAGGGGCTCTCGGAGTTGCGAGGAGTTTTGGTTGAGACCAGGTTAGTGTGTCTTGTTGGTCGTTCTTTCTTTTTAGGGTCTTTGATTAATTTGGCGTTTTTCTACTTTTCCACTGATTTATTTATTTTTATTGGGAAAAATCATTCCCACTTGTCCTCTAATGATGCCCTGGCGCTTGTCGCTAGTCCGGGAGGATCAGGAATGCCTCTCAAATAATGTTGCGGATTGCCTCGAGTGATCATTTCAGGGTCGACCCGGGTTGGTTCGTGACAAATTCTATGGAAGATAAATGCCATGAACTAAATTGAATAAGAAGGTACTTGCTTCTTATTTAGTGAATATTCATCATGTAAATAATATTTTAGTTTTACTTATTAGGTATTACATACAATATGCTTATCAAATATGTGTATTTAAATAAAGTAACCAAGTAAGTGTAGAAACATTTCTAGAAGTGAGGTGTATTCTCCCAGATGATAAGAAAAGGTGGTTCCTAAATCAGCAGTGAGAAGTACACGACTTACAATTGCCAAGTAACGATTATAGTAGAATATTTATTGAGTATTACTAGAAACATCTATCTCACATGTCCTTTGGACACAATGAGACATTATTCCAAGTCCAAGAATGAATTTTTTTTGTGGTGTCTAATACTCAACCAATAGTTGAGTGATACATGAATCATAAGGCAATACGAGATGAATATAAGATGCGAAACTTTATTACTCGGTTGTGGTAAGATAATTATTTTTCAAGTAAAACTAAAAGTGGAAGCCAAGGATATACCTAGTATGGTGTTTGGACTTAGTAGATCTAAACACCTTAGGTATTATTGACATATATAATTATTTAGTTTGGACAAAGAAACCTTTGGAAATAAAGGTATGCCATAATGCTTTCAGAATCAGTTCTTAGTTTGGTTAGAGATCATGAACTGTTCTAAGGGTAAAATAATGGTAAATATACTTCATAAGATTCCTTTAATTGATTAAATAATGATAAAGTAAAAGTATGATATATGCATGCTCAGAAGATATGAGTTTCTTCGATCCGACATGTCGAAAAATATCTTTACCAAGCATTAATTGATCAATATAATGTCCCATAGAGTAATTCCTAAACGCACATTAACTTATCTACATCACAACATTGATGTTAATAAGGAGGATCAATGACGAGTCATACATATTAACATTGATAAAAAAATGTAGTATGGAGCAATTCCTAAATGCACATTTCCTTTTACACATATGAGTCATGATGTAAGTTAAAGGAGTATCAATGTTAGTAAATATATCCATTATAGGTACATCCATTATATTTCAAGATGTGCTTCATAAATAACGACATTATCCCATAACTATAAGCCAACTATAATGAAAAATGGATATCATACAAGTCATAGTATTACAAAAATCCATTATATCATAATAAATGTGTTTAGATGAAAAGAGTTTGGTAGGATATAAACAAACTTGCATCAAGTAAAACACAATGTGCATTTAAAGTAGTTATCCTAAAAGTTTCATAGGATATCACAAATACCCATAAGATATAAAAGACATAGTCAAGTGATAGTTTATATTTCTATATAAGGGTTCAAATCTATATTTGAGATAGTGGGAGCCAGATTGACTTGGGTTTAGTCAATGCCAGAGATGCACAAGTAGATGAAATATGAACAAGTTCCACAAGAGTGTGTGGAGTAGAATGTTCTAGAGACACATACTGCATAGGAAGGATAAACCCATGGTGATTTTTTTGTATTCACCACGACCGATGATTCATTATTCATTGCGAATAATAATTCCTACAAGTAAGAAATGTATGAAAATTAGCTTAGATTGACAAGATCAATTAAAATTCAATAATGGATTCCATGTATCAAAGTAAAGCGGGTTTATTATTTTTAATACTGTGGTGGGTATTCAAGTGTAACTATACATGGATAATACTAGTGTCGTAACAATAAGGCTTGGTTGGTTACAAAAAAAGTATTTATTTTTAAATCCATTAGAATTTTACATGTCATAGATAATTTCTATGATCATTTTTTTGAGCATTGGATGCCAAGACCAACTTTCATGGAAGGTGTCTATACGGCACAACCAGAAAGGGATGGTGACATCAAAGAATTTCAATGAGGGATGCAAGTAACTAAAATCCATTTTATGATTAAAGTAAGAAACACAATCTTAGAGCATTCATTTAGATGAATATTTTCCACGTGTCTACCAGAGGTTAGTGGGAGAGCCATTGTTTTCTATGTGGAATATGTTTTGTAACATATGTAAAAAGTTATTGGTCTTACAGTTAGTTAAGACCAGGATGAAAATTAACTCTAGAGACTAACTTAAAGTAGCAACCTAAGTTTCAGGGAACATGATCTACTGAGGTAGATCTAATGGTTTCTTAGATCTATTCAATCATACATATACTAACATGGTATTGAAAAAAATTCAAGTCGGAAAAATTCAAGAGAGAATTGTTACCAGTCTCACCTAGCATAAATATATTCAAGTAGACATGTCTAGGACATAGGAGGAGATTAATGTAGTGAGTTTAATTCCATATGATTTAGAAATAGATCAATCATGCATGTCATGATATGTACAAGAATTGATATTTCCAAGATATACTTTATAGTTGGAAAATATTAGTTATAACCAGGGGAACTACAAGGGAAGCAGTCAGAACTATCCAATAGTACTAGAGAAAGTAAAAAGGATATATACCTGGTATGTGAAGATAAATTATACTATTTTTAGGAGAAAAAATCTAGTATTACTTCGATCAATGTGATCTAATATCGCAGTCAGGCTAAGGTAATGAGCAAGACAAGATCATACAGGCTAGTGGTAGCCATACCTACAAATACTGAGTACGTTGCAGCTTCTGATCCATCTTAGAAGCAATGTAAAATATACAACAATTTTTTACAATTCTTGGAATCACACCTAGTAAGTAAAGTATTATCATAATGTAAATTGTGATACTCTTACTATCCAAGATGTCAATTTTTGACAGTGGAAAAAAGAGACTACACTCGGGGTTTTCATCTCTTGAGAAGTTTTACTCAAGAATGTGAGGTCGCAAATAGTAGAATAGCCATGTAGTGGAGATGTGGAAGATTGAGTTACAAAATCCATGAATAATTAGAAACATGATCTAGATCATGTGAGAGGTGATAAGGTTGGTTATCAATTTGGCTCTAGTGCAAGTGAGAGTGTTCTTAAAGTGGGTTCCCTAGAACCGACATTAACAGTTCTTTTGGATTACCGTTTCATGTATATAGTTAGATATCCATGATGTAGACTTACCATTATAGTGTAGAAATTTTTTATTTTAAAATTTTAATGTTAATGTCCACACATTAATTATCATATCAAAATGTTATAGAAGATTCCAGGCTATAATGAGAACCTCGAGATACTATGACATTAATCTTAAATATATGCCTTATGGTCTAGATACATTATACTGACTAGACACTGTAGATGTTTGGATATCAGGTGTTGGAGGCTTATAAGCATTGATACTTCTTCTCATGAAGTTTACACTTAGTAATCTCTAGTAGTTGAGATCATGAGGAATGCCCTGCCAATAGGAACACCACATGTTTTGAGTGTCATTGGATGTTCGTATCTATGAACATGTGTATTGGTCTCTTGAATTGAGATCATTATCAGCGTGTTCCATTTTATTATGTACTTTGATGCAAGGAAAAAACTATGATAATGAAATCTTGGATAGGTAGCTTGTGTTGGGTGTTCTATTTGTGACATGACATTGGTTGGATGATCAAGATAGAATTTTTTGTTTCCAAGTTGAGGAAGTTATATATATCTCTGGTCAGGTTGATTAGGGTGGCAGTACCTTCATAAATCTATGGCCATGGTAGTCAAGGGTAAATCCATCCAGTTATATCAACAAATAATAAAGCAATAAAGGATGATGATAGGGGTGTGCATCCTTCTTTATGAGATATCTAAAGAAAAAGAGATTACATTACACAGTGTGCGTTCGTAGGATGGTTGTCATTGCTAAGACTACTCCTTATATATTTAGGGGCCTTAATGAGTTTCTAGACCCTGATCTTGGTCTATGAATAGTATTAACTTCTATTGAGATAAGGGACTAGAGGGTCACACATAATAGCGTATTCAAGAATCTACCCAATTCAGGTGAATAGGTATATAGGACATCGTGGTCCTCACCACTATGGTCTGAGATTTTTCCAAAGATGTACGATCACCAATGGAATAAATAAATTCATATTATTCAAGTTAAGAATAATTCTCATTGAATTTATTTATTAAATGTATTTACATGTATTAAAGTAAATACATGGAAAATATTATATGAAAGAATATTAGTTTAAAATATTCAATGTTCATTTAATATTTGAGGGAACAATGATTCAAGTTAATGGCTTGAGATTTATCACGTAATATATTTATTATATTAAAATAAAGTGATGAAAATATAAATTATTTTTATGACTCATTAAAATATTCATAATATATCATTTATATAGTGTAAAAATATTCAGGAGTTGGGGAGCCTTTCTGGGTAAATTTTTAATACATTATAAATAGGAGAGAGGCCCTCACCAACAACTATTCATGGAAAGATCTTGAGGGCTTCTCTCTCCTATCCCACTTTCTAGAGAGATAATCTCTTGATCCAAGTGATTAGATTGAGATCTCCCTCACACATCACAAGAAGGGTGATGTGATGATCGTTGGAATGTCGAAGGCATCGTCAGATCACCGTACTGGCACCCAAAATTCAATGATCGATGATCTTGTGGATTTTTGAAGTGCATGTGGGAAATATAGAGGTATTTTACTTTGGATCCTTCTAGTAGTGATCGCTGGCGAGGAGCATATGTCGAGCGTGACTTTGGATCGAACCAAGTATTTATGGTTTAATTTTTGAGCTTAAATTTCTTCTCATGTGATCCTCGAGCCTTATTGGGGCTATGATTCACTGGTGATGATGATGTTACATTGATCGCCAGTGGAAAATTTATAAATCCCTATCCCGCAAGATTCTGCTACACACCCCGGTACCTTCATATCATAAGTTCAATGTCTTAGACACCCTTTTTGAGGTTTTATGTGATGATATCTTAAAGTCATTAAATACACATTAGAAGATGTTTTATTGGGTTTAAGTATATGTAAAAGTTTTGTTTAATTTGAAGTATTATTTTACATTCTGTAGACATAAGTTTTAAGGTATTGATAACCTTTTGAGTTTATATGATCTTGAATTTTGAGGTAATTTTGGGAACACAAGTTTTATCGTATAGATGTCCATGGGTTTGAAAATTGATTTTCTGACCATGTGACTAATGTTATTTAAGAAGAAGATATGTATATTTTTGGTCTTGTAAGATGAAAGGTATGATATAACCTTTTAGATTAAAAAATCATTAATGTTGAGGTTATTAAGGTTATTATGGATATAGGGTCATTTATATATGAAATGATTTAGTTTTAACTTTGCGTATTACTGTTGAATTTTAGAGATTAATGTATTATTTCATCATATGAAGGTTTATTCATTTGTGGATTTATCTTAACATGAGCTAACCATTTTAGTTTTGGTTAATGTATAAAGATAGTTAGCATAGCTTCATTATCCATTTTATGATTCTGTGATCCTTTAAATGTTGATTTTAGTGTTTCATGCATGAAAAATTTATCTTGAATACTCATCATTTAGAGAAAAAAATGAGATCATGGTGGAAATTGATTAAAGGAATGAATTTATAATCATCAAGTAAGTATATTGCCTTATTCTCCTAGTATAGATGGAAAAATAACTTCTCAAATACTGGAAAATGATCTTGAAACAAAATTTTATCCTATTACCATCATTTATAATGATATCAATGACTCTTTTCACACCTCTTTGGTTTATGGTTTTGTGGTTGTTGACTTTCTCATGGTCATTAAATTTCTTATGATCAATAACCTCTATCACTCTCTATAATTATTTGGAATTTATGCTTCTATTCTATGTCTAAATCTTAAATTCTCACCCATGTTATTCTATTTAGAAACCTATTATGTGTTATTCCAGATAACCTTCGTACTTCATTTTCTCTCTTATCAAGAGGATGTTTTATTAAACCATTTTATGATGTAGGTTTACAACAATGATATTTTCAAATGTGAAACCATTTATTACCAAGATAAAGTTTAAATTTAGAGGAAATAATTTATTAAATGGGGGAGGATGTAATACCCTGAAATTTTAGAAAAGAAATCTATGTTTGATAGCGTATTTGACAAAAAACACTGAGTTTAAACGACCCGTGATATATATAACCATTATAACCTAACTATTAAATTAGTAGGTATGAATAATATTAACTAATTTATGATATATATATATATATATATTCCATACTCAATATAAATTATTGGTAAACAATCAATCATATTTTAGTAATGTAATTTTATTCTTCAAAAATATATTCTTCAAAAATGATTTTTATTTCTTTTCATGAAAAAACTATTATAATTAATTTTTTGAACTTTTATAAAATGTATTTGATAAAATGAAATTAACTTTTGAAATTAGAATATCAAAATTAATATAGGGTGAAATTTTGGTATTTTTCAGAAAATATTGACTTTTCATTAAATAGTGAAAAATACTTATTTTTGTAAAACTATCATTTCTTTTCAATAAAATAAGTAATTTCAAAGTTCCATTATGTTTTGAATATTATTTAAATTAACATAAGTATTATTTATTTATATTTAATCCACTTAATCACATTTGAATCATCTTTATATTGGATTTTAGTATAAGTTTATTTTTAGGTTTAAAAAAAGGATTTTTCTGAAAAACTATTTTAAAGTGCACAATGTTTATCCTTTTTAATTAATTAAAATAATCCATAATGAGAATTTTTTTAATTGAAATATATATATTATATATCAATAAATAGTAATTTATATTCATACAATAATTAATACTAGTCATAAAGTTGATATAAAATCATCTTTTGCTTGAAAAATACACTTCTTGAAAACCTGCTTTTTCATCAAGTATGCATGTTTAATTTTAAATTAAAAAATTATGACTTCTTTGAATTGAATATGGTAAAATGGATTTAATATTTGGAACCAGTATAATATATATTATCTAATAAGTTCAACTTAATTTTTGACCATAATGAAAAGTGAAAATAGTATAAATAAGTTACCACGGTTAAGGTGATAATGAGTTTAGCAGAGGGTTACACTAAAATGATATTGGTCAAAATTACCAAAACACTTGTCTAAAATCTATTTGATGGCCATGTTTCGATCTTATCATTCCTAATACTCGAGAATGGTCTAATTTTTTGGGATTTTGGCATGTGAAAATCATGGGTACACCTTTTTTATTTTCAAAAATTACAAGTGTGCCACTCACCTTACTTATAAAAGGCTACCTCCTCTTCTCTTCTCTGCTCTCCACACTTTCAAAGTACTTTGGATTGGACAAGACCTACCCAAATAAATTCCCAACTTCTCTCCTTATATCCTAGAATCCTTATTTTTATCATAATTCTATCCAAAGAAGGATTTTGGTGCTCACATAAAGAGGTTGTCTGAAGAATAGGTGTCATTCTTAACTGACCATTTTTATTTTATTTCTTCTCTCACCTCCTTCAAATATTATTCAATTATGATTATATAATAACACTAGTATATACCTTATACTGAGTTGTTATTATGTTAATTTAATGACCTGTGTAACACCCCGTTACTGTTTCGGGTATTCCTAAACCATCTCGTGTTAAATTATTATCACATTAGATGGGAAAAATGGTTTATCAGTGAAAAGTTTCATTTTTGTTAAACACGCCGCGGAACGGTAAAACACTTATTTAACACCTCATAATATTCAATTAAATATTTTCCGAGTTAAACACTGAGTAAGTATGAGTTTTTGAGGCCCCAAAAGTTTGACGAATAAGGAATAAAATTATTAAACAGAATATATTGAGTGCACACTTTTTTATTCAAAATATTTGAATAACTTCAAAACGACGTGTTGTTTGAGAAATATGAGACCACTATTATGTTTGAAATATGGTGTTTACCCTAGGAGGGCTATAACATTCGAAGGCGCCGGAAATTTGGATGTCTCGCTCGTGAGATAAAGTTATTAAATAATATTTAATATATTATTTATTAAAAATAATTAAATATCTCTCAAACGGTGTGTCGTATGAGTAATCTGAGACCACCGGTGGGTCCGAAATGAGGGGTTTACCCTAGAAGAGGTATAACGTTTGTCAGTGTCGGACGTTTGGATGCCTCGCTCGTAAGAATAACCCTTTTTATTTTAATTAATTAATTGTTCCGATTTTTAATTTATAAATCTTTAATATCTCTCAAACGGTGTGTCCTATGAAAAATCCGAGACCACCGTTGGGTCTGGAATGAGATGTTTACCCTAGACAGGGTATAAATTTAATGCGCAATGGATGTTTGGTGTCATTTAATTTTTACGTTAAATAATTGATTTATTAATTTTAAAAAATTAGAACATTTTCACTATTCATCACCCCTTCCATTGCACGCCGCACCTCCATTGATGACACAACCAAGCTTTAAAAACTTTGATTTTCATCTGTTTTTGACCCAATTAAACTGCCACATAATTAACGGGATGATTTAAAACAATATCTTGGAAATTAATCACATTTGAAACCGATGATAATAAATTCAGGACAAATCTAACATGGTATGGTTATTTGAAATAGTTGAACCTATTACACCTTGGGTGTAGGTTGATTCAATCGGGTTTTAATAACCTAGATCTTCTTCACGTTGTAACGAGAGGCGGTCACTGCTCTCCTCCTCCCCTAAGTGCTGCACAACGTATCGTGCTGAGGAACTTTCCATGGTGGGGAGATGCGCTGCGTGGGGTTGAAGAAGTTAAGTTTTTTTAATTATTATTATTTATTTTTTTATTCAATCTTCTCACTTAAATATCTTTAGTGATATTGGTCAGTTTTATGCCCCGTCAGTGTCTTTGGATTCGTCTCGATGAGAACCTAAATCATATTTTTGATTCGAATGCAGCAGTGTATTATTCAATATGCTTTTCCACATTTTAAATGTTTTTTTTAAATAAATTTATCAAAAGATAATTATTAAGAATTATCGAATTATAATTGCAACAACTTATCAAATAATAATTTTAATGAAATTATCGGGGATAATTCTTAAACAGTTTTATCAAAGGATAATTTCGCTAATTTATATATATATATATATATATATATATATATATATATATAATTGTAAGAAATCATTAAAGGATTGCTATATGTATTATTGTGAGATAGGTAAATAGTCATCTAAGATAATTATCAGACATAATTCGTTATGATAATCGCATGGAATTACCTGCGATTATTATAAATAATTATCAAATGATAATGATACCGGGTTATTCAAAGAATAATATATTAAAAGTATCGAAAGATAATTTCATGAAATTATCAAAGAAAATTACAAGGATTTATCAAGGAATAATAATTAATAATTATCAATTGATAATTACAACTAATTATCATAAGGAGATTGAGAAATGATAATTCGTAATAAATAATTATTAAAATATAATTATTCATTTTATTAAATGGATAATTATAAATTAATAATAGAGAATTATCAAAGGATAATTATGTTTTTTTGTCAAAGGATAATTATTATAATTATAAAATGATAATTTGGAAATTATCTAAGAGCGATAAAATATCATCACATGTAATATTTTTAATCGATAATTTGAAAATTATTCAGGAGTGAGAAACTATCATCACATGTAATACTTTACTTGTGAAATAAAATAGATGTTTTGGTTCTAGGAACCCTTGAAGAACGTCGAGCATTTGTGTGTCAATTCTTACGATAATAATGTCATGAGGAGGTGTATTGAACCACATTGGGTAGATTATCATTATCGCTGACATCAGCGACCTTGAGGTAGGTGGTTCTATTCTAATTAGCCAAATTGATTATCCTTGTATTGCTTGATTTATTTCAATTGTTGATTTAAATTCAATTGCTCAAACATGCTTTCAATTAAATTGATAAAAAATCGATTCTAGTGAATCGAGATATTTGAAATGGTTTTGGCATGGAAATTTGGAAAACTTCTGATTCCATTGAATTGGGTCTGTTTATGGAAATTGGATGATTTAAATTGTTTAATTTAAATTTTGGATTTGATGGAAATGATTTCAATTAAATTGATGAATTTAATTGTGGAAATAAATTGTGTAACAATGAAATTGGTTTTGAAAGGATTTCAAACTAGTGAAAATGGCTTAAAATGATTTGATATAAACCTAGTGGTTTTATCTTGTGAAAAAGACATGTTTTTGAATAAAACCTGTTTTGGTTTTAAATGGAAAGAAATTGGAACTTTCGAAATGAAAGAATGGGTTTGATCGTATTTTTAAGAAGTCTTAAAATAGTTCACCCATCATATAAGAGCACATGCAAGACTTAGGTAGTTAGTGAGTTATTTGGATACACTCTACGCTACTACAACGTTTTAAAACATACTTGCGGCGGGTCACATTCCTGATGGGTTGGTGACGAGTCTCCTTTGGCCAGTGTCATAGGGATGTGTGTATACACATTTTGTTAAGTTCACATAGAGTGCAGAATCCTATAGCTGGTTAATACTATTGTACCTTTTTCCAGATGATTATGTTGTTCGCTTGTTTATTTATATTTGAGATATAAATATATGCCAATGGTTGTTTGAACTACTTTACATGCCTACTGAATTTATATAAACTATTTTATATAAATGTTTTACATAAACCATTGTTTTAGAAATATTCCATAATTTGTAAAATCATTGCTTAAAATATTTATTTCCATCATTTGAAAATGTATACCATGTTTTATTTAAATATGCTTTGGAATTGCCAAACCCATTTATTTGAAAATTGAAAGATTTTATTTGGATAATCTATAGTTGAAATCTTTTTTGGAATATTTGGTGGTATCCTACTGGGCTTAGGCTCACGCCCTACTTTTGCCTTCGGGTGTTTGTAGACTTTCTTTTTACAGGTTCGAGCAAAGGGAAAGGATATCTTGGAGGTGGATCCAGCTATTGAGCTTTGGTCTTGGTGAGTTGTGTCCTTAGGGACCTTGAAGTTGTTTTTCCATTTTCTTACTTTGGTTGTAGAGATATTTGGGTTGATTTATGCCTTTTTGACTTCTAGTACATTACTCCCAGCTGAGTTTCTTTTGTTTATGCATACTATCTTGTTTATTTTCTTCCGCATTATTGGTGGAAAAATTGTTCCCACTTGCATGTTGTGTGATGCCAGGTGCTAGTTGCTTACCCGTGGAGATCGGGAATGCCCTTCGGGCTATGTCAGGGCCGGCTTGGTTATCGGGTTACTGGGGTACCCGAGTTGGTTCGTGACAACCTAAATACATCTCCTCTTCCATCAAACGTGATACAAAATCATCATTCGTGTGTAAGGTATACTACCGCCTTGCGAACCAATTTCATTCATTTTCCATCATTGCCTCTCATGAATTTTTATAACGATGGATTTAAAGTATATATATATATATATGATATTTTTAACATATTTATACTTTTAGAGTTATGATATCACATATACATTCTTACTTTCCATTCCATGAGGGATATGATAACGTCACTTGTGTTTATGATAGACTACCGCTTCACGAAGTCATGCGATTCATTTTTCACCAACGATTTAGATGAAAGTTAAAAAGGATAAATTGTAACATCTAGTTACTGATATGATAGGTACATCTTAAACCTTGTTGTGTTTTTCCATTTCATTGTTTGGGTAGGGATTGAGTTTGGATTGTGATGATACCTATAATGGTGAAGTTAGAGGTTTGTTGGATTCTCTCATTTAAATGACTTTTTCATGCAGGCTGCCTAAGGATTTCACATAGTGTAATAGAGTTACACGTCGTGTAATGGTTCTGTAAACAATTCATGAATGGATTCATGCTATTATGGGTATACGTCATGAGTTTTCGTTAATGATCAGTTTTTAACTCAGAGCATAAACTTTTGATTCAAAACGGTACGCCTTTCAACGGTTATGAAACTTAATTATTTCACGCCGTGTATTAGGATTTCACGTCATGAAATACCCCGATCATGTTTTAATAAACAGGAAGTGTGGCTGAGTTTTTATTTTTTCTCCACTCCAGTTCCTTCTCCCTCGACCTAAAGCATATCCTGGGCGATCTTGATGCCTTCCATCCCTTCCATATTCATTCATTTGGCATCCAATCATCGCTACAATTGCGGTGTAATTATCAGGTAAGAGTTATCCCTATTTCTTCACATTTATCTCATTCTCCTCTCTTGGGTTTTTAATGGATCATCTTATAATTGAAGGATATATTCCCTTTGGTGTCGGATCTTGCTTCTTGGTTGGTTTTTGAGGTCTTCTCCACCTTTTTTCTCATTGAAGGGTGTCGTTGCGAGTGTTGAGTTTCGGGAATAGGTAGGTGGCTTCATCCCGATTATCCAAATTGATTAACCTTGTATTTATTGATTTATTTCAACTATAGATTTAAATTCAATTGCTCAAACTTACTTTCAATTGATTTGATAAAACCCAATTCCAATGAATTGAGAGATTTGAAATGGTTTTGGCATGAAAAATTGGGAAAACCTACAATTCCATTGAATTGGGGTCTATTTATGGAAATTGGTTAATTTAAATTGTGGATTTGATGGAAATTATTTCAATTAAATTGTTGAATTTAATTGTGGAAATGAATTGTGAAAATTGATGGAATTGGTTTTGAATGGATTTCAAACTTGTGGAAATGGATTAATTTTTTTTTACAGAAACCCAGTGGTTTTATCTTGGAAAGATGCACGTTTTTGATTAAAACTAGTTTTTGTTTTAAATGAAAAATTTCAATTTTGAAAAGGGAGAATGAGATTTAATTTAATTTTAATCAGTCTTAAAATAAATTTCCCAAAATTGATTATGTAAGAGCACATGCAAGCGTTAGGTAGTTGGTGAGTTATTTGGACACACTCTACGCTATTACAACATTCTAAAACATACATGTGGTGGGTCATATCCCCAATGGGATGGTGATGAGTTGCCTCTAGCAAGTGTCAGGGAGACATGTGTATACACATATTGCTGATATCACTCAGAGAGTGCAGAGTCCTATAGTCAGAAATACTATCGTACCTATTTGGAAGATGACCACGTTGCTCACTTGTTATTTATATTTGAGATATAAATGTTTTTCAATGTTGTAAAACTTAATTACATGCATTCTGGATTTATATAAAATATTTTATATAAATTTTTTATTTAATCAATCGTGTTAGAAATATTCCATCATTTGTAAATACTTTTATTAAAGTACTTTCCATATTTTGAACTGTATATCATGATTTGTTTAAATATGATTTAAAATAACAAACCTGTTAATTTTAAAACTGAAAGAATTATTTTGGTTAATCTATATTTGGAAAATATTATGGAATTCTTGGTGAGACCCTATGTGTGTTTTTAGCTCACATCCTACTTGTGCCTTTGAATGTTTGTAGATTACCTTATTCTAGGTTCGAGCAAAGGGAAAAGATCTCTTGGAGGTGGATCTAACTGTCGAACCTTAGTTGTGGTGAGTTGTGTCCTTTGGGACATGGGCTATTTTACTATCTTAATACTTTTGTTTTAGTACTTTGGGATTTTTATGTCTTGTTGTATTCTAGTACATCACTCATAGTGGAGTTTCTTTGATATGCATACTGTCTTGTTTTCTTTTTCTTCTTCATTGTTAGTGAAAAAATAATTCCCACTTGCATGTTGTGTGATTCCAGGTTTTAGTCACCAACCCGTGGGGATCGAGAACGCCTCTTGGGATGTGTTAGGTCCATATTGGTTATCAGGTTACCAAGGCACCTGAGATGCTTCATGATAAAGTGGTATCAGAGCGAAGTTGTTGAGCTTTTGTCATGAAGTCAGTATGCTTTTTTTGAAATCTTGTTAGGACTTAGGAGGTAGTTGTGATTGAGTGCATGGATATATCTCACCATAATGAACCTTAATTCACCATGGGTGGTTAGGGAAGGATGTGTTATGGATTAGTTCTAGTCCTTTCCCTATTTTGATTTGGATAGAGTGGAATCCAAATCTGGTTGTTCCATTTGTTGGGAATAATTTCCCTTGTTGCTCAGTTTGAGTGTGAATCTAATGTATTCAATGTTGCCAGCTGATGTTGTGTAGCATCATGCCTATGATAAGACACACAAATCATATCTAGTAGGAAGCTGCCACTGAACCACAGTGAGAGAATCCTACAATGGATCCAAATCTAGTTGAGGTGATTGTGCACACTGTCCAAGCTCTGGGATATGCCCCACCTCCAGTCCCCATTCAGGCTCCGGTTGTGGATCCTTAGGGGGATGTTCTTCGAAATAATTTTCAAGAGTTACTTAGCCAAAATCCACCAGTTTTCAAAGTCACCAATGATCCTCAACATGTTGAGAACTGGTTGGGAAAGATAGAATGTATGTTTAAGTTCTTGGAGACACTAGATGTGATCATGGTGAAGTGTTCCACCTTCTTACTAGAGGGACCAAGAAGGAGATGGTGTGACATGATGGTGATGGAAAATAAACACAAGGGATTATATTGGAAATAATTCAAGGTTATTTTCAATGACCAATTCTATCTAGAGTCAATGGTGTTGGATAATTCTGTGGAGTTTTTCAATCTTGAGTGGGCCGACAGAACCATGACTGAGTATTCAAATCGCTTTGCTGATTTGGTGTAGTTTTCTCTTGAGATTGTATCTGATGAGAAAATGAATGCTCAATGGTTTGAGTTGGGTCTTCGATCAGATATAAATGCTTAGGTTTTATTGATGAAGCTACCCACTTATGCTGATGTGCTAGATAGGGTGATTATGGTTGAGATGGACCTGGATGGAAAGTCAGGGTTATCATGAGTTTCTTTTCCTCCCAGTGGTAGCATTGGTTCCTTAAAAGGGAAAAGGAAGCGTGATGATTTTGATAGAAATTCTCAATGGCAGGGTCAATCCAGATCTCCTACAGCACCAGGAGGAAGTTCTTTGATTTTATACCAGTGTGGAAATCCAGGAAATTATAATAGGTTTCTCACTGAGACAACCAAGAATTGTAGCTCTCTCAGACATTTAGGGAACTTACAGAGATTCTTCCATCACTTATCTACTCTGCATAGTGGAACATGATCATCATTTCCTCCTAAAACTGTGGGGAAAATAGATTCTTTATGTAAAAAAGGGTTCCAACCATAAGAATCTGGAACAAATCTTCTTAATGGAGTGGAAGAGTCTTCAGAGGAAGTAGACATGGGTCTAGAGACCGTGAGAGGTACCATTACTATAACATTTTCATTAGTGACTGATATATTTGATACTTGTGCATCTCATTAATTTATATCAACTCATACTATTAATCTACTTAATATTCATATGGATATTTTATCTTGTGCAATGGATATTGCTACACCCCTTGGTAGGAAGAGAGAACATAGTCTCCGTAGTCCCACTTGTGTCTTCTCTCTATCAGACATTAAGCTTGCTTGGAATTTTTTGGTTCTCAACCTGAAATCTCTTGACTTCATATTCCGGATGGATTGGATCATTGCTAATAAAGCTCGATTTGATTATTATCTTAGATGGGTCTACCTTAAAACACCCATTGGTTTGCCTCTTATCTTTCAAGGAGAATGAGACTGAAGGTCGAGCAGAGACAAAACCTCATATCCAAAGTTAGGGAAAGTGATATCAGTGTTTGATTTTGATCTGGAGCGGGATTTAATGAGTGGGGATCTCCATCCATTTTTCATGGAGTTTCCCGATGTGTTTCCTTCTAATTTCTCTATTTTTACACTAGTGAGGGAGGTCAAGTTTTCCATTGACTTAATACCTGGTACTAAACCAATTTCAATTCCATTTTACCATATGGAACCAGATAAACTAAAAGAGCTGAACTCCCAGTTGTACGATCTTATTGAGGAAGGATTTATACACCCAAGTGTGTCACCTTGGGTGGTTCCAGTTCTCTTCTCTAGGAAGGATGATGGTTCTCTTCGCTTGTGTGTTGATTACCGAAAGCTTAATTGAGTTACGGTAAAGAATAAGTATTCGTTACCATGGATTGATTATTTGTTTGATTAGTTGAAAGGTGAGAAAAGGTTTTCAAAGATTGAACTTTGATATGGTTACCATCAGTTAAGGATAAAGGAACTTGACATTCAGAAAACCACCCTTTGGAGCAGTTATAACCATTATGAGTACCTTGTTATTCCCTTTGGTCTGACAAATTCTCTTGCTATTTTCTTGGCTTTGATGAATAAGATTTTCCATGAGTATCTGGATAACATTGTGGTAGTCTTTTTCGATGACATCCTTGTTTACTCTAAATTAGAGGAGGATCATGTGCAACATTTGAGAATAGTTTTGGGTCTGCTGAGAAATCACTGACTTTATGCCAATATTTTGAAGTGTGATTTTTGGATCCGGGAAATGAAATTCTTGGGACACATGGTGTATGAACATGGCATATAATTTGATCCTAAGAAGGTAGAGGCTGTTATGACTTGGGAGTAAACATGAAATGTCTTCGAAATTCAGAGCTTCTTAGGATTAGTTGGATATTACCGTAGGTTCGTGAAGGACTTCTCAAAATTGGATTCTTCGATGAATTATTTGACTCATATGAGGGTGAAGTTTGCTTGGGATGATAAATGTTAGAATTATTTTTTTGAGATGAAATGTATATTGACTACTACACTAGTCTTGACTCTTCTAGAGGTCGAGCAGGGATATGTGGTCTTTTGTGATGCATCAGGTTCAGGCTTGGGCTATGTTCTTATACAGGGTGACCATGTAGTTGCTTATGGATCTTGTCAGCTTAGACCACATGAGAAGAATTATCCTACCCATGATCTTGAACTTACAGCTATGATGCACACACTTAAGAGTTGGCAGAATCACCTTTATAGCGAAGGATTGACATGTTTTCAAACCAATTTTTTTTGAGTTATATCTTCTCTCAAAAAGATTTGAACCTTCACTAGAGGTGTTGGGTGGAGTACCTACAATCATTCTACTTTGAAATTGCCTATACCCTGAGGAAAGGAAATGTGCTTACAGATGCGTTGATTAGGAAACTTACCACACAAGTTATGAAAGAATCTTTGGAGGAGTGGAGTTTGATGGATATTTTTGCACAGTTACATATTGGAGTTTAGAAGAACGGGGATGAAGTTTCTTTAGAAAATGTTCAATTGAAATATGATCTTATCAAGATGATTCTTCCAAAACAAGAGCTTGATGATGGATTTCATAGCATTAGAGACTCTCTTTATGGTGGGGAGACCGATATTCAGTGGTCGTTCTCCAAATATGGTGTTTTGTGTTATTGGAACCATTATGTTGTGCCGTTAGCAGTAAGGAAGGATGTAATGGGGGATTTCCATAATTCCTAGTGGGATATGTACCTAGGAACCACTAAAATTTTCTATGAAATGAGGTGGAAGTTATGGTGGCTAGGTATGAGATGGGGCATTGTTGAGTTGTTTCCCATTTCTATATGTTCCAACAGGTGAAATCCGACCACCAAAAATCTTCAGGTTTGCTTCAACCACTCATTGTCCCTACTTGGAAGTGGGGTTTTCTCATACCCAGAGGAAGAATAATGTGATATGGGTTGAGATTGACAGGCGGACCATATCAGCTCTCTTTATACCCATTTGAGATACAATCAAAGTTGAGGAGTTGGGAAATTTCTATGGGAATGTTTGTTTGCATGGAGTTCCATCTACTACAGTCATTGATAGGGATTATCAGTTTAGTTATCACTTTTGGAAATGACTTCCAGAGGCACTGGGATCTCGAGTCTATTTGAGCACAGACTACCATCCATAGTCTGATTTCCAGATATAGAGAGCTATACATATTCACGAGGATATGATTTGAGCTTGTGTTCTCAACTTTGGCGAGGCTTGGTATGATCACTTGGGACTGATTGAGTTATCTTATAACAATAGTTTCCAGTATTCTATCATAATGGAACCTTTTGAGGCATTGTATGGTCGGCCTTGTAAATATCTATTATGTTGGTTGGAGGTTGGTGAAATTTCCTTGGTTGGACGGAGTTTGGTCTAAGAGACGACAACTAAGATTCAGTTGATTCATCAGAAAATGTTGAAATCACAGAGCTGGTATAATTCTTATGCCAATAATTTCTATAGGCATTTGGAATTTTCAGTTGGTGAACATGTATTCTTGAAGGTTTCATCCCAGTTGGGTCATCGACGGCTTGGGAGGCAAGGGAAGCTTGCTCCTCATTTTGTGGGACCTTTTGAAGTTGTTGATCAGGTGGAGAAATATTCTTACTGTTTAGCACTACCACCATAGATAATGTTGATAAATAACATGTTCCATGTATCATAACTGAAAAAGTATATATATGATCCATATCACATTTTGAGGTAGAGTGATCTTGAGATTGAGCCTGATTTTTCTTTGACTGAGTGACCAATCAGGATATATGATTCTGAGACCAAGGTAATTCTTGGGAGGATGGTACCTTTGGTTCGTGTAATATGGAAGCACAATTCTAATAATCATGAGATGTAGGAACACGATGCACTGATGAGAGAGCAGTGGCCTCATCTCTTTGTAGTGGAAACTTCTTCACAAGCTTTATGGGTACATAATGTTTTTATAGTGGGGAGGTTGTAACATCCCGTTACTGATCTGATATGTACATATTAAACATTTTCGTGGTTTTACTTCTCATTTTTTGGGTAAGGGTTGAGTTTTTATTGGGAGTATACCTATAATGGTGAAGTTAGAGGTTTTTTGGATTATCTGTAACACCCCAAGCTTCCACGGTATTCTTCCTTTTTAAATAATTCAATAGCGTGCGATGTATGCAACACAGAGTTCAAGCGCACCAAGACCTATCAAACTAGCCATTTAAAAAGTGGTTATAAATAGTATTAACCAAATTTTGAATTTTATATATCCCATATAATTTTAAAATTCATCTTATGTGTTTCTTATACATAATATATAGACAAATACAATTTTTCCGATAAATGAAGTATTTTTTAAAAAATGCAGTTTTTCCACCTTTTAATGGTGAACCATTTTTAAATCCAATATTTGACTCTTTTATATATTCAATTTGATGAAATTAAATTCTTAATTAGAATCGATACATAAAAATTTAGTTTGGATAAATTTTTGGTACTTTTCTGATAACTTTCATATTTTGATGAATAGTTAAAAATAATAAATTTTAATTGAAAACAACTTTTTTAATCAAAATAATTTATAGTGTTAAATTATAAATTTGAGTGGTTTTAAAGTATAATTAGATTATATTTTTATCATTTAATATAATTTAGGTCATTGGAAGTAATTTCACAATTAAATTGGACATAAACACATGTCAATCTTTTGATAGTTTTTACTTTGTAAAAACCCGCTTTTTGTTTTGACAATGGAAATTAATTTTAAATTAATTACTGCAACTTATGTGTTTTGAATTTGGAAAAATAGATTCCATATTTGGAATCATAAGGTTTAAAATTGTGTAAATAGTTACCTTTTATTTTTTTACATTATGAATATCAACTTTAGTAATTATTTTTATTTACCATGGTTAAAGGGTAAATCAGGTAAATAAGGGTAACAAAAATAATATTATAATAATATAAAACCACTCTAACACGTATCCTAAACATATTGGATGAGATATATTCGATCATAATCATCCTTAGGCCTAAATTTTGGCATTTGGGGACCACTTGGGTGTGATAATGACATGTTATAAAAATTAATTTAAAGTAAAGATAATTATAACATAAACATATATCTTTTACTAAATCGATTTTAATATAGGGTTATATAACTGATATCTATGTCTATAAACAGTAATTATAAAGATAAAAATATTTCATACATCATGATATTTTATTTATAATTTTTA
Source organism: Viscum album (assembly GCA_963277665.1). Lineage (NCBI taxonomy): Eukaryota > Viridiplantae > Streptophyta > Magnoliopsida > Santalales > Viscaceae > Viscum > Viscum album. The sequence continues at coordinate 893,889,903 of OY728151.1, read as the reverse complement.
TATATAAAATCAATAAATTATTTATGACACAATAATGATGCATATTTTTCTTATTAATGAATGAATCAAATAAATTATATTATAAATATTAAAATAAATATAATTTGAAAGTTTTGATGCCATCAACTAATTTTTTGGATGACATTGAAATATTAGGTATGATTTAATGCCTTTAGTTCTATGTAATCAAGTTTGTATGACTTTAAAAAAAATCAATTACTAAATAGTAACATAATTGATATAATTGAGTTTTTAAAACTAATACTATTTTATTAAATGAAATAAAATACTAAAAATCTATAGTTCATAAAAATAACTTTTATAGTGATAAAAATTTCATAAATGATTTACTTAGGTTATTTTGTCATTTTATAGTAAAGATATTAACCATGTAGTATAAAAATACCAGAGGACATGGTAAGAGTTAACTTATTTTACAAAGGGTTAAATCTAAAAGATAAGGATTATTTTATGACCTAAACATGTATAAAACCTATTGATTGAGAGGATTTAGACCCATACTCATCTTAACCTCTAAATAAATTAATTTCGAGCTATTATAAACCGAAAATAATTTTATAATAAATTAATATTTCAAACTTTTCCTAAAGTGCCCCTCAACTCTCTTATAAAAGGGCACCTCCCTTTCTCTTTAGTTTACACATCCAAATCCCTTTTTCTCAGCCAAACCATGAATAAATCTCCCCAAAACTTCCCTCAATTCATCCTATAGGAAAAAATTTGGGCAGAAATCCAACTTAAGGAGTCTTTTTGTGCAAATAAAAAAGGAGGCACCTGAAGAAGAAGTAATTGTTTTATCCTCTCTTTCAAAGTTCATTTCTTATTCTAAATCCTCTTACTAAGTTTTCACCATACTAAAATAATAACTCCAACATATAATATATTTTGAGATGTTTTTAAGATTATGGGACAATCATATTCCTCTTTTTACCCATCCTATGAAAAACAATACCACCATGCGTACGTACGTACGACTTATCGTCCCAACGACGTGGTGTAAATTGTTTTTTATGTACAATTTATTTATATGGGTGTAAAGATGAATATAATGGATTTAAATAATACATATAACATGATATTTCATTTATAAAATTCATATTCTATCCAATTACATACCATTTGACCATTTAGGAAATGATATGTCGCTCGTGCGTACGTACGAGTTACCGTCTCCACGACGCGATGAGACTCATATTCCATGTTCACTATAAAAGAATGATTATAAGAATAAATATTATTAATAATTATGAAATATATGAAATAATAATTATACTGGGATGATATATATATACACACATATATTTCATTCACTTACTTCCATTCAATACGATAAAAAAACGGAAATAAGCATTCATGCGTACGTGTGGACGACCGCCTCCATAAAAGGTGTGTTCCATTTTATTTATCTATCTATTATATATATTTATATACAGAATATATATGATATATAAATAATATTTTACATTTTAGAAGTAAGTAAATTATGATCTAAGTAATATGATCAAGAATAACAAGTCAAAATACGTACGATAAACAAAGCAATTATTACCCGAAATGCTTCATTAACTTGGAATTGATAATAAATGGGTAATAAAAAGTCATAAAATAATAATATATGATATCATAAATATTATTATGATTCTGATATAAGTTAATAATATGTTTAAACACATTATACATGAGTTTCAGACACATACAGAGAGTATGTGACCTAAGGTAAGAGTTAATTCCTCAATCTCATTATTATCCGAGATTGTTTATGTGTAAGTATTTACTGAAAAATATTTATTATCTATGTCCATGTTTCATAAAATAGTTTTCAAAAGTATTATTTTTAAGGCACTCTTTAACAAAAACATCATTTTAAATGTTTTAAATATTTATTCTTCTAAACCTTTTCATTAATTTCCATGTTTTCAAAATGATTTTACGGATTTATTTATATGGACATGAATGTTTTAAAATATTAATTCCTTTAAAAAGTTTCAAAGTGGTATGGAAAAAATTGATTCAAAAATATCTTTTAAATGGCTTATTTTATAAATTGTGTGAATTTTAAATGATTTCATAAAAAGGGATATTTCTCTCAAAGAGTTTTACTGATCATTTTCAACTATGTCAACATCCTTTACTAGATATTATTCTTGATTGAGGTTGATTTATTATAATACAATGTTTCATATTGTATTGAATGAGTTATGATATGTTTGACTATGGATGTACTATTTTTATACCATTCATGGTTTACAGTTAAAGTATTGACATTTTGTATGCTAGTTTTAATACGAATGTTTATGTTATGTTTCACCCTTTTCATATGAGGAATAAATTGGAATTAGTAAGTGACGGGTGAGGCCCGCTATTTCCCCTCGATGCATCGGTAGGTCTCATGAGACAAACTAGTGTCTTGTCACAAGTCCTCGACAGAATATTTGTGAATGGTCTCGGCACAATACCTTAATGTAATAGTTATTATGTCCAAAATTATGCATTCTATCATTTTGAAATTAGTTATTAAATGTTACTATTCGATTAGTATAATATCCATGTTCATGTTTATATGGTAATGTTTAATTTATTTTTTCCATATTATTTTCAAGTTTATGTTTATAAGGATGTTGTTTTTATTATACATCTTTTCTTAATAGTTTATAGCTTATGCTGAATTATTTACCCTTACTGAGCATCAGAGCTCACCCCTTTATTATGTTTTATTTTCCCAGGATGCGAAGAAATGTATTATGATTGATATGTAGGGTTAAGCATGGGGAATGATGACGTTATCATAGGATTATCTATGTTTTATTTTATGTTAGAAATTGTCATGTTAAGTTCTTGTATGTAATCTATTTTCCAAGAATGATAAACTAATTGGTCCTTTGGGACATGATTCTTTGTAATCATGACAATGTATTAAAATAATTCACCGGCTCTGGGTAACTAGGGTCGGGGTGTTACAGTTGGTATAAGATCAAGTTTATTAGAAACATTGGAAATTGATTTATAAAACATAGATTAGGGATTATAAACTTAAGATATACATTGAGGATAAGTATTGAAGAGTATCCTAGAATTTTAAAGTAGAGATTATGTGGGTATTACAGGAAAATACATCCCTATCTGAATACTACAAGTAGACATGGTTCTGCCATAGATGTACCTAGGGGTGAAAATTCTGACAAGGTGTTCCGAGCTTGACTTGGGGTAACCTGGTACATGATAACAGGTCTTACTATGCACTTGGTTTGAAACTACTGGGGGATATGCTTAGGATAATTCACATTATCTTTACAAACCATTATAAAGGATTTATGAGTAAATATGTTGGCAAAGAAACCATTTTTATGATTATGAGACTAGATGTGTGTAAATCTTTAATTAATGCTGATATTTTTTTTCTAGTTTTTAGATTATACATTATGATATGATCTAACCTAGTTATGTCATCATTTAGAAATGGAACCCAGTAGAAATAATGAGAACTCCAACAATAATCATGATCCAAAGAGTAAGAAGGATCATATATTTCATGGTCTTAAGCCAAAATTTATAAGGGAAATAGTCTCCCACGTATTCTCATCATATGAAGAAATATTATCAAGTGTTAATAATATAAGTTAATAACTCTCTGAGTCCTATGTCTTTGAAGGGAGGAAAGAGAAGAAGAGGATGACAGATAAAAAGATGGATAAAGGGAAGAAGGGAAAGAAGGATTTTCCCACATGTGATAACTGTGGAAAGAATCACATTGGTAAATTCTTGAAGGGAATGAGAGTTTGTTATAAGTGTGGAAAAAAGGACACCAAGTTCATGATTGAAAGGGTAAGAAAAAGGTTTAAAATGTATAATGTTTCATCTGTAAGGAGTTGGGACACTACGTGAATCAATGTCCCGATCATCAAAGTATACCCTAAATGATGCTATTGGATAATAATCAAGTTATGATACTACCACAGATGAAGATTAATGATTAGTATTCTTATGTTTTTATTAAAGAATTTTGTCATTTGAGTATTGTATTAATGATGTACAAGTAATAAGAATTATAGAGTATATAAGGATTTTACTGCAGTACTATTTCATTAAGGATTTAAGATTGTATGGTACCAAGTAAAGTGAAACGGTTTCAAGTTAATTTTTTTGGAAAATATATGTTTGGGGGAAATAAAACCCTTAATATGTTTATGAAACTGAGATAATGATTTTTGAATAAGAGAAAATTGATTGGATAAAGTAGATTGAATATTATTTACATCCTTGGAACTGATTAATGGTGTGTTTAAAAAGCGGTTTATACCATCATTATTGAGAGTTTTCAACATTTTTGGATTTAAGGTGTATGTCCAGTATTCTATGTTTTTCATAAGGAATAAGGAATAATGAAAGTATTCAATAAGGTTTTCTTATAATTAATGTTATTACCATGTTTTAAGAGAATACATGATGAATGTATTCACATGTATGTTATGTGACCTTCCTTATAAAATTTTGGACTATGAGTTGGGATAGGAGTATTTTGGATAAGCCCAACAGTTGGAATGAATTAAGTTGGAAATTTGATACTATTGTTTAAGGTTAAAACATTTCTTAATGTTATTGTTTTTGGAATGTTATACTTTAAAGAAAAATACAACCCGCAGGTCGGGTGATAACCCGTTGCGTCCGGCAAGGCCGCGAGACTTGAACATGCAATCAAAGGGGGATAAGGATGCATCGCCTACCACTATCCTATGTGATGTCCTGGTTATTATAACATAGTTTTCATTATTTAAATGTATAATTTTATATTTTTAACCTCATATGATTAAGATAAATAGAATATTTTTGAGTTTTATCTTTTAAAGAGAAAGATTAGATTGTGGTAGGAATTAGTTAAAGGATGAAACTCTACATGTCAATTAAGTATGATTCCTTGTGTTCTTAGTTTTTGAAGTAAAATAATTCTACAATACTAGTGAAAGAATCATAAAAACCAAAAATGTTTTCTTAGTACTTTATTTTGCGATGAATCAAATGGTCCCTTGGATCATCACATATTTATAGCTTTTAGATTGTTCACTTTCTCCTAATAATATTCACTATCACTCTCCATCAGAACTTGATGGTTAGTTTTCTCTTCCATATCCATGTTTTCCTACATGGAACCCTAATATGTGTTATTTCCAGTAACCTTCATACTTACCTTTCTTTATTTTAAAATAGAGGCCTCATTAATCCATTTTTTTTGATGTGGGATTTCAACCAAGATATTTTTAAATGTCAAACCCCTAGTTTTGAATTTTGAGTTTAAATTGTAAGGATGAAATTTTTTAAAGGATGGAATAATGTAACACCCTAATCTTCCACGGTATGCTTCCTTTTTAAATAATTCAATAGCATGTGATGTACAAAATACCAAATTCAAGCGCACCACGACATATCAAAATAGCTGTTTAAAAAGCAGTTATAAATAGTAATAACCACATTTTAAATTTTATATATCCCATATAATTTTAACATTCATATTTTTTGTTTCTTAGACATAATATAATGACAAATTCAATTTTTCGGATAAAATAAATATTTTTCAAAAAATGCAGTTTTTCTGCCTTTTAATGAAGAACCCTTTTTAAATCAAATATTTGACACTTTTATATATTCAATTTGATGAAATTAAATTCTTCATTAGAATAGGGATATAAAAATTTAGTTGGGATGAATTTTTGGTACTTTTCTGATAACTTTCATATTTTGATGAATAGTAAAAAATACTAAATTTTAATTAATTTTTTTATTCAAAATAATTTATAGTGTTAAATTATAAATTTGAGTGGTTTTAAAGTAGAATTAGATTATATTTTTATTATTTAATATAATTTAGTTAATTGGAAATAATTTCAAATTTAAATTGGATATAAACACATGTCCATGTTTTGATAGTTTTTACTTCGTAAAAACCCGCTTTTTGGTTTTGACAACGGAAATTAAATTTAAATTAATTAATAAAACTTATGTATTTTGAATTTGAAAAAATATATTCCATATTTGGAATCAGAAGGTCCACATTTTTTCAATAGGTATCTTTTATTTTTGGAAATTATGAATAGAAACTCCAGTAATTATTTTTATTTAACATGGTTAAAGGGTAAATCAGGTAAATAAGGGTAACAAAAATAATATTATAATAATATAAAATTAGACTAACACATGTAATAAACCTATTTTATGATATATATTTGATCATGATCATCCATAGGCCGAAATTTTGGCATTTGGGTACCACTTGGGTGTGATAATGACATGTCATAAAAATTAATTTGAAGTAAAGATATTATGACATAAACATATATCTTTTACTAAATCCATTTTAATATAGGGTTATATAACTGATATATATGTCTATAAATAGTAATTATAAAGCTATAAATATTTCATACATCATGATATTTTATTTATAATTTTTAGACATAAAATAAATAAATTTATTTATGACATAATAATGATATAATATTTTCCTTATTAATAAAATAATCAAATAAATTATATTATAAATATTAAAATAAATATAATTTGAATATTTTGATGTCATAAAATAATTTTATGGATTACATTGACATCTTAGGTATGAGTTAATGCATTTTTTTTGAATTAATCAAGTTTATATGACATTAAAAAAATCAATTACTAAATGGTGTCAAAATTGACATAAATGAGTTTTTAAAACAAATACTATTTTATTAAATGAAATAAGAATTTTAAAAATCTAAAGTTTGTAAAAATAACTTGGATAGTGATAAAAATGTCATAAATGATACACTTTAGGTTCTATTGTTATTTTATAGTAAATATATTATCCATGTAGTATAAAAATACAAGAGGACATGGTAATAGTTAACTTATTTTACAAAGGGTTAAATATAAAAGATAAGGATAATTTTATGACCTAAATATTTATAAAAGATATTAGTTGAGAATATTTCTACCCATCCTCATATTATACTCTAAATAAATTATTTTTGAGCTATTAGAAACCGAAAATAATTTGATAATAAATTAATATTTCAAACTTTTCCTAAAGCGCCCCTTACCTCTCTTATAAAAGGGAACCTCCATTTCTCTTTAGTTTACACATCCAAATCCCTTTTTCTCAGACAACCCCTACCCAAATCTCCCCCAAAAATTCCCTCACTTAATACTAGAGGAAAAACTTTGGGCAGAAATCCAATTTAAGTAGTCTTTTTGTGCAAATCAAAAGGAGACACCCGAACAAGAGGTAATCATTTTATCCCTTCTTTCAAAGTTCATTTCTTCTTCTACATACTCTTAATAAGTTTTCACCATACTAAAATAATAAATACAGAATATAATATATTCTGAGATGTTTTTAATATTATGGGACAATGATATTCCTCTTTTTACCCATCCTATGAAAAACAATACCACCATGCGTACATATGTATGACTTACCGTCCCCACGACGTGGTGTAAATTGTTTTTCATGTACACTTTATTTCTATGGGTATAAAGATAAATATAGTGGATTTAAATAATACATATAACATGATATTGATTTTATAAAATTCATATTCCTTCCAATTCCATACCATTTTACCATTAAGGAAATGATACCGTCGCTCATGCGTACGTACGACTTACCGTCTCTAAGACCCGATGAGACTTATCTTCTATGTTCACCATCCAAGAATGATTATAAGAATAAATATTATTAATAAGTATGAAATATATGAAATAATAATTCTACCGGGATGATATATATATATACATATATACACATATATTTCATTCACTTACATCCATTCAATACGGTAATAAAACGGAAACAACGTTCATGCGTATGTGTGGACTACCGCCTCCGTAAAATATGTGTTCCATTTTATCTATCTATATATTATATATATTTATATATAGAATATATATGACATATAAATCATATTTTACATTTTGGAAGTAAGTAAATTATTATCTAAGTAATATGATCAAGAATAACAAGTCAAAACACGTATGATAAACAAAGCGATTATTACCCGAAATGTTGCATTTACTTGGAATTGATAATAAAAAGGTAATATAAAGTCATAAAATAATCATATATGATATCATAAATATTATTATTATTCTTATATAAGTTAATAATATGTTTAAACACATTATACAGGAGTTTCAGACACGTATGAAGAGTATCAGACCTAAGGTAAGAGTTAATTCCTCAATCTCATTATTATCCGAGATTGTTTATGCATAAGTATTTACTAGGACATATTTATCATCCATTTCCATGTTTCATAAAATATTTTTCAAAATTATTATTTTTAAGGTAATATTTAACAAAAGCATCATTTTAAATGTTTTAAATATTTATTCTTCTAAACCTTTCTCATTAATTTCCATGTTTTCAAAATGGTTTTAAGGATTTATTTATATGGAAATGAATGTTTTAAATTGTTAATTATTTTCAAAAGTTTCAAATTGGAGTGAGATAATTTGATTCAAAAATATCTTTTAAATTTATTCTTTTATAAATTTTTTTACTTTTAAATGATTTAATGAAAAAAGGATATTTCTCTCAAAGAGTTTTAGTGATCATTTTCAACTATGTCAACATCCTTTACTGGATATTATTCTTAATTGAGGTTGATTTATTATAATAAAATATTTCATATTGTATTGAATGAGTTATGATATGTTTGAATATGGATGTGCTATTTTTATACCATTCATGGCCTGTGGTTAAAGTATTGACATTTCATATGCTAGTTTTAATACGAATATTTATGTTATGTTTCACCCTTTTCATATGAGGAATGCATTAGACTTAGTAAGTGACGGGCGGGGTCTACTATAGTCTCTTGATGCATCGGTAGGTCTCATGAGACAAACCAGTGTCTTGGAACAAGTCCTAGACAAAATATTTGTGAATGGTCTTGGCACAAGGCCTTAACGTAGTAGATATTATGTCCGACATTATGCATTCCCTTATTTTGAAATTAGTTATTACATGTGACTATTCGATTAGAATAATATCTATGTTCATGTTTATATGGTAATGTTTAATTTATTTTTTCCATATTATGTTCAATTTTATGTTTAAAAGGCTATTGTTTTTATTATACATCTTGCCTTAAAAGTTTATAGCTTCTGCTGAATTATTTACCCTTACTGAGCATCTGAGCTCACCCCTTTCTTATGTTTTATTTTCCCAAGATGAAAAGAAGCTTATTATGATTTATATGAAAGGTTAATCTTGGGGAATAATGGTGTTCTCAAAGGATTAGATAAGTTTTATTTTATGTTAGAAATTGTAATATTAAGTTCTTGTATGTAATCTATCTTCCAAAACTGCTAAACTGACTGGTCCTTTGGGACTTGATTCTTTGTAATCATGCCGATGTATTAAAATAATGCACCAACTCTGGGTAACTAGGGTCGGGGAGTTACATTATCTCATTTAAACAACTTTTCCATGTAGGGTACCTGAGGATTTCATGTTGTGTAATAGAGTTACACGTCATGTAATGGTTCTATAAACAAGTCGTGAACGACTTCACACTATGGTGGGTACACATCACGAGTTATCATTACAAATCATGAAGTAATTAATGATTGGGTTTTAACTAAAAGAATCATCTTTTAATGAAAAGTGGTATGCATTTCAATGGTTACGAAATCTCAGTATTTCACGCCGTGTATTGGGATTTCACATCCTGAAATACCTCAACTGCATTTTTCTAAATAGGGAGTGTAACTAAGTTTTTCTTTTTCCTCCACTCCAGTTCCTTCTCCCTTGACCTAAGGCATTCCCTAGGTGATCTTGAATCCTTCCATCCATTTCAGATCCATTTGTTTTCCATTCGATCATCACTATGATTGTGGTGTAATTCCTAGGTAAGATTTCTCCCTCGTTCTTCATCTTTCTCTCATTCTCCTCTCTTGGGTTTTTAATGGATCATCTTGGAATTGATATATCTATACCCTACGGTGTTGTATATTGATTATAGGTTATGTTTGGAGGTATTATACACCTTCATTATCATTGATGGGTACCGTTATGAGTGTTGAGTTTCTAGAAGAGGTAGGTGGTTCCATCCCGATTAGCCAAATTGATTAACCTTGTATTGATTGATTTATTTCAATTGCTGATTTGAATTTAATTGCTCAAACTTTCTTTCAATTGATTTGATAAAACCCAATTTTAGTGAATTGGGTGATTTGAAATGGTTTTGGAATGGAAAATTGGGAAAACCCCCAATTCCATTGAATTGGGGTGTTTTTATGGAATTGGTTAATTTAAATTGTGGGTTTGATGGAAATTATTTCAATTAAATTGTTAAATTTAATTGTTAAAAAGAATTGTGAAAATTTATGGAATTGGGTTTGAATGGATTTCAAACTTATAGAAATGGATTAAAAATATTTTGATAGAAACCCAGTAGTTTTATCTTGGAAAGAGGCATGTTTTTGATTAAAACCCATTTTGGTTTTAAATGGAAAATTGGCATTTTGAAATGGGAGAATGAGATTTAATTGTATTTTCAGTAGACTTAAAATAAATTTACCATAATTGATTATGTAAGAGAATATATAAGCCTTAGGAATATGGTGAGTTGTTTGGACACACTCTATGCTATTATGACATTCTAAAATATACAAGCGGTGATTCACATACCTAATGGGAGGGTGAAAAGTCACATCTAGCCTGTGTTAGGGGGACGTGTGTATACACATATTGCTGAGATCACTTAGAGAGCATGGGGTCCTATAACTAGAAATACTATCGTACCTATTTGTTAGATGAACATGTTGCTCGCTTGTTATTTATATTTGAGATATAAACGTATGACAATGTTTTAAAACTTATTTCCATGCCTTTTGGATTTATATAAACTATTTTATATAAAATTTTTACATAATCCATTGTTTTAGAAATATTGCATCATTTGTAAAGCCTTTTCTTAAAGTAATTTCCATCATTTGAATGGTATAACATGATTTGTTTAAATATGATTTAAAATTCCAAACCTATTTATTTTAAAATTGAAAGCATTATTTTGGTTAATATATATTTGGAAACTGTTATGGAATTCTTGGTGAGACCCTACTAGGATTTTTAGCTCACACCCTACTTGTGCCTTCTGGTGCTTGTAGATTACCTTCTTCCAAGATTAATAAAAAGGAAAGTATATCTTGGAGGTGGATCCAGCAGTTGAACCTTGGTCATGGTGATTAGTGTCCTTAGGGATTCAGGCTATTTTCTAGTCTTAGTACTTGGGTTGTAGTACTTTGGGCCATTTATGCCTTGTTTTATTCTGGTACATAACTCCCAGTGGAGTTTCTATGATATGCATACTATCATGTTTTATTTTTCTTCTACATTTTTAGTGGAAAAATCATTTCCAATCACATACTATATGATGAAAAGTGCTAGTCGCTGACCCATGGAGATTGGGAACACCCATCGGGCTATGTCAGGGTCGGCTCGATTATCAGGTTACCAGGGTACCCGAGCTGGTTCGTGAATTAAATTTAATGAATACATGTGATATAAATAAAATATTTATTATATTTATGAAATATTTCTCATTATTAAAATATAATATTTCATTTTCTATCTTACACTGAAAAATTATAATGTCGTTCGTGTGTATGTGTGGACTACCACCTCCATGATGCGATTTGATTTGTTTTTTTATCACCATAACACATGGATGATATATATAAGTATGTTTAATGAAATAAAATGGTATTTATGATATTATTATAATTCTATAAATATAAAATTTTACTTACCTTCTTTATATAATGATCGTTGAAAAATATAAATGTTACTCATGCGTACGTACGACCTACCACATCTATGATTATAACATAGTTCATTTCTCAAAACCATATTTTGTGATTGGTTTTAAAATTATAATTGATGTATAAATATAATAAAAATTTTATGATTATTATTATAGATATTTTGAAATAATGACCTCTTTGACATCGATCATCTCATCAAATATGTTTTGAAACTATGAACCGAACGTTCTCAAAACACCCAATGTGGCCTTAACTGATTAAGTATTTGAATATTTAATAAAAAATAAATAAAATAAATTATTTATGTATAAGTTATTAAACCTAAAGTGGATCATAATAAATCAAATAACTTATTTAATCATATTATACAAGATTTAAAGGACATATAAGGAAGTCAGTTCAGAGATAAGGGTCCCTCATCTCACTTTTTTATTTCTGAGAGACATAGGCCATATTCACCACTTGTTTTTATTATGTGCTATATATACTTCACATTTTACATATAATAACATGAAACCTTCATACATAATGTTATTTTAAGTTCCTATTTGAATTATTCCATTCAAGGAGAAGTTACATGAAATTAACCAAGTGGTAAATAATTTCTTAACTCAATTTCTTTTCATTGGGTTATATTACTTATTCATTGATATTATTATATCATGATTATGTGTGTAATGATTTTTTATTAACTTATGTTTTATTTTAACTTCTTTTATGTGGTTTTACATATGATAAACACAATCTATTCAAAAATTAATTCTCAAATTCAATGGTATGTTTTTTGTAAGGGTTATTCATCTCAAATTCTCTTTATTTGAGACATATGTTTATGATATGAACCTATATTCATTTTCGAGGTATATATACTACAATTTGAAATGTAATATCATGATACTACTTACGTTAAAGATATTTAAATTATTATTTGATGTTATTATTTCATTGGGATTATGATTGAAGAGTTACTGAAGTGGAAAAGTCTTTATGCCGTAATCTCCTTTCTTTCAGGATTGTTTATGTTTAAGGTTATTTTAGAGGAAATAATGTGATATTATTTTATTTAACCACATATATTTTATTATACGCTATTTATGATGTGGTTCACATGTTAAATTCTCATTTCTCACCTTACTGATTAAAGAAACATCAAGAAAATCATTTTGTAGGTGATACTGATGTTGTATTTTCTTTTAGATCGAGAATATTTCTTTTCTATATCCATGTTTTCTAAAAAAAATTCAAAAAATTTTTCATAAATGTTTTACTATTAAGGTTTAAAGTTATTTTTACCCATAATTGTATTTTTAAATTTTTTTTTAAAAGGAATATTCCTATCATTTTCTGAACAAGGTACCTTTTGAGTTTTCTTATAAAAATGTGAAAGAAATCTATGTTTTTAACATATTTGAAATGAGAAGAACATTATAATTTCATGAACACTCAATGTTTTAAATATTAATTTTTAAGTTTAAAAGTTTCTTTTCAAATAAATTGTTTTTTTTATTTTTAATAAAGATTTAAATTTTAAATAATTTTTTTTTCAAAATGGAAAGGATATTTTCCTCATGAAATCTTCCAAATGATCTTTCAAAATAATTTTCCATCTAATATAACATCCTTTGATATTAATTAAGTGAAAATATTATTTTCCTCATTAATATTTTTAATAATATTTTTATGGTATTTCCATTCATCAATGTCAACAAACCTTTTTACCTATACTCTAATGAGGATAATTTGTAATGATACCATCCTCATTATTTATCTGGATGGATTAAGATTTTTTCAAAGATATTGACATGGAAACTATTTATTTTCCATGGGTTAATCATATTTTAAAGACATTTTTATGGAACTTGTTTATTTTCCTTGGGTTAATCATGTTTCAAAGATATGTTTTTGGAGCCCATTTCTTTTCCATGATTTAATCATGTTTCAAAGAGATTTTCATGGAACCTATTTCTTTTCCACTGGTTAATTGAGCTATAAAATATTATTTATTTTTTCATGATTGAAAAGTGAAATATTCTAAATGTTTTATTCATGAACGATACTTGGAAATTATTTATGTTGAATGGGTGATCTCTATATAGCTTATATGAGGGGTTGATGACCATTATAGCTCACGAGTGAGCCCAATATAGAATATTTTATGGGTGTGATTAGATATCATCAGATGAGTCTGATATAGATTATACGATAGGTGGACCCAGATAGAACCTGGTGAGCCCGATATAGCCTATATAATGGGTTCACTTAGATAGTACTGCAATGCATTGAGAAATGTTCCTTATCTTTAAAGATAAGAATAAGGGAGTTACCAGAGGGTTTCTCTTATAGATTTAATTGAGCTCTATTTATTTCTAAAATAGGTTTAAAATGGGTTATGAAGATGATGTTACAAAGATACCAACACATTTTATTTATTCTTGCTATGGGTTTTAAATGTTTCCTTCGATCAAGATTGATATCATATGGCTCATGATTATTGATTCTAATGAATCTTGCCTTTGTTAAAGCCTTATGACATGTTTTCTTGTTTGATGATCCATTTATTGATGGGTATGAATATTCTTATGTTATGATCATGAACTTTGATTATGTCATAATACCTTATTATCATTTTATCCTCACTGATGGCATTCATTTGTTAATTCTTATTTTACCCTTATTGAGAATTTGTAATCACCCTTCTCATGTTTAATTTTCCAAAGGTTATCTAGAATGATGTTAAATAAATTATGTTTATAAGGGTTTATTATGAATTATGATGATGAATTAATGTGAAATAAGAAAATCAGGGTTAAGTGTGAGAAATGATCATTTAAAGACATGGGTATTTATAAGATCCCAAACTTTCTGAAGATGTATCATGCTCATTATTGGGTGCTCTTTTAACCTTGTTTGGTTATTCCTTGGTTGAATTTTTATACGAGATTGTTTTGGGTGAATTTGGAGAAATTTGGAAGCATATGGGGTTGTGCACAGTTGGCACACAGTTAGGGAAAACTGTACAGCTTTCCCTAGGAAATTGTGCACCATATTTTGGAGAGACATGAGGTGGCACATGGTTTTTCTAAACCATGCAACATCCCTCCTCAAACCATGAACCCTTAGACAAAGGGTATTTTCATGGTTGTCGTATGGTTTTTCAAACCATACAACACATAGGAGAAACCGTGCACCCACTAAGTGGAGGCATGTGGTTAAGGCAAATGGTTTGGAAAACCATGAACCTCATCCCAAGAAACTATGTGTGTAGGTTTTAATTCCATAAAAAAATTATTTAAAATTTATGAGCCCCCTATTTTAACCCCAAATCGCTCCATATAATCCCTAAGAAAATTTCTTCGATTTTGGAAGCTCTCAGGAGGATTCCAAGGATCCATGACCCCTTTCTCTGGATGAATCAAGGATAAGTTTGAAGGATCATCTCTTCTACAGTTTGTGATTTATTCCCCATTTGGTTTCCACTCTCTCCTATATATCTCTCTCATAATTAATAGGGATAATTTTTCCTCCATTGGCGATGGTTTAGATCTAGATTTTAATGGATATTGTCCCTTTGGATCTTGATCTTATGTATTGTTCCTAGATCTTCCGTTCCATTGTGATTTTGATCGTTCTGCATCAATTTGGGGATTTCAGTTTTTTTATCCTTCATCAATGAACTTGAGGTAGGTAATCTAATTGTCAAATCCCATAGTCTTGATTATAATTTTGTGGTTGTAGTTGTGAAATTTAAATTTCCATGTTAATAAATTTCATTCTAAATTGAATAAATTAATTAGTTTATTTTCCCATGTGATTATGAAATTGGTTTAACATATGATTATGAAATTGGACCAACATGTGATTATGAAATTGATAGCGACCCATGGGGATATGATTTAAATGATGATGTACAAATTAAGCATGTTGATAAATGAATTTATGAAACAGATTGAATAATGAATTATGGAAATGGTTGATAAATGGATTGAGAATGTGAAACTTTGATATGTGATACTTTTGACCGAGTTTTGGGACTGGGACTACTGCTCTAAATACCCATGGGGTTCCAGACTTCCATTCTAGGCCCCAAATATTTATATTTGTATTAAAGGTGGCCATAGAGTTATTAAAAAGGACTATTTCCCCAAATACCCATGAGTTTCGAGACTGGTAATCTAGGCCCCATTGTTGAATGTAAAAATGAGATTAAATGAATAATGGAAACCCATGATGGAATGAAATGTGATATCCCTTGGTGGATGGTTCTAATTCTGACACAAGACGAAGCAGATATTTTTAGTTTGAGTGTCAATGAGAACCCAGGGATTTATGTGGTTAATTAAAGAAAAATTTAAAGTGAAAATTGTTTACTTTATCTTTTTACTTTATTTTTTATACACCTGTATACACTGTTATAGTCTGAATATTTTTTTACATGTCATTGGTGGTGGACTACTAAGTTGTACACACACCCTACTTGGGGTTCCTAAATGGTACCTGAATAGAATTCATGTTTATAGGATAGGAAAAGGGAAAGAGACCTGTATTAGATGGTTGGGTTGGGATAGAGCATGGATGAGGGAACCAGACATGATGTCGGGACCCACTTGGGAGTTTTCAGTTTCTTTATTTTGGGTTTTTATTTGGTAATTTACACTTATTATGGCATGATATATTTATTACTTTAGTTTGGGGATTGTTTTCCTTTTTTTTGGTATTATTATGTGATATTGGTCTTTATTGGTTATAGTATTATTATAGTTATTATTTATTATATTTTGAATATCATTTATTGAATTTTGTTGTTGTGATTCTTTTATAAAAAGAGTATAGTATCCCCATAGTATTTAATATACCTCACTACTAGTCGGAAGGCTCTGGCGTGTGGGGAGGCATGCATGAGGTCATGTTACCAACCATCTTAGGGAATCGGTATATGGCACCCAGGCCGAGACATTATAATATTGTTTATTTAAGAGTTTATCTTAATTATCTAAAAATATAAAACTAAAATCCCCTTTATATTGTAAGTTATCCAATAGTTCCTTTTGATTTATATGTTTTGTTTGGAAAAAATTGGGTCACCTTCATCGGTATCAAATCCAGAAATGTAATGTTTATTTTTTTAGCATTGGATCCAGGAGTATGAGTTTTTGGCTATTATAGTACATATGGAAGAGCTAGTATGTACTTCCTTAAGATAGATACATGAAATATTTCATGTACTTGAGATATGATTGGTGGGAGTTCTAGTTGATAGGCCACCACTTCATTGTGATTGAGAATCTAAAAGGGGTGATGTACCTTTGACTTATTTTACCTTTCTTCCCAAATCTCATGAATCACTTCCATGGTGATATGTGGGGAAACTCTTTATATTTAACATCAAACTATAGGTCTCATCGATGATTGTAAGTATTGATCTTTTATCAAATTTGAGCAGCTATGATGTGTAGTTTAATGGTCTTGAAATTTTTTACCATATCCTCAACCATTTCATATCCCAATAGCCTACGTTCACCAACTTCATCCCAACATGTAGGTGTTATAAAAAGCTTCCCATAAAAGAGATTTATAAGGTATCATTTGGATGCTTTATTTAAATCTATTATTGTACGAGAACTCACCTAGAATAAGATGTTGATCACATCCTCCTTTGAAGTCCATCGAGCATTATATCAACATATATTCTAGTGTCTAAATAGTCTACTCATATTGGCCATCAATTTGGGGGTGATAAGCTGTACTTAAGTCCAACTCAGTATTTAGATTATGTTGGAGACTTTTCCAAAACTTAGAGGTAAATATTGGATCTTAGTTAGATACAATCGATAATGGTGTTCCATACAAGCTCACCACCTCTTTGATGTACATCCTTATAAGTTTATCAAGTGAGAATTACTCTTGAATTGAAATGAAGTGATCATTATTTATAATAAGATTCACCACAACCCTTATAACATTATTTCCTCTTGATGTATTTGGAATTCCAGTGATAAATTCCATGATGATGTTTTACCATTTCAATGTAGCTATGGGTAATGGCTTCATCATCCTATTAGAATTTTTCATTTTAGCCTTCACTTACTAACATTCCATACACTTTGATGTATATTCCATTATCTCTTTCTTCATATTATCCCACCAATAATGCTCTTAGATATCTTGATACATCTTTGTTCTCCTTGAGTAGATAGAGAAGGTCGAGCTATGTGCATCATTCAAAAAATTCTTCTCTATCTCAAGATTTGGTGGTACACATAGTCACGATCCAAATCTTATAACTCATTATTCATCAGTTTTGAACTTTGAGGATTTTCCTTTTCTTATAGATTCTATCTTCTTCTAAATTTCCACATCATCTCTTTAAGAATACTTTATCTTCTTCAGAAGGGATGATTGAGAAATCATTTGAGAAAGTAATGATAATATTTATTCCTTTATGATTCCCATGTCCATACTCTTCAAGTTAAGAATATTATATCCTTCTCAATATGGATCATTGATAATGTTTCCAGATCCCATCTACTTAGAAAATCCACTATTTTGTTTGATTTCCCATAATGGTAATGGATTGGGCAGTCATATTCCTTAATCAACTCCAACCATATTCATTGGTGAATATTAAGCTTATTATGTGTGAATATATATTATAGGATTTTATGATAGATATATATTTTACACTTATCCCCATAGAGATAATGAAACTAGATTTTACATGTAAAGATCACCACAACTAACTCTAAATCATGTGTTGCATAGTTCTTCTCATGAAATTTAAACTACCTTGAGGCGTAGGTAATCAAAGTTTCATTTTGAGTTAGTACAAAACCTAGAAACTTCTTTAAAGAATCACTATATACCATGAAAATTTCTCCACTTGAGGGTAGCCTGAAAACTAGTGTAGTGATAAGCCTATTTTACCATTCCTTGAAGATATCTTCACATTCACTGGTATATACAAACTTTACTCCATTTCAAATTATCCTGGTTGGTTTGAAAATCATGATAGGTTTCTAATAAATCATCAGTAATACCTAGCTAGTACAAGGAAACTATAGATCTATGTTATAGACGATGGTTATGCCAGTCCTCAATTTCCTTTGACTTAGAAGGGTCTAAAGATATTCTTTTTTTAGTGATAACATGACCCTAGGATGATACTTCATTCATTTATAACTCATATTTACTATAATTTGATTATATATTCTCCTTTCACAAAGTCTTTAGCACATAATTCAAATTCTTCTCATGATGATCCTTTCTTTTTGAGTATATCAGAATATCATCTATAAAGACTACCACAAATTTGTCAAGGTAATATATAAAGACTCTATTCATTAAATCTATAACGATTGTTGAATAATTATTGAGTCTTAAGGGAATAACTATGAACTCATAGTGTCCATACCTTATTCTATGGTAGTTTATTAATATCTTCCTTCTTTACCTTTAATTGGTGATATCCCGATCGAAGGTCCACCTTAGAGAAATATTAATCCCCATGTAGTTGATTGAACTATCTGTTTATCCATGGTAGGGGATTCTTGTTCTTTATCATAATTTTGTTGAGTTCATGATAATCAATACAATTTCATATTGAACCATACTTATTCTTGATGAAGAGGACCAACACACCCCATAGTGAATCACTCGATCATATAAAACCCTTTTTCAGAATCACTTATAACTACTTCTTTAGTTCCAAAAATTCGATGATGTACATTCTATAAGGATTATTGGATATGGACAGGGATCCATATATAAGTTTTATTGAGAACTAAACCTATAGATCAGGATTAAGACTAAACAAATTTTCAAGGAATACATTAGTATAATCCATCATAATGGGCATGTCTTCAAGCATTATTTTCTCCTTTTGTCTCAATCATTTGATCCTTATATTCTTGTTCATAATGAAATAATATCTATGTATGAGAAAAATATTCAAAGGTAGATTCATCTTCAATATTACACTTTCACAAAATTAAAGGATGACTTGGGATGTGAAGAGTGATCTCCTTATCCCAATAGTTGATGTTGGATTTATAAAAAGACAGTCAATCCATGTCTAAAATAGCATCAAACTCCACTAAAGGAAGTAAGATGGTCTTTTCTATAAGATTCAATCCACAAACATTGACTTGAGAGGAGTTATATACTTGGGATGAAATGATTAATCAATTTTATATTCTCACAGATAGCTCAATACCCTTGTTTTGAGGCGGTGTTTGAATAGTTCTATTAAACTTTCAAGATATGAAAGAATACGTAGAAATAGAATAAAAAAGTACGTTTGATATTATTTAATGAATTAATAGCATGTATTTCACCACATCATTGTTGGGATCCACCTCAGAAGTAGTGCTAACATATGTCCTTCCTTATTCTATAGGCCTTGAAGGTTATTGTTATTAATTGTCTCTAAAAACCCTTAGATTATAGAAATTTCTTGAATAATGCCTGTGTTCCTTGCAGTTTAAGCTCTGTACCATAGGCCGAGTGTTGATCTAATCCTTCTTTTCCTCCATTTCATTAATGGGGTTCTCCATCTTTATCTATCATTGATTAACCAAATTCCCTTCTTTTCCACAATTGAATCATCTCCCGGTTACCTTTAGAAAGTTTCTAGGATTCTTCTTCCCACACTTTTGAAACATGGTATTTTGTTTTTTCTTTCCTCCATGAGATTTATTTGTTGATCCTCCCAAAGAAAACTCTATTTTATGCATTTTATATTCAAGTCCACATGACTACTGAGATTCTCCAATCTTCATATTGACCATGAGGTCACAACGAACAATCTCTTCACAGCTGTCAAAATCTTGAAATACCAAATCTTTTCATATACTTGACTTTAATTCACTAAATAAGTGGTTCACCTTATTTTGAAATTATTGATGAAGACGAAGGTGTACCATTATAGTCTTGTGAAGTTTACCTTATATGCCCTGATGGACTCATATTACTTTTGTTACAGTCTAAGGAACTACCTCTCCATTTTAATATGGGGAGTTTGGGGGAAATATTTGTTGAAAAATATTTTCTTGAATTCTTCCCATTTCATGGAATCAATATCCTCTCTAGACTTCATATTCTTGATCAAAATAAACTCTGATCATCTTCCCCCTACATGTGATAAATGACCATGACAAACTTTTATTTTTATGAGCGTTATAGGATATATAATATCTTCTCAACTGAGTTAATTCATTGTTTCGTGATAAGGGAATAAAAAGATCCACTAAAGGAAGGAATATTTTGTCGTATAAAAGACTCAACCACAAATTTGTCTTTATTAGGAGAAATAGAGGATTCCATATGTTTCAAGTTATTATTCATTACATTAGTTATCTGATCTAGTAATTCCATGATATTCTTATATCCCTCTCCCATAAGTTTAGACATATCATTAGGGAAATAATCACATTGCCTATCACATTGATTGTTGGTAAAATTTCTCATATTTCCCTCCATTAAATAAAAAAAGAAAAAAATATGGGAATACTTTAACTAATAATAAAAGGTAAATTTATATAATTATAAGAAATAAATTATAAATGATAAGTATATCCTTACTTATGAGTCAATAGATTTAAATCTAGGTTATCCATGGTAATTTTCCTCTTAAGTTTTCTAACCTAAAGATCTATCCAGTTTCTTCATAATGGTTTATAAATAGTTTGTGAATTTGTCAAATCATATTCCCCAGAAGTGTCAAAATAAGTGTAAAACAAGGACTCTTTGTTGTGAACCAGGCAATGATCGAGTTAATAGAAATTGAACCCTTTTCAGAGTTATTACCCCTTGGTAAAACAATTCTAGAACCACATACACTTGTAGTATTCAAATTAGTATGTAATTTCTTGGAAACCACTATCTATATACTTCAAAAAAATTCCAAGATATTTTCCTACAATTAGACTTATCCATAGGATTATCACTAAATTATTCTAGTCCTAATATTCAAAAATAACTATACCTTCCTCTAATACCTATTATAGTGACCCAAGACCCTTTAAACATATTATTACATTATTTTTAACATAAATATCCATTAAACACAAAGCAAGGATTAGAAGGCTTAGTGTCTTTTGAAGGCTAGGTACATAAAACATCAACATGAAAATTAAACGTGTTTATTTTAATTTCTATAATGAGATACTAAATCCCATCAAGATCCTAAAGCTTCATGGTATAACTTGGGGAATACATATACAAATGGGTTGATCTAAAAATCCCAATAAGGGAATAAAAATTATAAGGAAGCACAATGTGTAAGTCAAATATATAACATGATATAATTAAAGATAATTCTCATGAGAAATCACATGATATAATAACATAAATAATATGGTATCATAAGATCATTAAAAAATAAGAAATGTGGCAAAAAAATGACATAAGTATAAGTCATGGTTAACTGCCAAGACAACATCAAATGGTGGACAGAGTCCCATCATTGATTAGGTTTATTCCATAATCCAATACATAACATCTCATGAGAAAAAAAATTACTCAATTAATTGGTGTTATATATGGAAACACCCATCAGTTAATTTTCATGATTATGTGTTCCATAAAAGGAAATCAATTATAAGGCATAATCATAATAATTACCTATGGAAAGAAACGAGTTGCATAATCTTGTCTAATATCATAATCAAAGGAAATTTCATAAATATTCATTATAGAAGGAGTTAAATATTATGGATGATGATATATAAGTTCATATTTAAAGGTATAAAAATAAGGTTTTTATTTTTAAATTAAAATGTTAAATGAGCATTACATAAAATAATTAAGTAATAGAAAATTTTCTCTTAATCAGGTTTTATTTTAAACAAGGAATTTGATAAATAAATTTATGACATGTATTACCCCATAAAATAAGGGATAATGATATAGGTATATATTTAAGGGACTTATATATTGAATTTATAGGTAATATATAACATCAAATTGAGAGATAAAGTGAGTTATAGAGAGAGTGGTAATAACTTGAAGAAAAAAGGTGGTTTTGAGAGATTCCTTACCTCAAGTATTTTCTATCTTCGTACGAGTTAGAAAATATTGTATAATAAATATATATTTATTAAAAATGTATTTAATAAACATACTCATATATATCATACCATATATAATTTTCTTATAACATCTTACCACATGTTTATTTACAATTCTTTATTAAAATCACTATTCTGTGTGATAAGTGATTCATTTTTCATGTATGTTTTGGTTTGAAAATCTTGGTCTTTATACATTGGTCATAGTTACATCATATTAAGAATTTTAACCATGATATTAATATAATATATATTAATTATATATATATTTAAATTAATTCATAAAAGGTAGAGATAAAAAAATGAATTACACCATTCATGGGGATGATAGGTCGTACATACGCATGAACACTATTTATATTTTTAATGGATGAAAAAAAGGTAAATAATTATTCACCTTTAAAAAATAATAATAATGTCATAAATAACATATATATTTTTTAAATCTGTCATTATAACCAGTCATGAGAGACGGTTATGGAAAATGAACTACATCGCTTCGCAAGACGGTAGTCCGCTGTACACATTAACAACAATTTCATTTCCCATTTGATGGAAGAGGATATTGAAGTAATTGATTACATTAAAATAATAAAATATAAATATATGTAATATACTAGTTTTATTATTTCATCATGTTTTAAGAATAATTTAAGGAGGAAGAATAATAAATAAAACTAAAACATTCGGTTAATGACTACACCTCTTCTTCTGACAAATTCTTTTGTTTTACACCTTAAACCCTCCTAGGTTTGTATTCTACCTGAAAAAAGACATCTAGAAAATAAATATGGATTTTGGGAAGGGATTAGATAGGTATTGACTGAACTAAACTACTTTTTTAAGTGTGAATAAAAGAGGAGAGAAGGTGTTTTTTTATAAGTGACTAGAGGAGCACTCTTGGAATTACTTAAAATATTAAATTAATATAAGTTATTTTTTATGAAAAGAAGGTTAAAAAATGATATAATTCAAATATAGGATGATTATGGGTATAAATAATATCATAAAATAAAATTCATGAAAGTTTATATTAGGTTTTACCTTTATCCCTTTTTTTAACCCACATTAACCCTTTTTGACAATTACTATGATAATGAAGTTTTTTACTCTTTAAGTGTCAAAATAATTACTATAAAAGAAAAATTGGACCATAAATGTACCATAATTGATACTTAAAAACACATACCAATCTATTTTCTAAAGATACATCTTTTTGGAATTTTAAATCATTTATTAAAATATTATTTATTATAAAATAACATTAATGTCATTTTTTTGGAAAAAATCAATTAATTTGACTTTGAAAACAACATGAAAAAAATGAAATTAAAATATAATACATTAAAAACCATATAATATTTTGTTCTTATTTAAATTTTTTTTGGAATAAAATAATTCATTCAAATTATATTATTTTAATATTTTTAAAATCATTTATTTTATTTTTCTATTAATTGAATAAATACTATGTCAACATTGCATAAACATTTAAGGTAATTATTTCATCACAAAAAATTATAAATAAATTACCATAATAAAAAATAATTTATATTACAAATAAACCTTTTATAACTAAACATATCCTCTGTTTATCTCTATATAAAAAATCTATAGATAATAAAACAAATAGAATGGCATTTTTGACTTTTCTTTACATAAAATAATATAAAGGTCAAAATAAAGGAAATATGGAACCAAGTTTCTATATTTGTAAAAATTGGATGTAAATGGTCGAAATTAAATCATCCAATAGGATACATGTAAGTTTTATGGTCATTTTTTGTTCTTATCATATTATCTTTATCCTTAATTACCTGATTTACCTTTACCGTGGTGATACTTATTTATAATGGTTACTATTTATAATGACTAAAAATAAAAGAGAAATTATTAAAAAATTCGAACCACCTTATTCCAAACATGTAATTAATTTTTCAATATTCAATCTCTATATGTGATATAAATTAATTTAATATTAAAATGAAAAATGCAAAGAAAAACAGCCTTTAAAAAATGCCTATTTAAGTATAAAAATATTTTATTCAAAATTCTAGTATAAAATTAATTAAAAAGATTATAATTGGATTATTTTTAATAAAAAGGAATTAATAAAATTTTAAAACTAATAAAAAATATAATTTCACTTAATAAATAATTTAAAAAAATACAGTTTTCAATAAAAATCAGTATTTTTTCACTATTCATTAAAAAATAAAACTTTTAAGAAAAAGATAAAAATTTCACCATAAGATAATTTTGATATTATAATTTCAAAAATTATTTTATTTTTATCAAATAAAATTTTTAATAGTTCCAAAAATTAGTTACAATATTTTCTCACAAAAAACAATAAAAATCATTTTTGAAGAAAATGTATTTTTTTGAAGAATAAAATGACTTTACTAAAAATTGAGTTCTTATTTCATAAGAATTAATCAATAAATTTTTATTTACTAAGATATATATATATATATATATATTTCATAACGTGGTTAATCCTATTCATACTCTCCAATTTAACGAATTGTTTATATTATAATAATATTTCATGGTTTGTTTAAGCTTGGTGTTGTGTGTTGTATACACTATAGAACATAATATTCCTTTAAAATCTTGGGGTGTTACAATATTCCATGAGAGGGAACACATCCTCAAGAAGGATAGTGGGATAAATATCTAAATCTTGGAAGTTGTTTCCCAAGATACACAAAAGTTGGTACATGAACATATTCCATAGAGCCCTATGAAAAAAGTTGTTCCTGAAACAAAAGTATTGTGTAGGAGCACTAGAGAGGTTAGAGAATCGGGGAGATATGATTTTATAGTCACAAAATATGGCGACTCATTATTGGTTGAAAATAATGACCCTCTATCGTAAAAGGAGGTAGTAGAGAGCTCAAAAGATGCAATATGGAAGAATCCATGAATTCAGAGATGAATTCATGTACCAAAAATATGTACGAGTTTTGGTTGATCCACCAACAGATGTAAATATTTCGGGGTGAAAATGTGTATTCTAGAGAAATATGGATATTGAAGATCATGTTATTACCTATAAATCATGAATAATGGCTAAAGGGTTTAGACAACATCAAGGCATCGACTATGAAAAAAATATATTCTTGAGTTTCCATGTCTAAATCCATTAGAATTATACTTTCTATAGAAGATTTTCATAACTATGATATTTGAAATATGAATGTCAAAACTTTCTTCCTTAATGAGAAACTTTATGAAGATGTGTATATGACACAACTAGAAGGTTTTGTGACTCTATAAAATGTCAAAAAGGTATGAAAGTTTCAAATATCTATTTATGGATTAAATCAACCATCTAGGTTATGGAACATTAAATTTGGTGAAGCTCTAAAATAATTTAGTTTTATTAAGAACGAATGAGATCCATGTGTTTACATGCAGTTTAGTGGGTATAATCATTTTCATAGTAGTATATATTGATAAAATATTACTAATTGAAAATTAAATACCATAATTATTGGAGGTTAAGGCATGGTTGAACAAGTGTTTCTCCATAAAGGTCTTAGGTGAAGAAACCTACATTCTAGGTATCAAGATCATGCACGATAGATCAAAATGGCTGCTTGGACTAATTCAATGTATATACATTGACCAGCTGCCAAAGAGGTTTGGTATGGAATAATCAAAGAGGGGATTGGCTCCAATTTCACATTGTATACATATTTACAAAATATGTTTCCTCAGACACAACATGAAATATAGAGAATTCATAAGATCTTATATGATTTTGTGATAGCATCTATCATGTATGCCATGTTATGTATGGGGATTTTTGTTTCCTATTCTTTGAGTATAGTGGGAAGATATCAAGTTGATCCATGTGAAAAAGCATTGGACTACTGATAAGTTTATCCTTAAGTATCTAATGAAAACTAAAGATATTTTCCTAGTGTATTGAGGAGATGAAGAACTAGTCATTATAGGTTATATAGTTTATAGCTTTCTGAAATATTAGAATGATCTGACGTTTCATTAGGATATGTATTTTCTATTAATAGAGGCATTGTGTGTTGGAAGAGTTCAATGCAGATATTTTTTACTAATTCTATAGAAGATTCTGAGTATATTATTGCTTCTTATACAACTAAGAAATTACTTTGGATTTGAAACTTTCTATAGGAACTTGATATGGTGTCTAGCAGCCAAGACCCTGCCACTTTTTACTATGATAAAACTACAATAATGAATCTTTCAAAAGAGACAATACTACATAAAAGGATAAAGCATATAATTTGGGAGTATCATATCTTCAGGGATTCCCCTAAATGAGGTGAATTTGCGGTGAATAAAGTATCCATGGAGTAAAACATGGAAGACCCATTGGGGAAGGCTCTATCCCAATAAAAGAATGAGTATCATGTGAGAGCTAGTGGACAGAAGGTTGTTATACTTTTAAGTACTTGATGATTATAGGTATCCATTGTCTTGAATATTAATGAAGTTTCTTATCACATAATTATTTTACCTCTTCTTGAAATAATATGTAATAATG
Source organism: Viscum album (assembly GCA_963277665.1). Lineage (NCBI taxonomy): Eukaryota > Viridiplantae > Streptophyta > Magnoliopsida > Santalales > Viscaceae > Viscum > Viscum album. Next base: position 893,862,486 of record OY728151.1, on the reverse strand, counting down.
TATTAGAAATATATGTCTCACCGAAAGGTTATGTAAGTTTTCAACTATGAAAAGAACCTGGAGGTTCCATGACAATATTCCTGAGTAAATTTTATATCACTGGATGATATTTTTTGAAAGAACACAAATGATACAAAATACCAGGGGTAGGAGGCTCATAAGTCATTGAGACACCTTCTTATAGTGTTATCCCTTGGTAATCTCTAAGAAGTGAGATTATGGGTATGAGACTCACCAGTAATAAATCCACATTTTATGTGTCATTGGATGTTCCTATCTATGAATATGTGTATTGATCCTTAGTCTTTAATATTATCATTAATGAATATCATAAGTTTCTCACATTGCTGTATTGATGAAAAATGTGATGACATATGCTTGCGATGAAGTAGGATATATTGGGTGCATCATGGGTGATATTAAATTGATGGATAATTCAAGAAAGCATTTATCCCTTCCATCTCATGACATAATTAGACATGGGGTCAACTAAGAATTATAGGATCGACATGGATCATATGTGAAAATTGCTAACCCTAAACCTACCATAATAAATATATAATTATATCACTTTACATTTACACTGTTATTGTGAAAAAATATATATAAAGAATCTATCTCAATACCTAGAGAGATTTATAGAGATATATAGTGTGCTCTCTCATATTGTCTCAAGCCACAGAGAGAACACAAAGAATCCTTCATCCTCAAAGATAATTCTTCTCTGATCAACCATGAATGATGCAAAAAATTAGGCTCATCCATGCTTGCACCCGATGATTTTAAGAAGACATTAAAAAATTGTGGTGCAAATGTGGATCACCTATAGAGGGATTTTTCACTTGGATCCTACAATGCAATAATGATACAATGAGATCGAGTAAACCAGATCATCAAAGAAGAAAGAATTACAAGTTCTGGTAAAACTGGATCTTCTTATACATTAATTATAAATTATATGTGAAGATCGTCTTATGGAGGGGACCGGTTTGGGATATACCGAACACTGAGAGGGGGGGGGGGGTGAATCAGTATTGGGGACTTTTGAAACCAAATCCAACTTTTTATCCCTCTACCTCTTGACCTATTAGGATCTCAACTCTCTTATTCTCTTTTCCCTATCACATGCAATAATAGAAAGCAGTAAAAATATACACATGATATTTTTACAAGGTTCACTACTCAATAAGAGTAGCTACATCCTTTCCATGCATGGGAATGACCAGTGCATGGATTTTCCACTATAATGTGATATGATGTTACAATGGGTTGAATAGGAAAGCAATCCTCTAGTTAGTGTGGCTCCATACACTTGGAGGAGGGAAGGATATAATCTCTTCCTAGTGTTTCTCCCTAAAATTGGAGAGTGGAAGGGAAAAAATCCTCTTCCAACTTGCAACGAGTAGGATATGCCCTTAAACTCACTGGTTCTTTATACTTCCAGTATAGAAAGTCTCTTGTAGCCTCTAGCTGGTTCTTTATACTGCCTTTGAAGAAAAACTTCTCTCTATTAAAAGAGTTTGCAACACCAAAAGAATCTTCCACCTATTGAGACATGTTGGATGCTACAATGATACTTTGTTCTTACACAACATTCTTCTTCTCCTTATTACTTACTTAGCATCATGAAAGTAACCAACCTCTTATTTCTCTACAGTGAACCTGTAAGCTACACACTCTTCTTCATATGATTCTTTAATGCAAAACCAACTGCACTGAATCTCGCTCTTCTTTACACTTTCTCCTTCAGTTCAAAACTAACTGAACTAAGATAACTTATTTTCTTATTTTCCAGAATCACAAAATCCCTTTGTGATTATCATATCAATGAAGTCTAGTTTATCTTTGCATCATCACAGTTGAACTGCCCTATATGATTGTCAGTCTTCAGTTGGGAACAGTTTGTTCTTCTTCTTATATTATTTCTTCTCTTCTCAATACCAATACCTGAGTGTATCAGTATAATAACTTCTTCCTTTATGCAGATATGAGTTCAATAGAACATCTAGTACTTCTTAACTTCACAAAGAATAATTAGGGTGATAAACACTAGTCTTGTGAGTGCAATACGACTTCTCTTTGTGAAATCGAATGGTTCAAAGTTCATCTGTCACGAACCAACCCAGGTTGACCATGAACCAGTCACCCGAGATGGTCTGTGACATGGCCCGAGAGGCGTTCCCAATCCTCCCAGGCTGGCGATAAGTGCCAGGGCATCAAAAAAGGTTGTGGGAATGATTTCGACCAATATAAATAAATAAAGTAGCAGAAACAATACAGAGCAACGCAAGAAAAATAAACCAATTAAAATGATTAAACAGGAATGGAAGAAAAATAAAACTGACCAAACATGAAGTCTGAACTAACTCCGTGTGACCTCGCAGGTCACTCTCCGACTCAACGATCAAGCATCGCCCTAGGTGAGCGTACTCAAGATATATCCTACACAAAAACTAAAAACAGAAAAGAACTATAGGTGTGAGTATTAAAACTCAGTAGGCTAGCCCGATATCTATTCCCAATGCACTACCTTTAAAATAAAAGAAACATCATTTCAAGTTTGAAATACAATTTATAAAAGTATGTTTTTCTAAGTATTTTACTTAAAAACAAAGTACAAACCTTTTCCCTTAACCATTTCCAAATTTGGGTTCATTTCATTAGTGTCAATGGATTTTTAGAAAGGGAAAGTGATGTTTATATTTTAAAATTTGTACAAAGAGGATTAAACACTTTCATTTGAAAACCATTTTTAGAAACCTAATCAAAATAAATTTACCAATTTCCAAGGAAAACAATACACCAGAAATGCACAAAGTAAAACACACAGTAAGGGAAATGTAGGTATACATATGAGCATCACAATCACTACTACAAGAAACAAAAGCCGAATAGACATGGGTGAACCTAGGTGATCGAGAATAAACTCAAAGACACCAATACATAAGAAATCATCCCCGTTTACATGTCACACACGATGAAATCAAAACTCCCAATACGCTCGACCATCCTTTCTCAGGCAGGTCAAGGGTAAATCCCATAGTAATAAACCCAATATATCCACCTACTATGGGCCACTGGTCAATACCATAACCTACCAGTGCAACAATCATTCTTAGAATATTCTCTCAATATTCCAGATTCCCATGTCTCAAGTGTTTGAAAAGGGGGTGAGCCAACCGATGCCAACCGAGCATCCAATCATATGTATATATATATAAATCATAGCAAGCATCACCCCGAGTCACTCCATGGAACAAACTCTTGCCTATAAACTACTCAAGCACTCAGGAGCCTCTAAGCACGGCCTCCCAAACAATCAATTGCATCCAAGGAAAGAGAGTTATCATAGGAAGATTTTCATCAAAACAATCACATCATTTTCCATAAAGTGCCAAACGGGCATTAAACACCTTTCACAATCACCACTAAAAAAAGTACCACTTCTTTATAATACCAAAACCAGTTTAAAACCATTTAAGAAACCCCCAAAACACTAGTTCACAAGCTGCCGATATTTTTATAAAACCAAACCAATTTTTTTTTCAGATGAACCGTAAGAGCCAACCGGGCAATTTCTTAAAAGAACCAAAGTACTTGTTCATGATTCAAAAGAAATCATTTATAATTCAACCAGAAATATATTTGATATTACATGAATTATGTTTAAAAGAAAAACGAGCATTCTTTCACTATTAGGTGTCCGCTCGTCAAGAAAATATTTCAAGTGTCATGTATAAAATAAACATCACTTTTTTACACTGAGTAATTATTAAAAAAAACAATTCTCTAATACTATTTCACGTTAATTAAAATTAATAAAATATTTAATTGAAAAGTTAGTGTGAGAAAACATAAAAAAATGACACCATTTTCCCACCACAAGAATTGAATTATAAATTTGTATAGTAAATGAATTAATCTTAAGATGTATAATAAAATTTAGCACATATGCATTTATATAGGGCACAAACAGTAGGAAATAAAGTAACTTAAATTTTAAAAGCAGTGCAATGGGAACCTACCTCGGATACACGACGCGACGACAATGCTTGCTCTGAATCGGGGCGGGACGACAAGGAAACTTTAGAAACAATACGCGACGACGATGCTCGCTTGAAAACACCCTGCGCGGGTCCTAAAAATCCTAAACCAACCAATGAAAACCCACCATCAACTAAAACCCATAATCCAACAAGAGTAAGATGATAATAATAATGATAATAAGAGTAAGAATAAGAATAAGAATAAGAATAATGTTAATAACAATAATAATAATAATAACAATAATAATATAATAACAATAATAAGAATAAAACTAATAATGATAATAATGATAATAATAATAATAATAATAATAATAACAAAAATAATAATAATAATAATAAGAATAATAATAATAAAAATAATAATAACAAAAATAATAATAATAATAATAATATTAATAACAATAATAATAATAATAATAAGAATAATAATAATAACAACAATAATAACAACAACAACAACAACAACAACAATAATAATAATAATAATAATAACAATAATAATAAAAAATAATAATAAAAATAAAAGTAAAAATAAAAATAAAAAAATGTTTCAAGGGGCCACTGCGCACCTAGAAGGAGAGGCCAGAAGGGGGTCCAGTCACCGGAGAGTGCTGGCCAGATCACGCGCAACAAAGGGAAAACATTGGGGCTGTTGGGAGGCCGAGGCAGGGAGGTTTGAGGGCTGCAGAGGGGTTGCTGGGTGAGGTCGAAGCAGAGTAGGAGGTCAGGTTGGCACTGCAAGGAGTAGGTGGAGTTGGGGCAGGTGGAGCGTGCATGTCAAGAGGGTCCGGGCAGGGTCTCGCGGCCAGAACTAGGGCAGGAAGAGAGGTTGGCCAGGAGGTCCTTCCGCACTGGTGAGGGTGCCGGGGTCGAGCGGAGAATCACTGTAAGGGAGGGTGGAGCGGCGCTACGTGGAGTCCAGTCCAGCTGGTGCTGCTACGGCTAGGTCGACATCGGAGGAGCATGGGTGTGAATGGGCTGCAGGAGGAGAGGAGGCCGAGCAGGCTGCTGTTGAGGGGTCAAAGGGTAGTGGAGGATAGAGAGGGATGGTTGGGAGTGCTGGAGGGCTACTGCACAGGGTGAAACCAGCGGGGAGACCAGGAAGAGCCGGCCGATGGTGGCCTATTCGTGCGCTGTAAAAAGAGCTGGGTAGAAGGAGAATTATGGGGGAGTCGCGAGGAGTGCGCAGGACAGGCGGGAGGCGCCCCTTAAGTGGGAGGGGGTGATGGGATTGAGGAGGCCGAGGTGTTAGTGCAGGTAGATGGGATGTGCGTAGGAAGCGGAGGCAAGGCTGGGCATCGAGTAGGCAGGGGGGCACGCGGTGCAGGTTGGGGAACATGGGGTGGAGGCGTGCAGGGCTACGGGAAGGGCGCTCAAATAGAGGAAGAAGGGGGGCGCCGAAACCCTAAAAAAGTAAGTAAATAAAATAATAAAAAAAGATAATAATAATAATAACAATAATGAAAATAATAATGACAATAAGATTAAAGATAATACTAATAACAATAATAATTATTAAACTTCTTAATGGTAATAATAATTAATAATTTTCACAAAAATAATAATTATAGTGATAAGAAGAAGACTCATAAAAATAATAAAATAATAAAAGTAATCATATTATCTCAATATTAATAAAATCATTAACACAATAAAAACCATAAATGAAACAACAATTAAAATGCATTTAAAATATAAAAACTTTTTATTTCATTTTTTCGAAGATGACCGGGACGTGCAGTTACCCGGGTGGAGCCGTGCGGGGTTTCCAAAACGTGCTCTGCTCGCATGCCCAATGACGTCGTGTCAAAAAACACACTTTTTAACGAAGACTCAAAGAAAAATTTTGTCTGGGACTCACCCAAACGCCAACAAAAATAATTAAATGCAGAAAATAAAATAATTAAATAAATTAAACACACGGGTCGAGGTGTGACAATTCTCCCCACCATAATGCTTTCCTCCCCCGGAAAGCCACCACACTATCCAGCTGATCGACTAACACCTAAGGATTACTCACAAATATGATCCCACCTCTTAACCATAAATACATTCCATTGACCACCAACGAGACTCTACCTCATCGCCCGAAACAAATCACCAGCATAGGGGAGGCCTGACCGGACTCCCCACCATAAGGATTCAACTCGCATCCGACGACAACTTAAAAGAAGACCCAAAGAGACAGTGGGTCTCCCCACCATAAAGAACCAACCTACTAGCACCCAACCATAAAACCAACTTAGACTTGCACCATACCTTACTCAAGCTTTAAAGAGCCCAGTAAGAACATTTAAACCACTCCCTCCCGTCTGAAAGGGATAAGAGTTGATCTGGAAAGTCCGTGAAAACCAAAAACCCTTACCACATGGGAGGGGATGGAGGGTCCAAGGATTGGATCAATGAAACTATGATAAACAACTACTCATGGCTCACCACTTTGGGATGGACACAAACCGAAGTCGCAATTGATTCACATGGGTGGCCCACGTAAGGTCACCGATCATCACTTTTCATCCAAAAAGGCACAATTACTGATATTGCGCGAGAGATAAATCCATCATGCTCTTTGCGACAAGAGGAAATTTATAACATAGAAACCACAACAGAAACGTTAAAACTTCCTCACCCCAACGATAGAGGTGCAACCTTAACCACACTCCTTAAAATTCCCCAGGGGTTCCTGACTACATGCTGGATTCACTCCGAAGACTTTTGGCTGGAGGTCTGATGGATGAAGCGTCTCCTGCCTCGCAGTCAGGTTCTGACAATCCCTTCACGAAACATACATCTTTTGATTTGACAAAATTCAAAATAAAAGCCACATTGGTATTGAAAACCAGAGTTCGTCAAAAGACACACGACATCCCATACATGTCAAACCCCAAAACACCATCAGTATAACTGCAATGATAAAAGATCACTTACACTGAAAGGAAACTTACACCAAAAACTTTGAACAATGACCCAACAACACATTACTTATGATAACTTCCTCCGTGACGCTTTCTTGCAACGCCCCGACATAATCGCCGCAAGTGACCCAGGAATCCACATGCCTGGCAGGGCTTCGAAGAAATTGGGTATGATTGCTTCTTGTGAACCAGCTTTCCACATTGATAACACACGAGGATATCTCACTTTAAAGAGGTTGATGATAGATCACAAGGCCTCTTGATTCCACGACCTGCACCATCCACTTTTATTTGCTTACTCATCTCCTTTCTAGAATCTTCACCACTGCTCATAGGGATCGAAGGAGGGAGAACTACTTAGAGCACTCCTACCATCACGGATTCGACATGAAAAGATTGTCTCACCACATCGAAAAAATAAGTTAGGTTAGACTGTAACACCTTCTCCTGTAGATCAGGGTAGAGACCCACCTCGAAGCATCGAGCCATCATGGGGTCATCTGTGGCATACCCGGAATCATAAGGTACTAGCTCCACAAAGTGCTGGAAATATTCCAACACGGATCTGTCACCCTGCTGCATACAACACATCTCCATCCCCTTTCTCACCCTTTTTTCCTCAGATAAATACTAGATAATGAACAAAGGCTTGAAGAACTCCCAAGTAAGCTCTTGACGGGGCTTGTTCCGAGAAACTGACTTCCACCACATCCACGGTGAACCTTCAAGCATGAACATCGCAAACTAGACCTTCAACGACTCAGGAAACTAAACGAGGTTAAAGTCCCTTTCAATCTTCCGCATCCACTCCTCTGCTATCGAAGTTTCGTCTTGACCATAAAAGAGAGGTGGATCCATCTTTCGAAACTCAAGCATAAAATCCTTAGGCTGATCAACTGTACTACGATCACCCATCAAAGCTTCAAGGGATAACCGCTGGACAAGTAAAGTCAAAAAGACATTCAAGACCAACTCAATAAATAAAAATCCTCAAAAACAAACACTACATATATGAAAGGCTCTAAAAACAAGAAAACGAGCCGTCATAAAATCAAAACATTTCTTCGGAAAACATATTTAATTTAAAACAAGCTTGGTGAGTTAAACCCTCGCCAGTGGTATCCCTTAGAGTCTCACTCACATGCATGTATCCTTGCCACCCCGGGCATCCATCCACCATACCATAAATCCTTCCACATTTACAACATACCACTATGAATGTGAGCACCCATAGGAACACCAAGGTTAAAACAAAGAAACTTCATTTTCTAAAAACAAATCATTCATACCACTTCCTTTAAAACAATCCTTAAAAATAAATATGTCATTTTAAACAACCATTTTTCAAACCATTTTTTTCAGATACAAACCACTTTAAAAAATCACAGGAGACTCAAAACAATTCAACAGGGAACTAGTGTTAGTGAGTGACTTTACCATGCGGTTGGCGACCATATGTCAATCATGTCACCGACATGAAGAGTATTTTTGGACCATGTCCCTAGCTCCACATGGCTTTCCAGGCCATGCGGCTTAGGACTATTAACCCAACTCCCTTTATCATATCTTAATCGCAAAACATTTCCATAAAAACCCAAATAAACAAATTAAACCAGAATTCCCATGGAAACCCGAGGATCAGAACGAGCAAGAGTTCGCGACGCTCTTCCTGCTCCTACCCCTCAAGTCCTGACAATCCTAATCCATCTACCTTGACATCCCAAATAACAAAGGGCACTCTGAAAAGCGAGGTCCACTAAGAGCTTACCTCCTATGATACCATTTTTTCACGAGCCAACCCGGGTCGACCCTGAACCAGTTACCTGAGCCGGTCCGCGACATGGCCCAAGAGGCGTTCCCGATCCTCCCGGGCTGGCGACAAGCGCCAGGGAATCAACAGAGGTTGTGGGAATGATTTTTCCCAATATAAATAAATAAAGCAGTAGAAACAATACAAAGTAGCGCAAGAAAAATAAACCAATTAAAATGACTAAACTGGAACAGAAGAAAAATAAAACTAACCAAACATGACGTTCGAACTAACTCCATCCAACCTCGTGGGTCACTCTCTGACTCAACGATCAAGCGTCGCCCTGGGCGAGCACACTCAAGCTATAGCCTGTACAAACACTAAAAACAGAAAAGAACTATAGGCGTGAGTATTAAAACTCAGTAGGCTAGCCCGATATCTATTCCCAATGCACTACCTTTAAAATAAAAGAAACATCATTTCAAGTTTGAACTAAAATTTATAAAAGTATGTTTTTATAAGTATTTTACTTAAAAAAAAAGTACGAACCATTCACCTTAACCATTTCCAAATTTGGGTTCATTTCATTAGTGTCAATAGATTTTTAGAAAGGGAAAGTGATGTTTATATTTTCAAATTTGTACAGAGAGGATTAAACACTTTCATTTGAAAACCATTTTTAGAAACCTAATAAAAATCAATTTACCACTTTCCAAGGAAAACAATACACCATAAATGCACAAAGTAAAACTCACAGCAAGGGCAATGTAGGTATACATATGAGCATCACAATCACTACTGCAAGCAAAAAAAACCGAATAGACATGGGTGAACCTAGGAGATCGAGAATAAACCAGAAGACACCAATACATGAGAAATCATCCTCGTTGACATGTCACACATGATGAAATCAAAACGCCCAATACACTCAACCATCCTTTCTCAGGTAGGTCGAGGGAAAATCCCACAGTAATAAACCCAATATGTCCACCTACTATGGGCCACTGGTCAGTACCATAACCTACTAGTGCAGCAATCATTCTTAGAATATTCTCTCAATATGCCAGATTCCCATGTCTCAAGTGTTTGAAAAGGGGGTGAGCCAACCGATGCCAACCGAGCATCCAATCATATGTATATATATATAAAGCACAACAGGAATCACCCCGAGCCACTCCATGGAACAACCTCTTGCCTCTAAACTACTCAAGAAATCGGGAGCCTCTAAGCATGGCCTCCCAAACAATCAGTTTCATCCAAGGCAGGAGAGTTATCTTAGGAGGGTTTTCATCAAAATAATCACATCATTTTCCATGAAGTGCCAAACGGGCATTAAACACCTTTCACAATCACCACTAAAAAAAGTACCACTTCTTTATAAGACCAAAACCAGTTTAAAACCATTTAAGGAACCCCCAAAAACACTAGTTCACAAGCTGCCAATATTTTTATAAAACCAAACCAAAACATTTTTTTTTCAAATGAACTGTAAGAGCCAACCGGGAAATTTCTAAAAAGAACCAAAGTACTTGTTGATGATTCAAAATAAATCATTTATCATTAAACCAGAACTATATTTTATATTCCATGAATTATGTTTAAAATCCAAATGGTCATTCTTTCACTATTGGGTGTCTGCTCGTCAAGAAAATATTTCAAGTGTTGTGTATAAAATAAACAAAACTTTTTTACACTGAGTAATTATTAAAAAAACAATTCTATAATAGTATTTCACCTTAAATAAAATTAATAAAATATTTAATTGAAAAGTTAGCATGCACAAACATAACAAAATGACACTATTTGCACACCACAAGAATTGAATTATAAATTTTCATAGTAAATGAATTAATCTTAAGATGCATAATAATATTTAGAACATGTGTATTTATATAGGGTGAAAATAGCAGGAAATAAAGTAACTTAAATGTTAAAAGCAGTTCAATGGGAACCTACCTCGGATACACGACGCGACGATAACGCTCGCTCTGAATTGGGGCACGATGACAAGGAAACTTCGGAAACAAGGCGCGACGACGACCCTCGCTCAAAAACACCCTGCGCGGGTCCTAAAAATCCTAAACCAACCAATAAAAACCCACCATCAACTAAAACCCATAATCCAACAAGAGCAAGATGATAATAATAATGATAATAAGAGTAAGAATAAGAATAAGAATAATGTTAATAATAATAATAACAATAATAATAATAATAACAATAATAAGAATAAAACTAATAATGATAGTGATGATAATAATAATAACAACAACAATAATAATAATAATAATAACAATAATAATAATAATAATAATAATACGAATAATAATAATAACAATAATAATAATAAAAATAATAATAATAATAATAATAACAATAATAATAAAAATAATAATAATAATCAGAACAATAATAATAATAGCAATAATAATAATAATAATAATAAATAATAATAATAATAACAATAATAATAATATAATAATAATAAAAAGAATAATAATAATAATGAAAGTAAAAAAAAATAAAAAAAACATTTCAAGGGGCCGCTGTGCACCTAGTAGGAGAGGCCGGAAGGGGGTCCAGTCACCGAAGGGTGCTGGCCGGCTCACGCGCAGCAAAGGGAAAACGTCGGGACTACTGGGAGGACGAGGCAGGGAGGTCCGAGGGATGCAGAGGGGTTGTTGGGTGAGGTCGAAGCAGAGTAGGAGGCCGGGTTGGCAATGCAAGGAGCAGGAGGAGTCGGGGCCGGTGGAGCGCGCATGGAAAGAGGGTCTGGGTAGGGTCTCGCGGCTAGAACCAGGGCAGGAAGAGGGGTCGGGCGGGAGGTCCTTCCGCGCTGGTGAGGGTGTCGGGGTCGAGCGGCAAATCGCTGCAAGGGAGGGAGGAGCGGCACTACGTGGAGTCCAGGCCGACTGGTGCTGCTGCGGCTAGGTCGAGATCGAAGGAGCAGGGGTGTGCGGGGGGTGCAGGAGGAGAGGAGGCTAAGCAGGCTGCGGCTAAGGGGTCAACGGGTAGCGGCGGACAGAGCGGGCTGGCTGGGTGCGCTGGAGGGCTGCTGCGCAGGGTGAAACCGGCGGGGCGACCAGGAAGATCCAGCCGATGGTGGCCTGTTCGTGCGCTGCAAAAAGAGTTGGGCAGGAGACGGCCTATGCGGGAGTCACGAGGAGTGCGCAGGACATGCGGGAGGCACCCCTTTAGCGGGATGGGGTGATGGGATTGGAGGAGGCCGAGGGGTTAGTGCGGGTAGATGGGATGCGTGCAGGAAGCAGAGGCCAAGGCGGGCGTCGAGCAGGTAGGGGGGGGGGGCATGCGGTGCAGGTTGGGGAACAGGGGGTTGCAGCGCGCAGGGCTACGAGAAAGGCGCTCAAATAGAGGAAGAAGGGGGGCACCTAATCCCTAAAAAAAGTAAGTAAATAAAAAAATAAAAAAAATATATAATAATAATAATAACAATAATAAAAATAATAATGATAATAAGATTAAAGATAATACTAATAAAAATAATAATTATTAAACTTCTTAATGGTAATAATAATTAATAATTTTCACAAAAATAATAATTATAGTGATAAGAAGAAGACTCATAATAATAATAAAATAATAAAAGTATTCATTTTATCTCAATATTAATAAAATCATTGACACAATAAAAACCATAAATGAAACAACATTTAAAATGCATTTAAAATATAAAAACTTTTTATTTCAATTTTTTGAAGATGACCGGGATGTGCAGTTACCCGGGCAGAGTCGCGTGGGGTTTCCAAAATGTGCTCTGCTCGCGTGCCCAACAACTTCGCGTCAAAAAGCGCACTTTTTAACAAAGAATCAAAGAGAAATTTTGTCCGGGACTCACCCAAACCCACAAAAAATTATTAAAGGTAGAAAATAAAACAATTAAATAAATTAAATGCATGGGTCGAGGTGTGACATCATCCTTATTCACAAAGCCTCTTTTTGAGTGCTATTCACCTGTCAAAGGCCTGCGGGACCCCAATCTTCCACACACCCCTTTTGGCTGACTTGTGCGCACCACTTTTGGCTAACTTGCACGCAACATTAACAGCTTGCGCGCAACATTCAGTTTTTGTCGCAGAAGACCTCTTGCACACAACTCTCTTCTTGCATGCAACTGTCCTTTCTTCTGAGAAAATCTTACTTCTTTCACGCAACTATCTTTGCGTATATTTCTTTTGCGCTTCAGAGCTCTGATTTCTTCTATGTGTTAAGCTACTCAAATGTGAGGGGGTCACCTCTTATTTATAGACCTCGTCGACCCCTATGCGCAAAAACCCCAATGTGTCGCGCAAGATCCTGACATGTCACGCAAAGCCCCATTTGATGTCGCATTGGGCGCGTAAGTCTCTTTCACGCCAACCTCATTTTTTGCGCACTTCTTGAATATTTTGCATGCTTACATCCTTTTCCATTTTTTGAAGTTTGGACCTCGAATCATGCCTTTCACGCAACATTCCAAACGTCACGCAAGATCCTAACACGTCGCACAAAACCACATTTGATGTCGTATTGGGTGAAAAGTCTCTTTCGTGCTAACCTCATCTTTCGTGCACTTCTTTGAATCTTTCACTCACTTCATGCCTTTTCCATTTTTCGAAGTTCAGACCTCAAATCATGCCTTGCATGAAAAATCCCAATCTTTCATACAAGCCTCTCCTTTGCCAGATTTTGATGTTCGGATCATGGAACTCCAATTGGGCACAACATACCAAGAAATCTTCGAACTTGTGTGCATCATCCTCTTCCAAAATCACATTTATCCATCTCCCGATTTTCATGCCCAAAAATTTGGTAAACACAAGGAAATGACGCCAGCTTAAAATGTTCTTTTGTGCCACCTCCATATCATCCATTCCTTTTTCATGATTCTGTTCACTGCATTCTATAACCATTCTTCAGATTTCCTCACAAATTCCACTTTCATAATATATATCCTTTGATAGATCAGCTTTATCCTCATCAGAGTTTCAATGGGAAGTACTGAAACTTTTCTATCTTCCAGCAGCATCATTCCTTCCAATAAAAACTGTATATGATTGGCATCATCGTTTCTCCCCCTTTCCTTCATAAGGCTTGCATCACAAGTTCTCCTAACTTATGATATTTGTGAAATAAATATCAACAAAGCATCGTCTGATTTTGGATACCATGTGAAATGCGTGGACATCTCATAATGCCAAGTCCTTCCACATTCTCTCTTCTTCTTCACCCACCATTCTCTACTTCATGAAAATCATACGATTCCATTCTTCAAGTAAGATATTACATGGTTCTCATGAAATCATGAAGAATTTCACATTATTCTTCAAATCCTCATCCTTCTCTAATCATCCTTAGATGAATGGAACCTCACCATTCTTCATTGTTGTAAACAATGTGTCACCTTTGACACAAGTTCTTTGAACTTAGGATCAGTTCAACAATCATCTGAATTAACTTCATAGAGAATTTCCCAAGCATGACATCCAATGATATGATTTCATAACAATTCTCCATGAATCCTCACTTTAGCCGATATCCATAATTCTCCATGCATCCTCACTTCAGCCGGTCTCCATTAAATTTGGAGTCCTTCTTCATCTCCTTCTTTATTTTGACCAGCATTGACAACTGTTGACAACAAATATAGTCTTCATACACAAAGTGGTCTCAACACCTCTTCTGGTTTTGGTGTTTAATAAAGTCATGTAATCTATGAATTCTGTTGGTCATGACACCATTTGTTATATATAACTCAGATTCTTCATAAATTAAGACTAAAAAGTTGAGTTGGCTATGAAAAAATAAGTGCTTCTGTTGTGCCTGAAACCTATAAAAATGAAAGACAATGTTCCCACATAGCACACTCCCATAATCCACATGAAAAATACCACTAATATCTTAGCTCCATCCATGTCCACAACATCAATAAATCCCGCTACTATGTAAGAGGTCCCCTCTTACATGTATCATAGAGAACCACTACTAAAAAATAAGCCTTTAATAGGACTGATAATTATCAGTGCTAGAAAAAAAAACCGATAAATGAAATATTTATCAGTGCTAAAGAAATTTATGATGAATTTAAGCTTTTGTCAGTGCTATTTTTAGCACTGATAAAGGGAACCTTTATCAGTTTTTAGCGCTGATAAATGGTAACCTTTATCAGTACTTTATTTTTAGCTTAGATAAGGGGTATCCTTTATCAGTGCTTTATTTTTACCGTTGATAAAGGGAACCCTTTATCGGTGCTTTATTTTTAGCGTTGATAAATATTTATTTCATCAACACATTTTTAGTGCTGATAAAGGTCCAAATAAATAAAATGAAATAATGAAATAAATAAAAAATAAAAAATGCATTTATTAAAAAAAAATATTACAAAATTTATTAATTAAATAATTATTGATAAAAATGAATAGATTGATTATACATTATTAAATATTAAACATTTTATTAATTATATAATTATGATAATTAATTTTATTAAATTGTATATATTAAATATATAGATATATATTAATGTATATAAATGTGATATTTATATTAGAAAATATTTATTCTCTTTACATTAAATAGTCATATATTTATTGAATAATGGTTTATAATTAAAAATTAATAAGAATTAAAAATATTGACTAATTTCACAATACTTGACATATAATTGAATGTCGTTTGATTTTTCAATTTAATATAGACCAAATGTGTGTTATATTGATTTCACATATATGTAATTAATGCGTTTTTATTTATTACAATGCACACACACAAAACTAATCCATTTTTTAATATTGTTAAAGTGTACTTATTCTTAATTTATTTAATTTCACTCATTTTTAACATATATACATGCACTTAAAATTAGATATTCATTAATAATTTTAAAAAAATATTTTAAAAAAATATTTATAAATAAAAATATTTATAAATGTACATTTACTATATTTATACATTTATATATTTATAATTATAAATAAATAAATATTTTTTTAAAATTAATTATATAATTATAAATAAATAATTATATATATTTAAATAATTATTAAATTTATAATAAATTTACTTAAATAATGAATATATTTACTATATTTATATTTAAATATATTTATTATTTATATATATATATGCATAATTATATAAATATATATAATAATATAAATATTTTTTTTAAAAAATATTTCTATAATTATAAATAAATAATTATAAAATTATAAATAAATAATTATAAAATTATAATAAATATATTTAAAAAGGAATATATGTACTATATTTATATTTATATATATTTAATAAGTATATATAAATATTTACAATTTTTTTATTTATAATTATAATTATAAATCTTTTATCAGTGCTAATAAAAGCGTAGATAAAATTAATATTTATCAATGTTATAACTTTAGCGTTGATAAAAGTGTCCCGATCTATTTTAAAAACCCTAACTATTTGCAAACCCATTGTGATATAGGAGCTTTTCCCAGAAGCTACCCGCTGTCGGCGCTCCTCCTAGGTGAATCGAAGGTCAAATCACAACACTCGACTGCCTCTAGTTTCTCTAACATCTCATTTGACATCCGGTGTTCGATTTGCAGTTAGATTTTCCAAAGAGGGTCTTGGATTTTCTTCAACCTAGCGAGGAATGCCCTCATATTTTCTTTGTTCTGTTTTTGATTTCTTCTTCTACAATTTTTTTATGATCCATTGTTTACGATTTGTTTGCGATCCATTTTTTAGGGAATGATTTGTGGTCCGTTGTTTGTATTGACTACGGATGTATGATCTGTTGTTTATATCTGACACTGAACCTTGGATTTATTAATTTTTGTTTTACTGCTATGTTTTATGTCTTCTTACTAAATTATTTTTTCATATATGTATATATATGTGTAGAAATTTTCATGTATATTCTTTTTAAAAAATTGGGTACAACCGTGAAAACGACACACAATGCGACAAAGAAAATATAGGTAAATCACTAGCCTAAGGACTTGACCCAGTGACCACACCCCAAAACCCTCCCCACCCTTACCACCCTAGTCGAGCTTAAGGGGGAAAATTTTCATGCATATTCTTGTTTATTGACTACTGATTTGAGACACATTGGTGGTTACCTAATGATTATATATATGATGACACCTTTCATGGACACCTCAGTGGACAAGTAGCTTCATATGCTACTTTTCAGGAACCAAGTTAGTGGAGTGATGTATGTTCCTCTCTTGGTTATATGTATCATAGTATCTAGTTCCTCTTAGAATTCACTATGGCCTTAGTTTTCTTATGGATAAGATTCAAAGGGGTCATCCCTAGTTAAACACATGAGGTTTTATCACATCAAGCCTTCACTTTTTGAATCATTATGGTGCCTTTATATCTCATGTTATGTTTGAATATCAGGTTTTTATCTATTTTATATTTCTTATAGACTATAAGCGAGTTTTTATACTTTTTTGGCATATATGTGTGTCTATATAGCTATTTCATCATTTATTTCCATATTTTTTTTTCTAATAGGTATGCCTATATTGGGTAATGATGATTTTGGGTCTGCATGTCCACTGACCCCAAGGGTCATGCTATAATTTTGTTTGACCAATAGTACTAATTGTTTCTATTTTTTTGGGGGTGGGGGAACCTCCCATTTATGGTTTTTTGGACCCAAAGTTTAAACCATCCTTTAGTGAATTTGAGGTGTTTTAGAGGACATAATATGATCTGACCTGGTGTTGTTTGGGTAATTTAAGCTAGGGTCATTACACTGTCCATCTTATGGTTTACACTTATAATGTTTAGTGACAATATCATTTATAATCTACCTTTATCTCCCTCAATTTTTTCAAATTCCAAGAACCCTTATTGTTGAATTTTGAATATCTAGGCGCTCATATATTCTAGTACAAATGATCCATATTTCTCTTATTAGAATTTTCTATAACTTTCAATTTTGATAATAAATATCTTATATGTATTTATTTATATTTTGTATAAAATTAATATTTTATGAACCCAATAGGATGGATATGAACCAAAAATGGTTGCACGCTAATCGTTTGAAAAACTAATATAAAGATGGAGTTAATGAGTTCATCAAGTATGCGAGAGAGCATGTTGACAACCCTTCTAAATTCCTCTCTCCGTGTTTATGTTATTGTTATTCAAGAAGAATTATTCTTAAAGAGTTGGAAGTACATTTAATTTGTTAAAAAATATATCAAAGATATAAATGTTGAACTAAACACAAGGAAAAACTAAATGTCGACATCGATTAGGATGATACTACGGTTTATGAATCAATTGATATGAATACCTTTGTAAAAGATGATGAAGATCGCATGGAATAAATGAAAATGGAAATTAAAGATGACATTCATGATTGTAAAAAGTTGTTTGAGGAGTTAAATATCTATTCCAAGAAACCATTATATACTGGTTGTACTAAATATACAACATTGTCTGTTGTATTGAAGTTATATAATTTGAAAGTTGGCATAGGATGGAGTGACACCAACTTGATAGAACTACTTGGTCTTCTGAAAGATATGCTAACAGAAGAAAAAAACTAGCATGCCAAACATATGATGCTAAAAAAATGTTACGTTCAATGGGAATGATATCTAAAAAAATACATGCTTGTCCAAATGATTTCATATTGTTTCATAAGAACCCTGAATCACTCATAAAATTGCCTAAGTGTTGCGTAGATCAATACAAGAAAAATGAATCAAGTCCTTTAAAATATTCATTGTACTTTCCTATAATTCCATGGTTTATAAGACTATATGGATGTCAAGAAACCATATGACAATTAACATGGCATTCAGATACAAGAATTAAACATGGGAACGTACGTCATCCAGCAGATTCTTCTTAGTGGAAGAAAATTGATTACGGGTTTCCTGAATTTGAAGATGATCCGAGAAACTTTCATCTTGTTTTATCTACAGATGAAATAAATAATTTTGGTGTACTGAGTAGTAATCATAGTACATGGACCATCATGTTGGTAAATTATAACTTTTCACCATGGTTATGCATGAAGTGTACATACATTATGTTGTCTCTACTTATATCTAGACCAAAGAAACCCGGTGATGATATTGATTTCTCTTTTGATCCATTGATAGAAGATCTAAAATTGATGTGGGATATAGGCATCACGATGTATGATACTCACATAAATGAAGCATTCACATTGAGGGCCATGTTATATGGAATGATAAATGACATCCCCACTTATGTAAATCTATTAGGTTATAGCATTAAAGGAATGTTGGGGTGTCCTATTTGTGAAAAATGCACATACTCAGTTCAGTTGAAACATTCCTCGAAGACTGTGTGTTTAGGACATTAGAAAATTTTACCTCGATGACATAAATACCAATCTTGGATGAAAAAATTCGATGGGAATATAAAACAAGGAACAACACCGTCTCCAGTAATGGGCGATCAACTATACAAAAAAGTATAAAATACTGACATTATTTTTGGTAAACCATTTTTAATAAATTTTACAAAATCAGGTTGGAAGAAGAGATCAATTTTCTTTGAATTACCATATTGGAATTGTTTGTATGTAATACATTTTCTTGACGTCATGCATGTAGAAAAAATGTATTTGATAGTGCTATTAACATGTTGCTAAATGTTCCTCTCAAAGTAAAAGATGGAATCAAGGCTAGGTTGGAATTGATTGAAATGGGGATAAGGTAAGAGTTGACACTGGTGATGGGTAAAAGGCAGACTTTTCTTCCTCCAGCAGTTTACCCTATATCCAAATATGAAAAATTGAAAATTTTCCTTTTACTTACTAGTGTAAAATTTCCACAGGGGTATTCATCAAATATAAAGAATTTTGTGTCAATGAAAAATTTGATGTTACAAAGACTAAAATCACACAAATGTCTTATTTTTATGTAATATTTAATGTTTGTTTCTTTTTGTTTTATTCTGTTGAAAAAATGTATGACATACATTAACTGTACTCTACTTATTTTTCAAAGCCATATGCAGGAAAGTTGTAGACCTAGTGAAGTTTCCCATCATGAATAAGGATATTTCAGTCATATTATGTGAATTGGATATGTTCTTACCACCATCATTCTTTGATATAATGGTCCACCTGATGGTTCACTTATTCATAGAGATTCAACTATGTGGTCCTGTCTATTTCAGATGGATTTTCCCCATTGAATGATATATAAAGATTTTGAAAGGGTATGTCAAGAATCGATGTTGTCCATAAGGTTATATTGCATAATGATATATTGTTGAAGAATTTATTGAATTCTATACCAATTACCTATCGGATGTTGAAAGCATCGGTCTCCCAAAGTCTCATCACAATGAAATCCTTATGGGTGAAGGGATTTCCGGAAGAGATGTTGTTACAATTAACTTGACAGAGTGGGAGAAAGAAAATATTTACAAATTACATAATAATGAAGATGTTGATCCATACATTGAATCCCAAAAAATAAATTATTAGAGATTTGAATCCATCAAGGGCTAAAGGATGGATATCAAATACATATAATCAACAGTTTATAAGATGGTTTAGAGATCAAATTTATAAGGAGTTATCTGAAAATATGAATTCAATTGCCGAATGACTTCAATGGCTAGCCTGAGGACCAAATTAAAATGTTATATCTTACACTGGTTTTTTAATCAATGGTTATATGTTCTATAAAAAAGAACACAATGAATTTGGTATGATGAAAAAAATGGTTTTATACTTGTGGATAAAGTGATGCACATATCTGGTTCCAAGGATAGAAATCCAATTTATGAAAATATGTCATATTTTGGAATTATTGAATAGATATACAAGTTGTATTATACAACATTCCATGTGTCACTTTTCTATTGAAAATGGGTTGAAAATATCCATGGAGTTAAAGTTGATGAAATGGGATCTGTGAAGGTGAATTTTTAGTATAGAAGAGGAAAAATATGATCCGTTCATAATGGAATCACAAGAATTGAAAGAATTTTATGCCTCTAATCCAACAAACAAGAATTTGTGAATTGTCCAACTGGAGACTAAAATTAATGTTGGGTAAGATGAAAATTCAATTAAGGATGACCCTTTCATTAGGACATCACAATTAGTTCATGCTGGTCCTAATGTAGACAATGTCTTGTACATTAGATGGGACCATAAAGAGGGGATTTGTATTCTCAAAAGAGGAACTAAATCCTTGAAACCTTTAAAAAATGAAATAGAGTTCAATGATAAGGTAAAAGTTTTTTAATAAATTATGTTTTTCCTCATAATATTATATGTTCTATACTGCATTAACATAATATAAATTAAATGTTTGATTACTCATATAGACAATGTATTCTACACATTATGATGTTACTAATCCCTTAGAAGAATAAACTATAATGAAGGAAACCCTTTGGATAGATGGAAAGGTAAGGTTATAATATACTTTATCGATTTCACCAAAAAATTATATAATGGAACATTGATTTAATTTTCATTATTCCTTACAGAGTTCATTTATTTTATAAGATTTAAATTCATGTGTCATGCCTTTTAAAGAATAGAAATGATGTTGTCCTTGGTCAATCAAATAGGTAATATTTATGTTTTCATAATAAAATCATTGTCCATAGAATTAATGTATTGTTTCATATTTATGCTTAATTTATTTCTTTTTAGTATTACTCACATAATATGTGTTTTCTTATTCAAGTGGATTATTTTTTTAGAGTTGGGGTGCTATGTCTAACTATCATGATTCCTCTCCCTTAAAACCCTTTCACCCTTATAGTTGTACATTTAGCACTTTCTTTCAGGATACCTCCAATGCTTTTATAGGAAGAGAAACGCACTACCTTTTCTCAATTACAGAGGTAATCTTGATTTTTTCATAGTAAAATAAGTGTCCATAGGATTAATGTAATGTTTCATATGTATGTTTAATTTATTTATTTTTAGTATTACTCACATAATAATTGTTTTCTTAAACAGGTGCATTGTTTTGTTTGAGTTGGGGTGTTTTTTCTATCTTTCATCCATTTTTTCACCAAAAATTCCACATACTTATTCTCCCACAATGCCTTTCACTCTTACAGTCTTGAAATTTATCACTTTCCTTCAAGTTCTCTCCACTTCTTAATCACAGAGGTAATATTGATATTTTCACAGTAAAATCATTGTCCATAGAATTAATGTATTATTTCATATTTATGTTTTATTTATTTATTTTTAGTATTAATCATAATAATTGTTTTCTTATATAGGTGGATTCTTTTTTTTCAAGTTGAGGTTGTTTGTTCGAAACTACCCATGCAGTGTTGGCAGTTCAACAAAGAAAGTTAATGGAAATTGTGGGAACATTGATAGTTAGGTTTATTTTTGAATTTATATAATAATTTTTATTTATGTAATTGTATAAACCAATGTTTTAAATGTCTATAAAATAGTTTTTTTCCAGTATTTGTGTTGTAAATTTCATTTCATTTAAATTCTGTATTGAGACTTTTTTTGTTGATATATGGTGTGTTTCTGGTCCTATAGTGTGTTGTAACAATATAATGCAGTATGAACCTTTATCAGCACTTTTAAAAGTGTTGATAAAGGAAAAATTTATCAGTTCTTATAAAATCACTAATAGAAGGCCTTTATCATCTCTTTTATAATCACTGATAAAGGGTTCCTTTCACGGTTCTAAATAAAAGTTCTGATAAATGGGTCCTTTATCAACAATTTTTTTAGCACTGATAAATGACCCCTTCACTAGCGCTGATAAAATTCCTAGTCTTTTAACATCTCTCACATAGTCATCGCTTTTCTAGAACTAATAAAGTGCATTTCTAGCACTGTTAAAGGCATGTTTTGTAGTAGTGAACAATGATTGCATATGAACCAAAGTGTATATGTAGGGGGTGAGTATATTTTCTCAGTAAGAAATCCAAAAAATAATTCCCACACATGCCACTTAAAATAAGAACAAGTTAGTTAATATTTATATAAAATAGGAGTGAAGAGTAATACAATACGCAAGCCAAGTATTAATATAGACAAATCATACCAAAACCACTTTTCCTTTCAAATCCATCATTTCTACAAAACCACTCAAAGAAAAACTCTCATACACATTCCATGAGCCCACAAACCCAATTCTTGAATCCCCTGTTAATGAAGAAATCCCAGAACAAATTTATGATCATGATTAGAACCCCATTCCTCTGTTCCAAGCTGCCACTTGGTGGTGTAACATACCAATGTTCTCCAGATGGAAGGACAACCAAGTTCTAATCAACAATACCCCTTCTATATGCATCTTGAATTCATACCAACCCATGTTAACTCAAATTAACCCTTAAATTAAGAACCTAAAACCAAGTCTGATCCAACAAGATCTTGCACATACAAGATATGAATGCACCCTCATGTAGAAAAGTTTATGAAAAATCATCAAAATTTATATATACAAGCCTTAAAGTTTGATATATAAGTGGATAGGGATAGAATCCACCTACCTCTAACTGGGTTTTCTAGCAGAGACCAAGATGAAGATGCTCTGTAAAGGAGAATCGCCTGAGGTCACCTATAAATATCATATATTTCCAAATCCACCAGAATTAGAGGAGGGATGAATGTTTTTTGGGAGATAATCGAGTCATAAACAATTAAGATCCCACCCAAAATATCACACATGGTTTCACTTCAAAGATAATAACTCCACTCAAGATAAAACAATTGATATGGTCATTTTAAAATAGGTTTTACTACTACTATACCTTGGGATATAGAAGGGTAGACACTCTTATGACGTTTTGAAAAAACCTTCTTGAACAAGGTTGACCACACATTGACCTAGACACCACCAAATTTACCATGATGTAGGGAAATATACCTCACCATTTTTATTTTTCACATTGAATTCCACTACATAACGAGACCACACTTTCCTTTTCCTCCTCTCTCGCCCATGTACTTAGTCTTTCCTTAACCTCACATGGCACCACACCCTTCAAAATGGGATCCCCTAGAATTTTTAACAACTTTTTTTTACAAAAGGTAACACTTACAATCAAAAATTAAGACCACCTTGGCTACCCCTAGGAGTTTCAGGGGTCACCATTTCACACAGGTGACCCTCCCTAGCTGAAACTCCCACAAAAATGACCTTCTTGGTTGTATCACTACCCATGGTGAACCCAAACACCCAAAAAATGTATCCAATCACCCTTATGATAGCTCAAAATAAGTCTAGTGACCCTCATAAGAAATTCAACTCACCCTCATGCAATATAAAAATAGGTTTACACAAATAGGATCTACCCACATGCGAGCCCAAGACCACCCACATGCAATTGGAATATCCCTTGATGTGACTGGGATCTACCTTGACATGAGCCCAAGACCACCCTCACATGACTGGAATATACCCCAAAGAATCCCAAAACCACCCTCACTTGACTGGAATTTACCATGATATAGAAAATACAAATACAAGCTTACTTTTATTCTATGTACCATGACCATCAAAACCCCCATAGGTCTGGGCATGGTGTTCCTCATGCTAATGGAAATGCATATTGAACTCCCTAAAACACTATACCCACTCCCATGGTGTAGTGATCCTCCTTGAAACCATGAAAAACCACCACATGACTTAAGGATTATAATAAAACCCACAACTCCAAATATTGGGGGTGTCACATTATCCCCACCATTAGTCTTTTCAACCTCAAAAATATGGGGGTGGTATTCTTGAAAAAAAATTGGTTCACTGATCAACAAAAAACTATCCTAGAATTCCTTAAAAACCCAATGATTCTGTAACAATAGATTTTCCTAAGATATGAATCTCCCTTGAAAATAGTTGTCTTGCCCATCCCAAGATAAGATACACTGTGAGAACCCAATTGAAATATAGTTCAAGTGAAAAAAGATTACAAAAATCTAGAAAATAGATTCTAACTCACTATTCTTCCATTAAAAAAATAAAATGAATCATTTCCTACAATTTTCTAAATTAGATAGGTAGTTATCACTTAGAATCAACCTTATTGATACAATCAACAAATCAAAGTTCCCAACACGCTGAGGAGTTAACTACCCTCTCTTACCTAGATGAGAGCTCCATAATTATGAATATACTCACAAGAATAAATGATTACTCACTATTAAAGACCATAAGAAAACACTGATAGGTCAAATAAGGTATCCAATATCTCGAAGCTATAGAAATTCTTTTCCAAAGAATCAATTTCTTTGTAACCTATCACACAAGACTCAACCCAAGGTAATGAATTATTCGAAACACCACCTGAATGATGGGGTTTGATATTGAGGATCATTAAATGATCCAATTACAACCATATTAATAATTTATGGATAACCCACAATAGAAAATTGGGGTCTCTATCAAAGACAATGGAAGTTTGTACACCATGAAACTATAACACTTCTCAGATAAACAAACCTTCTAAGACTTTTATATAATCTATCTATCAAATTGAAATGAAATGCACTAAATCAATGAGTTATTCATGTACCACCCTAGTGAAAACATACTTCTAAATTTTCTTAGGTAATCCAATATAAAATCCCATGAAATTTCCATCATAATACACTAAATGTATAGGTTTAGAGAAACTTTCCTAAAAAGAAGAAAACAGAACCAAAATAGGATCCTCAACATAAGAGAGAATTTCTATTATCTTTCCACCCTTCGAAAGATCCCCACCATTAAGTTCTAACATAATGGGAATGCTATCATAATTTTTCCACTAAACATGCTCTGGCTTGGTCACCCAAGCCTATAATGATATCCACTTGATAGAAAACTATAACTCTATCATGTTCTGTATAACCCAAATACATTCCATAAATTTGAACCATTGATCATCAGTGATTCAACCTTTCACTAACTTTCCACCGAGATACTTGTGGGTTTAAGGAATCCACCACCCAATTGATCATGAAGAGTCAAACCTAATTAGAGAAGTACTTTGTGTGACCAGACATGGGAAAACACAGATAAGGATTTGGATATAAACCACTAATCATAGAGGGTAAGAGTCCCCAAGGTATATTGAAATGATACCGTTCAACCATTCTAAGAAAATGGATCACACATTTCTAAAACCAAACCGTGAAATTACCCACACCTTGAAAAAAAATTCAAAGGTGATTATCCATACTGAAACTACTTTCAACAAACCACAACAAACTAAGAAATTCAACATAGGTAGGTTTTAAAAAAGTAAGGTGAAACTTATGTCTCAATTGCTTCAAATGGACCCATGGTCCACACAATTTAATTGGTGATTAACAATATATGGTTCCTAATTATACCTGTAAAGACTACTCTCTTACTCGATTCACATTCAATATCTATTGAAAATATGAATGACACCATATGAAGATATGAGAGAATAATTTGGTGTAGAAATCAATATAAAATTGAATTCTAGGAACCACCACATTCCATCTATGACATCATACACACCTAAGACAATGAATTCCACCAAAAATGGACCATGTTAATGGTAATTAAGCACGATAAACAATGTAGATTCAAGAATGTCCTATTAACTATGAGGTGTCATGATTCTCATTCCATGAGACATCATTTCCATAAAAAATCATCATTCCTAATTATGGTTATCTAGTCTACCACACATAAAAAAAACCATCCTAAATAGTTCAAAATGAATAAAAACATGTAAAAACCACAAGTACAATAATAACTAATAGTTTAATAGCATATAAATACAACTGAAAAATCAACTGTAATAAGCATAACCAGTACAATAACCAAAAACAACATAAACATTTCCCAAGGGACTATCTGACCACATATTTATAGGCACAATAACTTGCCACTTCCCATTCCATATAGCCATTAAGGTTTCCACCCACCGATTCTCCATGATATAAAATTTCCAAAAAATCACATGAAATTTATCAAGTTCCTAAAATAATGAAAAGGTTTTCCTTGAACATTTACATTTTTAAAAACCCATTTCATGAGATCTTTGTAAAATATAAATACCAGTAGAATCATTCATAAATCCCCTTTTTATAAAATCTCTTTAAAAACTGGAATGCCATGAAGAAACTTTTATGAAACAAAACTTAGTAAATACTAGAAAATTATAGATTTCAGAAAAATAAAAGGTTTCTTTTCACCAATTATTTTCCCCCACTATTCGTTTAAATAATGGTTTTAAAATATTTTACCTATCCTAAAATACCTAAAAATTTTCATGAAACATTCTAGAAAATCATTTTTAAACCCTTCTTTAAATAAATAAAATAGCTGTGAAACAAAACATGCTAATGATATTATTTAATTTTAAAAAATCATTATAAAAATATATATAATTATCAATAAAATCACATGAGTGCCATCAACTAAATCACATGGGCTTGAACACTCAAATCACATAAATTCCAAGAAGGAACAATTTATAAATATTCACACCTCATTTCATATTAATATAAGAGTCACTAATCACAACATCAATTTAAAGATTTTAATTATATGATGTTCACAAAAATCTACAATTTATTCATTTATTTCTATCTAGTAAGAAGAAAATGTTAATCATATATACTTTTACATCCACATTTCATATCATTATTCTCAAGTTTAAACATCTTCCCAAAAATGTTTTGTTTCCAAACTATATGCTCAATTAATACCCTTACTAAGAAACCTGGGTTAATATTACATAAATTTTAGCATGCTTTCATAACCCGTGAATTAAAATTTTTACTAATACTAGAAATAATTAATCATTTAACATGATATCACATTTAACATATTTTTAATTTTATATTATATAATATTCATTATATTACACACTCTTTGATAATTATGTTATTATCATAGAGTAACAAAAATATATTCTTCTCTTTTTATTTATCTCCAAATTTACCAAACAATAACAACTCAATGTTCTCACATTCTCTTTATTTAATCATAGTCAATATAAAATATAACCTCAAATTATGAGGTTTAAGTCATGTCATGACATATCATAAAAATATTCAATGAGACACTAATTTTTTTTTTATGTTTCATATTAAATGGTCTTATATAGTATATACATGGAAACACTCATTAAGTATGGAGGTAGTAAACATGAAATTATTATATAAATACTTATATAAAATTGTTAACAATTTCTTAAAATAACAGGCATTTAAAATACCATTTAATAAATTAATTCTAATAAAAGTCATTACTAGTTTAAATTTTAGTTTCACAGCAATTTTATGTTCTTTTAAACAATAAAACAAAATGAAATCATAAAAAATCAATACCAGTAAAAAATCAGCAGACAATCACCAATCCAAACCATATTTACCATGTTCTTAAAACTCTTTCTTAGAATTTCCAATTCCATCCACAAGTAAAACCAACCATTTCCCATAAAAAAAGTCATCAGGATACAATTTACCAGCTAATAACTAATAAAACACCATGAAAATGTTGGAATACTAGGGTTAAGTATCTTTACTAATGGATGATACTAAATATTTATTAGCTAAACCCATGATGATGAGATGAAAATACATATAGAAGTTTTTAACAATAATTTTTGTACCAGAACCACCATGGTAACATGAAGTTTAGTATAAAGAGGTTATATATGTCTTTTTATGCTCTACATTTTATGTTCTTACACATCTTATATCCATATCTATAATCCCAACTGTCAGACTATACCAAACCGATACCATTTGTAACATCCCAATGTGACCAGATGACATAATAACTAAGTATGAATCAACAAGGCCCATTCTATATGCATCATGAATGAAAAAAACTAATATTAAACCAATGTTACCCTTAATTTTGGCATTAAAATATAATTTTGAACCAACAAGGCCCCATATGTGAAAAATATTAATACACCCAACCCATGCAGTCAAGTTTACACACACCAAACTTTTCTTTTGAAAATCCATTAAAAAGAGAAATACTTTGAAGAGTTTTTAACCAGAATATTTCATGAACCAAAATTATAAAAATTTAGATACAAATGCCTTCATGTTAAATATATAAATGGAGAGATAGAGAAGCCACCTACCTATAATTGATTTGTCCAGTAGAGACTAAGATGAAAAATATTTGGAGGGAGAATAACTCAAAATTGCCTCTGAAAATTGTTAGGTTCTAGAACTCTCACAATTGTATGAATAGTGAATGTTTTTTGAGATTAACTAAGTCAAAATGAGTTAATATCCCCCTAAAAATATCACACATGATTTTACATCGAAGTGTATTGTGAAGTCCCGGGCCCAGTTTATAGACATGTGATCAATCCGGTTTGCTGCAATACTAAAACCCCAACTCCAGTAACCTAGAGTCGATGTCTACTTTATTAAATTGGTATAAGGTACAAATGATATCATCCCAAAGGACCTACCATTTTATTATTCTTTAAGAACCAAATATATATATGATTCCCATATTACATTGTAAATATAAAAAACATAACATAATTTTTTTTCATCCCTGATATCAATCATAATATTCTTCTTCATATCCAGAGGGAAGGAAAACAAATAAAGGGTGATCTCATATGCTCATTAATATTTATGTATATTCGAGTATATCATGAATAAATAAGACATAATCAATATTACAAGGTAAATAAATGAAAAAATTTTCCATTTAATTAAAAACTTGAGCATGAAATGCCACCATGGATAATATCAATGTAATAATCTCATGGATAATAATGATTGAATTCTCAATAAAGGAAATGATTAATACTATATTTCATGATCTCAAACATCATTATATCTATACCATCAAAGCCTTATTCCAAGGAAGTTTAATTTTTGGGTAGGTATACATGAGAAACCCATTTAATAATTTTGGCCAACCGATTTGCCTGAAGAGACCTATCGATGCATTAATGGACTATCTAAAATCAAGCCCCACCCTTCACTGCATTTACAATGAATTCCTCATATATTTAATGATAAATTGAATTTATAAACAATATT
Source organism: Viscum album (assembly GCA_963277665.1). Lineage (NCBI taxonomy): Eukaryota > Viridiplantae > Streptophyta > Magnoliopsida > Santalales > Viscaceae > Viscum > Viscum album. The sequence continues at coordinate 893,832,780 of OY728151.1, read as the reverse complement.
CCTTATTAATAAATATCTATATTGAGTAAATAATACCAAATATTAAGGTTTCCCCATTTAATGAAATAACTTTCATAGTAAAATACAGTATGTATAAATGGTATATGATTTAGAAAATAATCATATAAATGATAAAAATAATATGAATATTTAAGAGAAATGAAACATTTTTTTTAAAATGATCACAATAAAGTGAATGTTTTAACATAAATTTAATGACATCAAAATTAAAAAGAGATAAAATATGACCATCATTTCATCAGAAATGTTGGTTTTAAAATAAATTCTTGTCTTCTATAAAATAAAATAAAATGTAAGAGAGACATTAAAATAATATTTATTAAAAGAGTTTTATTTTTAAAATAATTTAAAACATGTAGAATAAGTTAAAAGAAAATAAAACAGTTATGACAGTGGGAAAGTCTGTTAGCACTATATAAGTTAAAAAGAAACATCCCATTTGAATTTTTGTAGAGAAAGTAAAAAATAAACCGTTCAAAAAATATTATAAACATTCCTCTAAAACCTTGTAAAAATTATAAGGTAACATAAAATGTCATTTATAACTCATTTTATTAAATAAAAAGGACTTTTGTAATTTTTTTTGAAAAATATGAACATGGAATAAAAATATACCTGATCAAAAACAGAAATAAGATTGAATTTTATTTTAAATATTAATTTGATTGATAAAAGTTAAAAAGAGAGAAAAATTTAGAATAAAACATTGAAACTCATTAAATATTGAGTGTATAATAAAATAGATTATGTTTATTAAGTATATATTATATGATTAATTCAAGGAAAATAAGTGCAATCCCAAAAATGAGATTGTAAAATAAATTATTAACTATTTGGTAACTTTCAAATCATAACCCCTTGAATGTGAAAAATTGAATTGAAACATTAATCATCATTAATAGATATATATTTATGTTAAATACATCAAATGAGTATTATATAAACCACATAAAAGTAAATAGGTCCATACTACCAACTATGTCCCAATAGAGTGAAAATTGATACAAAACCCCTTACCTCAAGTTTGACTTGCCCTGTAGGTACTCTAACCTCCTTTATGATAAATTAAAATTTATTATAATTGAATAATATAATAATATTAATTTATATAATATCATATATGATCTATTTATAACATTTATCCTTCGTTTATTAATAATTTTCTATTATTATCATTATTTATGGAGTTAACTGCTTTGTTTTTCATGTTTGTTTTGATTCAATAGTCTTATTCCTTGCATCTTTATCATGGTTACATAATCTCCATAATGTTATTCAAGATATAAATATCATATATATATATATATATTCAATATATAGATATTTAGAATCATCCATAAAATGGAGAGTTAGAAAAATGAATTACACCATTCATGGAGACGGTAGACCATACATATGCATGAATGCAATTTTCAATTTTTGATGGATGGAAAAAAAGAAAGTGTAACACCCTGTTACATTTCTATTAGATATGTTTTAACTTTTTTTTATTTTTCATTGGTTGAGTAATGATGATAAGGAATTGGGAGGATACTTGTAATGATGAAGTCATAGATTTGTTGGAATTTTTATCATAAAACCTACAGTTTTTGCAGTCTATTGGGGATTTACACACTGTGTAATGGGGTTTCACAATGTGAAATCATCTCCTGTAAGATGATATAAAATAGGTATACAATGTTAAAGGTTAAAATCTATGTAATTATTAAAAATTGTAATTTTAATAAAAGGCGACGGGTTTTTCAGCATATGTGGGACTCAAAAATTACATGACGTGTAGTTGGTTTACATGACGTGTAAAATCCAGAGTATCAATTTTAAGCAGGTGTTTAAGCTGAAATTATTATTTCATTTTGATAGTTTTCCTTGTACTTGACCTAGAGGCTCTTACTAGACGATTTTAGTGATCTATAATCCCTCTAAATCATCTGTTTAGTGATTGATCATCATGTTGGTTGCGTTGCATCTCTTTGGGTAAGCAGTCTCCCTATATATTCTACATCTCTCAATTTTACCCATTATTTTTTATAGATCATCTTGGTATTTATGTATATAAACTCCATTTTGTTGGATCTTTATTATAGGTAGAGTTTTTAGATCTTCTACATATTTTTTCCTTCATTGGAAAGTCCCATTGCGAGCATTGTGATTGTGTGAAAAAGGTAGGTGGTTCTATTTAAGATTGAAAATTTGATTAAATATTTATTTTATTTATTTTATATTGATTTCAATTGATTTATGAAAACCCAATTCTATGAGAATTGAGATTGAAATTTATTTGGTATGGATTTTGGAAAAAAACCCCAATTCCATTGGAATTGGAATTTGGGGTGTGAATTTAAATTGATGGAAAGTGTGAAATAATTTGAGAATTGATTTTGGAAAATGGATTAAATTGAATATATAAAAAAAACTATGATTGGTTTTATTTTAAAAAGGCATGAAATGATGAAAAACCCATGATTTGGAACTGAATGTGAATTGACATTTTGAAAAGGAAAATTGGGAAATTGAATTGTGAATGATGATTGATGTGAAATGAAATGATTTTAACCTTTTTTATATTGATTGATTGATAATATTAAATCCATTGTATTTAATAGATTATTTGGGAAAATTATACTAGGATGGTAGTTCCCTAGAAATGTATTGATGACTACAACTCTAAAAAACATAGTTAGGAAAATCTTATCCCTGATGGGATGTTGATGAGTCTTATTCGGCATGTGCCTGAGGGATGTGTGTACAAATATTTCCATGATCACTAATATGAGATGCATGGGATCCTATAACTATAAACTATCATACCATAAGGAATATGACCATGGTGCTCGTTGTGATTTTTTTTATTATAAATTACATTGATTGTGAAACCGCTCTACTCATTGATAGTGATTTATATAAAATATTTTTTATAAAGTGTTTATTTATGCCATGTTTTAAATGTTTGCCATAATTTTTAAATGATACATTTATTTGTTTATTATTTTGGAATATTATTATGGAACACTTAGTGAGACCCTAATGGGATTTTATCTCACACCCTACCTTTGACTTTGGGTGTTTGTAGATTTCCTCCTACCAGGTCCGAGCAAAGGGAAAACACCTCTTATAGGAGGTGGATGTTCTTGATCACTTGGGGCTTGGAGTGACGTGTCCATTGGAATGTTGATCTTGTCTTTTCAGACTTTGAGTACTTTTATGATGTATTGTTTTAGTTTTTTATATACCTATTTGGTTTTTGGTACTATATCCTTAAGGAATTTTGAGCATACAAATATGTATATGTTATCTTCTGCTATTTTTGTGGAAAATTTATTATCATTTTTTACATTGTATGACGATAGGTGATAGTATCCTATCCATGGGGATCAGGAACTCCCTTCAGGATATGTCATGGTCGGCTCGAGTGTCAGGGTACCAGGGTATCCGGGATAGTTCATGAAAAAGTGGCAACAAAGGTGTAGGTTGAGCATCTTTCATTGATGTTTGTATGAAATTTGAGATCTTTTATTGACCTAGAAGGTAGTTGTGAGTGATTTCATTTCTATATCTCATAAAAATGAGCCTTAAGTCACCATGGGTGGTTTGGGAAAGGCATCTTGAGGATTTTTTCTACTATTTTCCCTACTTTATATTTGGATCTAAATCTTGTTTTCTTATTTTATAGGATTAATTTCTCTATTTATCCCGTTTGAGTTTTTGATTTGAGTAATCTTATGATGACTTATATTTTGTTTTCTGATGTTGTGTAGAATCATAACTTTGATAATATGTGTGAAAAAGAACCAGTAGGAAGTTGTTGATGAACCATAGTGAGAAAATATTCTTATCGACCATAACCTCATTGAGGTTATTGTGTGTGCTATCCAAGCTCTGGGATAGGAAAACGAACCCATTCCCATTCATGATCTAGTTGTGTAAACTTAGAGGTATGGATATAGTACCCCAAACATTTTATGTTATGTTTCTGTATTCATCACTGAGTTACATTCTATTCATCACTGTGTTCCTTTGAAACAATACTAGGTTATTTAGGATATAGTTAAAACCTCGCTATTAAACAAAAATTTATCACTTATATGTTTTGAATTTCGAAAAATGGTCATCTGGAGTTGTGTTCAGTAAGTCATTTGGAGTCTGATAGAAAAAAACTTGATTTTTGGTGAATAGTAACAAACCCATATGAATAATAATATGAATAGTAACATACCCTTATGAATATTAAATAATAATAATATTTTATTTTCTTAAGGTAATAAGATAATAAGATCTTAATTAATTTTTCAATGTCACATAAAACTAACTGCACTTCAAGATTTTTATTTTTCAAATTAACTATGAAAATCTGGAATTTTTTATGAATAGTGAAATACAGTAAAATACCATATATTCAATTTATCAGTTAAATACACTATTCATGAAATCACAAGTGATGCAAGGCCACTTGGTTCGAACTCACATACACTTATTACTATTAGGGGTCACATGAAACAACACTATTTGGATGTCTTGATAGAAATAATAAAATAATGAATTTAATATTCAAATTATACCCCTCTCCTCCACTATAAAACCCCCCACCACTACCTCTTCTCTTCACTCCTCTAAGACTTGAAGCTCCTCAAAGTTCTGCCCAATAATCCTCCCAAGTCTATTCCCCATGTCCTAGAGATTCTGGTCTCACCAAAAGACCAAAACCAAAGCCCTTAAGAAGGATCTCAAGGAGAAGAGATCAAGAGGTAAACAACCTCTTTTATTTTATTTCTTTTCTTTCATTTTATGTTATTATCTTCCATTCCCTTTGGATTGTGTTGGTATATTTCATTAAATATTCCCCCTTACTGTCCATATTATGTATGAATGATGATATATTCCATTCCTCTCATAAATCTGTTTTTATGAAATTTTAAGAGATGCCGTTAGGCTGCCGAATTTTCGTGAGAAATTTATCAAGTTTTCTTTCATTTTAAGATTCCTTTATTTTATTCTTCTTTCCTCAACTCATCTTAACCAAGAGTCATGTATGCTCCATAATCTTGTATATTCTGTATAATCTAATTTTTATGGAAAATTATTCATCATTATTCTTCTCCTCTCCCACTTATTTAAGGAATAAAAACATTGTCCGTGATGTGTCGAATTATCGACATCGTGGACATTGTAATTTCAATTTACATTAATTATTTCAAGTCTGGTCATGAAACCAAATATATGGTTGAAACAGGTCATAATATATGTGTTTTATCTTGATTAGCATTCTGGAATCATTACACGTACATAATATGGAATAATAATACGAAACATGTTTATTGAGCACAAAACTTCCAAGCAAAATTCAAGCGTTTATTTTTAACTCATAGAATGAGTCATCCTCATGGTATGTAACCAGAATCATTATAATATCATTTATATCTCTTTAATGTCACTAATAATGTATATTAACAATTCTTTATGTTTAACCATATTTCAAACCAACTTCCATTCATGAATACAAGTAAACAAATCATGAAACCCAATGCTTCCGAAACAATAAGATTTAATCTCTTAAACCCATAAAAAAGGAAATTAATGAAATTAATAAGGTTATATCATATAAATTACATGTTGATTAGGTTTTGGAATTATTAATTAATGAATCTAAATTTGATTATTCAGGTCGTTAAGAACAATCAAGAACACACTAGAGAAAAAGGTAAGGGGTTTCTCATCTCACTTTCATTTCTGTGAGATTTTCATTGTTCGCCACTTATTCCTTGTATGTGGTATATGTGTACTTCCCTTTTATATATAATAAAATTATTCTATTTATATTCATGTTATTAAATGTTTCATTTGATGTTCATTAAGTATTGGTCATATGATTCGACAGATTACATTGTGGTAAGGGACTTCATCACAACTACCTTTTTGTTGTGACTAACTTTGTATTGTGCACCTAATAATCCTTATGTGGCATACCTAATACCCATTTGAGATCACTTTACATTTGAAATTGTATTTATATTAAATATCTATAATCTCATGTCATGGATATGATTGTTTTCTAAACCGTATACCATTTTACATGCGGTGTTTATTTGGAAAGTTATTATGGAAATATTGGTGAATCTGTATACTCTACTCTATATGGATATTGAAAAGGCATATTGATCTTATATTAAATCAATGTATAAATAATTATTGGACATAAAATGGTGGGTGAGGTCTGCTACAGCCCCTCGATGCATCGACAGGTCTCATGAAACAAAACAGTTTGGCGACAAACCCTTCAAGTTTGTTGCCAAAAATCAGACGGGTTTCTACCCACATAACTGAACTGTTTCAACGGTATTATGGTTTCATGTGCCAGATACATGACTTCCAATTAATAAGAATTCTCTTTATTCATTATCAGTTACTATTATTATCCCTGAGGTTTTCACTATGAAAAAATCTATGGATGCAGATTCATTTTCAGTTTATTAATGGAATTAGTTATTCATTTATTCACTATGCCATATTGATTTTGTTAGCTTGATTATGATTCAATTATTATTGTACTCATGATTCTGCTTTTTTAACCCTTACTGAGCATTTTATCTCACCCCTTTCATTGTTTACCTTCAACAGGTGATGAAGAGAAGGTCTTTTATTGAGTTTGTGTGGTTGTAGTTTTAGTTTTGTTATGTATTGTATCTTGTAACCTTTTTCAATGTAATTTGTGTTACATCTATGTATGTAGTTTCTTCAAGAATACTAAATTGATCTTTCCTTCGTGATTTTCATTCCTTCTAACTATGCCAATATCACAAGTAATGCACCGAATCCAGCCTAGTGGGGTCGGGGTGTTACAATGGATCTCAAAATTATTATTAGGAGTTACTTCATCAAAAGAAAACTAATTTACAAGGCTTTATTTATCCTTAGGAGTCCAAGGAATGGTTTTGTAATATAGATATTCTGTTTGATTTCTTGGAAACTCCTGAAGCTATTAAGGTAAAGTGTGGTACCTTTAAACTAGAGGGACCTTGCAGGAGATGGTGTGACTCGATGGTTATGGAGAACAATTATGAGGGTTTTGAGTGGATGGAATTTAAATTTCATTTCACTGACTAATTCTATTCAGATTCTATGGTTTTGGAAATGGCTATGGACTTTTTAAAACTTGAAGAGACTAATAGGACTATGATAGAATATGTGAATCTATTAACTGATATTGTGTGGTTTTTCACCAGATATTATATTGAATGAGAATATTAAGAATGTAAATTTAGATATTTTACTTCATTATGATATTCTTTCTCAGGTATTCTTACTAAATCTCACTTCTTATACTGACGTGCTAGATAGGGAGTTGATGGTCAAACTTGATCTGGTTGGTAAGTTAGGGTTGACGAGATTTATTTTTTCTTCCAGTGGTAGTTCTATGTGTTCCTAGGGAAGAGTAAGTGTGATGAGTCTCATATTATTTATTGATAATAGTGTTCTTCTAGACCTATTGTAGTTCCTAGAAAAGGCCCTTTTACTTGCTTCTAGTGTTGAAATCCTGGGCATTCAAAATGGGTTTTCAATGAGACATCCAAGATATGTGGTTCTTGTGGTTATTCCAAACACTTTAAAAAGTTCTATTTTATATTTTATTCCCCACATAGTAGAACAGTATCATTATAACCTAAAATTACTATGGTTCAATAAGATGATTCATGAACAAAGGGGTTCTTGCAACAAACATCTGGAACAAAGCTTCTTCACATAGCCTACGAGTCTCCAGAGGATACAGATACGTGTTCAATGGCTGTGAGAGGTAACATCATTATAACTTAATCTTTAGTGATTGATTTATTTGATACAGGTATACCTCACTCATTTATATCAACTCATTATGTGAATCTACTAAATATTCTTATGGTGATTTTTTTATGTGATGGATATTGCTACACCCCTCATAACAAAGAGAGAGAAAGGTATTTACTTTCCCGCTTTCATTTTCTCTTTATTCAATATTGATCTTACTTAGGATTTTCTATACCTTGAAATGAAACCTATTTATTTCATCTTTGAGATGGATTGGCTTATAACTAATAGATCTCGAATTGATTTCTATCTTTGACGAGTCTCCTTTACAGTTCCTGATGGGGTGTGTCATATCTTTTAGGGACAATGGGACCCAAGTTTGATTAGAGCCAGAACTTCTTATCCAAATTTGGGGAAAGTAATATAAGTGTTTTATTTTGATTTAGAGCATGAATATTTGAGCAGTGATCTCCCTCTAATTTTCATCAAGTTTCACGAAGTTTTTTCTTATGACTTCCCTAGTTTTCCACTGGTAAGGGAGGTACTGTTTTCTATTGATTTAGTGCCTAGTAATATACCAGTATCTATTCCTTCTTATCACATGGAACTGGATAAAATGAAATAGTTGAAGAATCATTTGGATGATCTGTTAGAGAAATTATTTATATGCCTGAATGTGTCACCTTGGGTGGTACCTGTTCTCTTTGTTAAGAAAGATGATGTAACACTTTTCTTATGTGTTTATTATCAAAAGCTCAAACGAGTTATAGTAAAGAAATGGTATGTTTTTACATATATTTATGATCTGTTTTGACTAGTTTAAAGGGGTGAAGTAGTTCATGAAGATTTATATTCTATATGGTTATCACCAATTGAGAAGTGGTATAACCATTATGAATACCTTGCCATTCCATTTGGTTTAACCAATTATCCTGTAGTCTTTTTGTATTTGATGAACATGATCTTCCAAGAGTATCTTGATACATTCATGGTGGTATTTGTGGATGACATCCTGGTTTACTCTAAGTATGAGGAGCATCTTTTAAGTCATTTGAGAGAAGTTTTGGAATTTTTGAGAAATCCCTGACTTTATGCCAAGCTATTGAAATTTGATTTCTAGATTTGGGAAGTTAAATTCTTAGTACACATGGTCTCAAAACATGGTATTTAAGTTGATCTTGAGAAGGTTAAAGATTCTATGACATGGGATAAACTGTGTAATGGTTTCAAGATTTAGAGCCTTTTGGGTTTAGCTGGATATTATCACTGGTTCATAGAAAATTTCTTGAAGTTGGATTCTCTGATGACTACTCTAACTCAGAAGGGAGTGAAGTTTTCTTGGGATGAGAAATGTCAGAGTTATTTTTTTGAGTTGAGATATATTTTGACTTCTGCATCAGTGTTCACTCTTCCAGAGGTCGGGCAAGGCTATGTGGTATTATTTGATGCATCAGGTTTAGGTTTGGGATGTGTTCTTATATAGGGTGATCACATAATTGCTTATGGATCTGAGCCACATGAGAAGAATTATCTAACCCATGACCTTGAACTTGAATCTTTGATGCATTCACTTAAGATTTGGTGTAATTAACTTTTCATATAATGGTTTACCATGTATTCCAACCACAATATCTTGAGTTATATCTTTTATAAAAAATATTTGAATCCCTGCTATAGGTGTTGGGTGGAGTACCTACAGTCTTTATATTTTGATATTTCCTATTCCCCATGGAAATACAATGTCATTAATGATTCCTTGTGCTCGAAAACTTCCAACCCAATCCATGAAAGAATCATCAGAGAGTGGAACTTGATGGTTTTTTTTCTTCAAATTTTCAAATTGGAGTTCAGAAAACAGGGGCTAAGGTTGTCTTGGAAAATGTTCAGTTGACCTCCTCTCTTCTCGAGATGGTTATTCAAGAACAATATATTGATGAATATTTCCATAGAATTAGTGACTCTATTTATGGTGGGGATATCACTGTAGAGGGTTCGTTCTCCGTGGAGGGTATTCTATGTTTTTAGAATTTTTTTGTGTTGTTACCTATGAGAAAATATGTGATGGGGGATTTCTATAATTACTAATGGGATGTGAAACTAGGAACCACAAAGATGTTTTATGACATGCACTGTCGATTTTGGTGGCTAGGTATAATATGAGACATCACTAACTTTGTTTCACACTGCTATACTTTCCAACATGCTAAGGATGAGAATTAGAGACCTTCAGGTTTTCTTCATCTACTTCCAGTGACACTTGGAGGTGGGATGGGATCTCTATGGAATTTGTGTTTGGGTTTCTATGTACCTAGATAAAGAGTAATGTGATATGGGTTTTGATTGATAGGCTGACCAAATCTTCTCACTTTATACCCATTTTTTATACAACCAAAGTTGAGGAGGTGGGAAATCTCTATGTGAGAGATATTTTTCATTTTCATGGAGTTCCATATGCTATAGTCTCTAATATATATCCCCATTTTACTTATATATTTTGGAGAGGCCTCCAGGAGGCAATGATATCTTAGTTTTATTTGAGTATGACATACCATCTATAGACATATATCCAAATAGAGAGAACTATACATATTCTTAAAGATATGCTTCATATAAGTGTCCTCAATTTTGGTGAAACATGGGATGACCATTTGAGATTGGTTGAGTTATCTTACAAAAATAGTTTCTAGTTTGTGATCAAAATGGATCCTTTTGAGGCCTTGTATGTAAGGATACATAAATATCTATTGTTTTATTTGGAGATTGGTGAAAGTTTATTGGTTAGACCGAGCTTGGTTCAAGAGACAACAATAAATATTTAATTTATTCATTAGATAATGTTTATGTAATAGAACCAATATAAATATTATTCTGATTATCAACATAGACTGTTGGAGTTTTCAGTTGGTGACTAGGTTTACTTGAATTTTTCACTACCTTTAGTCCATCAACGGATTGGGAGGAAAGGGAAGCTTTCTCTTTATTTTGTGGGACCTTTTGAGGGTTTTTAGAAGGTGGGGAAATGGGATTACCATTTAGAACTTCCAAAATAGTTGAATATGATACCCAACATGTTCCCATGTATCACAATTATGAAAGTATATTTCTAATCCATCTCATGTTTTGAGTTATAATGATCTTGATGTTGAGCCTAACTTATCCGTGACTGAGCATCTGGTTAGGATTGTTGATTCTGAGACTAAGGTGCTTTGTGGGAGGAATATACCTTTGTTCCATGTGATATGGAAGCACAATTTTAATTCACATGAGGTGTGGGAGCATAAGGTACTGATGATAGGGAAGTTGAATCACCCTTTTAACATGTAAGATTCTTGATAAGATTTCTATGGAAAGAATGTTTTTATAGTGGGGAGGTTATAATTCCCCATTACCTTTCTGTTAGGTATGTTTTAACCTTTGTTTTAGTTTTTCTTTTTTGTTCGTTGAGTATTTCTGAGAAGGAATTGGGCGAATACTTACAATGGTTAAGTCATATATGTTTTGGATTTTTTGGCATAAAACCTATAGTTTCTACTATCGGTTAGGAATTTACATTCCGTGTAATGGGGGTACACGATGTGTAATCATCACCTAGAAGAAGCCTTGAAATGGGTATACAACATTCAAGGTTACATGATGTGTAAAACTCACATGCTGTGTAAATATTAAAAATTGGACTTTTAATAAAATGCAATGGGATTTTTGGCGTATGTGGGACTAAAAAATTACATGAATGGTAATTGGGTTACATTCCATGTAAAATCTAGAGTGTAAGTTTTATGTAGGAGGTTCAACAGAAATTATTATTTTATTCCTCTAGGTTTCCCTGATCTCAACCTAGAGGCTCTTACTAGGTTATTTTGGTGATCTCTAATCCCTCCAGATCATTAATTCAGTGATTGATCATCATGTTGGTCATGGTGAATATCTCCGGGTAAGTGGTCTCCCTATATATTCTCTCCCTCTCTCCCTCTCTCCCTCTCTATCTCTCTCTTCCTCCTCCTTGGAGTTTGATAGATCATATTTTGGATTGATGGATCTAAACTCTATGTTGTTGAATATTGATTATAGGTTGAGTTCCTAGATCCTTTTTATCTTCTTCCTTCATTGGAGAGTCCCGTTGTGGGTGTTGTGATTGGGTGAAAAAGATAGGTGGTTCCGTTTAAGATTGTACATTTGATTAAACATTAATTTTCTTGATTTAATATTACTTTCAACGGATTTGTGAAAACCCAATTCAATTTGAAATGGTATTAAAATTGATTTGGTATGGATTTTTGGGAAAACCTATAATTATAATGGAATTAGAATTTGGGGTGTGAAATGAAATTGAAGGAAATTGTGAAATGATTTGAGAATTAATTTTGGAAAATGGATTAAATTGAATTGATAAAAAATTGATTGGTTTTATTTAAAGAATGTATGAAATGATGAACAACCCCTGATTTGATTTTGAATGTGAAATGGAATATTGAAATGGAAAATTGGGAAATTGAACTATGAATGATGAATGGTGTAAAATGAAATAATTTACCCTAATTGATTTATTGAGAAGATGAAATCCTGGGAAGTTAGTGGGTTATTTGGGAAAAGCATGATATGATGGTAATTCACTTGAAACTGATTGATGACTACAACTCTAAAAAAACTTAGCTATGAAAATGTTACCCCTAATGGGATATTGATGATTCCTATTCAGCCTGATCCTGAGGGACACAAGTAAAAATATTTCCATGATCCCTGATATGAGATGTCTGAGGATTGTATAACTAAAAACTATTATACTACATAGAATATGACCATGGTTCTTATTGTGTTTATTTTGATTATAAATGACATTGATTGTGAAACTACTTTACTCATGCTTAGCGATTTATATAAACTATTTTATATTAAGTGTTTATTTAATACATGTTTAAAATGTTTTCCATTATTATTAAATGAATAATGTTTTTGTTTATTATTATAGAATCTTATTATGGAACACTTGGTGAGACCATAATGATATTTTATCTCAAACCCTACCTTTTCCTTTGAGCGTTTGGATATTTTCTCCTACCAGGTCTAAGAAAAGGGAAAGAACCTATTGCTGGAGGTGTCTGTTCTTTATTCCTTGGGACTTGGAGTGATGTGTCCTTTGAGATGTTGTGTTTTTCTTGTTATACATTGATTACTTTGATTATGTACTATTTGGGTTTTTGATATACTTGTTCGGTTTCTAGTATTGTCTCCTTAAAGAGTTTTGAGCATATTGATTTGTATATATTATCTTCCACTATTTTTGTGGCATATTTGTTCCCAATTTTTTACATTATATGATTATAGGTTCTAGTCACCAACCCATGGGGATTAAGGACACCCTTCATGCTATGCCATGACCGTCTTGGGTGTCAGGGTACCAGGATATCCGAGATGGTTCATGATAGAAAGTTAAATAAAAATTAAACTTTATAGTATCATTGTTATATAATATATATCATACATATTAATTAATTCTATCCTTATTACCATCCATGTAAATCATAAATAAAAAAAATATAAATCACATCACTTCTTGGAGGTGGTAATCTACATGTACGCATGAGCGATGGGTACAACACATTATGAGGAAGTAGAAGAAGAAATAAAATTGAAAGAGTCGGTAAAGATGATTACATATTCTTTGGTATACTTCCTTTATATATCCTCTTAGGAGACTTAGGGTTGGTTTTTTGGTAAGACCAGTACCTCTTATGTCATGAAACAACCTAAATAACCTAGTACTATAATACCTAGACAAGTCTTGACATAGCTTAGAGGGCATTCTCAATCCTCACAGGTTGGAAAATAGCACCTAAACTCAAATAAGAAACAAAAGGGAATTATTTTTCTACAAAACAATGGAAGATAAACAATAAAAGTCAGCATGAAAACACTCATCAAGGATAAAGTTCCAGAAAAAAAGGTAAAATAATACCCAAATAGTAAATCATAAAATGACACGACATTTATGAAATAAATTATCATAAAACCCATGTAATAGGTGGACACATCTTGACCAATCAACTTAGTCACTCCAGTTCCCACGAATCAAGTACACTCAACACCTTCAAGTGATGATTTCCCTTTGCTTGGACACGACACAAGATAGTATAAAAATTCTAGAAGACAAAGGTAGGGTGTGAGATAAACAACCCATTATGGTCTCACCAAGATTTCCATAATCAATTCCATAATAATAAACCATTTATCCTTTAAATTTAAATAAAACATGGCATGATAAGTCATTTACATATTAAAAAACTTGTTTTTAACCAAAAAATGGTAGATATATCAAAAAAGTCTCAAATGAACATTTTATATAAAACATTTATATAAAATATTTGTCATGAATAAAATAGTTCTAAAAACAATGACATGTATAATTAAGTCAAGAAAAATAAAGAACCATGGTCTTAATCTTTGAGTTACGTTAGTTTTGGGTAATCAGATCCTCACACTTCTCAACCATCATAATGTTTTTAGATATGTGTGCACACTATAATCAAAACCCTAATAGGGGAACCATTATGGGGAATCAATCAACACCCCATTAGGGGACCCATCATGAGAATTCATTCTGAACATGGTTTTGTTAGTGTTGTTATAGTCAATCCATTGTTAGGGTGTCAGAGTCCTAACATGTTTTTCATAATCACCACTAACTATACATACTCACAAGTGCTTTAAAAAATAAATCTACCAATCATGATAAAATTTTCCAAGTTTAGTTTCTACAAGACTTTTCCTTTCAAAACCAATTCATATTTTTTCCTCAAATTCATGAATTTTCAAATCATATTTTATTTTAAGATAATTTTATCAAGAATAAATATCAAATCATCCCATAAAATCAAGTTACAATTCAATACATCATTTTTCTCAAAATCCATCGAACAATTTTAATTTCATTGAAATTGGGGATTTTTCATAATTCCATTACATTTTAAATAAAACATTATGTCATCTAAAATTATGGATTTTAAATCAACTAAAAACTAATTTCAAATCAATCACGAAACATAGGGTTTCAATTATAAGATAAATCCTTATGGAACCACATACCCTTAATTCACAATATTAAATGATCAAACACCCAAAATGGTAATTCAAAAGGGGAGGTGAAGGCACAAAAGATCATGAAGGAATCTCAGAAAGGGATCGAATGCATCCACTTGTGCTACAAAATAAGAAGAAAAAGGTGTTTGAGGAGTCAAAAATCCTCTTAGAATCCTTCAAAATCCAAAAAGGTCGAATTAGGTTTGAATTGGAAAATTTGGAATTTAAATTGGATATGGTACTTTAAGTCTAGAAAAAAAGGCCACACCATGACCCCTATGTCTACGACACAAAAAACTGAAAATAGTTAGACCAGGGCACTGCCACCCTAGACCATGTTGTAACCCCTTATGGTCAACCAACCTCCTAAAAAAATGTTGCAGGACTCTCCCAAATCTTATTAACCTAGGATGAGACCATGACGTAACCCAATAACCATGCTGAATCCACCCTCGAAAAGTTAGTGGTTCTCAAGAACACCACACCATAAAAACCTCCCCCTACACTGTAGGGCTCACCCGCCAGAAAAGAGATTTGGAACAACCCTACAGCCATGGTGTAGCTATGTTGTAATTGGTAGTATCTATGAAAAATGGTCTCCAAGGAACCATGGAGTAGACAACCACTTACGCTGTAGTCGAAATAAAATTATAACTCCCCTGCACCATATCCAAATGGTTCAAAATATAGTCCCTCTAACTATACTATACAACACAACCACCATGGTGCAATATATTTTAGAAAACTTTTTTTACCCAAAATTAAAAAAAAGACTCCAAACCACAACCAAAAAATAGAGAATCAAAATAAGGAAGGTAGTTAGTACCTGAAAGTGGGTAATGGGATTTTACAACATTACCACCATAAGAACTTTATATCCCCAGAAAGTATATCAAGAAGGTTATATATCAAAGAGATTAGGTTTCTTCTCTCTCATTAGTGCCTCACGCTCCCAAGTATCATGTGTAATAGAACCATGATTCCATAGCACATAGACCAAACATATTGTCTTCCCATGAATAACCTTAGTCTTAGAATAAAAAATCTTGACTGGATGATTAGTCATGGATAAATAATGACCAACATGAAGGTCTTCCTGTAACGACCTGAAATTTTGAATAAATCTTATTTCCTAATTTTGTGTGTAATTTTATTTTTATACTCAACAAAATTGTTTCATTAGATAACATGTGTATGATTAAAATGATACCGTTGGGTTTCAACTGTTATATGACCATTGGTCAATATGACTGCTGGAAACTAAACGTTTCGATTTTTTTATCTCTAAATACAAGTGATCTTGGTTAATTAATATAGAAAGAAGATTTGATGGCCTCACCCAGTAGTCTTGGACTGATCGAAGCCCATCTAACAGAACTTGGGAAGGAGGTAGCCCCACTCGGCTTTGCTATGGACCAAACCCAAGCCGAACTTCATCGTGTGAAGGTAGAACGAAATCGCCTTCACGAGAAGTTAAAACTGATAGAAATTACTACTCGTATGATGTTGGCCGAGCCTCCCTCATATTCTCTCACCTTAGCACACCTTACACTTAGGTCCTATGCTGGTGTGATAAGGGGCTATGTAAGGAGACCATAACTGCCTTGTGTAATCCTTTGTTTTAAATAAAAAATTTGATTTCTTTTTATGATGAAGTTTATGAATTTTCAAATGTCTGGATAAATATAGTATGCATATTTTTGATTAATTTTATAGAAAGGATATTTTAAAATTTTTTATGTAAACCTTAAATAATTAAAAATTTGTAATGATTTTTAAAAAATGGTCTTCTATAATTATGTTCTGTACGAAATTTAGAGTCTAATAAGATCAACTTTATTTTTGATGAATAGTAAATTATGAATAGTGATTTTATGCTTAGGATTAGTAATGTGACCAAATGGATTAGTAATCTCACTTAAAGAGAGTATTAATATAATCTATCCACCTTGATTAAGTAATGTGATTCAATAAAATGGTTAAATAATGGTTTCATAAATTATTAGTCAAGTATTAGTTTTTTCGAGTGAATAGTGTTTTTTAATTAAAAATTAAATTAAAAATATTTAGAAAATTATTTTTAAAAAATGGATTTCATTTTTGAACTCAGAGCATCGATATTATGTTAAGGTAATTTTTGGGAATTTTTATGAGAAAAATGAATTTTCGGTGAATAGTGTATTTATTTAAAAATTAAATTAAAAATATTTAGAAAATTATTTTTATAAAATGGAGTTCATTTTGGAAATCAGAGCATCAATATTTGGTTAAGGTGAAATTTTGGTATTTTTCTGAGAAGGTTGAATTTTCGATGAATAGTGAAAATACAGTTTTAGGGTTTTGGTATGTTTAATGACATCATAACTGTGTCACGATGATGTCATGAGATATTTTAAGGGTTGGACGACCAAAGGTGATGAATTATTGTATGGGGGGACCCATGTGACCAATACCATGGGCAAATACCACGGGAAAGCCCATGGTTTTTCCAAAACCACCAATGAGGTGTCCCTTGGCCATTAATGCCTTGTCCCCTCACTTTCCCTATAAATACCAATCCATCCTCTCATCCATTCGACTCCCAACTCTCCCCCAACGAAGCTCTGGTCTCATTACCTCCCAAGAAGTCCTCCCAAGGTTCCCCCAATCCCTCAATTTCCCAACCTTTGAGTTTTAAGAGTTACGTTTAAGGTAAGGGATCCTACCTCTCTCTTTTTTTAAGTAATATCTTTTATGTTATTTCTTTTATGCTCCATGATATTATGTTGGAGGATGTTCTTTTATATTCATCTTATTTCCATTTTAATGTTCATATTATGATATTCCCCCTATTTCTCTCATCAATTCATTTTAAGAAAGTTTAAGTGGTGCCGTTAGGCTGCCGAATGTTTAAGGGATTCGTTCACCTTTCTAATTTTTCAAAGTTCTACTTTCATGTCAAGTCTTTCAAGTTACTTTTTATTATGTTGGGGTATGATCTATATATCTATCATACTGATATTTTATGTTCATATTATGAGAGACCCTATTTGATCTCTTCAGTTCAATATTTTGAAGCTTTAAGTGGCGCCGTTAGGCTGCCGAATTTTTAAGGGACTCGTTCACCTTTCTCATTTTTCAAAGATCTATTTTCATGTCAAGTCTTTAAAGTTCTTTTTTATGTTAGGGTATGATCTATATATCTATCATACTGATATTATATGTTCATATGATGATAGACCCTATTTTATCTCTTCAATTTAGTATTTTGAAGTTTTAAGTGGCGCCGTTAGGTTGCCAGATTTTTAAGGGATTCTTTCACCCTTCTCGTTTTCAAGATCAATTTTCATGTCAAGTCTTTCAAGTTCCTTTTTAATTATGTTGGGGTATGATATCTAAATCTATCATACTTAAATCTTATGTTCATATGATGAGAGACCCTATTTGATCTTGTCAATTCATTTTTGGTTGAAGTTTAAGTGACGCCCTTAGGCTGTCGGATTTTCATAAGAGAAATCTAATTTTTGTCTTCCTTCCATGTTTTTCATTTCAAATGGTATGTACTTCAAATTTCATTACCATGTTAATATATCCTTCATATTCGGTTCCTATACTGTTTTATGGGTCATTTATGATTGTTTGACCCATGTCCCCTCTCTTTTCAATGTTTTCTAAAACCTCGAAACATAGCCGTTATGCTGTAGAATTTCCGTCTCAAAATGTATCTCTCTTTTTCTAAAGTAATTTTATTTTATTAAGTGAATACTCAAAGCTCTATATTATATAGGGGTATTCACATATATACAAAAAATTTCTATTTTAAATTATGGGATTTACATACATGAGACCCACTCTCCCTTTCCGTGGGTTTAAAGTGATGTAAAGATCATGTATTTAAAGCAGTTTTTAAAAATGTTATGATTATGAAATGAAACCCATTCCTTTTTTGCTATATGGGTTGTTTATGAAATGATTGATGATGATATATTTGGCTCACATGATAATAAATACATGTAAAGTGTGGGCCCTGATATCACTTCAATGCATTGGGTAAAGACTTAATCTCTAGAGATGACTATTTTTAACGACGCCTTGGTGAATAACCTTGGTAATTTTTAATGAAACATTGGGGATGGACCTTGGTGAAACACAAATTATTTTCAATATTAAATGTTCTATCCACATCTTCAAGTTATTAAAAACGTTATTTTTATTATGATATGCCTCATGATTTCTTTCTCATGCCTTAAAGTTTTTTTCATGACATTGTTGATGTATCTGAAGTTCACATGTTAAATGTTTCCCTTGTTTCCCTTACCGGGCCTTCTGCTCACCCTTTCTTTTGATGTATGTACCTAGGTTATCAGATGAAGTAATGAACCTAGGATGAACATAAATAGAAGCCTTTCAATTGTTTAAGAATAATGTTTTTTTTGTTTTCATGTTTTAAGTTCCTGGTTTCCAAGACACTAAATCTTAAAGATCCTTGGTTTTGTAAAATGTAATGAAAAGTTTATGTGATAAAAAGGCGGGATTCTATAGTTGGTATCAATGGATGGTTTAGTTATTTGTGGAAATTATGATATGAAAAATTTAGGAAGAACCCTATAGAAAAGTTTAAATAAAGTAAATCTTCCTGGTATTTTGGTGAGTATTGAGTAAGGGGTTTCCAAGCAAATACATCCCAGACTGGATACAAGCAGGTAGAGGTGGATCTGGCATAGATGTACATAGGGGTAAAACCTGAAAACATTGCTTTGAGCTAGACTCTAACGGGAAATGGTACACGACAACAGGCCTTGCTGCACTCTTGGTTACGACACTCCCAGGGGATATGATTTGGTAAATTCATAATCTTAGTATGAACCATTATTAAAGGAACAAAGATAAAATAAAATAAAGATTCACATAAGAATATATGATCATGAATAACCTAGTTTGAATCCTAGGGGATCATAAGTTAGGGTATAATTTTATTCTATAAGTTATCCTTATATGCTTTAAGTTCCTTTTCATGATTATTGAATAAGTATTTAATCCCCTAATTATACGTTCTTTTCTTAGTTAATGGCGGGAAATGGAAGAGCATGTCCCAAAAACCAATGTGATAGGAAATGTGACGATTTCCCTATTAATGTGACAGAGATGACGAAAGATCAAGTTTAACATATTGTGATTATGACAAACCAGCTATCAGAAATCACAATTAATAATTGGTACCTTGTTGAATACCCAAATTCATCAAGGAAGAAGAAGACAAAGTCTCAAGGATGTTCTTCTGATAAAGTTGATAAGGGAAAGAAGACCCAATTTCTTTTTTGCAAAAAGTGTGGGAAGAGGCACCAAGGAGAATGTCACAAAGGAACCGGGAGATGTTTTAAGTATGGGAATACAGGGCATAAAGTATCCAATTGCTTTAAAAAAATGGATAATGTGATGAATGGAGATAAGGTTCGATCTAATGTACCTTATACATTTCGATGTCGTAAATGTGGAGAAGTTAGACATTATCCAAGGAAATGATCTCTTAGAATGGATGAGAAGCATGATGATCATCAAAAATCTCTGAGGACAAGGGAACAATTCAAGTCCTATGCTGAGATGTATCATGATGACTGAAGTACATGTAACTTCTTCGCAATAATTGTCTATGTCATGTTGTATTTTAGTTCGTTCTCTATGAGCATATCTTTTATGTTTTCTAAGATCATCGAGTCACTACCTAAGATGATTTTATATCATTAAGGAAAACATCTATTGTTATGTACCACATGTTGATGTAGTGAATCTTTTCTTATTAAAAAAAAGGGGTGATTAGGGGATTAAAAGATGATTATTATTTTGGAAGACGTTCACTATTTTTGGAACCCTATTTGATCGAGGTAAATAGATTACTACGGTATTTTATTTGAGGAGTAAAGGTTGACTTATATTTTGAAGAATCAATGAATTTAAGGTGGACTTATAGTAATTTAGGTTACATATGGAAATGATTAACCTATCTTGGGTAAAATATGTTTAGGTTAGCTACTTTTGTTATAAGATGTTAGGAGTGGTTGATGTTGTCTGGAGATGAACGATGGAGTTTATTTTGGAAGACTATGTTATCAAATCCTTCTTGTATTTGGGTTTCAATCTTAGTTTGGTTTATTTTGAGGAATTTTAAGAACAATTATTTATGGAATGGTCTATGATGAACTTTGGGTAGTACCATGGAACTTTGAAGATATAAAAGTAGTTTCCCTTCCTATGGGATTCTTTCTTTTGTAAGAGTTGTTTTATCTTACCCTTTCTGTTTTTGGGATAATGTTTAAAGATAAAAGAAATTGATAGTTAATCTTTTTTGGATTACATGACTCTCAAGAAGATAATTCTTGTGTTTTGACGAGACCAAGTGTTTTGAATGCTCATCGTTTGGAGAAAAGATTAGTTTTGGTAGAAACTTATTAAAGGATGAAACTCTACTTGAAGGTAGGTATATTTCCTTATGTTTTTGTTCTATGTAGTAAATGGATTCCTCAAAATTATGAAAAGGAACGTAAAACAAAAATGTTGTTGGTTTACGTTTCCTACCAGGTAATCAAAGAACGTTTACACACATCATAAGTTTGTGATTTTCTTGTGGTTAACTTTCTCCTAATCATGTTTTCTATCACTCTCCCTCAGAACTTGACCCTTTGTTTTTTCTTCCATATCCATATTTTCCTACATGGAATCCTAGTATGGGTTAACTCAGTTGACCTTTGTACTTCCCTTTCTTTATTTTAAATTAATAGTTTTACTAACTCTTTTTCCGGTGTGGGACTTCCAATGAAATTTCAAAACCCAATTATAAAAATTGCGAGGATGCAATTTCTTAAGGGGGAAGATTGTAACGACCCGAAATTTTGAATAAATCTTGTTTCCTAATTTTGTGTGTTATTTTATTTTTATACTCAACAAAACTGTTTCATTAGATAACATGAGTATGATTAAAATGAGACTGTTAGGTTTTGACCGTTATATGACCATTGGTTAATATGACCGCTGGAAACTAAACGTTTCAATTTTTTTGTCTCTAAATTCAAGTGATATTGGTTAATTAATATAGAAAGAAGATTCGATGGCCTCACCCAGTAGTCTTGGACCAATCGAAGCCCATCTTACAGAACTTGGGAAGGAGGTAGCCCCACTGGGCTTTGCTCTGGACCAAACCCAAGCCGAACTTCATCGTGTGAAGCTAGAACGGAATCGCCTTTGTGAGAAGTTCAAACTGCTAGAAATTACTACTCGTGTGATGTTGGCCGAGCCTCCCTCATATTCTCTCACCTTAGCACACCTTACACTTAGGTCCTATGCTGGTGTGATAAGGGGCTATGTAAAGATACCGTAACTTCCTTGTGTAATCCTTTGTTTTAAATAAAAATTTTGATTTCTTCTTATGATGAAGTTTATGAATTTTTAAATGTCCAGATAAATATAGTATGCATATTTTTGATTAATTTTAGAGAAATGATATATTAAAAATGTTTATGTAAACCTTAAATAATTAAAAATGTGTAATGATTTTGAAAAAATGGTCTTCTATAATTATGTTCAGTACGAAATTTAGAGTCTAATATGATCGACTTAATTTTTGATGAATAGTAAATTATGAATAGTGAATTTATGCTTAGGATTAGTAATGTGACCAAATGGATTAGTAATCTCACTTAAAGAAAGTATTAATATAATCTAGGCACCTTTATTAAGTAATGTGATTCAATAAAATGGTTAAATAATGGTTTCATAAATTATTAGTCAAGTATTAGTTTTTTCAAGTGAATAGTGTTTTTTAATTAAAAATTAAATTAAAAATATTTAGAAAATTATTTTTAAAAAATGGATTTCATTTTTGAACTCAGAGCATCGATATTATGTTAAGGTAATTTTTGGGGATTTTTCTGAGAAAAATGAATTTTCAGTGAATAGTGTATTTATTTAAAAATTAAATTAAAAATATTTAGAAAATTATTTTTATAAAATGTAGTTCATTTTTGAAATTATAGCATCAATATTTGGTTAAGGTGAAATTTTGGAATTTTTCTGAGAAGGTTGAATTTTTGATGAATAGTGAAAATACAGTTTTAGGGTTTCAGTATGTTTAATGACATCATAACTATGTCATGATGATGTCATGAGATATTTTAAGGTTTGGCCGAACAAAGGTGATGAATTATTGTATGGGGGACCCATGTGGCCAATACCATGGGCAAGCCCATGGTTTTTCCAAAACCACCAATGAGGTCTCCCTTGGCCATTAATGCCTTGTCCCCTCACTTTCCCTTTAAATACCCAGCCATCCTCTCATCCATTCGACTCCCAACTCTCCCCCAATGAAGCTCTGGTCTCATTACCTCCCAAGAAGTCCTCCCAAGGTTCCCCCAAGCCCTCAAGGTCCCAACCTTTGAGTTTTAAGATTTACGTTTAAGGTAAGGGATCCTACCTCTCTCTTTCTTTTCACGTAATCTCTTTTATGTCATTTCTTTTATGCTCCATGATCTTATGTTGGAGGATGTTCTTTTATATTCATTTTAATTCCCTTTTCATGTTCATATTATGAGATACCCCCTCTTGATCTCATTAATTCATTTTAAGAAAGTTTAAGTGGCGCCGTTAGGCTGCCGGATTTTTAAGGGATTCGTTCACCTTTCTCATTTTTCAAAGTTCTACTTTCATGTAAAGTCTTTAAAGTTAATTTTTATTATGTTGGGGTATGATCTCTATATCTATCATACTTATCTTTTATGTTCATATGATGAGAGACACTATTTGATCTCTTCAGTTCAGTATTTTAAAGTTTTAAGTGGCGCCGTTAGGCTGCCGAATTTTTAAGGGACCCGTTCACCTTTCTCATTTTTCAAAGATCTATTTTCATGTCAAGTCTTTCAAGTTCTTTTTTATGTTGGTGTATGATCTCTATACCTATCATAATGATATTATATGTTCATATTATGAGATACCCTATTTGATCTCTTCAATTCAGTATTTTGAAGTTTTTATTGGCGCCGTTAGGTTGCTGAATTTTTAAGGGATTCTTTCACCCTTCTCGTTTTCAAGATCTATTTTCATGTCAAGTCTTTCAAGTTACTTTTTAATTATGTTGGGGTATTATCTCTATATATACCATACTTAACTCTTATTTTAATATGATTAGAGACCCTATTTGATCTTGTCAATTCATTTTTGGTTGAAGTTTAAGTGACGCCGTTAGGCTGCCAGATTTTCATAAGAGAAATCTAATTTTTGTATTCCTTCCATGTTCTTCATTTCAAATGGTATGTCCTTCAAATTTCATTACCATGTTCATATATCCTTCATATTAGGTCCCTATACTGTTTTATGGGTCATTTATGATTGTTTGACCCATGTCCCCTCTCTTTTCAATGTTTTCTAAAACCCCGAAACATAGCCATTATGTTGCAGAATTTCCGTCTCAAAATGTCTCTCTCTTTTTATAAAGTTCTTTTATTTTATTAAGTGAATACTCAAAGCTCTCTCTTCTATATGGGTATTTACATATATACCAAAATGTTCTATTTTAAATTATGGGATTTACATACATGAGACCCACTCTCCCTTTCCGTGGGTTTAAAGTGACGTAAAGATCATGTCTTTAAAGCAGTTTTTAAAACGTTATGATTATGAAATGAAACACATTCATTTTTTTCTATATGGGTTGTTTATGAAATGATTGATGATGATATATGTGGATCACATGATAATAAATACATGTCAATGGTTCACTCTGATAGCGCTCCAATGCATTGTGTAAAGACTTAATCTCTAGAGATGACTATTTTTAACGACGACTTGGTGAATAACCTTGGTAATTTTTAATGACACCTTGGGGATGGACCTTGGTGAAACAGAAATGATTGTCAATATTAAATGTTGTTTCCAAATCTTCAAATTATGAAAAAATTTATTTTTATTATAATATGCCTCATTATTTCTTTCTCATGCCTTAATGTTTTTTTCCATGACATTGTTGATGTATCTCAAGTTCACATGTTAAATGTTTCCCTTGTTTCCCTTACCAGGACTTCTGCTCACCCTTTCTTTTGATGTATGTCCCCAGGTTATGAGATCCTATAATGAACCCAGGATGAACATAAGGAGAAGCCTTTCAAGTGTTTAAGAAGATTTTTTTTTGTTTTCATGTTTTAAGTTCCTGGTTTCCAAGACACTAAACCTTAAAGATCCTCAGTTTTGTAAAATGTAATGAAAAGTTATGTTATAAAAAGGCAGGATGTCATAATTCCAAACTTAGGACATGATAGGGGTCAAAAATATACCTCTTGAGATATAATACATGAAACAAATTTTAGATAAAAGTCAACTATAGTGATAAGGATAAATGGTAAGCCACTTTCCCCACCTCCTCAATAATCTCAAAAGACACACAAACCTTAGTGAAATATTTAATTGTTTCCCAAGCCTTCATTGAACCAATTAAGGTGAAACTATTAAGAACACCTAATTACCAAATTAAAGCTCCAAGGTTCATCAACAATGATCAACATAGGATCCACACTTCATCTGTGCTGTTACCATTCTCTGACGAATCAACTATACCTTCTCCATTGACTCTTGGACTAAACTCATTCCAACAAATGTAGTTTCCCTAATATTCGACCAACATAACAGAGATTTACATGGTTGAACATACAAGGGATGAAAAAGGATTCATTCAGATAGTGAACTGATAACTATTATTATTGGAAAACACAACCATTCCCAAATGGACATCCCAAGCTCCACCAAAGTTGAGAATGAAATCACATAGCATATCCTTAAGGATATATATAACTCATTCTATTTAGGCATCAATATACGTATGATAAATCATAATCAATATAAACTGGGATACCAAATCTTCTTGGAGGCCTCTCTAAAAAGAATAAGTGAACTAGGGATCCCTATTAGAGACTATAGAAGATGGAGCTCCATGAAATCGAAAAATCTATTTCACATAGAGACTTCCCAAATTTTCAACTTTGGTTGTATCTTAAATGGGCATAAAGTGAGAAGATTTTTCCATCCTATTGATCATAACCCATATCAAATTATTCCCTCGAGGGGTACATAACAAATAAACCAAAAAATCCATAGAAATCTCATCCAATTTCCATGTTGGAACTGGAAGGGGTTGAAGTAAACCCAAAAGTCTCTAGTGATCGAATTTGACCTATTGATAGGTTAAAATTGAGAAACAAAGTCAATGATGTCTTGTCTAATACCTATCCAACAAAACCATATCTGCATATCATAGAATATCTTCATGGTAAAAGGGTGCACCTCCCACCAGAAATTATGAGAATCCACCATCATAACCCTTCACATAGACAATTGTACAACGTATTACTTCGAGAAACATTGGATATCCTCTAAAGTGAACAATCACTCACCAATGGTCTCCCCACCATAAAGAGAGTCCCAAATTCCACCTAATTCATCATCAAGATATTTATCCTGAAGGATCATCTCAATAAGAGAGGAGGTCAACTGAACACTATCTAGAAAAACATCAATCACATCCTCTCAGACTCCCAAATAAAAATGAGCAAGGAGAACCATCATATTCCACTCTTCTGATGATTTATTCATGGCCTGGGTCAGAAGTTTCTTACTCAAAGCATCATTGATGACATTACCCTTACCAGGGGTGTAGTAAATGTCAAAATCAAAAAACTGTAGGTACTCCACCCAACACCTTTGATGAAGGATCAATTTTTTTGAGAGAAGATATAACTGAAGATTTTGTTGTCAGAATAAATGGTAAACCTTCATCTAAAAAGGTAATTCCACAAACTCTTAAGAGAATGCATCAAAATTATGAGTTAAAGATCATGATTCATATATTTCTTCTCATATGGCCTAATATATCTATAACCACATGCTTCTACATGATCACCATACATAAGGATTCAACCTAAACTTGAACTTGATGCATTACAAAATACCATATAGCCCTGTCCAACATCAGGAAGAGTCAAAACTGGCGTAAAAATTCAAAATAAGTTTCAAATCATAAAAGAACTCGGATTTTTGAATCCAATAAGAACTTCACTCCTTTATGAGTGACAGTGGTCATTGGAGAAGTCAAATTTGAGAAATCTTTAACAAACATGCGATAATATCCCACCAAGCCCAAGAATATCCATATCTCAAAAAAATTATGTGGTTGCTCCCATGTCATGAAAACCTTCAACTTTCAATATTTATAGATATACCATCTTCCAAGACCACATATTTGAAGAAATTTACTTCCCAATTTAAAAAATTACATTTCTAATGCTTGGCATAAAGTTGGTGATTTATCACAATTTCAAAAACTACTATCAAATGACGCACATGGTCTTCCTCAATTTTAGAGTAAACCAAAATCTCATCCATAAAAACTATCACAAATTATTAAAGGTACTTGTAAAATATCATGATCATCAGTTCCATAAAAACTATAGGAGTATTAGTTAGACCAATAAGAGTAACAAGGTACTCATAATGGCCATACCTACTTATGAAGGCATTCTTTTGAATGTCAGATTATTTAATTCTCAAATGATGATAAAAAAATATAATATCAATATTTGAGAACCACTTTAAACATTTCAACTAGTAAAACAGATAATATATCCATGGTAACAGATACTCATTCTTTACCGTAACTCGATTGAGTTTTCAAAAATCAACACAAATATAAAGTGTCCCATCAGATTTATTTGACAAAAACATAAGTGCCACCCAAGGAGAAACACTTAGGCATATAAATCCTTTATCTAATAGATAATTAAGATGGTTATTGAACTATTTCAGTTTATCTAGTTCCCTATGGTAAGAAGGAATAGAGATAGGATGCATAGTTGGTACCAAGTCAATAGAGAACTATACTTCTTTTACTAGCTTCAAACATGATAATTTAGAAGGAAACATATTGGGAACTGATGAAAACTGGAGGGATATCAACACTCAAAGATTTTAACTCTAGATCAAAATAAAACATCAATATTACCTTTCCCAACTTAAGAAAATAAGTCCTGACTCTACTCAACCTTGGGTCCCACTCTCCTTGAAAAACAAGGTGCACCACATTAGGCATGGTAAAGGATACCCACAAAAGATAATAGTAAATCTGGGTCTTATATAAAATCATCAAATATATTCCTAGAATTACATCTTGAGGTTTCATGTAAAGAATCATAAAATTCAAAGTGTACAAAATTTATGATAGAGAGAAAATGAAAGAGGGTCATCAAAGACCCTATTCTCTCTTCATTCTGAGGATCATAGTAACATCCATCACATAATACAAAATATCTACTGGAAGATCTAACAAATCAACAACATGAGTCAATGTGAACGAGTGATATACACCAAAATTAAATAAATAAATCACTAAATATGAATCTATTTTGATGTTACCTATCATTTTTTCTGGACTTTTCATGTCCCCTTTCCACCAAAAAGTACCCATCCTGGGTTAGAAATGAGAAAAGGGAGATTGTGACTACCTGAGTCCCACCTTCAGTAGGAATTGGGTTAGCGAATAGGACTGAGGTTATAATGAGAATAAAATGGGAGCTATTACCCTCTAAGATAACATGAATAAGCGAGAGATAAGAAAAAATGCAATCAATACCTAATCAGATATATATAAAAGAAATTCCAAGTGTAAACATGCAATGTAATTAAGTACTAAAATATCTGAAAGGAAATGAAAATTACCAAAAAGGCAAACTTGGTAGTGACCATGAATCCCAAATAACTCCTAAAAAATAATGAGCTATTAATATTAAACCTGATCTCTAAACTTACCCCATTATCCTAAAAACAATTTATATATACATAGAGTGAGCATAACAATATACTCTGTAGGATCCTCCTTGGAGCCTCTAGTAAAAAATATAAAGAAAGTATGCTAAAACGTAGTGAAAAACAGTGAAACTAACTCAACACCAAAATAGGTATACTAAGTTTCTAGCCTCACCATGAATATCTATCACCAAGTAACTCATACAAGGAATCATATAATATAATATCAACAACAAGGGTACCCCTTTACCACTTCCAGAATATTTTACTACTTTTCTCCAACATCACACATCCCGATCCATATCTCTCTAAAATATAATATCCTACAAATACTAGGGATAATTATCAAAATATGCACCATGTGTATCACATCATTACATTTGTAAGGTCCTGTGTTTTTCTGGATGATAATTTTGAGCAGAAATTTGAATTTTTTCCTTTGGATGCTTGTAAGGGGTAAAATGGTCATTTACACCTATAATATGATCTTAGATAATTTTTCTGACTACTCTGTTAGTCTTAGAATAAGTTTTATACCCTAGTAAAGGATTCTAATAGGAATATGAGCCATTCAAATTTTAGCATAATATTTAATATTAAATATTAAATTAAAATAAATATTAATTTATTTGCGCTGGTTCGGTTGGCCATATCTTTTGAATGGAGTGTCAAATTGAAATCTCCATTATTGAGTCCAGAATGGTGATTTTTTCTTAATTAGGGTCTAAACTCAAGTTGGGCACTAGGGCCGACTGGGGCCCCCTTTTCTTTTTTTTTCTTTCATTTTTCTTCTTTTCTTTCTTTTCATTTTCTTTTCTTTTGTCCTACTCTATATTATCATGTATTCTCCCATGGGGATTACTCCAATACAAGACTAAGAGATAGGTGTACGGAGATATGTAAATATACAGGGAGAGAAGGAGGTACTTCCATGGATCTCAGGATGCACCAGATCATCGTGCAACGACCGTAGACTGTGAAAATGGGTGAAGCTTCAGTGGATTCCGCCTAAAGGTATAAAGTTTTTATGTTTTTACTATATAACCCCATAGATTTTATTTTTTTATAGTTTAAATACCCTTTTATTCTTGATTATAACCCATTGTGGTCTGATCTGCTGTTTACGGGGAGAAAACAAGGGTTTCAGGTGCTTCAGAGGGTTTTCTATTCGGGAAAACCTGTCTACACGACATATAGTTCGGAGAACACATGCTGTGTGTTATTCCTATTTTGGGAAGATTAATTTTTGTAAGTGCATTATGTGTATGGGATTTACACACCATTCACTAAGACTCAACCATGTAGCTGAGTTCCTGGCCAGGCTGCCCGTGTAGGGGCACATGGCCATGTAGAGTACACAGCTAGACCCCTTGTGGGTTGCACGCCATGTAGAAGTACACGACTGAATCATATACATTCCCAAGACATGTTAGGTACACATGAAGGTACCCCACATAGGATACACACTATGTACAAATCCAACACACCATGTTCTTGGGATTTTAGACATCATGTACAGGCAGAGGTACACACCCAGGTGGAGTTTCGAGGGTACACACAGTGTACTCCTCCCTTACCACCCTTTTGAGGGTTTTCATATATTTTCACACAAGAGTCATAATTGGGCCCATGAGTAGTACATTTTTAGTATCTTTTCACATAGATCATGATGGTAAGATACATGAAGTGTTTTGAGGTCTCCTTGGCGATGTTTTAGGAATTTTCTCAATAGAGTGGTTCTTCCTCCAGTTATCAAATTCAGTTGTCTCATGAGTGTGAGACCCTTGATATGATATGATCCATAAGATATATCTTATGACCAATGATTTATATCCTTCTTTTGAGTACATATCCTTTGTGATATGTTCCATTATAGCCTAAGAGGATGTGAGATCAGCTGTTTTTGAGGATCCCCTATAGGATTCCTCTATTTATGTCTTGACCTAGTAGATCCCGTGTAGGATGCCTATATCTTATTCTTGTACTATGAATCCCCTATTGAATGAATTTTCTTATAATATGAAGTATGTAATATCTTATAGGATTCCTCTATTTACTTTCCATTCATAGATCCCATGTAGGATTCCTATTTTACCTTTCAGCTAAGGATACCGAGTAGGATTACTTCTCTTATGCATAAACCTTACAGATCCTGTGTAGGATTAATCATTTTACCTTATCTATAGAGGATACCAAGTAGTATTCCTATCTTGTGTATGACTTGAGGGACCTAGTGGGTTCTCTGATGTTTGAATGACCCTGATCTAGTATGTCAGGTTTGGGTAGATATGGTAGTGGGTGTCACCTTAGAACCCATGATAAAGTGGTAGGCTCATGGAAGAAGTGTTGGGTTTAGGTGTTCAACCATCTCACTCTCTTGTTTATGATTTCACTTCTTTATTGTTGATTCTGTGATGATATCTATAAGTGATTCCTGGTTGTTGGTCAGTGAGCTTTACATTAGGTGTATTTCCTTCTCTTTAGGATGCTGAGACATGCTTTCCTAGGATCTGGCTTCTGAACCATGTTACTTAATATTTATTTGTATACCTAGAGGTACAACCTAGGACCTGGATGTTGAGCCTGTATATATATTTTGATTATTATATTATTTTTATTTCAATAGGTTCTTCCTAGTATCCTGTTTTTGAGCCTGTGACTATGATATATGGGCATAGCATCCCTAGTCTAAATACTCATGGTTGATTATGCTCTCTAGAGTGATGAGGATGATTCCTCTGTCCTTAGTTTTATATATAATGTGGATGATTATTCTATCCTTTATTTGATTTATACTCATGGATTATTATGCTCTCAAGAGGGATATGGATGATTACGCTCTCCTTGATCATTTA
The DNA here is from genome assembly GCA_963277665.1 of Viscum album. Classification (NCBI taxonomy): domain Eukaryota; kingdom Viridiplantae; phylum Streptophyta; class Magnoliopsida; order Santalales; family Viscaceae; genus Viscum; species Viscum album. The sequence goes on along the minus strand of OY728151.1, from coordinate 893,801,242 downwards.
GTAGATCACAGTGTTGGACATGGCGTTCCACATCATTGATGTATACTCATGGATGAATATGATTTCCCATGCAATGGGTATGATTACACTATCCCTGAACAATTAATAGACCATGATAGTGGAAATGGAGCACCTCACTATGGAAATGACTTATACTCGATAGATGATTACATTCTTCTAGAGATATGCCTAGGATGCCCCCTAGGGTCAGGTGCATGCACTAGTGATACTCTTTGTTTTGAATGGATACTAAGCATGTACTTGGGTCTGGAGGGAATACCTTTTATAGATCACCAAATGGTGATCCCCTTAAGGATTATTCGAGTCACAACATCATGATATCCTATGGACTAGGACCTAGGGCTCATACATTAGACTGGATTTACATGGCATGAGTGACATAATATCCATATCAATGACTATCTTTACAGGATGTATGGATGTAATTCATAAAAATCCTTCTTTATAGTGATTGGAGGTGAGTATGGGTGAACCCAGGGTTAGGAAAAGTATCCCCGTATGGCGACATATCTTTCTCATATGAATTTATAATGCTTTTTGAAGCATGTATTTTTCGATTGGGATTACGAACCCATAGATCAACTTAATAATACATGGATTGACTAGAACGATGCCCAACTCAATTCCCTTTTTCACAGGATGTCCAAGAAATTATGATTACAGAACCAAGGATTTACTACTAATGGTTTTTATGTTATTTCATTCACCTTACTCATGCATATTAATATTTATGTATATATGTATAGGTATGAGACTGCACATGTATAAACATATAAATATGGATATCCATAGTGTAACTTTACCTATTGACCATGATTACAAACCCTAGATTCAACTATGGTTTCATGTTTATAGGATTTACTTATCGTTTCAGTCGTTTCTCAGCTAGGCTAAGCATATTTAATTTTCATGCACTTATGGAATTGTATTTATAGGTCCATTATTGGGGTGGCCTACTAAGATTATTTCTCACCTCTTCACATGAACCTTAGTGTGCATGCAAAACTTATGTCTGATTTTGAGGTTGAGTATAGCTTTCATGGTGGATAGGGATGAGGCCTAGAGTTTCATGATTGAGCGGAAATGCTCAAGTGGGTTCTTCTGATCAGGCTGGTGTGGTTCGTTAGTGTTTGGAGACTAGGTATGTGGTCTGGATCAGAGTTAGTAGTATAGCCTTGTAATTTTATCTCAGTTTATTTTTTACTCCCATATCTATATGGTCAGACCAGTGGGTGACTAGTGCTGTATGTATGGTATAACAATTCGATATTTTATAGCATTTTTCATTTATTGTTACAACATGTTCTATTTCACTTTATTTATTTCTTCTACACTCTATTTTTTTCATTGATGTGTATAATACTTAGCTATTTACACTATTTGTTTACTATGATATGAGGGAATAATATCTCCATTTTCACATCCTAGGTCCTTGATACTAGTCCGCAGCCTCTGACATACGGGGAGGCATGCTTGAGGCCTCATAAAAAATCAGCTCAGAGCACTGGTTTAGTGGAATCCAGGTTAGGATGTTACAAAGTGGTATTAGAGATGTTCTTTTCCTGGTGTTTACTATTTTTAATATGGGATACAAGAGTATTATGTCAGAACCTGTGATTAATATTAGACCGGTGCATCTAGAACACTTATTCCAGTATAAATTCATAGTTTCTAGGGTATGGGATTGTTGTTTTGATCTATGATGTTACATTTGTATTTGATTTTCACCTTGAGTGATGCACATGATGTATAAATGTTATGATTTATTAAGGATCTCTAGCTCTTGGCCCATTAGAAAGAGGATAGGGATGGATTTTGTCTCTTGACTGACAAAGGTAGTAGGCGTCTCATGCATCATATTTGGCATGTAGGATTCACATCATATAGGCCTGCTAGTGTGTGGTTATTAATGATGATAAATCCCAATTTTTTGAAGTTTCAACAATAACTTAAATGGTGTTTTCCCGTATAGGTTTTTGGTTGAAATTTACTCAATTGAGCATACTTGCATAAATTTCCTTTTGATGGTAGGTAATGTGGATCTATATTGAGGAATTTGGTGGTGAGGATGACGACTCAGTCCTCATGCACGGGAGGTGAATCAACCCTAATAGGTTGATAGGGAACATTATTCTCATAAGTTATACCCTTATGGGGGTATCCTTCCATTTATCATTACCTATTTGGGTCACTAAGTTCGATGTCGATAGGTACCTATTCCTCTATCGTGAACTAGACCTCGAGGGGGTGTTACCATATATAGATTACTAGTGAGTTTTATTTCACTCTATCTTCTTTATTCATATCAAGTCCTCTAGGGAGTAGTCCCTTATGAGGATGCTCGGTGGGGATCATGCCCTTGTAGGCCATGTTTTCAGTTTTGACCCTCGTAGGTCCTTATGATCTTTACCTTCTTTAAAGAGTTTTGATATTTTGGGTTTGGTGGTTAGACCTTGTGACCCAGTTGTGTGAATTGATTTTTAGGGCTAAGTGGGAGACATAGATGCCCTTAGTTTTGAACCAAACCCTTGTAGGTTGACATCCATTTTATTCAAGGGAAACCTGCATGAGAGAGGTTGTCCTGGGTTTATGGAAGCCTTTTTAGGAAGTGAGATTGGTTTTATGGTCATTTTGAAATTGATGAATGACAGGTTCTCAAGTTTTGTGTTATAGGCATGTTGATGCCTTCAGTTTTTGGTGAATACCTAGGGTTCTTTGGTATCAAGATTGGTATCGATGGGTAATATTGTTCAGGTGCCTAAACCAGTTGACCATTGTTTTATACTGTTACCTATGTAGTCAGAGTGCAGGTAGATTCTAATGATTAGAATGATGTAGGTTGACGTGCGATCATGTAATAAATCATGATACATGAAAGGTGCCCTATTTTGAAGAGGAATTCCTTGGGAGCTTCTGGATTAATGAAACTGATGTGTCGTGTAGCATGGTCAGCTTAGCCTTGTGTTGGATGAATCAATGGAGTATGAGTCGGGTGATAAAGGTACACATCAATTGTATGTGGTACCATTTAAATCCTAAATTGGTGAGTGTCAATGAGTGAGAAGAGGACCAGTGTTTTCAAGGCTTGTTGTGTCATGGTTTCCTAGGATTTGTGGTTAAATGATGAATGTATCTCCATGGTAGAGGTGACATTGGAGGTAAATCAGGTACCGTAATATGATTTAACTATGTCCAGACTTAGAAACGCATTGTTAGGAGACATGGTGTTGGGTTTTGGTTATAGTAAAGTTATCCTTGTTCGTTGTGAGCGTGTCTCAGAGAGAGCTGTACATGAATTTTAATGGAATCTTAGTATAGCCATGCACTATGGGAAAAATAGCTTTTTGCGATGGGCTTTTTGCAACAGAAATTAATCCCGTCACAAATAGTTCATCCCCAAGGTTATTTGTGACGGGGGATTCGACCCATCAGAAATAATTTTTTATTTGCGATGGGATTTGGGGCCTCGTCGCAAAAAGTTATGCGCAGTTTGCGCGCCAAACCGCAGGAAGGTTATTTGCGACAGGACCCGTCGCAAATACCCGTCGGTGGTAAATACGTTTTTGCGACATGATATTATTTCGTCGCAAAAAGTGTGTCGGTAGGAACTTTTTGCGACGATTCCCATCGTAAATACCCTTTTAACCGCTAATAATAATTAATGCGGACAAAGGTATTTGCGACAGGAACCATCGTAAAAAATACTTTTTGCGAAGGGTAATCCGTCACAAATAGTCCCGTCGCAACTAATCTAACCTATGTATACCCCATCCATTTTTTCTATTCCTCATCTCAATTATCACCTTCTCTCTCTCTCTGAACTCTATTTTCAGAGTGAAAATTTCTCTGAGTTAGTTTTTTTTTACTAAGAAGTTGTGAAGCCGTCTACCTCAATAGGAGATCAAGTTTAAAGGTATTTATATTTTATTTAATTTAGTATTTATTTCAATTTTTTATATTAATTTTAATTATTGTTGATTAGTTGTAATTAAATTAGATTTAAATTGTTTTGTTATTAGTATTTATTTTTAATAATAAATAATAATAAATAGTAAATAGTAATAAATAGGAATAAATAGTAATAAATAGGAATAAATAGTAATAAATAGAAATAAATAGTAATAATTAGTAATAATTAATAATAAATAAGAATGAATAGGAATAAATAGAAATAAATAGGAATAATTAGGAATCGTTAGGAATAATTAGGAATCGTTAGGAATAATTAGTAATAAATAGGAATAAATAGGAATAAATAGTAATAATTGGCAATAAATAACAATAATTAGCAATAAATAGCAATAAATAACAATAAATAGGAATAAATAAGAATAAATAGAAATAAATAGGAATAAATAGGAATAAATAAGAATAAATAGAAATAAATGAGAATAAATAGCAATAAATAGCAATAAATTGCAATAAATAGCAATAAATAGCAATTAATAGCAATAAATAGCAATAAATAGTAATAAGTAGCAATAAGTAGCAATGGGTAGCAATAACTAGTAATAAGTAGCAATAAGTAATAATAAATAGCAATAAATAGCAATAAATAGTAATAAATAGCAATAAATAGGAATAAATAAGAATTAGTAATAATAAATAGTAATAACTAGGAATAAATAGGAATGATTAGTAATAAGTAATAATAAATAGCAATAAATAGGAATAAATAGCAATAAATAGCAATAAATAGTAATAAATAGGAATAAATATCAATAAATAGGAATAAATAGGAATAAATAGGAATAAATAGCAATAAATAGCAATAAATAGCAATAAATAGCAATAAATAGGAATAAATAGGAATAAATAGCAATAAATAGCAATAAATAGCAATAAATAGCAATAGATAGCAATAAATAGGAATAAATAGCAACAAATAGCAATAAATAGTAATAAATAGTAATAAATAGCAATAAATATCAATAAATAGAAATAAATAGTAATAAATAGATATAAATAGGAATAAATAGCAATAAATATCAATAAATAGCAATAAATAGCAATAAATAACAATAAATAGCAATTAATAGCAATAAATAGTAGTAATAAATACTAATAATTAGTAATAAATAGTAATAAATAGTAATAAATAGTAATAAATAGTAATAAATAGTAATAAACAGTAATAAATAGTAATAAATAGTAATAAATAGTAATAAATAGTAATAAATAGTAATAAATAGTAATAAATAGTAATAAATAGTAATAAATAGTAATAAATAGTAATAAATAGTAATAATTAGTAATAATTAGTAATAATTAGTAATAATTAGTAATAATTAGTAATAATTAGTAATAATTAGTAATAATTTAGTAATAATTAATTAGGAATGAAATCAATTGTAATCAATTGTAATAACTTAGAAATAATTAATTATGAATAAAATCAATTGTAATCAATTATAATAACTTGTAATAACTTGGCACAATTTACAGTGGATTGGAAGCACTCCTTTTGCTTGATGACTCTTCTCCTTTCAACTTTCACCGACTCAAAACATTATGAAAAGTGTTCTTCTAAGTATGCATATCCAATCTCATATGCACGAGTTTGAATATGCATTCGTAGGACCACATTTTTCATAATGTTTTCATGCGATGACAGTTGCAAGAAGATGATTCATTGATGAAAAGGGGGCTCTTTTGTCTGACATCTCATTTACTTGCATCTTTCTCACACTGAAATCACTATGAAGAATCTGCTCGGAGGTACGCTTATACATTCTTGTATGCACGAGAATGAATATGCGTACCTTCGATCAGATTCTTCATTGTGATTTCAGTGTGAGAAAGTTGCAAGTAAATGAGCCGTCGAACAAAATAGTACCTGTCAATCCACTGGAAACTGTGTCGCCCAAAAATAATGGTAATTATTAAGAAGTAGTTGTAATTATTTATCTTTTTTTTCAGATAGTGTTTTTATAATTTCAAATTATTCAAAAGTAGTGATGATTTTATATTTTGTAGAAAAATTTGGAACAAGGAAGTCGACAACAGTCATTATTAAATGATCGCGCTTGGATAAATCAGCGTATAAATCCAAACGGTTATGGTTTAAATCCGGTATATATTGAGGGTGTTGAAGATTTATTATCATTTGCATCATCCAAACCAGAATATGTTTCAGAAGTCACAATTAAGTGTCCTTGTATTAATGTGCTCTCAGAACATTTGACACATTTGACAAGGTTAGGGGACATCTCTTGTGGTTTGGTTTTCTACCAGATTATGTTTTTTGGTATCAACATGGTGAACACAGTTTTAGAGAAGATACTAATAACTTAAATCTGGATCCATCACGGTTTCAAAATTTAGTACATGATGTTGCAGGTTCATCGGTTCAACAAACTAAAACTCAAGATGATATTGATTTAACTCCTGAGTTGGCACCATCCGAATTTTATGAGTTATTGAGGTCTATTGAGGATGCATTATATTCTGGTTGCAAGATAAGAAAATTAGAAGTGGTTGAAAAAAATTTGGCTATTAAATCAGATAATGCAATTTCAAACAACTATTTTGATCAGATATTTTCTTTGGTTAAAACACTATTACCTGAAGGAAATGTGTTTCCTACAAATTACTATGAGAGCAAGAGGTTGGTTCGTAATATGGGCCTTAGTTATCGGAAGATTCATGCATGTGAATATGATTGCATCTTATATTATGGTAAAAATGAGTCGTTGGATAGTTGTCCCACATGTGGAAAATCGAGGTATAAAGAAGCTCTACCAGGGAAGTCTGGATCGATTCCTATAAAATAGTTGAGATATTTCCCCCTTACACCCAAGTTGCAGCATTTATTCACATCTCAGAACATAGTGTTAATGATGTCATGGCACAAAACCAATATTTCAACTGATAAAAGCTTAAATCATCCATTTTATTGTGATTCATGGAAAATTTTTGACCATCTGCATCCATCTTTTGATTTAAAAGCCCGAAACGTGTGATTGGGTCTTTCTACTGACGGTTTCGGTCCATTTGGTTCTTATGGTAGTCAGTATTCATGTTGGCCTATCTTTATAACTCCGTAAAATTTACCTCCATGGATGTTGATAAAGGAGCCCTATATCTTCTTTACCTTATTAATCCCAGGACATTTGAAAAAGAATATTGATGTTTATTTGAAACCATTGATTGATGAGTTAAATGAATTGTGGAGTAATGGTGTTAGTACATATGATGTCGCTGCGAAAAAAATTTTCATATTAAAACCTCCATTGATGTGGATGATTAGTGAATTTCTGGCATATGGCATGTTATATGGCTAGAGTACACATGGTCCGAAATTATGTCCTTACTGTATGAAAAACAAAAAATCCTTTATGCTCGTCAATGGAAAAAAACCTTGCTATTTTGACTGTCATCGCATATTTCTTCCAACCGATCATCCTTTTTAGAGGAACAAATCTCATTTATGAAAAGACAAAATTGAAAGCGATGAAACTCCAAAAATTATCTCATGTAAAAAGTTAAAATTAGTTGTATTTTCATTACCTCCCATCACATTTAGGCCAACAGTAAACCAATAAAAAATTCATGGTTTTTGGAAAGAACATAATTGGATAAAACGGAGCATTTTTTGGGATCTTCTATATTGGTCTGCCACATGTTTGATTTCATGCATATTGAGAAGAACTATTTTGATAATTTATTTCATATAGTTTTGGATACACTAGGTAAGACCAAAGATACTTTAAAGGCACAATTAGATCTTTCCCAAATTTGCAGGCGACCATAACTTGAACTATTTGAAAATGTCAGATCACAAAGGTTAATGAAGCCAAAAGTATATTATACACTGTCTAAAGAGAGTTTCTTATTATTTTGTCAGTGGATTACAGATTTGAGACTTCCAGATGGCTATGCTTCCAATTTGGGAAGATGTGTTAAGAATGGTCATATTACCAGATAAAAAATTCATGATTTTCATGTTATAATGGAAAGAATTATGCTGATTGGATTCAGAGGTTTGTTGAATTCTATGATTTTGGATTTGATAAAAGACATATCATATTTTTTTTGAGAAATTTGTACAACAACAACAGACTATTATGCACTAAAAAAACTGGAAGAAGATGTTACTATAATTATATGTAAACTGGAAAAAATCTTTCCGCTGACTTTCTTTGACTCAATGGAACATCTGATATTACATTTTCCTCATGAAGATAAATGTGGAGGTATATTATAGTTTTGATGGATGTACCCATTCGAGAGATTCATGCATAAATTTAAGAAAAAAGTATGTAACAAATCATCAGTTAAAGGCTCAATTGCTGAAGCTTATTTTCAAGAGGAAATTGCTTTTTTTTTTCTGCTCTCATTATTTTGAATATGAATATCCCTCGAAACACAAATGCATGGGACAGAACGAGGGAAATGTTAATGATGAAATGGAAAATCAATTATCAGTTTTTAATCAGCCAAATCTTGTCTTTGGTAAAGTTAATGAACGATGGATTTCAGATGATGAACATCACAGAGCTCATACATATGTTCTTCTCAAATGTGAAGAAATGACATCATTTGTATTGTGAGTTATTCTATCACTTATTATATAATTTATATTACAGTATGTAAACTTATTTTATTTTTTGGTTATATGATAATCATATCAAGATACAACTTCCTCAAATTACAGCAGTTTCTCTTGAAGAAGGCAATTTTTTTTCTCTATGGTTTCAAAAACTGGTAACATAAATTATTGATGGTTTAATATCAATTTGGTTTATTTTTTTTATATTGATAATTGTTTTAAAAATTTTCAGGTGTCTCAACTTGATAATAAAATTGATAAGCGGCTGTGTATATTGAGTAACCCACCATCCAAAATGGTAAATCTTATAATGCATATGTGGTTAATGGTTTTTGATTTCATAGACGTGCATACGGGGAATAAAAAAACAATCAATAGTGGAGTTTTCTTGAGAGGATCGCATCATAGAGAAACTGAAGCTGACTTTTACAGTTTTCTGGATGAAATTATTGAGCTGTGTTATCTAGGACAGAATTACATAATGATGTTTAAATGTCGGTGGTTGGATACTAAGAGAGGATTGTGTGTTCATCTGACTCATAGAATCATTGATATTAAATATAAAATTCTTCTTGCACTAAATGAACCATTTTTACTATCTCAAGAGGCACATCAAATTTATTACGCAAAGTACTGTGCTACTTCAAGAGACCAGAGTGATTGGTGGAGCATAATAAAAATGAAATCTCAGGAAAATCAGTTTACTCAAACTGAATGTGGTTCCACTGAAGTGGTAGGAATTGAAAATTTTCAAGATACTACTCATAATTCACCTTTTTCACAAAGAGATATGAATATCGATGATGACACCCCACAATTAAGGGTCGATGGTGACGAAGATGTTAATGATGTTACAAGTGAATTTGAAATGAAAAGAGATGATGAAACTGAAACTCATATAGATATTGATGATACTGAGGAGGAATATGAGGACATTAACATCGTCAGATATGAAGATGATGATGAAGGTGAAAACTGACACAGTTAAATGCTGGTTATAATCATAACTAATATATATCTATATATAATAGTTATTTTCAACTATATGCTAACAACAATCATTTTGTGTTTCAGATGGACCCTGATCTATTTTGTGAGTTACAGGAGGCTGAGACACCTTTGGGTGAGGGGGATTTGGGATCATCTGACCCTCAGCCTACTGGTGGTTCAGGGGGTATGTGGAGGGGGCATGGTCTTGTGCGACTGATGATTTCTGACCCTGTCCCCGAGCGACATCCACATCTTGGCTTTGATCCACGCACATTGATGTATGGTAACCTGTATATTTTTGTTATATTTCATTAACTTATTTATATATATACTAATTGTTTTATTATTTATTATTTTTTCACAGTTTTGCGCATGTATATGTTGGATATGAGAGCTTTATCTTGCACAATTATTTTTCTTAGCCATGTATCACATGGGAATAGATTCTCGTTGATGTGCAGCTCGACATGTTCAATCATTGGCTGGTACGTAAATAAATAATATTTATTTTGAAATTTATTTTATTAATAACTTGATATTATAAATTATTTGTAGGGTTTATCGTATCCCATCGATGATATCATGCATGACACTATCCACGTGGCATGGGAGAAATCTATGCGTGACCGTTTTCGTTAGTATTTACACAATTTGAGAAGGATGGCCATTAAGAAATTAGGAGTGACAGATTTTAATGAGTAGTGTAGAGCCCACCGACCAGAGTACATTTCATCTCATGTTTGGGATGGATTATGTTTACACTGGTTGGGTGGTGGATTTTAGAGGAGGTCTTTAGTGGGTCGGTAGAACTGGGGGAGACAGGAGGTGACACATCGAGCTGGTAGCCATACATTCAGTACACATAGAGAGCATCTGGTAAGTATCTTTTTAAATATTTTATATAAATTTAAATATAAATAGTTTATTTTATATTTCTATAGGTAGTCGAGCATCCCAATATTATGGAGTACGACGTTTATCAGAGTATGTACACTGATCCAGCCACTGGAGAGATTAGAGGTGATCGCCAACGTCGGATTGTGGTTAATATTTTTTTTTATTTTGAAAATTAACTACATATAATATTTTCACAATTTTAATTTCAAATTGGAATTGAAGGAGTCATATGAGGCTGTGACCTCTCAGACACAGGCTAGGAGTCAAGACGTGATGACTGATTAGACCAGTGCCCACTATTTCGGTGAGGCAGCATGGATGAAGGTGACTCAGTATGACTTTGAGAAGGGCCGAGTTGTTGGTATCGACTCTCATGTGACTCCTGGTACTTATTATGGTACTACTGCGATGTCAGCGTCTAGCTCAAGAGGAGCTCATGGAGAAGCATAATCTTCTGCCTCACAGTATCAAGAGCAGTTGCGAACTCATATTGAGCTTATAGAGAGTTTGCAGAGGCAGAATGAAGAGACGTGTCAGTAGCAGCATCAGCAGCAGCATCACAATGAGGAGATGCGTCGATGGTAGGAGCAACATCACAAGCAGATGGAGTACATGCATCGTTTGACTCGTAGTTTAGGGATGGAGTTTCCTCCACCATCTCCTACAGCTCCTCCACCTCCTCCAGAAGAGGACCCCCAGTGATTTTTTTATGTTAAAAACATTTGAATTCAATATTTATTGTAATATGAACTATTTACAGTTTCTGTCTTTTATATTGGTGCGAATATTGAATAATTTTTTTTTTAATTTTTAATATATTTTTTATTTAATATTAGTATTATATTTTTTAATGTTTGTTTATTTTACTAATAATAATAATAATAATAATAATAATAATAATAATAATTTTTTATTATTATTTTTTGAATATTGAGAATTTTAATATTTTTTATTATTTTAATAATATTAATATTATTTTTTCATTAATCATAATTTTATTAAATATATTTTTTAGTATTATCATTTTTAATGTTTGTTTATTTTAATAATAATAATAATAATAATTTTTTTTAATTTTTTTTAAGTTTTTTTGAGAATATTGTGGATTTTAATATTTTTTTATTTTTTATTATTTTATTTATATTAATTTTATTTTTTCATTAATTATGATTTTATTAAATATATATTTTTTACTTTGGTTATTATTTGTGATGGGACCTGTTGCGACGGGATCCCGTCACAAATAATTTAAATATATATTTTTAAATAGTATTTGCGACGGGCCCATCACAAAAGGTTTATTTATATTTAATGTATATAATTGGAGACTTATTTGCGACGGTGAAGTTCCCCGTCGCAAATACCACTTTTTGGGATGGACCCGTCGCAAAAAATAGTATTTGCGACGCCGTTTTCTACAACGGGACCCCGTCGCTAAAACTTATTTGTAATGGGATCCCGTCACAAATAGCCCATCGCAAATACCAAAAATTCCAATAGTGATGGTTAGAGAATATCATAGTCTATATTGAGATCATGTTGAGTATATAGAGAGATCTTGGTAACTACAAATAACTTCTTTTATTTTAAATTTATGTTCCTGGTTTGATAAAGGATCCTGTTGAGGTTTCACTCAAGGAGTGGTATAAGGTAAGACTTATGGTGGGGAGTGCGTCGTTGGTTGTTTGAGGGAGTTGATACCTGTTTTTAGTTGAAATTCATATTTTTCCTTGAGCTATTAATATTGGGGTTTTGTTTGAGACTATAATAAGGGTATTCCTATGGTGGCGAGTACCAGATCAGTCATAATTAAATGTCTTCTGTGTAGGAGAATTTTGTTGACACTATGAGACCGATCACTAGATAGTCAAGATAGCTGGTTGTGCAGATGCTCAAGTTGCGATCATGGCTTCAAGTATTACCACCAAGCGTATCGAGGATGAGAAGTTTTATGGTGGGGATATTTTAAGGTCCAATGTTTTTTAGGATGAGAATTTTGAGCATAAATTTGAATTTTTTTCCTTTAGATGCTTGCAAGGGGTAAAATGGGTTTTCCCTTAGCATACGATCTCATCTAATTTTTTTAACCACTCAGTTGGTCCTAGAATAGGGTTTCTACTATATTACAGAAGTCTGGTGGGAATTTGAGCCATTTAAATTTTAGCAAAATATTTAATATTTAATATTAAATTAAACTAAATACTAATTTGTTCATTTTGGTTCATTCGACCATATCTTTTGAACAGAGAGTCAGACTGAGATTCTATCTTCTCCATCGAGTCAAGAATGGAGAGTTTTTCCCAGGTGATGTTTAAACTCAAGTTGGGCTCTAGGTCCAGCCGAGCCCTCCATTTTTTTTTCTTTTTATTTTCTTCTTTCCTCCTATGGATTCTCACGTATGTCCCCTGGGGGATTCCTCCACCTCAGGACTAAGAGAGAGGGAGAGGGAGATATAGATAGATAAAGATATAGGGAGATAATTAGCTACCATCGTGGATCTTGGTATGTTCTAAATCACGGTGTGACAACCTTAGATTGCCGAAACAGGTGAAGCTTTGGCAGATTCTGCCCAAAGATAGGCTATTTTTTAGTTTTTGTTGTAGAACCCTATATATTTTCTATTTTATAGTTTAAATCCCCTTTTATGATTGTTTATTTCTCCTTGTGTTCTGATATGTTATTTTAGAGGAGAAAATAGGGGTTTCAGGCGCTTTAGAGGGTTTTCCCTTCTAAAAAAAACCATCTACATGATGCGTGGTTCAGGGAACACATGTCATGTGTTCTTCCTATTTAGGGAAGAGAAATTTTCATAAGTACACACCAAGTATGGGATTTAAAATCTATGTACTAGGAATTTTTCATTTAGTTGAGTACCCAGGCAGGCTACTAGTATAAAAGCACATGGTCGTGTATAGTACATGACCAGACCTCGTGTGGGTTGCACACCGTGTAGAAGTACCTGACTAAACCATATACATGTCCAAGCCATGTGAGGTACACAGGAAAGTACCCCATGTAGGGTAAACACCATTTATAGGGTCAACATGTCTTGTACTTGGGATTTTACATGCCAAGTACCGGTAGAGGTACATGCCCAACTGGAGTTTTGAGGGTATCCGCTGTGTACTAGGGTAAACATGTTGTATACCCCTACCTTTCCACCCTTTTGATGGTTTTCATATATTTTCATCCAAGATTTGTAATTTGACCCATTATTAGTCCATTATAAGAATATTTTCATTTAGATATTGATGGTAAGACATGTGAGGTGTTTTGAGTACTCTTAGGTGGTGTTTTGAGAATTTTTATAATGAAGAGGTTCTTCCTCCAGTTATCGAATTCAGTCGTCTCCTAAGTGAGAGACCCTTGATCTGAGATGTGACATGAGCTATCTCTCATGATTTATTCCTTGTATCCTTCCTTTAAAGAAATATCCTTTGTGAGATGTTCCCTTCTAGCATAAGATTCTGTGAGACCAGCTATTTTCGAGGATCCCCAGAAAGATTCCTCTACTTACGTTTCAACCTATAGGATCCCATGTAGGATGAATACATCTTATTACTATACCAAGGATCCACTGTGGGATGAATTTTCTTACAATATGACCTAGGGAATACCTTGTAGGATGCTGCTGTCGACTTGCTATTCTAGGACCCCATGTATGATTCCTCATTTACCTTTCTATTGAGGATCCCAAATATGATGCCTTATCTTATTCATGGAACTTGAGGATCCCATGTAGGATTCCTCTTTTTATCTTTTTTTATGAGGATCCAAAGTAATATTCCTCTCTTGTGTATGACTTAAGTGACCCATTGTGTGCCTCAATGTTTGACTAACCCTGAGCTGGTAAGCTGGTTTTGGGTTGAGATGGTACCAATTTTCACCTTAGAACCTGTGCTGAACTGCTATGCCCATGAGGCCATGGAAGTAGTTTTGGGTTTAGGAATTTGGAAACCCTCACTCTCTTGTTTATTCTCTCACTTTTTTATTGATTATTTAGAAATTATGTCCATTGGTGCTTCCTGGTTGGCGAGTGTCAAGCCTGACATGAGGCGTCTTTATTTCTCTTTGGGATCCCCAGACGTGCTTTCCTGGGATCCATCTTCTGAGCCATGTTACTTTATATTTATTTTTATATCTAGAGGTACTTCCTGGGACTGAGATGTTGAGAATATATATATATTTTTATTATTATATTATTGGTATTTCTAGAGGTTCCTCCTGGTATCCAGCTATTGAGCCTATGACTATGATATGCTTTCAAGGCATCCCTAGTATGAATACTAATGGATGATTACACTCTCTTGAGTGATGATGATGATTTCACCATCCTCTGTTTGATATATTATCAGGATGATTAGTATCTCATATATTTGATGTATACTCATGGATGATTACACTCAATCAAGGGATAGGTATGATTACAC